>JANFOE010000621.1:25000-635554 GCA_025667525.1 Glebionis coronaria | reverse complement strand
TATATATATATATATATATATATATATATATATATATATATATATATATATATATATATATATATATATATATATATATATATATATATATATATATAAAGAGAGAGAGAGAGAGAGGGAGGTTAGTGTGAGATCTTTTTTAAAGTTGTAAAAATGAGAACTAATCTAAAACACCACTAAAACATTGATACATAACCATTTTACAAATACTACACCAAAATATACATTATTTATATAACTAAACACTCTACGACTAATAAACAACGGATAAGTGTGTAATAAATTACTGATACACAATTAAGAATGTGATACATATACATCAAAATCTCAAAAAGTTAATATCTTATACATAAATTGGTACACTTGATACACAACCACCACTAAATAACTTGATACACAATACCAAAACATGATACGTATCACACCTCGAATCAAAATGTATCACTTAGATTTCGCTAATTTTAAAAAGAAAGCCCATCGAATCTATAAAAATTATATTTTTACTTGATCATGTTTTAAACTTTTTTCAAATAGCGTGTCATTTGTGAGATTTTAGTTGGTTCTCATTTTTATAACTTTAAAAAGTTCTCATATGATCCAAATTCTCTCTCTCTCTCTCTCTCTCTCTCTCTATATATATATATATATATATATATATATATATATATATATATATATATATATATATATATATATATATATATATATATATATATATATATATATATATATATATATATATATATAAAGTGTTTTAGAGATTTTTAGAAGTCCATTTCACATGTAATAACACATATTCCATCACATAAAACTTAGTACATAAATCCGAGCTAACCATTTAATTATGACGTGACCTTCTAGGTCATGGTTTTTCATGGTTTTTGAGTTACACAAGTTCACTTATGAGATCTATGATTATTAATTAACCAAAATCACAAAAAGTAAGATTTGTAACCCATAGCTACATTTAAATTCATAAAATGATTCATATGATTTTTAAATCAAGGTTAAACATAGAATACTAGTCATAGGATTTTTTATTAAAAGTTTTTAACCATGACTAATGGCATTCAAATATATGTCGTGACCTTTAAGGTCATGGTTTTTACCAAATCTTGATTTTAACAAGTTATTACATGTTTATAGATGGATGATGATGCATGCAAGTAAAAATGGAGAAGCATAAGGAGTATACCTTTCTTGCTTAAAGTTACCAAGGAAGATCTAGATGACAAAGGAGATTAGAGATCTAATCTTGATTATGAAAACCCTAACTATAAACCAAGCCGTGACCTTTAAGGTTTCGGCTAGGGCTTGTTATAATGATTTCAAAGATAACAATGCTACTAAATGATTAGTAGTTAAGATGGGACAAGGATCTAGTAGATTTAATGAACAATATTGGATGAATTTGGCTTAAAGCCGAATCATTTGAGAGAGAAAGGTGAAGAGAGAATGAGATTGGATGGCATGAGAGAATGAGATTGGATTGCATGAGAGAATGAGAGAATGTATGTGTGTGTTTTCGGCTTAAATTAGAAAGAGAAAGCCAAGGAAAAAGGCATGACTGCCTTGGTAAGAACACTTGTGCCAAGTGTAGGCTCTTGTGTTTCCAAAGCATCTCTTCTCCTTCCACATATGCATGTGTGCCGTGTATAGGTAGCCAAAGGGGTAGTGGGCTTTGGCTTGGGGATTATGTTGGGCTAGCACACAAGGAGTATATGGTCTTGTGCTAGTCCAAGAAGGTTTAAACATGTTTATGGTATACATACATACATACACGGCTACATATACAATGTGTACCATGTTTTCCAAATTGATTAAGTGTTGTGTATACCCAAATATTGATTATACATTTTATTACTTGTTCTCCTAGTCTTAAGTACAAGGTTTAAGTTATGTGACTTATTACAATGGAAAAAGATTGTTGTAGTATAAGTACATAATGGACAAGTTCACACACATCTTATAGAAATATAACACATGAGAGAGTGTTCTAAGATTGTTGGGTGAAACTTTATTACAATAAATCATGATAAAATCATGGATTTTACAGCACCACCCCGTTATTTTAGCTTTGTCCTCAAAGCTACTAAAAACGTAGTTATCTTTTAAGTGAAAAATGATGTTCTAAGTTTATAGTTCATCTCGGACATTCTCAGTAACGAATGATAACATCAATGCGAAGTGGTCTACATCTAGGTTACTGATAGGTGTGAAAACACCCATCCTTTTACCACTTAATTATAATAATAACCAAGCCAAAACGTGTATTTTATGTCGTAAATGTTGGAATTATGCGTAGTTTGTGTTTTTATTGTGATTTAGGACCAAAAGATGAAAAAGGAAGAAAACACGCACTTTCACGAGCTTTTATCGAAGAAAACGAGAAAAGACGAAGTCAAAAGATCAAGAGTGCAAAAAGTACGAAAGTCCAAGGCCTATTCTGAAGATTTATCAAAGAAAAAGTCTAAAGACGGATGTTTAATGAAGTCGAAGAACCAAGTCTAATTAAAGAAGAAAATTATAAGACGAGTTCAAATTATATCGACAAATCCCGAGACGACGTCGAGAAAGACAAAGAATTTAAATTGAGTCGAGACAAGAAGAAAGAAAGAAGAAAGCACCAACATTTTACTCCTCCTATAAATACCCTCCTAATGTGTCATTAGGAGGTGGTTAGTTAGATTAGTTTAGGAGTAGGAGTAGATTACTTTCTATCTCTAGTTTTCACTTTCTCTCTCTAGTTTTTATTAATGATTTTCAAGCTTTCTCTTTAATCTTGTATTTGAATCTTTGATCTTCATCTTTAATTTCAAGTTTTTCATAATCATCTCATTCTTCTCTTCTTGTTTTAAAATCTTTTGTTTGATTTGTTTAATCTTAAAGTTTTCATCTTTATGCTTAATTTGATTAAAGTTCTTATCTTTTTGTTATTATCATTTTCGTGTGATTCATGGTCTTAGGTTATTGTGCTTTTTGCTTAATTGGTGTCTAGCTTATTTTCATTTAAGTGTTTTTAAAAGTTTCATCTTTTAAAAGTTTAATCTTTCTTTCTTTTAGTTCGTTTTATAAACTTTGCTTATTTTGTGTCTTGAAAGTTATTAAATTTATGCTTATTTAGTTCTACTTATTATTGTTTTAATTAAGTTTTAGTTAATTGCTTATTGTCAAAGTGCTTATTTGGTCTTTGCTTATTTGTTTCTTTTGTTTCTTTTCTTTCCATTGTAATTGGCAAGGGTTTCTACATTTCGACAGCTTGTTGTGATCGCAATAACCCGTAGGGTTTCTACATTGCGATCAAGATTGCGATAGCCCCTTACTCCGATCGTGGATTGAGATCGCTCATTGCGACGGAAATTAAGGTATATTTCGACGGAACTCTGCCCAAATTTCGTTTGCCACATTGCGATGGGGGGAACATTGAGATGGGATGAGCATTGCGATGAGCATTGCGATAGCAATGACATTGCGATATTGTAACATTGCGATAGCTTTTTCTATTGTGATGGCTTCCATCGCAATCCTTTGTTTATTTTACTTAGTTGTTTTCTTTTTCAAGTTTATTTCTTTCCCGCCATTTTTCTTAAATTGTTATTTTAATTGTTTTAGCTTAGCTTTATTTTAAGTTTGCATTTTTCTTAAGTTTTCAAAATTCACTTTTCAAAGTTTTAATTTTGCATCATTTACTTTTAAGTTTTAATTTTTAGTTTTAATTTTTGAGCTTCCACTTTTACTTAACGACATTTACATTTTCATTTTACCTTAGTTTAAAATAGATCATCAAACCTTTTTATTTTCCACCAAGAACGACTGAGTCGCACTCTTAACTAGTAATCAATTCGAAAAGACTATAAAAACGAACAATTTTATACTTGGAAAAACCTTGTATTAAATGGCGCCGCTGCCGGCTCTTTTCGTGAAGATTAATGGTTTTTTGTGAGAGAGGTGTTGGATTTTAGGATCCGTTCACTCGTGAATGTTATTTTTCGTGTCAAAAATTTTCAAAAATCCATAAAAATATAAAAAATTTCAAAAATCCAAAAACATTTGAAAAATCATAAAAATCATTTCTTTTTCCAAGAGTTTTGCACCAAAAACATTCCTCTTTACCCTCTATTGTGTTTAATTCTTTTTCTCAACCCCTCTATTTTTTAATTCTTCATGGATTCTTATGTCCATTGCGTAGGGTGTGGGAGACGATTATATGGGTGCGAATCATGTCAATTGTGTTCATGCGAGCAATGCGGAAAAGATCTTCCACCCGTTTCAACCGATTCACAATTTGGATTTTGTCCATCGTGCAATTCGACTAATTCATCCTTTGCTTCTCATGCACTTACTCCCCCCTCTTGCATATATTGTGGAAGCGATTCTCATTGGCATGTTTCGTGTCCGATTCGATACCCATCTCATGACGGGTAAGAACCAGGTTACAATTATGACAATGGTAATAGCTATCCACAAGACGCACCGGGTTTTTCTCAATACCAGTGTTGCAATCATTGTGGGGGCCCTCACGATACTTCTTATTGTCAACCGATGAATTACTTTGAACCAAATCCATCCTATGATTTTGATTTTTATAATTTCGAGCCCCCACATTACTCCCTCGATCATCAACCTTCTGTTGGAATGAGTGAAGAAGAACGAGCCATTTTTTTGAATACACTTCAATACGTTCAACAAGAATTAGCTAGCATACGCGAAGTAAGGGAGGTGGAAAAGCGACAGCAACAAGAGCAAGTATCTAATCTTAGTGATTATACTCCTCCTCTTGTGCGTCCATACTACTATTATGATGATGACGAGGATGATATCTATAATCTCAACCCATCTTTTGAGATTACTACTCCTACTCTTGATATCCCTAATGCGTCTAAGGATAGTGATACATCGAGTGAGATTAGTGATTTTGATCTTGATAAATTATTTGATGAGGTTTGTGATGTCCCTACTTTTGTTGAGCTTACGGACGAGGTCGCTCTTAATGATGATGATTTTTTTTCCATGCTATGAGAATTTCACCTTTGAAATTTCTCAATCTCCTCTGGGAGATGAGGGCGATGTTGATTTATTCTCTCTGACTTACGAGAAGTTTACCACTGAACTTGATCTTGTAGATGAGGTGGAAGACGTTATTCTTCGCAACAAATTACTGAAAGTTCATCTTCTTATTGCTAAAATTGAAGCGTTGAATTCTGCTCCTATTTCTGAGTCTTTACCTCCGTCTATTACTTCAGTTGTGAATAATGATACAGCTATGGAGAAAATCGACATTCTCTCAATACCTCCGGGTATTGATGATAATGATACGGAGGGGGATATTCTTTTTGATAATTTGCTGCATGAAGATATTGTCCCAACTCACCCTCCCGAGCACCTTTTATCCCAACCTTTAGAAACCATTACCGAGGATGAGTGCTTTGACCCGGGGGTGACATTGACCATTCCATGATTGACACCTTTACGGCTTTGCCGCTCTGTGATCATCCATTGTCTTTGGGGGATGACAATGTGCTTCCTTTACCCACCCCACCTCCCGTGGATCATGATCTCACATACTTTTCGTATGTTGAGAGGACTTTTCTACCCTTTAAGACTTATCCACCGGCCTCTCCTTTATTAATGTCCTCCAGGAACGAGGACAAGGTATTTTATCCCGGTATTACATTCGAGGCTTCCCCATGGACCATTTAATTCGGGGACGATTTAGGCTCGTGACTCGGTTTACAAAAACAAGCACTTTTTGGGAGGCAACCAGATTATCTCTCTATCTTTATCTGTGTTTATAATAAGTGTAGGGGGAGACCCTTTTATGTGTTTGTTGTTTTCTTTCTTATCATGTGCAGGGATTCGAGATTTCAAAGATACATTCTTGATGACTTTTGACGACCCGTGATTTCGTGTGTCCGTCTTCCCGTTTCTATCCTAAACTCTTTTGATTCACTATTTTATATTTTTCAATATTAAAATAGGAATTGCTTTAGTTGTCTCTTCCTTAGCAAGATTTAAACAACGTGCACAATGTCCTAAGTGTAGGGGAGTTTACTCCCACATGCTTAAACTTTGAGAACAATGTTTATATTAAGTGTAGGGGGACTTCTATCGAAGTTAAGTGGGCTTTTCCATGTATTTTCCTCATTTTAACCGAGAAATTGATTTTTTTGACATTTTTCAAAATTTTTAATCTATTTTGGCCTAGTAGTTTAGTAGTATTTTCCTTTGTTATCGTTATTTACATTCTTTTCTAGAATAAATTTTTAATAAAGTGGTTTTAATTTTTAAACGTTGTGAATCTTTTGACTCAACCCGAGTTTACTTATGTAAGTTTACTCTAACTAGTATCCTTAACGTGTTTAAGTCAAGTTTTGCTAGGCTTTTATATCGGCAACTTTAAAACGCGAAGGTCTTAACTCTTACGGTTAAGAACGAGAACTTTTCGCAAGTTCCTATAATTGATCCAAGAAAGTCGTTTATCAAGGGAACATTAAAATGTGAATTCTAAACTTGAAAGAGTCTAAGAAGTTGCAAGATCCTATAGATGACTTGAAAACCCAAAACTTTGATTTAATAGGCTAAGCATCCATCAGTCTCATTTCTTGAGATTTTAAATTATGGAGAACGAGAGATGATAGAGTCAATTATAAGTTTAGTATTCTTTCATGAATTTATGTGAGTTAATTATGAGCTTTTTCACCCATCGCTTGTTAATAAATTTAATTGCAATAAGTAAGGTTGTACGATTTGAAAAGTTACTTAGCTTCTAGCCCAAGATCGTTTAAAAGTTGCTCGGTATTATTTAGAGTTCATAGCCAAGGCATAACTTATTGAAGCGGGATGCGAATATTGGCGAGTCCGAAAAGGCCCTAACAAGGCATGAGGGCTACATTTTGTTGCTAAAGATCCAAAAGTGATGTGAAGAATCATTTATCAAAAATCAATATAAAGGATCGAGACACACGACGAAAAGAAAATACTCCCCAAAAGATCATGGAGAAGTCTATCCTAAAAGACCCTAGCAAGGTATGAGGATAAATAGATCCAAGTCCTAAAAGGAGGCGGATCGTTGTATATCAAAATCCAAAATAAATATTGGAGAATGAAGAAGTCGTGGTCCTAGTATGAAGAATCTCTTAAAAACTTCAAGTGAAGAAATTCCTATTATGAAGAGAAGACCATAATTTAAAGAACGTCTCTCAAGATTTGAAGTATGAAGTCACTACCAAATATCAGTCCGAGAAAGGTCTCAAATCTTGAAGCAAGTTATGCCAAGATATGAACTTTATGAGGTCCTGAGAAGCAGTTTTAAAAGATTTTGTCCATTAGCTAACTATTGATTAAATCGTCCTACTTTATTTTCAGCCTAATAACTATCGTAATAAGTCAACAATGCATCCTCGTGATCATTTAAGACAATAATAAAATATAAGAGATACACCTAGGAATAAGGGAGTCTAAGTGAATAATTGGGCCACATGAGTTTGTGTTAGTTTGCTAACTTATAATAACAATGATCTCGTTTTTAAGCTTGGTTTGGGGAACGTGAAACTTGAGGATGATAAACATTCATGACAATCCAAAGCCTCAATGTAAGTCTTTAATCTATTTATTTGTTTTTATTCCTTTAATTATGTTTAATAAATGCCAAGGTAGTTTAATTATGATGAAAAATGTAAAAAACGTGCTTTGTAATTAATGCATTGCATGAGGGCATTGCAATGGTCAAGTGTAGGGGATTTGATAGGTGTGAAAACACCCATCCTTTTACCACTTAATTATAATAATAACCAAGCCAAAACGTGTATTTTATGTCGTAAATGTCAGAATTATGCGTGGTTTGTGTTTTTATTGTGTTTTAGGACCAAAAGATGAAAAAGGAAGAAAACACAGACTTTCACGGTAATAAGTTGAAAACACTTATCCTTTTTCCACTTATTTCCAATAATAACAAGACCAAAACGTGTATTTTATGTCGTAAAAGTCGGAATTATGCGTGGTTTGTGTTTTTATTGTGTTTCAGGATAAAAATATGAAAAAGGGAGAAAACACAGGCTATCACGGGCTTTTATCGAAGAAAACGAGAAAAGACGAAGTTAAAAGATCAAGAGTGCAAAAAGAACGGAAGTCAAGGCCTATTCTGAAGATTTATCGAAGAAAAAGTCTAAAGACGGAAGTTTAATGAAGTCGATGAACTCAAGTCTAATAGAAGAAGAAAATTATAAGACAAGTTTAATTTATATCGACAAATCCCGAGACGACGTCGAGAAAGACAAAGAATTTAAATCGAGTCGAGACGGAAAGAAAGAAGGAAGCAACACATGCAATCTCCACCTCTTATATACCCTCCTAATGACACATTAGGAGGGTGTTAGTTAATTAGTTCATTTTTCAATTTTAGTAGTTTAGTTTTTAGAGAGAGAAAGTGTTTAACTTTCTCTCACTAGGAAATCTTCATCTTTTTATTCCTTTCTTGTTTGAATCAAATCTTTACTTTTGAGATTTTAATCTTGTTTCGATCTTTAATCTTCTTCTACCTTTCTTTATTTTGATCTTGATTAGTGATAATCTTTGATTTTGTTTCATCTTTATGCTTATGTGATTAAAAAGTTCATCTTTTAATTCATCTCTAAGTTTTTATACGGATTAAGCTTTGAGCCTATCATGCTTATTGGCTTAGTTTGTGTTTAGCTTATTTACTTTTTAGTTTTCTTAAAAAGTCTTATCTCTTTAAAGTTTGATCTAAAAGTTTTGTTTATTTAAAGTTTAAAAAGTTCTTATTTTATGCTTATTA
Source organism: Glebionis coronaria (assembly GCA_025667525.1). Classification (NCBI taxonomy): domain Eukaryota; kingdom Viridiplantae; phylum Streptophyta; class Magnoliopsida; order Asterales; family Asteraceae; genus Glebionis; species Glebionis coronaria. The sequence continues at coordinate 626,760 of JANFOE010000621.1, read as the reverse complement.
GTTTGTCTTATTATTAATTTTATTAAGTCTTGGTTTGAGCTTATTGAAAGTAGCATATAAACTTTGCTTATTTGGTTTGCTTTTCTCGAAGTGCAAGTCATCGGAAAAGGGTAAACCCCTTTCCGACTGAACATTACGATTAGGGGAATACACATACCCTCACTATTATTCCGATCACAAGGGATCGGAATAGGGTTTTACTTTCCGATCTGGATTCCGATGGGAATTATTTGATATTCCGACAGAAGTGACATTGATATTCCGATAGAAGCTCTTTCCGACAACAACATTCTGATAGGACTTGTTTTCTTGCATTCCGATAGACACTTATTCCGACAGGATTCTGATTGTGTTTCCTTTGACATATTCCGACCATTCATTTTATGTATTCTGATTGGCACATTCCTATTGCTTTTCGACGGGATTCCGATAAGGCATTTCGACTGGGTTAATTGTTTATTTTTAATTCAGTTTTAAGTTTTAAATGAATTACGTTTTAATTTCCAAAAATTGCACGCTTCCTGAAATTTTTAGTTTAATTTTTAAAGCTTTTAATTTACTCGACGACATTTTCATATTTACTTTTAGTTTAAAATAGATAATCACCCCTTTTTATTTTCCACCAAGAACGTCTAAGTCGCACTCTTAACTAGTAATCAATTCGAAAAGATCGGACGATAACTCTTTTTATAACTAAGTAAAATCTAGTTATTAAATGGCACCGCTGCCGGCTCTTTTCGTTAAGATTAACGGTTTTTAGTGAGAAATGCGTTGGATTTTGGGATCCATTCATTCGTGAACGTTATTTTCCTTGCTTAAAAATTTTCAAAAAATCCATAAAAATTTAAAAAATTTCAAAAATACAAAAACAATAAAAAATCATAAAAAGCATTTCTTTTCTAAAGTTTTGCACCAAAAAGATTTTATTTTTACAAGTACATATATATTCTTTGTTTCTTTGGTATCTTTTTCTTTTTCTTTTGCAGGTGTATGCGTACTAGATCTTCAACTTATCCAGAGCCCGAGACTCGTGAAGATTTAGATATGGCTGATGTGCACAACAACAATAACAACCCACCTCTACCCAATTTGAATAACAATAACAACAACAATGTTCCCCCACCCGACTTACGAACAATGGAGGAGCTTTGTCAGCCAACAATGAACGGACGCGGAGGACCGATTGCGCCGATGCAAATCACGGCTCCTGAATTTTCGTTGAAGCATCACATGATCCAACAAGTTCAAAATGCTTGCCCATTTCGCGGATTACCGGATGATGATGCCAACAAACACCTCGACAAATTCATTACCGTTACTCAAAGCATGAAACTTCCCGGTGTTTCCGTAGATTTTCTTCGCCTTCACCTCTTTCCACACACTTTATCCCACCATGCCGAAAAATGGTTTGATCGTCTTCCCAAAAACTCAATTCATACATGAAATGACATGACTCAAAAATTTTTGTCGCGCTAATTTCCACCATCCATGGTCTCTAGTCTTCGCAACCAAATCAGTGGATTTACTCAAGAACCTGATGAGTCGCTTTTCGATGCTTGGGAACGTTATAATGTCTTGATCGACCGTTGCCCGAACCATAACATGCTCCCCGTTACTTTGATTGATACCTTCTACAATGGTTTAACTTTTCATGATCGTGATACGATTAATGCTGCCGTTGGTGGTACATTCATGAAGAGAAGACCTGAGGAGTGTAGAGAGCTTATAGAGAACATGACCACTCACAACAAAAATTGGGATCCATCCGCATCCTCAAGATCAAACCCGAGAGTCGATGTTTCTTCTACTTCTTCAAACCCTGATATGACCGAAATGTCCCGCGCAATAGTTGAAATGTGCAAAAATATGCAACTTTTAGCCACTAACCAATTTCAACAAGCTAAAGCTGTAGCCACGTCTTGTGAGATTTGCGGGGATTCTCATTCATACACCGATTGTTCTTATACTCATGAAAATCCGGAAAATGTGTATGCCGCCAACGGTAACTTTTCTATGGGAGGCTATCAAGCACGTCCTCAAGGTGACTGCAATTTGCTTAGTTATCGTTCGAATAAGTTTCTTTCACCACCCGGTTTTCAATCCCATAATAGACCACCACCACCTCCATTGAACAACACACAATACCCACCAAGGAACCAAGGACAAAGAAGTAACTACCAAAGGAATTCTTCTAATAATCAAAGGAATTATAACTCAAATCAAGTGAATTTTCATAGTCAAAATCAAGGGACTTTTAATGGGCAAAACCAAGGGTTTCAAAATAACAACTTTAACCAAGGTTAATAATAACAATACTTATCAACAACAATATCCAAACTAAGGTTTTCAAAATCAAGGGCAAAACACGAATTCCCCTTCAATGGAATTGGTTCTTCAAAAGTTGACTGATAAGTTGAGTGAACATGAGAAAATCATGTCTGCTATGCAAGAATCGAGTGATAAGAAATTTATGCTAATGTATTGATAGTTGAGTTTTTACCACTCTTTAGGAAAAGAGGGAAAATTAGGGTAAGCACGACGATTTAGGAAAATCGTGCACAAATGACCCAAAAGTGGGGATCGTTCTCAAGGAGGCTAGTGTGTTGTGTAGAGAGATGATTAACTTTGTAATTATATAATTATGAGAAAAGAAAAGAAGAAATGAGATTAGAAGAGAATGACGGTTACGATGACGATTTAAACTAAGACGAAAAGGTCGTACACGTAAAACCGTAAAAAGTACCAAAATTAAAAATTTACCCTAAAAATTCCTAGAAAATTGAAATAAATCCTAAATAATGTAATTAGAGTTTAAGAAAAATCAATAAATCACCGAAACCTTTTATTTAATTAAATAATGATTTTTTAATGCTAATTAAAGCACTAAAAATCAGTTTATTTAACAAAAAGCCCAAAATGAGATTTTTTCAATTATAAACCTCTAAAATACCCTAACTTAATTTATAACCATTTTTGAAAATTTTAAAATTAATTAAAACTATTTAAAAACAATTAGAAACTATTAAAACTTAAAATAATTATAAAAATTAATCTAATGAAAATAAAAATATTCTAAAAGTTGTAAAATTCCTAACTTAATGTATTTAACCTAAGAAAAATATAAAAACTTGAAAAATCTAAATTTTAATTTTTAATAATAATAATAATAAAATAATATTAAAAATCCATAATTTATAAAAAAATTCTAAAAACTTGCAAACTAGCTTAATTTAACCTAATAAAACAGAAAATGAACTTGAAGTTACAAAAATACCCCTAATGGGGCTTCAAATGGGCCAAAAGTCCAAACAGTCCCCTTAATGGGCTCAAATAGGCCCAATAAGCAAAATGTTGTCTAATTAAGCCCAAAAGCTCCTATCTGACTCAAAATTTGATTCTGAACAAAATTTTTCAAAGGCCCAAAAGCTGAAAATGTGAAATAAGCTAGATTATATCAAACAACTTATTCTTAATGGGCTTTTTGGCCCATTAAGCTATAAGCTGATGCCATAAGCTCAAATTAGACACACAAGCTTCTTTTGAGTTGCTTAAGACTTCTGTAAGAAGAAATTTGAATGAAGTCCAAGGAATAAGCCTGAAAATGCAATAAGCAATCTATACAAAATGATAAAATAGTCGTTTTCGAGTTCTAGGTTATCCCAAGAGCTGATTCAAGTTTCAAAAGCTTTTAAATGACTTAACTAAGCTTAATCAACAAAAAGTTTTCAAATTAGTTCACTCAATAAGCTGAAATAAGCAAATAAGCACTTCTTTAAAAGTCAACTTTAAGAGTTTTCTAGCAAAAAGTCAAAGTCAAAGTCTAATAAGCTCCAGTTCAAACAAATCGGTCAAATGATGTAGATTGATCACAAAAAATAAATTGTTGCAGGTCTGGATAAGCCAATATGGCTTATAAATAAGCTAACTGAATATTAACACTAGTAGGGGCTAGTTTTGGTGTCTGAGCAGTGGGAAAAGTTTCCACTTCTTGACTTGTTTGAATTTTTGTCTTTAGTGACTTTTTTGGAGATTCAAGTTACACAAAGGCACCCAAATGATCAGTGGATCAAGAGGAGTCAAATACAACAAAGAAATCACAATCACTAACAGCCAATTTGTATAGTTTAATCAAAACATCACCAGATATGCACCAGACATGAACACATAAGCAGTTAATCACTTATAAGCTGTTTTAGCAAATTTCAGCCAACCAAATTGCACCAAAAGCATACACAAGCTATAATAAACTTAAATGAACAAGTTTAAACAGGTTTCATGCAATGGATCAAAGCCCAAATCAAGATTCAAGCACAAACAGGTTACTGATGAACACTAACACAAGCATGTTTTACTTTTGCTGATGCAATTGACCAACAAGCCAAATTCAATCACTCAGATCTATCACATATGTTGTATAAACAATGATTTAACAACTTTCAACCCTAAGCATGCATATATTCTAGATATTACCAAAATCCTAGGTCAAAAACAGTCAAACTCAATGAGATATAGCACAATGTTTGATTTGAGGTTTTAAACCCAAAAACTTGCAGCAAATAGCACTCAACCAAGCCAATAACAGATAACAAGTACAAACACAAACTTCCAACAACACAATAACACACAATGATCTCAAACAGGTAATCCTAAACACCCTTTTAAATTTTCAAAATCAAATTTTCAAATCAAAAGTGTTATCCAAGACCACCCAAGCCCAAATAAGCACAATAACAGATGAGATATGCAAATTAGAACAAGATTGAGCCACAAAATCAGCAAGAACACAAGTCACACACAAAATCACCAAAAATACAAATTTTTATCAGATTTTGAGTAAGATGATGTGTACCTCATGGATGTACATCCACACCCACGAATTTTGAGCTTATGTGCTAGCAAGAACAATCACAAGCTTCCACAATAAATCCTGCTAAGATTCAACAAAGTTAAGAGCACAAATATCAAAACAGAAAGATGAAAAATTCTTGATTAATGCAACCTTAGTTCCCCACACTTGATTATCCCCAAGTTATAGGCTGCACCACACCTTGATAACTCAATATCAGGATGCTATGATCAGCTTTATAGCCCAAGAATTCTAAGGTTTGAACTAGACTTAGCAAAATATCAAGAAAAGTGGAAAATGTGCAAACTTTTACACACTCCTTTTGAAAACAGGTTTAGGATTCAAGATTAACTAACAAAGAACAATAACAAGCAGATAATATGAGTGGCACTTGAGTTTTCTTCACCAAATTCAAACACATTTCATTAAGATGAATATACGATTTACAGATTTGTGAACCAAGGAAAATTCAAGAGAAAAACCTAATGTACTCAGTCCTATGCCTTATATAGGCTACAAACTACTTGCTAAGAGGCTAAAAAACGTAAACCCTAAACCTTTGAAGTCCCAGAAATGCCCTTGAGGGGTTTTGAACTTTGAAGATCATGTGACAAGTTCTTGGCAGTTTGTGGAGCTGGCAATGTGAAAAGTTGATCAAAGGGAATCAAATAAGCTTAACTTCCAAGCTTTGTTGTGGGACTTTGGATGACTGTCCAAAATATGGCAGTATGGAAAAAGGTGTGTAGTAGGGAAGCTTGTGTAGGGTGTGGGGTAAAGTAGCATGTTTTTTCAATGTTGGGATGTGATTAAGGGATGCTTAATCACTAATCTGGAAAGATTTAGGGGCTAATTACAAGAAATTAGTAAACCCCTAATTATGTTCTTATGGTGAATAGTGGAGGTTTTGATCCGGATTAGGGGTGATTAAGTTTAAATGTTGTGTTAAGGCGCCAAGGTTAAATAATTATTTAACCAGGCTTAGTGGATGGGTGAGGTGGAGTAATGGTGAACTCTGATTGGTTGTGGGGTGTTAGTGGGGCACGTGTCAAGCCCTCATAGGTCTAGGTATCTTTGCTGTCTGCCACATTTAACCCTTTATCTTTCATTCTCTTTTCACTTGCAAATAAATAAGAAGAAATCTGTTTTCCATTGTAAGTGAAGTTTCCAACTTCACACTTTTGCCCCAAAAAGTTTTGTAAAATGATTTCAAGGGTATTTCTTGCCAATTATTGATTCTTGAAGGACTGATTTGGTATTTTCTTCAAGGATTATGGTCTTGACTTGTATGATTGACATTTTGGAGGACTGAAAATGACGAGTCTTCATTTTTGAGGGACCATTCTTGCTAAGTCTTCAAAGTCAAGGGTCCTTTTGGTAATTTTGACATTTTCAAAGGACCAAATTTGTAATTCTTATAACTTAAAGTCCTTCAATGTTTGACTTTGAGAAGGACTAATATTGACATTTTAGTTTGGTTGAAGGACTAAAATTGCTAATTCTTCAAAGTGGAGGGCCCTTTTTGCAATATTGACAAACTTTAGGGACCAATCTTGTAATTATAAAGATACAAGGGTAAAAAGTGTCAATTCTTCAATATCGGAGGACCCTTCTTCATAAATCTTCAAATCTTCAAGGGTTTTCTTGGAAAATTCTTCATTAGGGCTTGGTTCAATGTGCGGCTTCGTTTCCCGTGTTCGTTTTTGCATGATTCTTGTGATCTTTTGTCATTTTCTCAGTATCCGTACCTAAAATACGCAGTCAACAAACACACGCATATATTGGGGTACTTTTATGATATTTTATGCATTTAAAGCCCTTTTTGGACGATGAGACTATGTATAAAAGCAGTCTCATCACTCCCCCATACTAAACCATTGTCGTGCCCTTACGCAATGCTAGAATAAAGTATCGTAGCATCTCCAAAATTCAGTTTTATTCACTTTTATTGAATGATAAACTAGTTACACTACTAGTATTACTACTACTTGCGTTTTAGACATAATGTATGATTTTCATCGCAAAATGGGATGTTTAGGTTCATAGAATAAGAATACGTGAATGCTTCGTTAGAAATAATTTCATCGTCCTCGATTTTCACCCCAATTCCATGCCAAGCGTGCAACGAGATCATTGTCATTATAAGTTAGTAATGCTAACACTACTCATATGCCCTAATCACGTACTTATCCTCCCAATTTCCTAAGTTGTATCTCTTATATATTATTACGTCTTGAATGTTTCACGAGGATACATTGTTTGACTTATGCGATAATAGAGATTTAGGTCTAAAACTAGAGTCCTAACGGTGTAACCAAGATCATCAAATCAATAACCCCTCCTAATAGACAACGATGTCAAAAAATTAAGTCAACAAGAAGGATCTATAAACACGGTTTTATAACGGTTTTGAACATGAGACTTATTACCAAGACTTTTTTACGCCCCTTAACGGAAGGGCCTTATTATCTTTGGTTTAGCTCCATCTTTTATTCAACTTCGCCATGAAGCTTTTATTATGACTTCGGTCTTGCCTTGCCTTTTATTATCCACCTCATCGGTTGTTTTTTAGCCAAAGACGTATTTCCTCACGCAAAGGAGAATTTTGGATCTTTAAAGCTTCAAAGATTAAGGCTTGATTCACTTTCATTTTTGCATAGATTTTTCGGCCTTGTGAGCTTCAAATTGTTTGCTTGATTTAGGTGAGCACTTGAAATCTTATTATTGGGTGAAGCTTTCGATTATTCGGGTGCCAATACTTCAAAACAGTGACGCTGGCGATACCTTAATGTCTTCCCAATTTAATTACACGGAAGCTACTAGAAAAGACTAGAAACCCAACAATAAAGATTAAACCGCTAAGTCAATATTTATTAAGCAAAAAATATTTACAAGCGAAGGGAGAATAAGCAAACAACGAGAACACATGAGTTTTTGAAAGAATTCGAGTACTCTACGTTTAGCATAGTAACTTATAATTAACCCTATCATTTCTCGTCCTCATTTAAGAGACTTAGCCTAATGTGAAGTTAAGGAATCAAAGCTAAGTGCTCAACACGCACGGTCGAGTCAAAAATTACTCTTATTCTCACCATCGGAAAACCTACATTCGTGTCTTCAAACACTTATAAAACATGAGCAAAATTTAAAATTTGGCCATTTTTAGCCTTATTTTACAACAAAACGATAAACAAAAAGATAAACTTTGGAAAGCGTGAAGGTTTAGCAAGGCAAGTATCTATTCACCCCCCCATAGTAAAGTTAAACATTGTCCTCAATGTTTCGAGTCTAGGGGTGAAAACACCCCCATACTAGAGACGTAGTCGAATGCCTAATCTAGCATGGAAAGGGTGTAACCGTTAAATTTAAAGCCGTTTATAAAGTGTGCTATAAACCTAAGGTTAGAACATCAAAGGATATATCATGGATATTGAGAAAGTCTTCAAAGCAAACGATCGAGTGCTCCCATAAAACGAACACGAGAGGCTCTAATCGTGAAGATAATGATCATCTAAAATCCATAATTCACAAACAACCACGGAACAAAGGTTGGAAGGGCACAAATCCCCACACGTTACTACATTAGAAAGCGATAATATGTATATAGGATAAGCATGGGACTCCCGCACGAGGCACCTCGTTTTTGATTACCGAGTCATGAGTTCGACTCGATCCCCTCAATACTAATTATCATTGGGGATGGTGATTTGGTCGAGGTAGTTCAAGGATGGAACTTCCCCGCCAAAGTAGTGCTTCAACCTATGTCCATTCAACTTGAAATTGGGGCCATCATTTTGAGCTAGCTCGATGGTCCCATATGGAAAAACTTGAGTCACGGTGAATGGACCGGACCAACGGGATTTCAACTTACCAGAAAAGATTTTCAAACGAGAATTAAAAAGTAAAACTTGATCCCCAATGTTAAAAACCCGGTTTTTAATTTTTGAATCATGCAACTTTTTAGTCTTTTCTTTATAAATCAATGAATTTTCATAAGCAATATCCCTTAATTCATCCAATTCATTTAATTGCATTTTTCGGTGTTTTCTCGCGGTCTCCATATCATCATTGCAATGCTTTAGGGCCCAATAAGCCTTGTGTTCCAATTCAATTGACAAGTGACAATTTTTTCCATACACAAGCTTATAGGGAGTGCACCCAATGGGCGTCTTATGAGCGGTCCTAAAGGCCCATAAAGCATCGTCCAACTTATCCGACCAAGATTGTCGGTTTTCCCCAATGGATCTCTCCAAGATCCTCTTCAACGCTCGGTTTGAAACCTCGACTTGGCCACTCGTTTGTGGGTGATAAGCCGTAGAAAGCCGATGTGTAACCCCATATTTCCTTAGGACCCTTTCGAATTGGTCATTACAAAAATGGGTTCCACGATCGCTTATGATCTCACGAGGGGTTCCAAACCGAGAAAATAAGCTTTTCAAAAACTTGACTACCACACGAGCATCATTGGTGGGAAAAGCCTTAGCTTCCACCCACTTAGATAGGTAGTCAATCGCGACAAGGATGTACTTATTATTAGGAATAAATCTATGTATATTTGTTACCCCTACTAGTTGGTCATTTGTCCCCCTGCTAGAGTAAGTTCCCCCTGCCAAATAACAAAGGCAGGGGGATTGGTTCCCCTGCTGAAGTCAAAGGCCCTACCGCTAGAGATAAACTTGGAATAGATTTTTACGCGTTTCTGTTACTACTCCTTAATACTTTCCAAGTTTGTCAGTAGTAATCTTGTACGTGAGTCCTTATGCCTATAAAAGGACTCATTAGGTTATCATGCATAGTGTGTCTTTCTCTATTGTCTTTCATTTCATACTTTAAGGTTTTTGTAACCCTAATACCATTATTGGGTATTTGTATATCTTTGATATATTAAAGTTCAACGTTTGCTTTAATCATTTTGTTCTTGTGCTAAACACTATATTCCGAATCTTGTTTAGTTACTTTGCCTTGCAAAGTTTCTCTAGTGTTAGATTGAATTTATTCTTTCTATCACAACCGTTAAACAAGCTATTAAGGTTTAAGATCTGAGTTTGGGATCAACAAGTGGTATCAGAGCTTGTTGAGAAACTTTGTCTAAACCAAGAACAAAACCCTCATTTCAACCATGTCTTCAGACTCTTCCTCAAACAACAACAACCACAATAACCTCAAATTACCCATGCTGGATCCTGAAAACTTTAAGATATGGGAATTCAGAATCCAGCAATACCTCAAAATGGAACACTATGTTCTCTGGGAGATCATAGAGTTTGGTGATAAATTCAACAAAATGATGGCGGTTGAAGATGGCAAGGAAGAAGAGAAAGGTGAAACTTCCAAAGGTAAGGACAAGAAGAAATCTGCTGCTCTTTATGATAAGGAAATACTGGCCAGAAGGCATGATGTCAGAGCTCACAGTTCATTTCTGTTGGCTCTACCTGATAGACATCAACTAAGATTCAGAAAGTACAAAACAGCTAAGGAACTACGGGAAGCCATAGGCACAACTTTTGGAGGAAATGAAGCCACAAAGAAGAAGAAGAAGAATCAAATGCTTGATGATTTTGCTTCTTTTAAATCAATTGGTGATGAATCAATTGGCGCTATTTACAATAGGCTTCAAGATATAGTGGCTCAGTTGGAGTTCTTTGATATTGAAGTGACAAGAGAACAGGTGAATACCAGGTTCCTTAACAGCCCTTAGAAGGAATGGTTTGTCTACAAAGCTATTTGGCAGAATAAGGATGACTTAGATAACAAGAACATTGATGACATATACAATAACTTGAAAGTTTTTGAACCTGTTGTCAATGAAATGAAGTCAAAAGGAACAATTCCCACCAACTCAAGTGGATCTACTAATTCCCCTGCTAACATGGTGTTCATATCTCAAAGCAGTGGAATCTCCAAAGGTAGTGGAATCGAAGTAGGCCCTGCTACTTATTCCTCTGCTACCAGGTCTGGATCATCTTATGATTAAGAAAGGCCTGCAACATTCAGTCCTGACACTGCTTGTGCTCTTATAGCATCCCAAGGGACACAAGGATCTACTGTGTTACACGAAGATCTAAGTCAAATCAGTAAGCAAGGACTGGAGGAGATGGATATCAAGTGGAACATGGCTCTGCTTAGTATGAGAGCTAACAGGTTTTACAAGAAGTATGGGAAGAATATCTAAATCAATCCCTCTGATGTGGCTGGGTTTGACAAAACAAAGGTTGAATGCTACAACTATGGCAAGAAGGGTCATTTTATTAGGGAATGCAGAGGACCTAAGACTGGGAACAGCTATAGGAAGGAAACCAAAGATGATGATTCTGGTGCTAAAGCTATGGTATCCATGCAGGGGATAGATGGAGCAGGTGGATGGGATTGGAGTGCCATGACAGAGAATGTGGAAAGAAATCAAGCATTGGTTGCTGAGGAAAAAGAGGAAGAGTTTGCTCTTATGGACATGTCAAGTTCCAGCTCAGACAATGAGGTATATGATGATTCATATTTTACTAAAGCTTGTAGGAAAAATACTGAGTCATTGAATGATCAAATAAGAAAGATAAAAGTTAATTATATCAATTGTGACAATGACCTTGATAATTACAAACGTGCTTTAGAACAATTAGAGTCCACCATAAGAGAGTTTAAACAAAGAGAAAGTGATTATAGAGATCACATTGTGATCCTAGAGAGAGATGCTAAGGAAAATAATGATTCCATTAAGGAGTTGACTGTTGAACTTGAAGTTTTTAAATCTAATAAAAAGATAGATGATGAAACTGTTGAAAAATTTGGAAAAGCTTCCAAAGACTTAACTAAAGTAGTTGAAATTGGTCAATCTCCTAGGGACAAAACAGGTTTTGGGATTAAAAATGAACATGCTACCATACCACCACCTCCTGCCAATATTCATGCACCTTTTCCTAGAAAAGACTTGTCTTGGACTGGTCTCTCTTATTTCCCAAAACAGGAAGATATTGAATTTGACTTGAGTGCCTACATACCTAATAGTCTTGAAACAGAAGAGCCACTAGTGAAAACTAGTATTGTTAGGGACTTTGAAAAGGAACAGATTGCTTTAAAACAATAAAAAATTGATAATCATGTTCTCTTTTCAAGAGAAGGACTTTTTGGTAGTGATTCTAGTTCTAAGAGTAGTTCACCCAAATTTGAAACTAGATCAAAGTCCTCTAAGTCCACCATTAAATATGCTGGTATGTATAGGTCTATCAGAGGTAATCAAAGAAATTAGAATGACCAAAAGTCTCACCAATTAGGAGAAGACTTTGTGATAAATACAAAGCCCTGTTTCACATGTGGCAGTTTTGATCACACTTATCAAGAATGTCAGGCACCAATGGAAGTTGTGGCTGCAAATCCTTTAAAGGATATGCAACCTAAAGCCATTCTTCTAAATGAAGGGGCAAAATCCTTTTCCCCTGCCAAGTATGTTGCCCCTGCCTTGAGAAACAGGGTTATTGACAAATATGTTGTTCCTGCTCTAAGAAAGGTGAATGGTATTCATCCCAAGACCAGCACTTCCATAACAAACCCAACACCTCATAATGCATATAGATATGTCCCTAGACCTTACCAACACATAAATAGAGGCTAAAACAAAAGATGGGTTCCCTCTGCTAAGCATAGGGATTCCCCTGCTAAATCTGGGGTATCTCCTGCTAGCAAAGTTTTGCCATCCAAGAACATGGGCAGATGGGGGAAAGCTGTGAAAGCCTCAGCTCGTTGGGTTTGGGTACCCAAAAGGGGTGCTCAATCTAATGGTTTATCTATAGTTTTTGATAAGCTATCCTACATTGATACACGAGGTAGATTCAAGTCTGTAATGGCTTGGGTCCCCAAGAAAAACTAATTCTTTTTTCCTTTTGCAGGTGACAAAGAAGCCAAGGGATGATAGAGCATATTGGGATAGTGGATGCTCAAGAAGCATGACTGGACAAAAATCTTATCTGTCTAACTTTGTGCCCCTGCATGACAATGATGGTGTTTCTTTTGGAGATGGGAATGGAACAATAACAGGAAAAGGAACTAGTGTCACCAATGGGATGACCTTTGATAATGTCTACTTGGTGAAAGAACTCAAGTACATTTTATTCAGTGTGTCACAGATGACTGATAACAAGAATTTTGTCTTGTTTACGGACACTGAATGTCTGGTGTTAGGAAAGGAGTTTGTCTTACCACCAGACACTCCTATTGTACTCAGAATACCAAGACAAAAGAACATGTACACAATTGATCTCAAAGACATCTCTCTTCAAGACAATGAAACATGTTTTATTGCCAAATTCCTAGCATGGAAAGAGCACGCAAATCTATAAGCCGTTTATTAATTATGCCTCAAGATAAAACATTAGTCGATAAAAATAAAGGGTAAGGAAAGTGTGCCCCTTTTTGGCATTCAAAGAATGGAAGATCAAGTGGACCGGCAAAAACCGAACACGAGAGTCTTCAAATATTAGGGTCATACCTAAGATCACAACACAACAAAACACGAGCACGAGCTTGAAAGATCAAGCCTTATTAGGTGTTAGAAAATAGAAAGAAGATAGAAAGTATGGGACTCCCCCACAAGGCACCTCGTTTTTGTTAACCGAGTCATGAGCTCGACTCGATCCCCGCATTCATTGGTCCTTAGGGAAAGTGGTGAAAACCGGCATAATAGGATAGAATCCAACATAAAGCACGATGCCGGGGTCAAAGATCTTATCCTCGTTGTCGGATGACAAACGAAAGGATAAAACACCAACACAAATCTCTAAAAAAAGAGATGGAAGTCACAAACAATGGCATGGATATAGCATGCTCCACGAGATAAACTCGCACCAAAATGATAGAAAAATCTTTCAGTTATTACATCGGTGAAAGGCCGAGATTTCCCTAAAACAACGATTCCGGGATCGAATACCTCGTCCTCGGTGGAGAAAGGAAAGGATAACACGGTGTCGTCCCCCCATGCTAATCCAAGATCATATGAAGCACATGGTAATGGTGGGATAAAAATCTCATCCATAGTAGAATCAACATTCTTTGCTTTAACGACCATTTCACCCTTAGGAATGTGATCAATTGGGTCATGGTACTCAATATGAGACACATGAAAAACCCGCACATTAAGGTCAAAGTGGGTGGGAGTAGAACTTGGGACGAAATCATCATCAAGTAATTTCTCTAAAAAGAGAGCGTCCCCTTCCGGGTCGATATCATCAACACCCGGTGGTATCGAATCATGAGAAGCAAGAAAAGTATCAATCTCCTCCATAAGCGGATCACTATCCTCAACGGGAATAGGAGATGGAGAGAAAGACTTTCTAATAGGCTTAGAATTCAAAGCCTCGATCCTAGAAATGAGAAAATAGACGTTGGATAATTTTTCACGAAGAATCACGTCTTCCACATCTAAATGAGTAAGTTCATCGGTGAACTTCTCAAGGATCGGAATAGTCAAATCAACCTCATTTCCCGGTGGAAATGGGTCTAAAGGAGCAAGTTCAAAAGTGAACCTCTCAAAAGTCGGATCACTATCATCCTCAATTCCCGGTGGAAATGGGTGAAGACGAGTAAGTTCATCAGTGAACCCCTCAAAATCCGAGTCGTGAATATCATCTTTATAAGAAAGTTCATCGGAGAACTCCTCAATAGAAATTCACTAGAAGTAGAATCATCCTCAAAATCTTCATTTCCATCACAATTTTCATCATTAGAATTGGAGAAAATATCAAAGTGAATGGAAGAAGTCGAGTCATCACAATGTGGCAAATCACACATCTCATTGGAAATACCGTCAAACTCTCTCGGGTTTTGGACAAGTATAGTGCTAATATGCTCGTCCCCCTTGCTTAGAGAATTTTCGAGTTCCACGATGGAAGAATCATGAATAGGAGTGGTGATGTCATGAGAGATTTCCTCATCATCTAGGATGGGAGAATCCTCGGGCTCAATAGCCGGCAAGATACGAATAGGAAATACGATAGCACTAGACGAAGGATGAAGAGCCATAAGATATCGCAAAGAAAGAGTACTATCCTCGTCATCATCCAAAAGAAGAGAACGCTTGAGTTCACGATTAGCAAGAGATTTTGCTTCCGCTTGAGATCGTTCTTTCTCACGAATTTCAATGCTTAAACCATTATAATCTTGCGAAAGTTGTCTAATCTTAAGTTCACAATCTCGTCTAAATCCCTCATCAATTATTTCACCATGAAATCGACGACTTCCTAATTCATTTGTTATGTCATTAATCTCTTGATTAATTTGTCTCTTTTCAAGCAACAAATCTTCAATACTTTTGTTGTCCCATATATTTGTGATGATTAAGCAATGAATAAAGAAAGAAAATAGATGAAGAAGAGATGAATTCCTAGAGAGAGAAAGTAGTGAGAGAAAGTAGAGAGAAGGATGATTAACTTGGTGAGATTAGATTAAGAAAAGAATTTGTTACAAATGACCATCCACCCTCCTAACATGCTAGGAGGGTAGTATATATAGTCCACCCACATGCGGGCTTTAATGGACTATATATTGGGCCGGGCTTGTCTTTTGGACTTTAATTAGTTTAAATCCAAGCCCGTAAACCACGACTAATTAACTATCTATTACAATGTTCTAATAAATATTACACTAGAAACCTATGACCGAACATTCTTGTTTGACTCAATATTTTGAGGCTAACAATCTCCCCCAATGTGAGGTCATTCCTCTTTGATATTTGGATTCCAATGGAGATTTATGAATTTCGTCATAAATGAGTCTTGAACGTGTAACAGTAGTTTTGTTCCTTCATGCTGTGATCTTTGAGCCTTTGTCGTTGTCTTTCGACTTTGTCTTTAAGTCTGGAGATCTTCAAATCATTCTTGACTTGTCTTTGCCATCTTGTGATCTTGTGT
The DNA here is from genome assembly GCA_025667525.1 of Glebionis coronaria. NCBI lineage: Eukaryota > Viridiplantae > Streptophyta > Magnoliopsida > Asterales > Asteraceae > Glebionis > Glebionis coronaria. The sequence goes on along the minus strand of JANFOE010000621.1, from coordinate 611,025 downwards.
CTTTATCCACATGCTCACACTATCAATTGTTGGATAAGTCTTTGGGCATGAATATGTGGTTGTGAATCTTTGACTTTGCTGAGTACACCGTGACGCCACCTTCTCGAGACAAAACATAGACACGGACTGAATGGCTTTGACATTCGTCCTAAATCGGTAGCGTTTTACCTCCGGTCGGTGAAGACCGTTATACGATATTAAATATCGTACCTGTGATCAGGTAGATTCAATTAAGAATCTCCTTGACAGGGTTTCGCGGCTGTACTAGCCGTTCTCTTTACTCGACCGTCTCAAAGCAAGACTGCGAACATAAAGAGTGAATCAATTGGATAGATATCCGCTTGATTAAAGTCGTTAATTCAAATTCCTGGAACAAGTTTGATTCATTAAGAATCTTACCATTGTTGCTTTCCAGTTGACACAAGTTTGATTCATAAGAATCTCACAAGTCACCTACCGTAGCGCTGTTTGATGTTGACGCTAGAAGGATTTCCATTCGTCACTGTGAATATTAATGACTATCACTCTGAATGTTCTGGCAAGACCATAAAGATATTGCGTAGAAACCTGAAACGAGTTTGAATCAATTCAGAATCAAACCACTGTTGCTTTTCAGTTTTACATATGTTCAATTCATAAAGAATCTTGCATATGACCTACCGCAGTGCTGTTTGATGTTAACACTGGAAGGATTTCCACTCATCATTGTGAATACTAAGTAGTATCACTCTGAGTGTTCTAGCAATATCACAAGGATATAGCGTAGGACTCTCTTGATCTTCATCCGTGTGTCCTAACGAGATTTGATTGATCTCTTGGCTCTAGACTCGATTTGTGCACTTTTAGTGGTCGGACGCTGGAGCAGATGCCACATATTCAATATCAACTATCTTGGAGTGAGAAAGTCAATAGAAGTCGTGTTGATCTCCGTGACAATAAAACAAACTTCTTTTGAGAGAAGCCTGAGTAGCTAGGAAAGGGTTGTGCTTCACATCACTGGGTCCATGATGAGATGTCTTCATGATGTGTTGACCTGGTTTCTGCCTAAGTTGTATGGAGGGCTTCTTTCTTTAGACCCTTTATCCTTACATTTCTTTTTCATTCTTCAACCCCTTCAATGCTTACCAAGACATCATTAATAGCACCTTGTTGTGATTGTTCCAGTGCTATCATCAGTACTTAGTCGGCATTCAGCTACGTTCACATTCTACTCCATCTTTCCTAAGGACTTCTAATAATCTATTGGATTGTCCCTGGGAAGATCCCTCCGGTTCTGGTTGGATCATAGGACTTAAACCTAACCACCCTTTTGACACCAATAACGTCGTGAATTAAAGATGTTGTGGGTATTTGATCGTAACCATGAAAACCACTTTAAATTCTAAGAAAGTGTTTGAAAAACATTTAACACCTTGCTAGTTTTGTCGTTTCAGAAAAGCTCCCCCTTCACATGTGCATCGATAATCAAAAGTGTTCCGCACATGTGGGTAAGAGTTAAAGTGCTTGAGTCTTATAGATCACATTTTAATCACATTTTCTCCCCCTATCTCTAATATATAAAATCTTTTGATATTAGAGATACCAAATTTGATTAAAATATATTTTGAAAAATAGTCTTGAAAATCTTCGGGAGAAAAATGTGTCAAACTTAGCATGAATTTTGGAACGCTCCCCCTCAAAAATTGATCCAATGGAATTGTCATTTCGAGGATTTGATCCACATTAAACTTTTTGAGGATAGGAGTTGTTGAACACACAATTTTTGAAAGATTTTGAATATCATTGAGAAATTCTTGAAAAAATTATGTTCAACGCTTTTTGAAAAATCAATTCTTTTTGTCGAAAAGGTTTTTCTTAAGCATAAACTTGAGTTCATAGACTTTGAATGTCTTGACGAATCCACTCAAGTGTAAGAATATTTAACTTCTTTTGCTAAGGGTAAGAGTACAAAAGCGTACACTCCCCCGTGAATTTAGATCCGGGTTGCAATCTGAAAGTGATTACAAGCCATTGTGTTGAGCTCAAAACGTTGAATGTTTTGTGACAAGCTCAACCCAAGATAGATTGCTCTACCCGTTGTTGGAAATATTGTCCAAAATAGACAATTTCCTTTTGAAAAGATAGAAATGACATGTTTTGAAAAATATTTAACACTTTCATTCGAGCTTTATGTACACACCCGTGTCGTTATTGAGCGACATTTCTAGGTACGTCCATATTATCGATACTGAAAGACATGTCGAGAAGAATATTTTTGGATTATCAAAGATTTTTTACTTTTGTATTTTGCTTTTTCATGAATATTTACAAGTAGATGTTTGATAGATGAATCAAGCAGGATTCTTTGCCAGAACCTCCAGTTCTGCTGGAGTCAAACATCTCATACCAATTTGCCTAACTAGATACGCAAACCTCTCTTTCGAAAGAGCTTTTGTAAACAAGTCAGCTAATTGGTAATCAGTTCCAACAAAGTATAATTCAACAATACCTCTTTCAACTTGTTCCTTAATGAAGTGATATCTGACATCAATGTGCTTCGTGCGGGAATGCTGTACCGGATTGCAGGAGATGGCTATGGCCGACTTTGAGTCACAGTACATAGGTACTTTATCAAAGTGGAAGCCATAATCCGTGAGTTGTGTTCTCATCCATAGAACTTGAGCACAATACGCAGATAGAGACACATACTCCGCTTCGGCTGATGAAAGTGACGTGCAATCCTGCTTCTTGGAAGACCATCCCACAAGCTTGTCTTGACCTAGAAATTGTGCACCACCTGAAGTACTTTTACGTGTATCAAGACACCCTGCATGATCAGAATCTGAATAGGCCGTTAGAAAGAAACCGGTTTCCCTCGGATACCAGAGTCCCATGTGAATGGTATTCTTAAGGTACCGAAAGATCCGTTTAACCTCCTTGAGGTGTTTTTCAGTGGGTCGTGCTTGATATCGTTCACAATAACATGTAGCATGATGAATATCAGGTCTGCTTGCTGTCAAGTACATGAGGGACCCGATCATGGAACGATATCTCGTTTGATCTATGGGTAATCCCTCCAAATCAGCATCTAGGGATGTGGTTGATAATGGTGTCCCAACGGGGTCACATGATGTCATACCATGCTTTTTGATTATCTCTTGACAATACTTAGCTTGGTTAATGAAGATACCACTTGGGGATTGGTGAACTTGAATTCCTAGAAAGAATTTTAGTTCGCCCATCATAGACATTTCAAATCTGCTGTGCATTACTTTTTCAAACCATTTTGAAAGTTTTGGGTTTGTAGACCCGAAAATAATGTCATCAACATAAATTTGCACAAGCAGAATGTCATCCCCATATTTATAAGTGAACAAAGTTAAATCAATGGAACCTTTTGAGAAACCTTTGGAGACCAGAAATTTCGAGAGCTCGTCGTACCACGCCCTTGGAGCTTGCTTGAGTCCATATAGTGCTTTGTGGAGACGATACACCTTGTCAGGATAATGAGGATTGACGAATCCTTCCGACTGCGTGACATAAACTTCTTCCTTCAAAGGACCGTTAAGAAACGCCGTCTTTACGTCCATTTGGTAGACAATGAATCCCTTATGTGCAGCATAAGCAAGAAAAATCCTGACCGCTTCCATTCGAGCTACTGGTGCAAATGATTCTTCAAAATCAATACCCTCTTTCTGTCCATACCCTTTAGCCACTAGCCTAGATTTATTCTTGATGATCGTGTTTTCTTCATCCATCTTGTTTTTCTAGATCCATCGAAGATTTAATGGTGTTACATCGTATGGTCTGTCAACAAGTTCCCAAACTTTAAGTCTTTCAAATTGTTGAAGTTCATCCGTCATCGATTCAATCCAAGCATGATCAGCTAATGCTTCTTTGATGTTTTTCGGTTCAGCAGAACTCACGGCGAGTGCGAACATACAAACATCGGCATCGGTGTTAAGCTGTCGTCTTGTGCGAGCGGGCTGTGAAGGGTTTCCAATGACATGAACCAAAGGATGATCTCGGGTCCAATGATGTGTTGAAGGATGTCGTTGGTAGAACGTATGCATATTTGACGGATCAACATGGCGAGTAGAAGACTCTCCAGTTTCATGTACCGGTGTACCGAATGGGTTGATAAATTCGTCTTCGTCAGAGAATGCATTGTCTGCTTGATTTGTGTTCTCTGGAGCAATGACAGTAGTTGTGGATGTTGTAGGATCGATTGTTGAAGTGATATTCTGAGGAGGTAAATCTGCAGCAACCCGTGTTGAAGTAGATAATGTTGTATCCATTTGTTGACGATGATCGGTATCATCATTCATATCATGAGTGACAGCGGAAGACTTCGATACAACTTGTTTCTCCCCCGTGAAATATTCATCATACATTGGTCCATATAACATTTCCAACTCTTCAATTGTCGTGTCGACTGTCATATCAGCTCTAGGAACATTTTCTAGAACCAGCGTTGAACTTGACGGTTCATTGCTGTGGTCTTGAGTTTCGAGTTCCGTGCGGTTGTGAACGGAAGTCGTTTGTCGTTGTGGATCGGGACTTAAACTGTTTTGTTCAAGTGCCATTTCTTGAGATTCATCAAATCGGATGTGAATTGTCTCGACAATCAATTTTGTTCTTTTGTTGAACACTCTATATCCCTTAGACTGAGTAGCATATCCCACAAGAATACATGCATCACCTTTTTCTTTCATCTTATCCAAATTTTCACCATCTCGTATAATGTAACAAGTACATCCAAAAACATGAAGGTGTTTGAGTGAAGGTTTTCGATCATGAATTATGTGATATGGAGTCTTTTCGTGTCTTGGGATAATTAAGGAGCGGTTTTGTGTGTAGCATGCGGTTGACACGGCTTCGGCCCAAAAGTACAGTGGAAGTTCTGAAGCGGATAGTAATGTTCGAGCAGCCTCAACTAAAGTACGGTTTCGTCTTTCAACAACGCCGTTTTGTTCGGGTGTTCGAGCAATAGATGTTTCATGTTCAATCCCTTCGGCTTCAAAATACTTTCTCAGATTTGAATTCAAAAATTCTGTACCTCTGTCAGTACGAACCACTTCAACTTGAGCTTGAAGACCACGTTGTATCAATTTAAGGAAGCTAATGAGAACATCGGGTGTTTCATCCTTGGACCTCAAGAAGTGAGTCCATGTGTACCTTGAGTAATCATCAACGATGACCAGAATATATTTCTTTCCATAGATACTCTGAACACGCATGGGACCACACAGATCCATGTGAAGAAGATCTAACCGTCCTTTAGAGCTTGGTGTGGTCTTTGTTTTGAAGCTACTTCGTTTAGCTTTACAAAGTTCACAAGAAGAACAAAGATGATCTTTGATGAATTTCAAGCTTGGAAGGCCTCTCACAATATCTTTCTTGGAAAGCAAGTTAATGGTATCAAAGTTAAGATGAGAAAGACGTTGATGCCATAACCATGCCTGAGTCGAGGAAGCTTTAGCCATGAAGCAAATTGGAGTTGATGAAGATGTGTCTTGAATTGAAATAGTATAAAGATCAGTACCCCGTGTACCAGTAAGTAAGTCATTCCCATCATAATCACGAACAAAACATGTCTTCTTTCTGAAAGCAACTTCCAAATCCGCATCACAGAATTGACCAACCGAGAAAAGACTGTGATTAAGCCCTTCGACGTAGTATACCCTTTTAATCATGATATTCCCCTGAACCAAATCTCCATATCCTAGGATCGGTGCAAATTGATCATTTCCGAATCGGACCGTACCTAGGAACTTCTCCACGAAGTTAATTAGAAGCTTGAGATTCCCCGTCATGTGCTTCGTGCATCCGGAGTCCATTATGAAGAGAATTATTTGTATCACCTGCAGAAGAGTTAGAACACGATGGAGTATTTGCTAAATTGGATACCACAGTAGTTGTGATAGTAGAATCATTAGTGTCCTTATCAACATTTAAAGGCAAACTAACACTCGTTTTCACATTTTCTGTCCTAACTTTAGGCATCCATTTATATCCGGGAGGACATTGATTAGCAAACCACCATTTCCAAGACTTACTGGCAGACTCATATAATTCCTTAATTTTGCTTCTAGGATTCTTAGTGGTGGAGTCTGATGCATTACTTTTCTTAGTGGGGGTTGCACCAGAATGGTTCACTTTGCGTTTGGGTTTACTAGCTCTAATAGGCATTGCAACTTGCTTCTTAGTTCTAGTATCTACGCCTTTGACTTTATTTATAGCACACATAGAATGATTAGCATTAGCACACTTGCCACATTTGACACAAACAAATTTCACATTCATAGCATTCAAATCATTCACAGCATTCAGATCGTCATTACATGCGATAACAGACTTTTTATTCTTAAAAACATTCAAATTCCTAGGGTGTTCTTCTACTTGCTTCATCTTCCCTTGATTCTTGTGTTTCCAGACCTTATCATTCTCTTGAGTGCTCTTAAGCTGAGGCCGGCTAACACTAGTAGTGGAGACTATTCCTGTAGTAGAAGACACACGAATATTAGTGTTTCTAGAAGTCTGAGGCGAGTGAGTATCTTTGTTTGTGGGCTTAGTGGGCATTCTATACATCCCTGGTTTAATCACATTATTGTGCTTAACGCTTGGTGCTACAGGATTCCTTATGGGTTGAGCTTGTGGTAACCTTTCCTTTCCATCCATCTTGGGGGCAAACACAGGTTTTGCAAACGAGGAATTAGATAAAGCAGATGGTTTTCCCAAGATAGAGGATCTATTCTCTTTAGAGGCATTGGGTTGTCTAACAACATTTTTCTTAATGCTAGGTTCCACAATTTTCCCACCCATTTTAGCAATGAGTTTCTACAACTCAGCTATCGCTCTGTCCCTGTCTTGTAATTGAGCTTTCAACCCTTTAATTTCCAAATTCTGTTCATTCATTTCTCAAAATGTTTGCGAAAGTTTTTCTTGCAATTTATTATCATGTGGAAAACGACCAACATCTTTTTGCAAAGCAAGTTCAAGTGAATGACAATGTTTTTGAAGGAAATCAGTTTTGTGTTGAAGTAACTCAAAAGCCTTTTTGTCAACATTTTCTTTACGTTTCGAAAGATCAATTTCAAGACGTTCACATTCTTTGATCTTATCAAGATATTGGCATGCAACTTCAGAATATTCATCAATATCAGCACAAGATGTAAAATAAGCACACATAACATCTTTAGAAACGCATTCTTGCAAGAGTAAATCATATTCATCTGAGAAATCAGACTTCTCCATTTGAAGATCATCAATGTGTTTCTCAATAGATTCAACATATTTTAAATCATCAAACATTTCTGTCCGAATGAACTCCTCAAGTTGAAGAACAGTTTCTTTAATCAACGCCGTGTTTGGAATTAAGAGTTCTTTGACAAGCAAGGTAATATCGTGAGGAATCGGACGTGTCCACTCAGCATTTTCACGTTTTGCCCAGTCTCTTTCAACAATAGATTTAACATTATCTATGTGGTGTTTAAGAATACCTAATGTTTTCCTACTCTTGCTTTTAGATTCATCTAGAGGGAGGTAGTTTATGTATTTGTAAACATTAGATTTCTTAGGGGCAAATGCTTTCTTCCATTGAATTCTCTTTTGTTTGCATTCTAAGAACACTTCCTCACGAGTTTTCTGAGTTTGTTTGTTGAACAGGCCATAAAGACTATTCTCATAAGCATAATTATAAGGTTTCACAAACTCCTTATTAACAAGTGGTTGACTATCAGCATCCCAAAGGGCAGTCTCTTCACTATTGGCACTAACAGGCATGCAATCAAGATCTGTCCTTTCAGTCTCATCAAGATAAAGATGCGGGTTCGCAGCTTAAGCTTTGGCAAGGTACTCAGGACTTGCAAAGCTAGCTTGACCCTTAAACATCGAAGGAGGTGCCAGCATTCTTACAGATTGTATAGAATCATGCGTTTTATAAACAACGTTCTTCAAAAATTCGACTTGTGCTTCTAATTTCGTTACCTTTTCAGTTTCTTTATCATATCTACTTTTGAAGTCTTGTTTTAACACATCTACCTCTTGGTTCTTATCCTCAAGAATTTTAGCAGAATCAGTAGTGGTCATAGAGAGCTTTTGTTCAAGTTCATTAACTTTGGTATTGGCAAGGTACGTTTTTTGACGTTCATCCATTAAGAAAACATTATATTGACGCTTCTCTTTAGCTAATAACTCAAGAGTTGTATTATATTTGTTTTCAAAATCGTCCTTTTGACTTTTTAACGCACTTCCCTTGTACCCCTCAAGCTCTTTGGTTTTCTGAAGGAGCTCATCTCTATAGGTTTCAGTCATCTCAGTAGATTTGATAAGAGCAGCTTTGCATTCTTCAAAGCTTTGAGTGAGCGTAACGTTTGCCTTATTTAATTGCTTTTGACTCTTTTTATTTTTCAGTGACATCCTTTTGTAAAGTAGCAATTAAATTAGCAAGCGCAATACGTTCCTCTTCATCATAGTCATTTGCATGTTGATCATCCTCAGACTCATTATTGCACATGTCTGATGAATCGGGTGTGGTATTTCTATCAACCGTTTCCATCATACATGTGTCATTAATGGCATTGGGTAGATCACTATGCTCAGGAATATCACCAAACACATTATATTCATCAGTAGTGTGTACCTTATCGATTGGCTCAGTGTCAAAGATAGGACCATTGTCATCTTCAGTGACTTTGAGAACTTCTTCAACCTTTGCCATGTACGAGTAATGTGCATCAAGCTCTTGATCAGAATCTTCATCATCAGTATCATCAAGCATGGCTCCTTCCTCAGCTGACAATTTAACCCCTGCTTCCATTTTCTTACATAGCAACATCTTTTCCTTGTGATAGTTAGAGTCTCTAACCCTTTTCGGCTTCCTGCATTCCTTTGCCATATGCCCATATCCTTGGCAATTATAACATTGAATCCCGCCCTGCTGAACCACTTGACTTCCAACCGTTTCCCTATTCCCAGTAGCAGCAGCAATCCTCTGAGTATCATACTTTGCAGTTTGTCGATCATATCTTGCAGAACCCTCAACATGCGTTGGATTATGTCGATCATACCTAGAAGGACTTTCACCACGTCGACGTGTGTCATACCTTGGAGGACTCTCAACATATCGGTTCTTTGTGTTAGATGATGTGCGAAGATTGTTGTTGGTGGGTTTGTAGATTTTCTTGTAAGTCTTCATTATGTAAGCAATTTGTTGTTTCATCTCTCGGTTCTTTTGAGCTTGGTCTTCATCACTATCTTCTTCAGATGATGACTCAGATGGTGGTGATGGTGCTCTTGGCGCTTTACCTCGAGATTTTGTTGAAGATGAAGACTTAGATGATGTGGAATATCATGGTGAAGATGATGTATTGGAGTATGGCTTAGGAGCACGAGAGTGAGGATCTTGAACATGTTGAGTGGTAGTCACTAAAGCAAGTGGATTAGCCGTCTTGGCAACACGTTCAGTTTGAATCTCATTTGCTTCATTCTGAAATTGCTTCAAGATGTCAAAGAGTCGATGATATGAGACCTCGTCTAACTTTTCTTGTTGTTTCACCAAAGTGACGAACCGTGTCCACTCGGGTTGAAGTTGTTGAAGAAATTGGACATTGACTTGCATGGTGGAGACTTGCAGATTATTTCTTGTCATGTCATTCATCATCTTATAAAACCTGGAGTAGTAAGAGTCAATCGATTCTCCATCCCGTGAAGTAAACTTGCCAAAATTCCAAAACAAGTTTGTTTTGACATCTTGTTTGTTGAGTGATTCTCCTTGTTGCAAGCGTTCAATAGCAGTCCACATTTCATGTGCTGTTGGGCATGCATCAACCATGGAGTAAATATCATCTCCAATCCCACTTAAAACCATATAGATGGCTTCCTTCTCCGCATCATGCCAAGCACAATTTTCAGGTGTGAGATCAGCTCTTGTTTCATCACGTTCACTTGCAGGTATTGGATCAGTAGTATCTGTGGCTGCTCTTGGAGGAACTGAGATCTTCTTAAATATATATGGTCCATGAGTAATACATTTCCTCAAGGCATCACCATTAGGTCTTGTATCAAGATATCGTATGAAACGTGATTGCCATTGAGCATACCTACCAGATACAAGCATTGGTGGTCTCTCTTTGTTACCTGCCACCATTATGTTGTTGTTCGTCACACGATATTCGGCAGTAGAATCCATCTCAATATTCTCTGAAATGATGAAGTGAATATGGATCTTAAGTAGATTTGTTGTGATTGTTGTTGTGGTTTAAATTCCGAAAATTGCAATTTATCTCCAGTCCGACAATAAATTCTCCAGTCCGACAAAACGGTAGACTAAAAAATTTTGTAATCACCAAAATTTGAAATCGAGCTAGAAATGTCCTAAAACTAGTATGGAAAAAATTTGAATTTACTTGACGAAAAAATTTTAACTCTTTTTTTTTTTTTTTTTTTTTTTTTTGATCTTCGTGGAAACGATATTCCGAAACTAGTCTAGATGGTGGCTAAGTCTAAAAAATACTCAAACAAAAATTAGCAAAAACATGTCACCGGAATCACTTCGTCGGAATGTCTGATCGGAATGTGTGATCGGAATGTATGATCGGAATGTATGATCGGAATGTATGATCGGAATGACTAATCGGAATCCTTCGTCGGAATGTCTAATCGGAATGATCGAAGTCCAATCGGAAAATTCAAAGTCCAATCGGAATGTTCAAAGTCCAATCGGAATCTTCAAAGTCCAATCGGAATGTTCAAAGTCCAATCGGAATGTTGATCGTAAAAGCTTGTCGGAATGTTAAAACCCTTTTCCAATTGGAGTAATCGGAATCACAATCCCTTTTCCGATTGCACTGATCGGAATATATAGTGCTGTTACGAGATTTTGGGGTAAAAAATGAAATTTTCGACAAGAAATCCGCGATTTTAACCAACCAAATGCGACCAAATCCCTACCACAGCTATGTAGAAGATTTATATCAAGATTTAAAGCATAGAAACACAAAAAGAATCTTGAATTCGAGATGATTATAAGAGAAAAATCACACGAACCAAGTAAAATCAACAACGAATCACAAAACTACCCCATGGCGATTGATACCAAATGTTGTCCCATATATTTGTGATGATTAAGCAATGAATAAAGAAAGAAAATAGATGAAGAAGAGATGAATTCCTAGAGAGAGAAAGTAGTGAGAGAAAGTAGAGAGAAGGATGATTAACTTGGTGAGATTAGATTAAGAAAAGAATTTGTTACAAATGACCATCCACCCTCCTAACATGCTAGGAGGGTAGTATATATAGTCCACCCACATGCGGGCTTTAATGGACTATATATTGGGCCGGGCTTGTCTTTTGGACTTTAATTAATTTAAATCCAAGCCCGTAAACCACGACTAATTAACTATCTATTACAACGTTCTAATAAATATTACACTAGAAACCTATGACTGAACATTCTTGTTTGACTCAATATTTTGAGGCTAACAACTTTTTTCAACAATTTCAACATTTCTTTGATTCATTGTTTCAAATCATTCAATTTCGAAAGAATATTGTGGAGATTGGTCAAAACCGGATGGAATCGAATTATAGCAAAGATTAGGCTCATAAAAATTTTGATCTCTCGGTTGACAACAAAAACTCTCGTGAGGACCTCCACAATACTCACAACAAAGATATTGTTGTGATAAACTCGATAAATCTTGTGGATAACAATTATCATTAAAGTTTTGATTGTAGCTCGGTTCTTGCTCATAATTAAGCGAGAATCGATGCGAACAATCATCACCAAAATGAGAATTATTTCCACAAAACTCACACGAGGGTGTCTCGTATGTAGGGTGTGGAGGTGGATTGAAATCGAGAGAATTATTCGAAAAATTCGGATTTCCAAATGAAGTAATATTATCACAAGAAGGACAAAATCCAACACGTATATCGTTTCGTAAGTCATTTCCACAACGCTCACACGTGCACCACCGACATGGTGAAAAACCATATAATGGTTCTCCACACCCTTCACAATTGACGAAGGAAGAATTAAAATTTAGAAGGTGAGGAGAAAAAGAATTAAACATGATAGAGGATTAAGAAAATTATTTTTGGTATTTTTCATAAAAACGAGAATTTAGAGGATTGAAGAAAAGAAATTAGACAAGAAGAAGATTATTTTTGGTATTTATTTGGTATTGCTCAATCAATAATGATCGATAAAAAACAAGGAATAAGGATAACTACTATGGAAGTAAATTACCCTCGGTCGACTTTGAAACGATAGGTGAAAACCTAAACGTCTCGAGGTTCAATAAGTAAACAACAAAAATAAGATTTATTACTACTTGAGTCGGCAAACCAATAATAGGTTGTCCCTCTCAATATACGCACAAGCAAGCGGGGAAACGAGGTGGCACAAAGCACTTAAAAACCTTTTTCCTTAGACGGCCTTTTATAGCACGTCGCCTTATACCCACCTTATAATTTGTATAAATCGAGTTCAAACTTCTTATTAGTATTTATCTATTTTGCCTTTTATTTTTGTTTTGGATTCGAATACAATAGCTAGGTGATGAAATCCCAACTAAGGCCTTATTTGAAAAATATGTAAAATTATTGTTCTACGTAATACAATATATTTTTCACAAAAAACGAGAAAAACGATACATACTATATAATAGAAAAATAACAAAACTCTCAGAGGACGGAAAGGGTCTTCAAATCCACGATCAACAAATCTCCACAAAGACGAATCGTACACAAGATCCCCGGCAGCGGCGCCAAAATTTTTGATGTGTCGTGGATAGTATAGTGATAATTAAGATACGTTATAGGGTAAATTAGAAAATTACCTTTAGGAAAAAGTAATAAGCTAATAATACCAATGACGAATTCAATTAAACACGTGAGTGAGTCGAGTTCGTTGTACACGAAGATCTTATGAATTTGAGACGTTTTGCTTTGATATGGACAATCGACTTGAATGGGTTTTTGGTTTTTAAAACTAAAACTAATTCTACCAATTTAAATCCTAAATGCATAAATTGTTTACCGATAATTAAATTAATCTAAAATCAATTAATTACCACTACGTAAAAATTTAAACTATTTTAAAATAATCTATTAAAACTAATTTACTTCTAAAATTATTTAAATCTAATTTATTAAAAACTAACTTTATTTAAATCTAATTATTTTTAATACTAATAAAACATTTTATTTATTTATTTATTTTTATTTCTCAAAAAAACTTTATTTATTATATACCTTTTTTAACTAATGATATTAAACTATTTAACAGAAACTTAATTTATTAAAAGAAAATGATTTTTACTTTTTATTTAAAATTATAAACTTAACAAATTTAATAAAAACGTTTCAAATTAAACTGACAACTCAAATTAGCAAAAGTATATTAAATATGTTAAGCAAAGGTTTACAAAAACATTAAGCTAGCCCAGTTGGTAAACGCGTTGGACCTGTGACCAGGAGGTCACATGTTCGATTCCGTTGAGGGACCATATTTTTTTCAATTTATATATTGGTAGAGTAAATCAAATCTGCATTTAGTTAAACAGTAGACTAAACAATATTTGATAAAAATAGTGAAATCCAATGTGGAAATAAGCAGTAGTCAAGAATGATAACAAATTTACAGTACAGATCTTGTATTATAAGAATCAGACTAATACTCAAATAAAAACAACATTCAAAAGAACATTCAGATTCTTATTTAAACAAACTCACACAGCTCTGGTTTTGACCCATTAATCACAATGAAGACATTGAATCAGTATATATATCAAATAGACTAAAACAAGCTCAAACATAAACCAAGCAAAATCTATGACTTATTATCACTGGTGACGAGCATCAGTAAAGTTATTCGTGATCAGAACCTATGTATTCTTGAAATGACAACATCTTCTGAACTTCGTATATACTCTCAACTATGAATTCATTTCTAAAAACCTATCAGTATTACTAAAACTCTTCTGAAATTCAAATCAAATTGATGAAACTTCGATCATTCCATAATCATCTTTACAAATTATTGCAGTTCCAAAATCTTTTATCACTGTTTACGCCACCAAACTAGTCACAGATTTTAGGATAAATCTCTAAACAAACAGTAACGCTAAAATGAATGCAAAAATCCCTAAGTAGAAATCGACCATGTAAAGGCACAGCCGGCTACTAAATTCAAGCAGGAGATTCACACAACTTAAGAGCAGCACTAAAACAATAAGTAAGACTAGAAACCAATTTAAGAAGTTAAACCTCTAATGACAACAGCTTAAAACTCCATTCTACACATTTTAGCAGACTAAACACACTACTATGCAGATTCAGCTAACATTCTACTATGCAGAGATATAATCTAACAATAGACTTAACCAACAACTCAGATAACTATCTCATGACTAAAAATCAGAAACCTAAATACTCACAAACTTAGCTTATTATCAACTCAATGCAAGCTAATAAAAACTCAGTATAAACGCGACTTTAACCCATTTTTAACCACACAAATCGAAAGCAAACAGATTATTCGTCAATATCATAAGCAGTTATATCAAACTCCAAATAACAAACGATAATAATCTAACTAGATAATTATACACTAAAATTGCAAAAATAGCGAAATGGAGCTTAACCATAAATCGAAGAACCGTCGGGCAGAAATCACGCGCTGAGCGGATTTTTTTGAACCGAGTCTACACCGTTTACCACCACCATTATTGAATCACCAAATGACATTAAACACCACGAACCAAGCAGAAAATCGATCCAACATTTATATTAAGTTTAACAGTTATTTAAACTTTTCCCCAAATCAATCTTTAATTCATTCACATAAACTATATTGAGAGTTTATATGAAAAAAATGATATTCATAACATCAATTTAAAATAGATAAATTTTCAACAGTAATATTAAACACGAAATTAAGAATGAGATAGAAAATCAATTTTATTAATTCAAGTTAACCATTACAATACTTTTAAAAAGAAATTACATTAATCTAATCCTAAATTAACCTTATGAAATTAAAAAAAAAGAAAAAGGGATGCCTCAATTACAGAAACTAGAGGGTCTTTATAGCCATCCCCAAAGGCTTCTTGGAAAGAATATTCGGATATTTTCATCAGCATATCCGAATCTTCGCAGCATATTCCATTTGATTTTGCCCTTGGATTGCCAGTTTGTTGCTAATTAGGTGAGGTGGAGGGATTTAATTGGAGGGTTTAGGGATATGAGGTGTTATATCCAATGGATAGTTGCCACGTATCCTCGCTCTTCCCACTCTAGTCTTCCGAAAATAAGGGGAATTAATTCCCACTCGTGTGAATAACACGAGTGAATCAAAAGCCCCTTATTAATTTGTGAATTTTATTTTCTAGGGTTTGGAATGGGAACAGTGAGTTTTTCGTCTGGTTATTTGTTGAAGGAGAAAGATGATGGACATAGGTTTCATCGAAAGTTTTAAACTTTATTATATGTGTGTGAAACGTGTGGATAAAAGCAATGAGTGGGTGAGGATGGTGTAACGTTTGGCTGCTTATGAGTTTATATAAACTCAAAAAATCATCTGTTAAGAAAACTCTTAAAAGCCCATTTCGTTCCTTATGTTTATTTGTTATAAAACATTTGGGTTTAGGCCCAAATAATTCTTTTTCATCCGATTCATGGTGTTGGGCCTTTAGGGCTTTTGGTTTATCAAAAATAAATACCATCGTCTTAAATGGGCTTTTAAGCCCATTTCCAAAATGTGGGTCCCACTTTGCCCAAATCACTTATTTAAAAATTGAATCCTCTAAATTGAACTCGGTTTTGGCTTCCTCGATCTTTTTCATCAA
Source organism: Glebionis coronaria (assembly GCA_025667525.1). Taxonomy (NCBI): domain Eukaryota; kingdom Viridiplantae; phylum Streptophyta; class Magnoliopsida; order Asterales; family Asteraceae; genus Glebionis; species Glebionis coronaria. Next base: position 595,192 of record JANFOE010000621.1, on the reverse strand, counting down.
TGTCGTGTCGGTTTTCGTCGGTTTTCGCGAACTTGGTACCTACACACATTCAAACAAGAAACAAGCATATCCAAGGCATATTTGATACATTTATAGCATTATTTCATTGTTTTAAGCTACAAATGATATGAGTAAATACACTCATATCAAATTCCCCCATGCTAAGCAATTGGCGTGTCCTCACGCAATGATAAAATAAAACTATAACTACACCATTATTCAACTTATGACATTTTATTTTGTAAAGACATAAAATAACTTTAAGGATCATAAAACTTAAATAGATTTATCGTCCTCGACTTTTCACTTTTCCATGCCAAGTTTAAAAACAAGACCATTGTTATTATAAGTTGGTAGACTAACACGAACTCATGTGGGCCAATTATTCACTTAGACTCCCTTATTCCTAGGTGTATCTCTTATATTTTATTATTGTCTTGAATGATCACGAGGATACATTGTTGACTTATTTCGATAATTTATTAGGCCGAAAATAAAGTGAACGATTTAATCAATAGTTAGCTAAAGGACAAAATCTTTTAAAACTGCTTCTCGGGACTTCATAAAGTTCATATCTTGGCATAACTTGCTTCGCGATTTGAGACCTTTCTCGGACCGATATTTGGCAGTGACTTTATACTTCAAACCTTGAGAGACGTTCATGAAATAATGTCTTCTCTTCATATAGGAATTTCTTCACTTGAAGTTTTGAGAGATTCATACTTGGACCACGACTTCTTCATTTTTCTCCAATCTTTATTTGGAATTTTGATATACAACGATCCGCCTCCTTTTTGGACTTGGCTTCATTTATCCTCATACCTTATTATGGTCTTTTTGGATAGACTTCTCCATGACTTTTGGGGAGTATTTTGCTTTTCGTCGTGTGTCTCGATCCTTCATATTGATTTTTGATAAATGATTCTTCACATCACTTGAGATCTTTAGCAATAAAACATAGCCCTCATGTCTTGTTTGGACCTTTTTGGACTCGCCAATCTTCGCATCCCGCTTCAATAAGTTATGCGTTGGCTATGAACTCTAATACATACCGAGCAACTTTTAAACGATCTTGGGCTAGAAGCTAAGTAACTTTTCAAATCGTTCAACCTTATTTATTGCAAATAAAATTATTAACAAGCGATGGGAGAATAGGCTCATAATTAACTCACATAAATTCCCGAAAGAATACCGAACTTATAATTGGCTCTATCATCTCTTGTTCTCCATATTGTAAAATTTCAAAAATGTGAAATCAATGGATACTTAGCCTATTAAATCAAAGTTTTTGGGTTTCAAGTCATCTATAGGATCTTGCATCTTCTTATACTTTTGCAAGTTTTAGAATTTGCGTTTTAAAGTTCCCTTGATAGACGACTTTCTAGGATCAATTATAGGAGCTTGCAAAAAGTTCTTGTTCTTAACTCGTATGAATTAAGACTTTCGCGTTTTAAAGCTCCCTATATAATAGCCTAGCAAAACTTAATTCAAATACGTTAAGGAAAAGCTAAGGTTAAAAACCGAGTCGAGTCAAAAACTATTCTTATTGAAAGCCTACATTCGTGTCAAAAACACTTATTTTCTTTATTAAAACTTAAAAATAACACTAAAAATTAAAATTTTATTGAAAAATGAGAAAAACAATACGTTTAGACACGACAAGAGCAATAGCAAGCGATTATATCGATTGACTCCCCCATGCTAAAACCAAACATTGTCCTCAATGTTTCTTAGCTCAAGAGTAACACCCCTTGCTAAGACACAAAGAGTCTAATGCAAATTCCTAGCATGGAAAGAGCACGCAAATCTATAAGCCGTTTATTAATTATGCCTCAAGATAAAACATTAGTCGATAAAAATAAAGGGTAAGGAAAGTCTGCCCCTTTTTGGCATTCAAAGAATGGAAGATCAAGTGGACCGGCAAAAACCGAACATGAGAGTCTTCAAATATTAGGGTCATACCTAAGATCACAACACAACAAAACACGAGCACGAGCTTGAAAGATCAAGCCTTATTAGGTTTTAGAAAATAGAAAGAAGATAGAAAGTATGGGACTCCCCCACAAGGCACCTCGTTTTTGTTAACCGAGTCATGAGCTCGACTCGATCCCCGCATTCATTGGTCCTTAGGGAAAGTGGTGAAAACCGGCATAATAAGATAGAATCCAACATAAAGCACGATGCCGGGGTCAAAGATCTTATCCTCGTTGTCGGATGACAAACGAAAGGATAAAACTCCAACAAAAATCTCTAAAAAGAGATAGAAGTCATAAACAATGGTATGGATATAGCATGCTCCACGAGATAAACTCGCACCAAAATGATAGAAAAATCTTTCAATTATTACATCGGTGAAAGGCCGAGATTTCCCTAAAACAACGATTCCGGGATCGAATACCTCGTCCTCGGTGGAGAAAGGAAAGGATAACACGGTGTCGTCCCCCAATACTAATCCAAGATCATATGAAGCACATGGTAATGGTGGGATAAAAATCTCATCCATAGTAGAATCAACATTCTTTGCTTTAACGACCATTTCACCCTTAGGAATGTGATCAATTGGGTCATGGTACTTGATATGTGTGTAAACACACATCTTTTCTACCACTTAATTACAATAATAACCGGACCAAAACGTGTATTTTGTGTCTTTTATGTCAGAATTATGCGTGGTTTGTGTTTTTGTTATGATTTAGGACGAAAAAGTGAAAAGTGGAGAAAACACGGGAATTCACGGGCATTTACGGACTTTTATTGAAGAAAAAGACGAAAGACGAAGTCAAGAAGTCAAGAGTGCAAAAAGAACGGAAGTCCAAGACCAATTCTGAAGATTTATCGAAGAAAAATTCAAAAGACGGAAGTTTATCAAAAGCCGAGGAACTCAAGTCTTATTTATCGAAGAATTAAAAGACGAGTCCAAAGAAATCCTGAGCCAAAAGTCATAAAAGTCCAAGATTAACAAAAAGATTAAGAAGGAAGGACTTGATGGCGCAATTAAGAAGAAAGGGAGTAGGGGAGGAAGCTTCCTCTAACCACCCCCCTAATCTCCTATAAATACCCCTCTTATTCATTTCACTAGTTTTTGTTGACTAATCGTGACAATTAGTTCTTCCATGGTTGACTAATCGTGACAATTAGTTCTTCCATGGTTGACTAATCGTGACAATTAGTTCTTTCATGGTTGGCTAGAGTGACACTAGTTCTTCCACCTTTATTTTTATGCACATTTAATTACTTTGCACCTTTATTTACTTGCACCTTTAATTACATGTCTTGCACCTTATTTACCATTTAATTTCAAGTAAGTGTTTCTTTTAATTCTTGCACCTTTACTTTACCTTGTTGATCTCATTCTACCTTTCTTTAATCTTTGATTTATATGCTTTTTGTCTTGTTTATTTGTTTAAAGATTTCATTTTTATGTTTTTGATTGTTTTAAATCATTTATTTTCATAGCTTATTTTGTTTATTTTCAAGTTTATATAGTTTTTATAAAAGTTATTTTTTATATAAAAGTTGTTTTTCGTAAAGCTTATTCATTTCGTGTCTTAAAAGTTGTTAAATTTCAGTCTCGTAGCTTATTTTCATACGGTTTACCTTAGGATTTTCGTCTTGTGCTTATTTGAGTTTAGCTTATTTTTCTAGCTTATTTTTGTGTACTTTCCTTCGTATTCCGATCTGACAAATCGGAAAAGGGAATTACATTCCGATTGGAGTGATCGGATAAGGATTTTGACATTCCTATCGTCATTCCGATTTGGGAGACTTTGGTATTCCGATCAGAAGAGTCTTGGGTATTCCGATCAGGTAAGTGACAGATATTCCGATTGGTGCTCTTCGCCATATTCCGATCGAGGTGTTGGTGGTATTCCGATCACGGGTTCCGATCAGCATTCCGACCAGATCTCTTCCATATTCCGATCGGTGTTGGTTCTATACATTCCGATCTAGAGGTTTAAGTTTGGTTATTCCGATCAGATTAAGTGACATATTCCGATTGGTGTTTTCCGATCTTCATTCCGACAGGTAAAGGTAGTATATTCCGACGAGGTCTAATCGTAATACATTCCGATTAGGTGTTCATTTTTATATTTTTTGTCTTGTTTAATTTTACGTTATCATTTTAATACTTTGTCTAATTTAAATCCCGTCAAGCTTTTAAATTTTGGTCATTTAATTAATTTACTTTCCGTCACGTTATTAAATATTGCACATTTAATTTTAATTAGATTTAGATTTACTTTAACGCCACTTTAATTTTAAGTCATTTACATTTACGTCTTTGCACATTTTCATATACTACAACGACAACCTTTTTGTTTCACCAAAATAAAACTGAGTCACACATTAAACACAAGTTCTTCAATTCGAAGAGATTGGTACAACGATAATTTTTAACCTGAGTAAAATCGAGTTATTAAATAGAGATAGAAAATTATAAACATTAAAAGTAAAGAAATCAAAAGCATACCTTGGGTTTTGGAAATGTCATGAATAATCATCATCCTCAACTTCTCACTTTCTCCAAACCAAGCTTAAAAACGACATCATTGTTATTATAAGTTAGTAAACTAACACGAACTCATGTGGGCCAATTATTCACTTAGACTCCCTTATTCCTATGGGTATCTCTTATATTTTATTATTTGTCTTGAATGATCACGAGGATGCATTGTTTGACTTATTTCGATAGTTATTTAGTCTGAAAATAAAGTGAACGATTTAATCAATAGTTAGCTAAAGGACAAAATCTTTTAAAACTGCTTCTCGGGACCTCATAAAGTTCATATCCTGGCATAACTCGCTTCGCGATTTGAGACCTTTCTCGGACCGATATTTGGCAGCGACTTCATACTTCAAACCTTGAGAGACGTTCATGAAATTATTATGGTCTTCTCTTCATAATGGAATTTCTTCACTTGAAGTTTTGAGAGATTCATAGTTGGACCACGGCTTCTTCATTTTTCTCCAATCTTTATTTTGGACTTTGATATACAACGATCCGCCTCCTTTATTGACTTGGATCTATTTTTCCTCATACCTTGTTAGGGTCTTTTCGGATACACTTCTCCATGACTTTTGGGGAGTTTTTGCTTTTTGTCGTGTGTCTCGATCCTTCATATTGATTTTCGATAAATGATTCTTCACATCACTTTGGATCTTTAGCAACAAAATATAGCCCTCATGCCTTGTTAGGGCCTTTTCGGACTCGCCAATCTTCGCATCCCGCTTCAATAAGTTATGCCTTGGCTATGAACTCTAATCCATACCGAGCAACTTTTAAACGATCTTGGGCTAGAAGCTAAGTAACTTTTCAAATCGTACAACCTTATTTATTGCAGATAAATTTATTAGCAGGCGATGGGAGAATAGGCTCATAATTAACTCACATAAATTCACGAAAGAATACCAAACTTATAATTGACTCTATCATCTCTCGTTCTCCACAGTTTAAAATCTCAAGGAATGAGACTCGTGGATGCTTAGCCTATTAAATCAAAGTTTTGGGATTTCGAGTCGCCTATAGGATCTTGCAAATTCTTAGACTTTTTCAAGTTTAGAAACCGCGTTTTAAAGTTCCCTTAATAAACGACTCTCTAGGATCAATTATAGGAACTTGCGAAAAGTTCTTGTTCTTAACCCGTGAAAGTTAAGACTTTCGCGTTTTATAGCTCCCTATATAAAAGCCTAGCAAAACTTGACTTAAACACGTTAAGGATACTAGCTAGAGCAACTTAGATAAGTAAACTCGGGTTGAGTCAAAAGATTCACAACGTTTGAAAATAAAAACCACTTATTCAAAGATTTATTCTAGCAAAGGAAGAAACTAACTATACAAAGATAAAAACTAATCGGCCAAAATAGATCAAAAATTTTGAAAAATGTCGAAAAATTGATTTTCCGGTTAAAATGAGGACAAATACAAGGAAAAGAGCCACTTAACTTCGATAGAAGTCCCCCCTACACTTAATATAAACATTGTCCTCAATGTTTAAGCATGTGGGAGTAAACTCCCCTACACTTAGGACATTGTGCACGTTGTTTAAATCTCGCTAAGGGAAAGACAACTAAAGAGATTCCTATTTTAATATTGAGAAAATATAAAATAGTGAATCGAAAAGAGTTTAGGATAAAACCGGGAAGAAGTAGAACACAGAATCACGGGTCGTCAAGAATCATCAAGAGTGGATCATTGAAGCTAGAATCCCTGATTAGTAGAAGAGAGGAGAGAGCAAACACCAACGGGTCTCCCCTACACTTATGATAAAGAAAGCGAACAGATAGATGCATGGGTTGCCTCCCAAGAAGCGCTTGATTTTTGTTAACCGAGTCATTAGCCTGACTCGACCTTGATCATCAACGGAAGAAGCATGAAACATATCCACCGGGATCAAAGACATAGTTTTCGTCCATCAAATAGCACAAGCTTAAGGCGAACAAAGCAAGCCAAAGAAGAGTAGGCAAGGTTCCCTTAAGCAGTGATGGAGCACGGTGGAAGCAAGGTTGAAGTGGTGCAAGCAGATTTCCATAAGTTCCAAAGATATTTCCTTTTATTTCATCAGGTGGATACTGAGATGGCTGCAGAATGTCAATACCGGGATCGAACACCTTTTCCTTTAAGGGAAAATAGCACTCAGGCTCAGCAGAATAGGAAGAAGATCCACGAAGAAGCACAACCTCGTCCTCAGAAGGGGGACAAAGAGGTGTTAACTCATACGTGCTGCGGATATTGGTGTCGACCGGTTTCTTCTCCTTAGAAAGAATGTGCTTCAAATCCAAAGTAGGATCAAGACGATAATCTTCAAAGTCCAAAGGAGGGGCATCACTCTCATGAGGGAAGTAAGTATTAAGAAATGCAGAGAAGTCTTCCTCAAATGAGTAATTGTCCAAAGTAGGATCGAGTGATGACGGAGGATCTTCATCGTGAGAAGAATCGCTCGAAAGAGTATCGGCCTCATCAAAATCATCATATGTGGGCAGCTCGGGATACTCAGAAGTAAGGTCATCATAATCATCCGAGTCTGAGCTAGAATCATCATCATAAGCATCAAAGACCGGTGGCGAATCATAAATGGGAGAAGGGTCCAAATTGGGGCGAGAATCATCCACATCATCTTGAAAAAGTGGATTATCGATGCAAGAGTCGAATAGAGGATTATCGTAGACGGTAAAGTCATCGAGCACATTAATCATATTCACTGATTCGCGGCCTCCAAAGGTTGTACTAGTAAGATTCCCCATTTTAAAAACTTGTGCATCATCCCCAACTCTTAAGATTAACTCACCTTCGGCCACATCAACTAGAGCTCGTCCGGTTCTCAAGAATGGCCGACCAAGTATTAAAGGAATACGAGGGTCCATTTCATAATCAACAACGACAAAATCGACCGGGAAAGTAAATGTGCCAACTTTTATGAACACGTCTTCGGCTATACCAACGGGGTAAGCGAGAGTGCGGTTTGCCAGTTCAAGAGTCATCTTTGTTGGAGTGAGGTCGGGTAATGATAGTGTTTTCCAAACACTAAAAGGCATAAGATTAATACTAGCCCCGAGATCAGCAAGGGCAGTAAATTCTTCAGTTTTGTTAAACACGCAAGGCAACACAAAACGACCGGGATCGCCAAGCTTTTCCAGAAGTTCTTTAAGAATAACTGCAGAGCAGTTTTCATTTAAGCGTGTGTTGGCGAGCTCAATCAGCTTCTCCTTCTTGTTAAGCAATTCCTTAAATGCTTTAACAAATTTGGGCATGTGGACAAGTGCTTCAAGAAAGCTAATGTTGAAGTTCATTTGAGAAATCATCTTCACATAGCGTGTCACTTCGGAGTCCTCCTTAGTTAGCATTTTGGTCTTGCCTAAACGAGAGGGATAAGGGATATTGGGTTTGGGTGGTGAAGGTGCAGGTGTAGGTAAAGGTTGAGATGTTGAAGGGTCATTCGTGGGAACTTCATCACGTCGAGGCGGAGACGGTAATGGTGCACTAATACTAGGTGTAGGAGGAGTAGGGATAAATGGTGGTGGAGGAGGTGTAGATGATGGTGGTGGGATTGGTGGTCCTACGATGGTGACTCCACTACGAGTAGTAATAGCACTCACATTGGCTCGCAGATTAGTGACGGTGTTTGAAGGTAGAGAACTCGAAGAAGAAGGTTGAGCGGCGGGTAAGAAACTAGCAAGCATATTCTTCAAATCATTGGTTTGATTGCTGAAGGAGGATTGAATATTATCTCGAAGTTCGGATCTAATCTCATTTCCTTGCTTGGTAATATCTCCTTTCAGATTGATAATTTGGCTCTGCAGATTCTTGATTTGCTCACCTTGGGTTCTCATGATGGCCTCAACATCCGGATTACTGGGTGGGGTTTGTTGGGCTGGTTGGTGATAAGGATTAGAAGCTCTTGGTGGGATTTGGTTGCTTCTATTGTAGTTGTTGGCGGGGTTTTGGTTTTGAGGAGAAAAACCGGGTGAAAGGTAGTTGTTGGACCGGTAGCTCAGCAAATTTCTAACCCCTTGAGGTCGAGCTTGGTAATTTTCCGGTGAATAATTACCATAAGCTGCATACACATTTTCCGGATTTCCTTGTGTCGAAGGACAATCGGTGTATGAGTGAGGACCGCCGCATGTTTCACAAGGTGTAGCAACGGCTTTAACTTGTTGTTGTTGTTGGTTTGAAGCCAAGAGTTGCATACTTCTGCTCATTTCAGTCAGCACACGGGTGAGTTCGGTCATATCAGTGTTTGCTGATGTGGAGGAAACATTGACTCTCGGATTGTTCCTTGAAGAAGCAGAGGAATCCCAGTTTTTGTGGTGAGTAGTCATGTTCTCAATTAACTCTCTACACTCCTCGGGTCTCCTTTTCATGAATGTGCCACCGGCGGCTGCATTAATCGTATCACGATCTCGAAAAGTCAAACCGTTGTAGAAAGTATCTATTAAGGTCACAGGGAGCATGTTGTGGTTTGGACAACGATCAATCAAGACATTATATCGCTCCCAAGCATCAAAAAGTGATTCATCAGGGTCTTGCATGAAACCGCTGATTTGATTGCGAAGGCTCGTGACCATGGATGGTGGAAAGTAGCACGACAAAAAGCGTTGAGTCATGTCATCCCAAGTGTGAATAGAATTCTTCGGGAGACGATCAAACCATTTCTCGGCATGATGTAATAAAGTATGTGGAAAGAGTTGTAGGCGAAGTTCATCCATTGTGGCACCAGCCAACTTCATGCTTTGGGTGATTGTAATGAACTTGTCGAGGTGTTTGTTGGCATCATCATCAGGCAATCCACAGAATGGGTTAGTTTGCACTTGCTGAATCATGTGGTGCTTCAACGAAAACTCAGGAGCGTTGATTTGCATCGGCGCAATCGGTCCTCCTCGTCCAAACATGGTAGGTTGACAAAGTTCCTCCATTGTCCGAAGATCGGGCTGTGGAAGAACATTGTTGTTATTGTTGAGGTGCGGTGGAATATTATTGTTGTTAACACCTGACATACTTAAATCTTCTTGAGTCTCGGGCTCTTGATAATTAGAAGATCTAGTACGCATACACCTGAAAATGCAAAAGAAAACAAAACCAAACACAAAGACAATATATATACACAATAAAGAGAAAATCTTTTTGGATTTTTGAAATTTTAGTTTTTATGGATTTTTATCAAATTTTTTAATTTTTATGGTTTTTTGAATTTTTTAACAAGAAAATAACGCTCACAAGTGAACGGATCCTAAAAAGCAACGCGTCTCTCACAGAAAACCGTTAATCTTTACGAAAAGAGCCGGCAGCGGCGCCATTTAATAACTCGATTTTACTCAGGTTAAAAATTATCGTTGTACCAATCTCTTCGAATTGAAAAACTTGTGTTTAATGTGTGACTCAGTTTTATTTTGGTGAAACAAAAAGGTTGTCGTTGTAGTGTATGAAAATGTGCAAAGACGTAAATGTAAATGACTTAAAATTAAAGTGGCGTTAAAGTAAATCTAAATCTAATTAAAATTAAATGTTCAATATTTAATAACGTGACAGAAAGTAAATTAGTTGAATGACCAAAATTTAAAAGCTTGGCGGGAATTAAAATTAGACAAAGTATTAAAATGATAACGTAAAAATTAAACAAGACAAAAAAATATAAAAACGAACACCTAATCGGAATGTATTCCGATTAGACCTCGTCGGAATATACTACCTTTACCTGTCGGAATGAAGATCGGAAAACACCAATCAGAATATGTCACTTAATCTGATCAGAATAACCAAACTTAAACCTCTAGATCGGAATGTATAGAACCAACACTGATCGGAATATGGAAGAGATCTGGTCGGAATGCTGATCGGAATCCGTGATCGGAATACCACCAACACCTCGATCGGAATATGGCGAAGAGCACCAATCGAAATATCTGTCACTTACCTGATCGGAATACCCAAGACTCTTCTGATCGGAATACCAAAGTCTCCCAAATCGGAATGACGATAGGAATGTCGAAAGCCTTATCCGATCACTCCAATCGGAATGTAATTCCCTTTTCCGATTTGTCAGATCGGAATACGAAGGAAAGTACACAAAAATAAGCTAGAAAAATAAGCTAAACTCAAATAAGCACAAGACGAAAATCCTAAGGTAAACCGTATGAAAATAAGCTACGAGACTGAAATTTAACAACTTTTAAGACACGAAATGAATAAGCTTTACGAAAAACAACTTTTATATAAAAAATAACTTTTATAAAAACTATATAAACTTGAAAATAAACAAAATGTAAACGTGCTTTGTAACTAATGCATTGCATGAGGACATTGCAATGGTCAAGTGTAGGGGATTTGATATGTGTGTAAACACACATCTTTTCTACCACTTAATTACAATAATAACCGGACCAAAACGTGTATTTGTGTCTTTTATGTCGGAATTATGCGTGGTTTGTGTTTTTGTTGTGATTTAGGACGAAAAGGTGAAAAGTGGAGAAAACACGGGAATTCACGGGCATTTACGGACTTTTATTGAAGAAAAAGACGAAAGACAAAGTCAAGAAGTCAAGAGTGCAAAAAGAACGGAAGTCCAAGACCAATTCTGAAGATTTATCGAAGAAAAAGTCAAAAGACGGAAGTTTATCAAAAGCCGAGGAACTCAAGTCTTATTTATCGAAGAATTAAAAGACGAGTCCAAAGAAATCCCGAGCCAAAAGTCATCGAGACACATGAAAAACCCGCACATTAAGGTCAAAGTGGGTGGGAGGAGAACTTGGGACGAAATCATCATCAAGTAAATTCTCTAAAAAGAGAGCGTCCCCTTCCGGGTCGATATCATCAACACCCGGTGGTATCGAATCATGAGAAGCAAGAAAAGTATCAATCTCCTCCATAAGCGGATCACTATCCTCAACAGGAATAGGAGATGGAGAGAAAGACTTTCTAATAGGCTTAGAATTCAAAGCCTCGATCCTAGAAATGAGAAAATAGACGTTGGATAATTTTCACGAAGAATCACGTCTTCCACATCTAAATGAGTAAGTTCATCGGTGAACTTCTCAAGGATCGGAATAGTCAAATCAACCTCATTTCCCGGTAGAAATGGGTCTAAAGGAGCAAGTTCAAAAGTGAATCTCTCAAAAATCGGATCACTATCATCCTCAATTCCCGGTGGAAATGGGTGAAGACGAGTAAGTTCATCAGTGAACCCCTCAAAATCCGAGTCGTGAATATCATCTTTATAAGAAAGTTCACCGGAGAACTCCTCAATAGAAAATTCACTAGAAGTAGAATCATCCTCAAAATCTTCATTTCCATCACAATTTTCATCATTAGAATTGGAGAAAATATCAAAGTGAATGGAAGAAGTCGAGTCATCACAATGTGGCAAATCACACATCTCATTGGAAATACCGTTAAACTCTCTCGGGTTTTGGACAAGTATAGTGCTAATATGCTCGTCCCCCTTGCTTAGAGAATTTTCGGGTTCCACGATGGAAGAATCATGAATAGGAGTGGTGATGTCATGAGAGATTTCCTCATCATCTAGGATGGGAGAATCCTCGGGCTCAATAGCCGGCAAGATATGAATAGGAAATACGATAGCACTAGACGAAGGATGAAGAGCCATAAGATCTCGCAAAGAAAGAGTACTATCCTCGTCATCATCCAAAAGAAGAGAACGCTTGAGTTCACGATTAGCAAGAGATTTTGCTTCCGCTTGAGCTCGTTCTTTCTCACGAATTTCAATGCTTAAACCATTATAATCTTGCGAAAGTTGTCTAATCTTAAGTTCACAATCTCGTCTAAATCCCTCATCAATTATTTCACCATGAAATCGACGACTTCCTAATTCATTTGTTATGTCATTAATCTCTTGATTAATTCGTCTCTTTTCAAGCAACAAATCTTCAATACTTTTTTCAACAATTTCAACATTTCTTTGATTCAATGTTTCAAATCGTTCAATTTCGAAAGAATATTGTGGAGATTGGTCAAAACCGGATGGAATCGAATTATAGCAAAGATTAGGCTCATAAAATTTTTGATCTCTCGGCTGACAACAAAAACTCTCGTGAGGACCTCCACAATACTCACAACAAAGATATTGTTGTGATAAACTCAACAAATCTTATGGATAACAATTATCATTAAAGTTTTGATTGTAGCTCGGTTCTTGCTCGTAATTAAGCGAGAATCGATGCGAACAGTCATCACCAAAATGAGAATTATTTCCAAAAAACTCACACGAGGGTGTCTCGTATGTAGGGTGTGGAGGTGGATTGAAATCGAGAGAATTATTCGAAAAATTCGGATTTCCAAATGAAGTAATATTATCACAAGAAGAACAAAATCCAACACGTATATCGTTTCGTAAGTCATTTCCACAACGCTCACACATGCACCACCGACATGGTGAAAAACCATATAATGGTTCTCCACACCCTTCACAATTGACGAAGGAAGAATTAAAATTTAGAGGGTGAGGAGAAAAAGAATTAAACATGATAGAGGATTAAGAATATTATTTTTGGTATTTTTCATAAAAACGAGAATTTAGAGGATTGAAGAAAAGAAATTAGAAAAGAAGAAGATTATTTTTGGTATTTATTTGGTATTGCTCAATCAATAATGATCGATAAAAAACAAGGAATAAGGATAACTACTATGGAAGTAAATTACCCTCGGTCGACTTTGAAACGATAGGTGAAAACCTAAACGTCTCGAGGTTCAATAAGTAAACAACAAAAATAAGATTTATTACTACTTGAGTCGGCAAACCAATAATAGGTTGTCCCTCTCAATATACGCACAAGCAAGCGGGGAAACGAGGTGGCACAAAGCACTTAAAAACCTTTTTCCTTAGACGGCCTTTTATAGCACGTCGCCTTATACCCACCTTATAGTTTGTATAAATCGAGTTCAAACTTCTTATTAGTATTTATCTATTTTGCCTTTTATTTTTGTTTTGGATTCGAATACAATAGCTAGGTGATGAAATCCCAACTAAGGCCTTATTTGAAAAATATGTAAAATTATTGTTCTACGTAATACAATATATTTTTCACAAAAAACGAGAAAAACGATACATACTATATAATAGAAAAATAACAAAACTCTCCGAGGACGGAAAGGGTCTTCAAATCCACGATCAACAAATCTCCACAAAGACGAATCGTACACAAGATCCCCGGCAGCGGCGCCAAATTTTTTGATGTGTCGTGGATAGTATAGTGATAATTAAGATACGTTATAGGGTAAATTAGAAAATTACCTTTAGGAAAAAGTAATAAGCTAATAATACCAATGACGAATTCAATTAAACACGTGAGTGAGTCGAGTTCGTTGTACACGAAGATCTTATGAATTTGAGACGTTTTGCTTTGATATGGACAATCGACTTGAATGGGTTTTCGGTTTTTAAAACTAAAACTAATTCTACCAATTTAAATCCTAAATGCATAAATTGTTTCCCGATAATTAAATTAATCTAAAATCAATTAATTACCACTACGTAAAAATTTAAACTATTTTAAAATAATCTATTAAAACTAATTTACTTCTAAAATTATTTAAATCTAATTTATTAAAAACTAACTTTATTTAAATCTAATTATTTTTAATACTAATAAAACATTTTATTTATTTATTTATTTTTATTTCTCTAAAAAAAACTTTATTTATTATATACATTTTTTAACTAATGATATTAAACTAATTAACAGAAACTTAATTTATTAAAAGAAAATGATTTTTACTTTTTATTTAAAATTATAAACTTAACAAATTTAATAAAAACGTTTCAAATTAAACTAACAACTCAAATTAGCAAAAGTATATTAAATATGTTAAGCAAAGGTTTACAAAAACGTTAAGCTAGCCTAGTTGGTAAATGCGTTGGACCTGTGACCAGGAGGTCACAGGTTCGATTCCGTTGAGGGACCATATTTTTTGCAATTTATATATTGGTAGAGTAAATCAAATCTGCATTTAGTTAAACAGTAGACTAAACAATGTTTGATAAAAACAGTGAAATCCAATGTGGAAATAAGCAGTAGTCAAGAATAATAACAAATTTACAGTACAGATCTTGTATTATAAGAATCAGACTAATACTCAAATAAAAACAACATTCAAAACAACATTCAGATTCTTATTTAAACAAACTCACACAACTCTGTTTTTTACCCATTAATCACAATGAAGACATTGAATCAGTATATATATCAAATAGACTAAAACAAGCTCAAACATAAACCAAGCAAAATCTATGACTTATTATCACTGGTGACGAGCATCAGTAAAGTTATTCATGATCAGAACCTATGTATTCTTGAAATGACAACATCTTCTGAACTTCGTATATACTCTCAACTATGAATTCATTTCTAAAAACCTATCAGTATTACTAAAACTCTTCTGAAATTCAAATCAAATTGATGAAACTTCGATCATTCCATAATCATCTTTACAAATTATTGCAGTTCCAAAATCTTTTATCACTGTTTACGCCACCAAACTAGTCACAGATTTTAGGATAAATCTCTAAACAAACAGTAATGCTAAAATGAATGCAAAAATCCCTAAGCAGAAATCGACCATGTAAAGGCACAGCCGGCTACTAAATTCAAGCAGGAGATTCGCACAACTTAAGAGCAGCACTAAAACAATAAGTAAGACTAGAAACCAATTTAAGAAGTTAAACCTCTAATGACAACAACTTAAAACTCCATTCTACACATTTTAGCAGACTAAACACACTACTATGCAGATTCAGCTAACATTCTACTATGCAGAGATATAATCTAACAGTAGACTTAACCAACAACTCAGATAACTATCTCATGACTAAAAATCAGAAACCTAAATACTCACAAACTTAGCTTATTATCAACTCAATGCAAGCTAATAAAAACTCAGTATAAACGCGA
Organism: Glebionis coronaria; assembly: GCA_025667525.1. Taxonomy (NCBI): domain Eukaryota; kingdom Viridiplantae; phylum Streptophyta; class Magnoliopsida; order Asterales; family Asteraceae; genus Glebionis; species Glebionis coronaria. Next base: position 579,793 of record JANFOE010000621.1, on the reverse strand, counting down.
CTTTAACCCATTTTTAACCACACAAATCGAAAGCAAACAGATTATTCGTCAATATCATAAGCAGTTATATCAAACTCCAAATAACAAACGATAATAATCTAACTAGATAATTATACACTAAAATTGAAAAAATAGCGAAACGGAGCTTAACCATAAATCGAAGAACCGTTGGGCAGAAATCACGCGCTGAGCGGATTTTTTTGAACCGAGTCTACACCGTTTACCACCACCATTATTGAATCACCAAATGACATTAAACACCACGAACCAAGCAGAAAATCGATCCAACATTTATATTAAGTTTAACAGTTAGTTAAACTTTTCCCCAAATCAATCTTTAATTCATTCACATAAACTATATTGAGAGTTTATATGAAAAAAAATGATATTCATAACATCAATTTAAAATAGATAAATTTTCAATAGTAATATTAAACACGAAATTAAGAATGAGACATAAAATCAATTTTATTAATTCAAGTTAACCATTACAATAATTTTAAAAAGAAATTACATTAATCTAATCCTAAATTAACCTTATGAAATTAAAAGAAAGAAAAAGGGATGCCTCAATTATAGAAACTAGAGGGTTTTTATAGCCATCCCCAAAGGCTTCTTGGAAATAATATTCGGATCTTTTCATCAGCATATCCAAATCTTCGCAGCATATTCCATTTGATTTCGCCCTTGGATTGCCAGTTTGTTGCTAATTAGGTGAGGTGGAGGGATTTAATTGGAGGGTTTAGGGATATGAGGTGTTATATCCAATGGATAGTTGCCACGTATCCTCGCTCTTCCTACTCTAGTCTTCCGAAAATAAGGGGAATTAATTCCCACTCGTGTGAATAACACTAGTGAATCAAAAGCCCCTTATTAATTTGTGAATTTTATTTTCTAGGGTTTGGAATGGGAACAGTGAGTTTTTCGTCTGGTTATTTGTTGAAGGAGAAAGATGATGGACATAGGTTTCATCGAAAGTTTTAAACTTTATTATATGTGTGTGAAACGTGTGGATAAAAACAATGAGTGGGTGAGGATGGTGTAACGTTTGGCTGCTTAAGAGTTTATATAAACTCAAAAAATCATCTGTTAAGAAAACTCTTAAAAGCCCATTTCGTTCCTTATGTTTATTTGTTATAAAACATTTGGGCTTTAGGCCCAAATAATTCTTTTTCATCCAATTCATGGTGTTGGGCCTTTAGGGCTTTTGGTTTATCAAAAATAAATACCATCGTCTTAAATGGGCTTTTAAGCCCATTTCCAAAATGTGGGTCCCACTTTGCCCAAATCACTTATTTAAAAATTGAATCCTCTAAATTGAACTCGGTTTTGGCTTCCTCGATCTTTTTCATCAATCTCGTGTCGGTTTTCGTCGGTTTTCGCGAACTTGGTACCTACACACATTCAAACAAGAAACAAGCATATCCAAGGCATATTTGATACATTTATAGCATTATTTCATTGTTTTAAGCTACAAATTATATGAGTAAATACACTCATATCAGTTCACATGGACATTCTTTTTGTTTGAAAAGAGTGACACAGATGATGTACTAATTGGGTTCATCAATCAGATTGAACTATCAAAAAGCATGAAGGTAGTAACCATGATATCAGATAATAGTGGTGAATTTAGAAATCAGAAACTGGACACTTTCTGCATAAACAAAGGAATCAAGAGGGAATTCAGCATTGCAAGAACACCTCAACAAAATGGAGTTGTAGAAAGAAGGAATAGGACACTCATTGAAGCAGCAAGAACTATGTTGTCTGATTCCAAACTTCCAGTTATCTTTTGGGCTGAGGTTGTATCTACTGCTTGTTATGTCCAAAACAGGGCCTTGGTGGTTAAGGCACACAACAAGACCCCTTATCAGCTGTTCAATGACAGACCTCCTTTAATTTACTTCTTTAGACCATTTGGATATCATGTGATCATCTTGAACACAATTGACAATCTAGGAAAGTTCAGTGAAAAGGGGGATGATGGATATTTTGTCGGTTATTCATTAAACAGCAAGGGATATAGGGTCTTCAACAAGAAGACGAGCAAAATAACAAAAAATATTCATGTGGATTTTTTTGAAGACAACCCTGAAGATGTTCAAACAGGTCCTGATTGGTTCTTTGATATTGAGGTTCTCTCAAAATCTATGAATTATGTACCTATTGGATTGCAGAATACTAACATTTCAGGTACTCAAGAACCAACTGGTGTGGAGAAGCCACCATTGAGGTACATGAATGTACCCTCACTATTTCCCATTGAAGCTGCTTCAAACACATGTGAAGAAGATGATATCTCTCAAAGGAAAGAACATACAATCTCTTCCCCTGCTAAGTCACTTTCTGAAAGCAGTGGAATGGCTGAAAGCAGCGGAATCCAGGATTCCCCTGCTAGATCAATTGCTTCCTGTGCTACAAAGGATCCAGCTGTTAATGACATCACTGATGAAGAAAGAGAATCCCCACTCATTTCCTCATCTACACCCATATCTGATGGTCCTCTTATATCCAGCAGTGGAAGCAGAATAATTAAGAGTGGAGGTCCCAGTTATTCATAGCTGCATTCAGCTCATCAGCACCCATCTCTAGGTCAAGCTGTATCTTTTGGAAGCTCTTTTGAGGAGTTCTTTCCGAATCAAGATAGCCCCATCAATTTTGATTTGGAAGAGGATAAACATAAGTAATCATGCAGCCTACCTACAGAATCAACCTATCTCTCAAATCATTGGTGATCCTGAAGCCCTTAGACATACAAGGTATACAACAAAGGAGCACAACTTCATTGCTAACATCAACATGAAGTTTAACCATGACAACATGCAGTGTCGTCTGTTTACTGCATTTTTGTCACAAGAAGAGCCAAAGAATATTTTTCAAGCTTTAAATGATCCAAGTTGGATTGAAGCCATGCAAGAGGAGCTCTTACAGTTTGACATTCAAGAGGTTTGGATTCTAGTAGATTGTCTAAAATGGGCAAGGCCCATTGGGACAAAGTGGGTGCTTAGGAATAAAAAGGATGAGAGAGGTATAGTTGTCAGGAACAAAGCAAGACTGGTGGCACAAGGATTTACACAGGAAGAAGGCATTGACTATAAGGAAGTCTTTGCTCCAGTTGCCAAGATTGAAGCCATTAGATTATTCCTTGCTTATGCTTCATTTATGGACTTCACTGTTTTCCAAATGGATGTAAAAAGTGCCTTTTTGTATGGCACCATTGATGAAGAAGTCTATGTTATGCAACCTCTAGGGTTTGAAGACCCAGAACATCCAGACAAGGTATACAAGGTGAAAAAGGCTATGTATGGACTTCACCAAGCTCCCAGGACCTGGTATGGAACTCTTTCTAAATATATCTTGGATAATGGCTTCAGCAGGGGGAAGATTGATCAGACCCTGTTTATTAAGAAACAAAAGGGTGACCTTCTGCTGGTACAAGTCTATGTTGATGATATCATCTTTGGGTCCATAAACTCTATGCTTAGCAAAGAGTTTGCAAAGTTGATGCAGGACAAATTCTAAATGAGTGCAATGGGAGAGCTAAACTTCTTTTTGGGGTTACAAGTTCAGCAGAGGAAAGATGGGATATTTATCTCATAAGACAAATATGTGGCTGAAATTGTGAAGAAGTTTAGCATGTCTGAGGGAAAGAAGGTGTCCACACCAATGGACAAGGATCATCGATGGGGCAAAGATGGTCCTGAAAAGCTTATAGATGTCAAGAATTACAGGTCTATGATTGGGTCTCTCATGTATCTCACAGCTTCAAGACCTGACATCATGTTTGCAGTCTGCTTATGTGCAAGATACCAGGTGGCACCAACAGAGTGTCATTTATTTGTTGTAAAGAGAATTTTAGGTATCTAAAGTGCCATCCAACCTTAGGACTTTGGTATCCCAAAGAGTCACCATTTGAGCTGATATCCTACTCAGATAGTGACTATGCTGGTGACAACAATGATAGGAAGTCTACAACAGGTGGATGCCAAGTTTTGGGAAGCAGACTTATATCTTGGCAATGTAATAAACAGACTAATATCACCACATCAACAACTGAAGTTGAGTATGTAGCAGCTGCTGCATGCTATGGTCAAGTACTTTGGGTTCAGAATCAACTGCTTGATTATGGGTATAACTTTCTTAAAACCAAGATATTTATTGACAACAACAGCACCATTTGCATTATTAAGAACCCTGTTTTTCATAGCAAGACTAAACATATCGAAATAAGACATCATTTTATCAGAGATTGTTTTGAAAAAGGACTAATTGTCCCTGATAAAATTGATACAGAACTTAATGTTGCTGATCTTTTAACAAAAGCTTTTGAAATGGGGAGGTTTCAGTACCTGATTGCAGGTATTGGAATGGTTTCTCCCTAAAAATTGATGTCTATTATGTCTTGTATATCCAGGGTTGCTTTATTGCTATTGTTGTATTATTGTTAGTCAATTTTTCCATCATTTTTCATTCCACTGCTTTTGAACAAAGATCCCCCTACTAGGGGTTCATTCCCCTGCTAAGAGAGTTTTTCTCTTTAAACCGGGTTTGTTCTTTTTAAAAGTAGTTATATGTGGTTTTAGAACAACAATGCAGAGATCCAAATGGTGCATACTACATTCATGGGTGAATCAAGTATATGCTCTATGTTTCAGGGGAGGTTAGGTCACACCTTTAGGAATGAGGGTATCCTTAGGATGCTCATATATGATTTTAGATCATATCCATTGGTGAGTAAGGGTTCAGGGTGATGAAGACTTGCTACAAAGCTTGTTAGAATTCTGAAACTTTGAGGCACTGTAATGTGTACTTGTACTTCTATATCAAAACAGCTTGCTGTTTAGGTGCAGATGTGTGGTACACATTGCCAAGACTAAACTAACAATAGGTAAGGGAAAAGGTAGGGCTGGTGACTAGGGTATGCTTCTTTTCTTGGGTTGACCAGGTGCAGGGTGACTTATGTGTTAACTTTTTATGCTTAGATCATTGCTGAATAGAGGACTCTTGAGTTTCTATGTATCTACCTTGTGTATACAAGGATGTGCATTAGAGCAGAGCTAGTTAGCATTGGTCTCTTCATGATTAGTCTAAATACCCCTAGGAAAGTTTCCCCTACTTTTACCTTTTGCTTCCCCTGCTTATACAACATTCCCCTGTTTGACCGTTGACCGACAATACCGTTACCCTACTTATAGCCGTTGGGCCTGCTTGCTAAAATTTTGGTTAGGGAATATTTTATTCTTTTCAAAAGATATTTAAGGCGCTTTCTTTGCTGATTGGTAATATTTTCTTTATTATTTCAAATAAATTACTTTTTTATCAAGATTAATCTTTGATATTTTTGCAATTTGAAAATTTAGTCCAATCACAGCTCTTCAATTCGCCTATAAAAACTTAATTCCCTTCACCAGCAGGTCCATCTCTCTCCTTCTACTTAATCCCACCTACCTCTCACCATTATAAACCTTCAAAACGTTTTCAACCTTTATCATGCCTCTCAAAATTGCTGCTAATCATAATCAAATTGATTTATTACATGATGAACCAGCAGAGTTTGTTGATGCCGTGGCTTTTTTAAAATCCTCGTATTTTAGAGTGGCCTCATCAACCCTAGGATTTACACCTCACACATTCAGCAGTTTTGGTCTAAATCCATGACCAAAACAGTGAATGGAGAGGTCACAATTCAAAGCACAGTAGATGGTCATCCCAAGGTGATTTCACTTGCCTCCATCAGATACAAACTCCTTCTTGATGATGAGGATGGGATAACCAACCTACCTAAGGCTGACATCTTTGAGGGTCTTGTTAAATTGGGGTATAATCTTTCTGCTGACCAAAAATGTAAGTTTGCTAAAGGTCAGTTTGCCCCACATTAGAAATATTTGATTCATACAATTTTACAATGTTTGTGACCTAAAACCACTGCTTTTAATGAATTTGGTAGTGAGATAGATTCTGCCCTGATTTGCTTAGCAACAGGGAGGAAGTATTGTTTTTCTCAAATGATTTTCAAAGGAATGGTTAAAAATGTTTCAAGCAATTCAAAATTTTGTATGTACCCAAGGTTTATAGAACTTTTGCTGAATATGAGTGAACATGGTCAAATCACACACAAAAACTACTTTTCAGCAACCAAGCATACTACCAAACTGTTCACCACACTTCTTGCACCATCCCCACAATTTTCTGGCAGGTGTATTCCCATCACTTCAATCATGATGAAACAAATCAGATAGGAAGAAGCGAAGACAAAAACGGCCACACACAAACCTTCTGATTCACCTGCCAAGAAACTACCCCCTTCCAGTACTCTACCCCCTGCTGATCCACAACATGAAACGAGATCTAAATCCAGGTTTTCCAGGTCTCCCTTGCCTGATGAATCTTTACAAGTAGTAGAGAGGAGAGCCTCCAAGAGGTTGGAGGAAACTGAGGGTTTGGCTGCCACTACTCTCTCATCCTCAAAGGGTGAGCAGGATAGTGACACCATCAGTAAGTCCTCTCCCTCACTCAATGATATACAAAAAGGGTAGAAATCCCCTTCTAGGGTTGAGAGCAGCATGCAACCTATGAACATTTTGGAATTGACGAAAATGTGCATGAGCTTGAAAAAGCAGAATGCACAACTTGTACAAAATGTCAAAAAGCAAGGTCTGGTTATCAATAACTTGGAAACCAGACTTGCTACACTTGAGGGGAGGCGAAAGCCCATGATTATAATATCTACAGACGAGGATGCTTCCAAAGGGGAGGAAGTTCCTAATACAGAAGAGTCTACTCAATATTATTCATATCCTGGTGGTTTACAAGGAAAGATAGCAAGTGCTGAGAAAGGGACTGAGAAAGGAAGTGCTGAGAAAGGAAGTGATAAGGGGAGTGTAACTAAAGAGATTGCTCAAACATTGCTGCTAACTATGGGCAATCAAGAAGAAGCCCCTGCTTCAAAAATTGCCCCTGCTATTGCTAATCCCACTGTTGTAAGTCATTCCCCTGCTAAGCCTATTACTCAAACTTTTGTTAGAAAGAATAGAAGGCAACCAGCTCAGAAGGGAATTACAATTGAAGAACCTGTACCTAAAGCTAAACCAGCACCAGCAGTGGATCCCAGAAACAAGGGAAAAGGGATCATGGTTGAACAGCCCAAGAGGAAATACAAGCATAGAACTCCTGAACAGCAAAGGGCTCAAGAAGCACATGATGCACAGGTGGCTCTCAAGCTACAACAAGAGGAGATTGATATGCAGGATCAGAGAATGCAAAATATGAGGCCCAGAGAAATGCTTAAGCAGGTTGAAATTATGCATAGGGAGTTGGATGAAAGAGTGCCTCATGTTTAAGAGTTTCTAGATCAATGGGAAAAGGAGTTAATAAATGCTCCTTTGGAAGACAGGTATGAGTTGATTTGCCTTGTTTACAAATATCAAACTGAATATCTGGAAAGGAGGGCAAATCAAATTTAGAAAGAAAAATATTTGAGGTCTGAAAAGGGGAGACTTGAACATTACAAAGATTTGCTCAAGAGACATAAGAAGTGAAAGGATGGTGATTTCACAGACATGAGTTTTGAGGCGATAGAAAGGGCAGTCAGGCCTTTTTTAAGAGAATATGATGTGGAAAACTTCATGACCATTAACTCTCCTAAGGAAGCTGAGTATCTTAGGAGGCAAAGTGAAGTGTTACAGAAAGTTAAGGAATCCAGAAAAAGAAAGGCTGATGGAATAACTTTGGAGACTACACAAGCAGGTGCATCATCCCAAGCAGGTGCATCATCACAAGCAGGGGTATCACATCAAGGAGGTGAAAGTTTTCCAGCAGTAGAGAGATCTGTACTCAATGCACAAAGGGCAGCCAAAAGACTCAAGAGGATGGAAAAAGTTGGCATAGTTACTAATGAGTCTCAACGTCCTTCAAATGAAGAAATTGATAAACAGTTGATTGTTCAGGAAAATGATGATATCTCACCTAGTGAACTTGGGAAGAAGTTTTCTATAATAGAATATGTTGTTTATGAACACAAAGGGGGGACTTGGTGGAAGCTTACAAGAGCTGACAATACAACACAGACATTTTACCTTGGATAGTGAGGACTTAGAAGATCTGTGGAAGATTTTGAAAAAGACCTTTGCTACAAAACTTCCTACGGTGGATGGTGTGGAGAAGGATTGGGTGATCTGGGAATGCATGCATAGGATGTATGAGCATGAGTTATTTGATCCCATATTTGATGTAGTGAACAAAGGGAATTTGTTGTATTGGAAGCTGTTTACCAATTCTGGGGTCTATGAGATAGTAATGGAAGGAGTGAGTGTTTATTTGATCAACCATCGTTCTTATCCCTTCAATCAGGAGATCTTGAAGAAATTAGCACAGGCTAACTTGATTGTAGATGCTAAAACACATGTTGCTTATGATCTAGTAAGAATGATGCATAGTCAGATTTGGCCAGAAAGTTTGTAAGCACCCTCATCAACTAGTATTTATTCAGAAACTTGTCTGTAGGAGAAAGCACAAGTTTAGGGGAGGATTGTTGGGAATAAATCTATGTATATTTGTTACCCCTGCTAGTTGGTGATTTTCCCCCCTGCTAGAGTAAGTTCCCCTGCCAAATAACAAAGGCAGGGGGATTGGTTCCCCTGCTGAAGTCAAAGGCCCTGTCGCTAGAGATAAACTTGGAATAGATTTTTACGCGTTTCTGTTACTAATCCTTAATACTTTCCAAGTTTGTTAGTAGTTATCTTGTACGTGAGTCCTTATGCCTATAAAAGGACTCATTAGGTTATCATGCATAGTGTGTCTTTCTCTATTGTCTTTCATTTCATACTTTAAGGTTTTTGTAACCCTAATACAATTATTGGGTATTCGTATATCTTTGATATATTAAAGTTCCACGTTTGCTTTAATTATTTTGTTCTTGTGCTAAACACTATATTCCGCATCTTGTTTAGTTACTTTGCCTTGCAAAGTTTCTCTAGTGTTAGATTGAATTTATTCTTTCTATCACAACCCTTAAACAAGCTATTAAGGTTTAAGATCTGAGTTTGGGATCAACACTTATTACCACGAGATGATGGGAACGGCCCCATAAAGTCGATGCCCCAAACGTCAAAGATCTCACATACTTGGATGATATTTTGTGGCATTTCATCTTTTTGTGAGGCTTTTCCTTGTCGTTGGCATGAGTCACACGACTTCACAAGTTCATGTGCATCTCGGTAAATAGTAGGCCAAAAGAAACCGGCATCAAAGACCTTCTTAGCCGTGAGATTAGCACCATGGTGACCACCCGTGGGTCCCTCATGACAAGCTCTAAGGATGTTAGAAGCTTCGGTACCAAAGACACAACGTCGAATAATTTGATCCGCACAAGTTCGAAACAAGTAAGGGTCGTTCCAAAAGTAGAACTTGACGTCACGAAAGAATTTTCGTTTTTCTTGATTCGTCATACCCTTGATGATGAAGTTGCCCTCATGGTAATTTGCAAAGTCCGCAAACCATGGGGTGGAAGAATCAAGCTTAGAATTTACTACACCAAGTGTCTCGAGCAGAAATGTTTCGGTGATTTCCTTGGGTTCGTAAACACTTTGGTGAGGATCTTCCAAACGAGAAAGATGATCGGCCGCTAGATTCTCGGCTCCTTTTTTGTCAACGATTTTGTGATCAAATTCTTGAAGGAGGAGAATCCAACGAAGTAATCTTGTCTTAGCATCTTGTTTAGCCATAAGATACTTGATAGCCGAGTGATCCGTATACACTATGCATTTTGTCAAGACGAGATAAGGTCGAAATTTCTCAAATGCATACACCACGGCAAGGAACTCCTTCTCCGTTGTAGTGTATTTTGGTTGAGCCTCGGTCATCGTCTTGCTAGCATAGTGAATAGGCAAGAAGTGCTTTTCATGACGTTGCCCCAATACGGCCCCAAAGGGGAGGTTCCAACTGGGAGCAAAAAGAATGGGAGCTTCGGTAAGTTTCCTCTTAAGGATTTCAAAGGCTCGTACACAATCTTCGTCAAAGACAAAACGTGCCTCTTTTTCAAGGAGATGTGTAATGGGTCGAGAGATCTTTGAAAAATCCTTGATGAATCGACGATAAAAGCCCGCGTGTCCTAGGAAAATCCTAACTTCCTTAACGGTTTTGGGATGAGGTAATTTGGCGATGACGTCTACCTTAGCTTGATCTACCTCAATCCCCGCTTTCGAAACCTTGTGCCCTAAGACGATTCCACTTTTAACCATAAAATGACATTTTTCCCAATTAAGCACAAGGTTGGTTTCCTCACAACGCTTCAACATTCTCTCAAGATTCGACAAACACGAAGTGAACGAACAACCTAACACGGAAAAGTCATCCATGAAGACTTCCATCGTCTTCTCGATCATATCATGAAAAATAGCCATCATGCACCATTGAAAGGTTCCCGGTGCATTGCAAAGTCCGAATGGCATTCTACGATAGGCAAACGTTCCATATGGACACGTAAACGTAGTTTTTTCTTGATCACGAGGATCGATGGGGATTTGGAAGTAACCGGAACAACCATCTAAAAAGCAATAGAAATCGTTTCCCGCAAGACGCTCCAACATTTGGTCCATGAAGGGCAAGGGAAAATGGTCTTTTCGAGTGGCGTCATTCAACTTGCGATAGTCAATGCACACTCTCCATCCGGTCATGAGTCTAGTGGGAATTAACTCGTTGGCATCGTTTGGCACAACGGTCATTCCTCCCTTCTTAGGGGCACAATGAATAGGACTCACCCAAGGGCTATCGGAAATAGGGTAAATCATTCCTGCGTCAAGGAGTTTTAGGACTTCCTTTTTGATGACGACGTGAATTTTGGGGTTGACCCTCCTTTGACATTGGATTGCGGGCTTGTAATCCTCCTCCATTAAGATTTTGTGGGTACAAAATTTGGGATCGATCCCCTTAATGTCGGATAACTTCCATGCAATTGCCCCTTTGTGATCCTTTAGAACATCACAAGTGCGGTTTTTCATCATCCGAAAGTTCTTTCACAATAATAACCGACAACTTATCGCCCTCCTCCAAAAAGACATATTCGATATGAGGAGGTAAATCTTTCAACTCGGGGATAGGTGGTTCCTCAATTGAAGATTTGGGCTCGATACTCATAACCTCCTCGGGTGGAGGAAATGGGAAATCATTGAGAAAATACTTGATAATCGAGAAGTCCTCATCATTGCCGAGGTCTTCGTTACAAGTACGTGGAACATCGAATTCTTCCAACGTAAAATCACCACCTTCAAATGGAGTGAAGGTTGGTGTCGAGTTATCAAGAACGGGATCCAACATAGTGGGATTGCCACTATTTTCATCATCACCAAAACCTAGAACTTCTTGTGAAAATTCCTCGCAAACAACGTCAATCATATCAACGAGGTTTATGGTTGCAACGGAATAAACATGAGAAATTTGAGAGTTTTGAGTTGTGTTTATAACAAGTTCCTCGTCGTTGAAACGTAAGGTGATCTTTCTAGCATGAACATCGATCAAAGCCATAGATGTATCTAAAAAAGAACGACCTAAAATGAGAGGAACTTAAGGATCCGTGGGAATATCGACAACGATAAAGTCTACCAGATAATAGAACTTTCCCACTTTCACAAAAACGTCTTCCGCCAATCCACATGCGGGAATCGTGGAATGGTCGGCCAACTCGATAGACATTAGTGAAGGAGTAAGATTAGGAAGATTGAGCGACTTGAAGATTGCAAGTGGCATCAAGTTAATGCTAGCACCAAGATCGGCCAAGGCAAAGCATTCTTCCATATCTTGGATTGTAAGGGATCAAGAATTTACTGGGATCACCGACTTTTTGAGGTATGCGATTAAGATAAACCGACGAACAACTAGACAATTGATGCAATTTCTCCTTGTTGTTCAACATACTCTTAAAGTTAGCGGCAAATCGAGGCATCATGACCAAAGCATCGGCGAAACTCACATTAAAGTGCAAATCACGAAACATTTTCATAATAAGCTAAAATTGGTAATTGTCGCGCTCTTGACGTTTCTCCTTCCTAAGTCTCGATGGATATGGCAAAGGTGGTGTGGGTTGAGGCATATGCATAGCCTTTGGAATCTCGGGTTCAAATGTTGGTAATAGGTCAACCGTAGGTGTGGCATGAGCGGTAATTCGTGGGATTGGGACATGCTCCTTTTCGACCACCACCTCGGGTTCTTCCTCAATTGCATCTTCCGTAGGAGCAATTGGTTGAGGAGTCGGTTCCTTAAGTGTCTTACTACTACGTGTGGTAATCACTTTCATCTCTCCCTTAGGATTCGATATGGTGTTGCTAGGAAGACTACTCGAAGACGGTTTGCACATAATTGCCTCAAACATAGATGAAATTTTGTCCTCAAACATGGATTGCCTCTTCTAGGCCTTAATCATTTCTTGCTTAATTTCATGTTGCCCTTGTTCCATTTTTTGTTGGTTTTGTTGTAACCTAGTTACATTTCCTTCCATTTTGTTTGTATGGATTTTAAGCTCATTAGATAACTCATTTTTCAACTCTTTCTTCAAGTCGTTCTTAAACTCAGATCTTAGGCTAATGATTTCTCTTTTAATGTTGTCAAACCTAGCATCGTTCCCATTAGCGTATTCAACAAATTCATTTGGAAGATCTTTCAAAGTTTGCAAACTCTTGTTGTTGTTTTGCAAATCACTTTGATTTTTGTTTGAAACATGATTATTAGCCCCTTGATTACCATAGTTTCCTTTGTTTTAACTGTTTTTGAAACCAACTTGATTGTTGCGATAGTTGTTGTAAGCATTTTGATTTGAACCAAAACCCGGTGGAGTCAATTGCTTGGAGCGGGTAACTTGACCGTTTTGGTTGTAAGTTCTCGTGGCCGCGTAGGCACTCGAAGTGTTACCACCGTTGGTAATGCACTCGGAGAAATCATGACCTCCACCACAATACATACATGAAGCCTCAACCGCTTTAGCCGTAGCGGGAGCATTTGGTTCTCCAACTTTGAATTCAATCAAAAGACCTTTAAGCTTATCAAAGATTTTGTTTTCCAAGTTCGTCTCAATTTGGCAAGCATCGATGGTATTAGACAAAGAAGGTGAAGCCGAAGACGAAGCCTTACGAACACTCGACGTGCTACGAGGACTATACACCTTAGATCTATTCTCAATTATCACCAAAGCTTCCTCAACCGTTTTACACAAAAAATTACCACCCGCGGCGGCATTAAGATAATCCCTTTCATGATCATTAAGTCCATTGTAAAACCTGTCAATTTGATGCAAGTCGGAAAAACCGTGATGAGGACACTCATGTAACATTTCCTTAAATCTATTCCAAGCCGTTGAAAAACTCTCATTAAATTCTTGTAAATATTTTGAAATATCGTTTTTCAAATGCGTAGTTTTAGAGGGCGGGAAAAATTGGTTCACAAATTTAGACACGAGATCCTTCCACGTCAATATAGAATTGGGTGGCTCTTTCTCTAACCAAATTTTAGCGGGTCCCGCTAAGGAATACGGAAAAAGCATCATCTTAATCGAGTCATTAGCAACATCCTTAAATTTGCAAGTGGCGGTAAGACGATTGAATTGGTGGATATGATTGTGCGGGTTGTCCTTTTCATCACCACGGAATTTGTTGTTTTGGATCATCGACAACAAATCCGTTTTCACTTCAAAATTCTCCGCAAGGAGAGCGGGAATTACAATAGCCTCTCCATAACCCTCGGTGGGTGCTTGAAGTAACTCCATGATAGTTCGATTCTCCATGGTTGGTTCCTCTCTTACAATGGGTTCGTCAATAGGAGACTCCTCACTAGAAAGATTAGGAGTAGGTGTTGACTCCTTTCGGTTTCTTCGTTTACGTGCACGTCTTGCTTGGTTGCGGGTTTGCATAAACGTCACGTACAATGAGGGGATGAGCAAAGAAGATTCTTTTTGGTGTTTTGTATTTTTCCAATTTTTTGTGGTTTTTGATTGTTTTTACTTTTTTTGGATTTTGTGATTGTATTAAGTAGACCAAAATCTACAAATCTCCTCCTTAATCAAATCTCTTGATTAAAGAAGCCTCAAGGAATGAAAACGATCACGTGAAGTCAACGCTTTCGATGACTTTAGAACGTTGGCGGAACACCAAAACGTTCAAGAGGGTTTAATCAAATGAAACCAAGAAAGTATATATGATACTTAGTAATACTTTGGGCGGAAAAACCCTCGATTAGCTCTCAAAATCAAATACTCACAAGCAAGCGGGGAAACGAGGCGGCGCGAAGCACATAAGAGCCTTTTTCCTTAGGGTATATTTTATAATACCCGCCTTATACCCACCTTATAGTTTGTATTTTTCAAAATCGAGCTTCACGAAAGTATTTATCTATTTTTGCCTTTATTTCTTGTTTGAGATTCGAATACAATGATTGGGTAATGACCTCCCAAGTCAAGGTTGTGTTTTCACACTTGGGAGTACTTGTGAATTTATTGTTCTACGTATACAATATAGTAATAGTATTCACACAAAAAACGAAAAACCGATAATACGTATTAGTAGAGTGCTACTAATACAAATACTATTATGGCTATATATTAGAACAACAATTGCCAAATCAAAACACAACACGCCTCCCCAGCAGCGGCGCTAAAACGATAGTTGAGTTTTTACCACTCTATAGGAAAAGAGGGCAAATTAGGGTAAGCACGACGATTTAGGAAAATCGTGCACAAATGACCCAAAAGTGGGGATCGTTCTCAAGGAGGCTAGTGTGTTGTGTAGAGAGATGATTAACTTTGTAATTATATGATTATAAGAAAAGAAAAGAAGAAATGAGATTAGAAGAGAATGACAGTTACGATGACGATTTAAACTAAGACGAAAAGGTCGTACATGTAAAACCGTAAAAAGTACCAAAATAAAAAATTTACCCTTAAAATTCCAAGAAAATTGCAATAAACCTAAATGATGTAATTAGAGTTTACAAAAAATCAAAAAATCACCAAAACCTTTAATTTAATTAAATAATGATTTTTTTATACTAATTAAATCCCTAAAAATAAATTTAATTAAAAAAAGCCCAAAATGAGATTTTTTCAATTGTAAACCTCTAAAATACCCTAACTTAATTTATAACTATTTTTGAAAATTTTAAAATTAATTAAAACTATTTAAAAACAATTAAAAACTATTAAAACTTAAAATAATTATAGAAATTAATCTACTGACAATAAAAATATTCTAAAAGTTGTAAAATTCCTAACTTAATGTATTTAACCTAAGAAAAATATAAAAACTTGAAAAATCTAAATTTTAATTTTTAATAATAAAAGAATAATAAAATAATATTAAAAATCCAAAACTTATAAAAAATTCTAAAAACTTGCAAACTAGCTAATTTAACCTAATTAAACAGAAAAAGAACTTGAAATTACAAAAATACCCCTAATGGGCCTTCAAATGGGCCAAAAGTCCAAACAGTCCCCTTAATGGGCTCAAATAGGCCCAATAAGCAAAACATTGTCCAATTAAGCCCAAAAGCTCCAATCTGACTCAAAATTTGATTCTGAACACAATTTTTCAAAGGCCCAAAAGCTGAAAATGTGAAATAAGCTGGCTTATATCAAACAGCTTATTCTTAATGGGCTTTTTGTCCCATTAAGCTATAAGCTGATGCCATAAGCTCAAATTAGACACACAAGCTTCTTTTGAGTTGCTTAAGACTTCTGTAAAATGAAATTTGAAAAAAGTCCAAGGAATAAGCCTGAAAATGCAATAAGCAATCTACACAAAACGACAAAATAGCCGTTTTCGCGTTCTAGGCTATCCCAAGAGCTGATTCAAGTTTCAAAAGCTTTTAAATGACTTAACTAAGCTTAATCAACAAAAAGTTTTCAAATAAGTTCACGCAATAAGCTGAAATAAGCAAATAAGCACTTCTTTAAAAGTCAACTTTAAGAGTTTTCTAGCAAAAAGTCAAAGTCAAAGTCAAAGTCTAATAAGCTCTAGTTCAAACAAATGGGTCAAATGATGAAGATTGATCACAAAAAATAAGTTGTTGCAGGTTTGGATAAGCCAATATGGCTTATAAATAATTTAACTGAAAATTAACAATAGCAGGGGCTAGTTTTGGTGTCTGAGCAGTGGGAAAAGTTTCCACTGCTTGACTTGTTTGACTTTTTGTCTTTAGTGACTTTTTTGGAGATTCAAGTTACACAAAGGCACCCAAATGATCAGTGGATCAAGAGGAGTCAAATACAACAAAGAAATCACAATCACTAACAGCCAATTTGTACAGTTTAATCAAAACATCACCAGATATGCACCAGACATGAACACATAAGCAGTTAAGCACTTATAAGCTGTTTTAGCAAATTTCAGCCAACCAAATTGAACCAAAAGCATACACAAGCTATAATAAACTTAAATGAACAAGTTTAAACAGGTTTCATGCAATGGCTCAAAGCCTAAATCAAGATTCAAGCACAAATAGGTTACTGATGAACACTAACACAAGCATGTTTTACTTTTGCTGATGCAATTGACCAACAAGCCAAATTCAATCACTCAGATCTATCACATATGTTGTATAAACAATGATTTAACAACTTTCAACCCTAAGCATGCATATATTCTAGATATTACCAAAATCCTAGGTCAAAAACAGTCAAACTCAATGAGATATAGCACAATGTTTGATTTGAGGTTTTAAACCCAAAAACTTGCAGCAAATAGCACTCAACCAAGCCAATAACAGATAACAAGTACAAACACAAACTTCCAACAACACAATAACACACAATGATCTCAAACAGGTAATCCCAAACACCCTTTTAAATTTTCAAAATCAAAATTTTCAAATCAAAAGTGTTATCCAAGACCACCCAAGCCCAAATAAGCACAATAACAGATGAGATATGCAGATTAGAACAAGATTGAGCCACAAAATCAGCAAGAACACAAGTCACACATAAAATCACCAAAAATCCAACTTTTTATCAGATTTTGAGTAAGATGATGTGTACCTCATGGATGTACATCCACACCCACGAATTTTGAGCTTATGTGCTAGCAAGAACAAGCACAAGCTTCCACAATAAATCCTGCTAAGATTCAACAAAGTTAAGAGCACAAATATCAAAACAGAAAGATGAAAAATTCTTGATTAATGCAACCTTAGTTCCCCACACTTGATTATCCCCAAGTTATAGGCTTCATCACACCTTGATAACTCAATATCAGGATGCTATGATCAACTTTATAGCCCAAGAATTCCAAGGTTTGAACTAGACTTAGCAAAATATCAAGAAAAGTGGAAAATGTGCAAACTTTTGCACACTCCTTTTGGAAACAGGTTTAGGATTCAAGATTAACTAACAAAGAACAATAACAAGCAGATAATACGAGTGGCACTTGAGTTTTCTTCACCAAATTCAAACACATTTCATTAAGATGAATATATGATTTACAGATTTGTGAACCAAGGAAAATTCAATAGAAAAACCTAATGTACTCAGTCATATGCCTTATATAGGCTACAAACTACTTGCTAAGAGGCTAAAAAACGTAAACCCTAAAGCTGTGAAGTCCCAGAAATGCCCTTGAGGGGTTTTGAACTTTGAAGATCATGTGACAAGTTCTTGGCAGTTTGTGGAGCTGGCAATGTGAAAAGTTAATCAAAGGGCTTCAAATAAGCTTAACTTCTAAGCTTTGTTGTGGGACGTTGGATGACTGTCCAAAATTTGGCAGTATGCACAAAGGTGTGTAGCAGGGAATCTTGTGTGGGGTGTGGGGTAGAGTAGCATGTGTTTTCAATGTTGGGATGTGATTAAGGGATGCTTAATCACTAATCTGGAAAGATTTAGGGGCTAATTACAAGTAATTAGTAAACCCCTAATTATGTTCTTATGGTGAATAGTGGAGGTTTTGATCCGGATTAGGGGTGATTAAGTTTAAATGTTGTGTTAAGGCGCCAAGGTTAAATAATTATTTAACCAGGCTTAGTGGATGGGTGAGGTGGAGTAATGGTGAACTCTGATTGGTTGTGGGGTGTTAGTGGTGCACTTGTCAAGCCCTCATAGGTCTTCGTATCTTTGCTGTCTGCCACATTTAACCCTTTATCTTTCATTCTCTTTTCACTTGCAAAAAAATAAGAAGAAATCCGTTTTCCTTTGTAAGTGAAGTTTCTAACTTCACACTTTTGCCCTAAAAAGTTTTGTAAAATAATTTCAGGGGTATTTTTGCCAATTCTTGATTCATGAAGGACTGATTTGGTATTTTCATCAAGGATTATGGTCGTGACCAATCCTAGGGCCAACGTTAATGCCATCACTACTAGGAGTAGTAAGATCATCGTTGAACCTTCTTCTTCACCAACTCACCAAGGACCCGAGATTCCTTCTACTTGTGATATACCACCCGTTATGCCTTTGTCTACACCGTATGTCCCACTGATACCTCATGTTTATAACACACCTTCAGTTCCAAAACCGGTTCCTCCACCTTCCACTTCTACCCCTCCACCATCAAAGGATGTGAGTGAGAATTCCATTCCAAAGCCTTCCTCTCAACCCAATATACCTTATCCCTCAAGGTTGAGGTAAGAGAAGTTGAAAAACAAGGATGATAATCATGTTTCTAACTTTCTTAAAATGTTTAAACAACTGAATTTCAACATCTCCTTTGCTGAGGCTCTCGCTCACATGCCTAAATATGCTAAGATGTTTAAGGATCTTTTAAGTGATAAAGAAAAATTGCTCGACATCGCCAATACCCAATTAAATGAGAATTGTTCTGCCGTTCTTTTGAGAAAACTTCCAGTTAAGTTAGGAGATCCCGGTCGCTTTCTAATTCCTGGCAACTTCCTCGGGGTAGAGAATTGTATGGCCGTAGCTGATCTAGGTGCTAGTATCAACTTAATGCCTTTAAGAGTTTGGAAACAATTATCTCTACCTGAGCTAGTCCCCACACGAATGACTGGAATTAGCTAACCGTACGGTTGCTTATCCGGTGGGGATAGCCGAAGATGTCTTCGTCGGTGTCGACAAATTTACCTTCCCGACGGATTTTGTTGTCGTTGACTACGAGATGGACCCCCGTGTTCCATTAATCGTTGGACGTCCATTCTTGAGGACCGGTCGCACTCTCATTGATGCAGCCGCGGGCGAATTAATGATGAGAGTTGGTGGACGGGAAAATCGTCTTCAACATGGGTAAACTTTCAAGCAGCCTTTTGAAAACGAGAGCGTTAATTTCATCGACGTTCTTGATGAGGCTTGTGAAGAACATTTCAAAGACGCTTGTAAAAGTGGTTCTTCTTCTCTACCCAATGTTGAGACCGTTGCCTCTATTGATCCATCACTAACTCCATTTGGAGAAAGTGATCTCCTTTTGAAAGAATTTGAAGCAACTTTGGGAGATGTGGACTTACAATATGACGATTCTCCCTCCAATTGGGATGAAGACATTCGTACCAATGAGAAACTTCTCAATGAGGACCATATTTCTCCACCATCTCCTAAGGACATCTCTATCGATAAACTGAAATTGAAAACGCCTTCCATCGAAAATCCTCCGGATTTAGAGCTTAAGGATCTGCCGTCTCATCTCGAATACGTGTTCCTTGACGAAAATAAGCAATCACCCGTCATCATCGCTAAGGACCTGAAAGAAGACGAAAAGTCTCGACTTATCGACGTGCTGAAGAATCATAAGAAATCGATTGCTTGGAAAATCTCTGATATTCGTGGAATTGATCCTCACTTTTGCGCACATAAAATTCTCATGGAGGACGACTTTAAACCCACTATTCTAAACCAAATAAGGGTGAATCCCAAGATCCATGACGTTATCAAAAAAGAGGTTATCAAACTTCTTGATGCGGGAATGATATACCCTATCTCGGATTCACCATGGGTTAGTCCGGTCCATTGTGTGCCTAAGAAAGGCGAAATCACCATTGTGCCCAATGAAAAGAACGAGTTGATTCCTACTCGTCTCGTTA
The DNA here is from genome assembly GCA_025667525.1 of Glebionis coronaria. Classification (NCBI taxonomy): domain Eukaryota; kingdom Viridiplantae; phylum Streptophyta; class Magnoliopsida; order Asterales; family Asteraceae; genus Glebionis; species Glebionis coronaria. The sequence goes on along the minus strand of JANFOE010000621.1, from coordinate 559,801 downwards.
CAGGGTGGACAGTTTGTATAGACTATCGCAAACTCAATGATGCTACAAGAAAGGATCATTTTCCCCTTCCTTTCATGGACCAAATGCTTGAACGTCTAGCGGTTAATGACTATTACTGCTTTTTAGATGGTTTCTCGGGTTATTTTCAAATACCCATCAATCCCCAAGATCAAGAGAAAACAACATTCACTTGTCCCTACGGCACATTTGCCTATAAAAGAATGTCTTTTGGCTTATGCAATGCTCCAGGAACTTTCTAAAGGTGCATGTTGGCTATCTTCCATGACATGGTTGAGCAAACCATGGAAGTATTCATGGATGATTTCTCGGTCTATGGTGACTCCTTCTCTTCTTTCCTTGCCAATTTAGAACGCATGCTTAAGCGGTGTGAAGACACTCGCCTTGTTCTAAATTGGGAAAAATACCATTTCATGGTAAAAGAAGGCATTGTTCTTGGACATAAAATCTCCAAAGCCGGTCTTGAAGTCGACCGTGCTAAAGTTGATGTTATTGCTAAATTGCCTCCACCTTCAACCGTGAAGGGTGTGAGAAGTTTCCTTGGTCATGCGGGCTTCTATCGTCGATTCATTCAAGATTTTACTAAAATCGCTTGGCCGATGACCCACCTCTTGGAAAAAGATACTCCTTTTATCTTTTCTAAAGAGTGTATTGAATCCTTCAATCTTCTTAAGGACAAGCTAACTAAGGCACCGGTCTTGGTTACCCCTAATTGGGAGCTACCTTTTGAATTGATGTGTGATGGTAGCGACTTTGCCATTGGAGCGGTTTTGGGCCAAAGAGTGAACAAACACTTCCAACAAATCCATTATGCTAGCAAGACAATGACGGGGTCTCAATTGCATTATACCACTACCGAAAAAGAGCTTTTAACTGTAGTGTATACTTTTGAGAAGTTCCGCCCCTGTCTTGTTCTTTCCACCACCATTGTCTATACCGACCATTCTGCGTTGAAGTACTTGTTAACTAAATAAGATTCTAAGCCAAGACTTCTTCGTTAGGTTTTGCTCCTTCAAGAATTTAAAATCGAAATTCGTGACAAGAAGGGAGCCGAAAACCTAGCCGCGGATCATCTAAGTAGACTTGAGGATCCTTATCAAGGGATTATCCGAATCAAGAGATCAATGACTCTTTTACCCTTGAGTCCTTAATGTCTATCAATTCCAATATTGATGAAACCCCATGGTTTGCGGACATTGCAAACTATTTCGCGGGTGGAATTCTCAAGGAAGGGTTAACGTCCCAACAAAAGAAAAAGTTCTTTAAAGACATTGAACACTATTTTGGGACGAACCTTACCTTTTCAAACAATGTGCGGATCTTGTCATTCGTCGATGTGTTGATGGACCGGCAGCGTTACTAATCCTTGAAGCTTTCCATAAAGGACCCACCGGTGGTCACTTTGGTCCTAATTACACCGCGAAGAAAGTATTCGACTCTGGATTTTATTGGCCCACCATTTATCATGACGCTCATGAAATGGTTAAACATTGTGATGCTTGCCAAAGACAAGGCAAGATCACACATAAAGATGAGATGCCTCAAAATTTCATACAAGAATGTGAAATCTTTGATGTATGGGGCATCGACTTATGGGGCCATTTCCATCATCTAAAGGGAACAAATACATCCTCGTAGCCGTTGACTACGTATCCAAATGGGTTGAAGCTAAGGCTCTCCCTACGAATGATGCGAGGGTGGTTGTGAACATTCTAAAGCAACTTTTTGCTCGATTTGGTGTTCCTCGTGCTATCATCAGTGACCGCGGGACTCATTTTTGCAATGACCAATTTGCTCGAGTCATGGCTAACTACGGTGTGAATCACCGTCTTTCCACCGCTTATCATCCCCAAACGAACGGTCAAGCCGAGATATCTAACCGTGGATTGAAGAGAATTCTGGAGCGTACTGTGGGAGAGCATCGTGCCTCGTGGGCCGATAAGTTAGATGATGCTTGTTGGGCTTTCCGTACCGCATATAAGACTCCGATTGGTTGCACTCCATATCGACTTGTGTACGGGAAGACATGCCACCTCCCTATTGAGCTGGAATATAAGGCATACTGGGCCTTGAAGTAGGCCAATTTTGATATCAACAAAGCCAGTGATCTTCGGAAGATTCAACTCAACGAGCTAAATGAATTGAGGAATCAAGCTTATGAGAAGTCATTGATCTACAAGGAGAAGACCAAGATCATTCATGACGCAAGGATTAAAAACCGAGAGTTCCACGTTGGTGATCAAGTTTTACTCTTTAACTCTCAGTTGAAGATCTTCTCGGGCAAGCTGAAGAGACGTTGGTCTGGTCCATTTACCATCACCAAAGTCTTCCCATATGGCACCATTAAGCTAGCTCAACCAAATGGCCTAATTTCAAAGTTAATGGCCAGCGTGTGAAGCTGTACTTTGGTGAGGACATCTCTCATGAGATGATTCCATACCTCACCACGTTTCCCTTGAATTAGTTCTGGGTCGAGTCAGGCTCATGACTCGGTTAACAAAAACAAGCGCTTCTCGGGAGGCAACCCGTTGATCTATCTTTTACCGTTTTCATAATAAGTGTAGGGGGAGCCCCGTATGTGTTTGTTGTCTGGTTTATTATAATGTGCATGGATTAAAGCTTCAAAGATCCACTTTTGATGACATTTGACGAACCGTGATCTCGTGTACCCGTCTTCCTGGTTCTATCCTAAATTGTCGTGATTCAATATTTCATATCTTATATGTTCACATTGAAATCACTATAGTTGTCCTTCCCTTAGCAAGATTTAAACAAAGTGCACAATGTCCTAAGTGTAGGGGAGTTTACTCCCACATGCTTAAACATTGAGGACAATGTTTATATCAAGTGTAAGGGGATTTCTATCGAAGTAAGTGGGCTTTTCCATGATTTTGTCCTCATTTTAACCGGAAAATTTTATTTTTCGACATTTTCAAAAATTATAATCTATTTTGGCCTAGTTGTATAGTAGTATTATCCTTTGTTAGCGTTACTTACTTTCTTTGCTAGAATAATTTTTTAATAAAGTGGTTTTAATTTTCAAACGTTGTGAATCTTTTGACTCAACCCGAGTTCACTTATCTAAGTTTACTCTAGCTAGTATCCTTAACGTGTTTAAGTCAAGTTTTGCTAGGCTTTTATATAGGGAGCTTTAAAACGCGAAAGTCTTTACTCTCACGAGTTAAGAACAAGAACTTTTCGCAAGTTCCTATAATTAATCCTAGAGAGTCATTTATCAAGGGAACTTTAAAATGCGAATTCTAAACTTGAAAAAGTCTAAGAGTTTGCAAGATCCTATAGATGACTCGAAAACCCAAAACTTTGATTTAATTGGCTAAGCATCCATGAGTCTCATTCCTTGAGATTTTTAATTGTGGAGAACGAGAGATGATATAGTCAATTATAAGTTTGGTATTCTTTCATGAATTTATGTGAGTTGATTATAAGCTTTTTCTCCCATCGCCTGTTAATAAATATATTTGCAATAAATAAGGTTGTACGATTTGAAAAGTTACTTAGCTTCTAGCACAAGATCGTTTAAAAGTTGCTCGGTATTAATTAGAGTTCATAGCCAAGGCATAACTTATTGAATCGGGATGCGAAGATTGGCAATTCCAAAAAGGTCCTAACAAGACCTGAGGGCTACAGTGTGTGGCTAAAGATCCAAAAGTGATGTGAAGAATCATTTATCGAAAATCAATATGAAGGATCGAGACACACGACGAAAAGCAAATACTCCCAAAAAGATCATGGAGAAGTCAATCCAAAAAGGCCCTAACAAGGTATGAAGATAAATAGATCCAAGTCCTAAAAGGAGGCGGATCTTTGTATATCAAAGTCCAAAATAAAGATTGGAGAAAAATGAAGAAGTCGTGGTCCATATATGAAGAATCTCTCAAAAAATTCAAGTGAAGAAATTCCTATTATGAAGAGAAGACCATAATTTCAAGAACGTCTCTCAAAGATTTGAAGTATGAATGATGAGATGGCATTTATACATGATTTCATCGTTCTTTTCGGGCTTTAAATGCATAAAAATGTCAATAAATACCATATATATGATTGTGTTTGTTTACTTGTGTATTTTAGGTATGGATATCGTGAAAAAGACAAAAGATCATAAGAAACAAGGAAAAACAGACACGAGAAACGAAGCCGTACAAAGAACCAGGCCCTAGTTCATGAATTATCCAACATTTATCCTTGAAGACTTGAAGATATGCAAGATTGATCCTCAAACAATGAAGAAATGACACTTAAAACCCTTATGAAATCATAATTACAAGTTTGGTCCCTTAAGTTTTTCAAAACTACACAAAAGGTCCCTCAACTTTGAAGAAATGGCAAGATTAGTCCCTCATCAAATCTAATTTGTCAATTATGGTCCCTCATGAAGTCAAAGTTACATTAAATACCTTTGAAGATCAAGAATGTCCAAGATCAGTCCCTCAAATATACAAAAAATGGCAAAAACAACCCTTTAAAACCTTTTGCCAAAGTTTTGGGGCAAAAGTGTGAAAAATGGAAGTTTGTTAACAAAGGGAATACGTTTACATGGGCTGAAAAACTTCATTTACAATCTTTCCCAAAGAACAAGGACGATAGTTGTCTATTTGAAACATTCAAATAGAAAATGCGCCAAACACAAACACAATCCTACAAAAACGGATCAAACTGTGTCACTGTAGCAAGTAAGAACCTAGTTTTTACATCACTTAAAACAAAGGGTAATTTTCAATTACCCACACTCACGTGTGATTCACACAAGCAGAAACTAATCCCAACCTTAAAACCCTCACTCCCACTCACCAAGAGGCTTCACACTCAACCTCGTCCACCTATCACATCACCACTTTTTCCCAAAGGACTGCCACGTGTCAAGATCAACGGCAAAGGTTCTTAGCTTAACCACAAAGCTAAAATAAACGTCTAGGATCATTTTGGACAACTCATCAACAACAAACGGCATCAAGTACTCAAGGGCACATTTGGGAATTTACTTATAAGGTTTATGAACAGTGTTAGCATAGCATTTGCCTATAAAAGGAGACCTCAAGCTGTGAGAGTCCCTTTGTTTCAATTTTAGGCTATCAATCTTTGTAATCCCTTTTTAAGTTAATAAAATTTGATTTTCTGAAATTTATGAAATCTCTTTTATGTTTATTAAAAGTTGGTGTTAGAATAGCCTAAATCTGAGTTCCACTTATATGACTGAAGGTTTTTGAGGCAAGGTTTTAATCAATAAGACTTGTGTTTCAAAAATCAGAAAGTGTTTGATATTTGTTCATCAATTTTGTTTGTTCTTATTAGCAGGTACATTGGAAGCTGGTACTTGTTCTGCTAGTACCTCAGTTCAAACAATCCAGGGCCTGAATGTAGGTCTTGGACGTTTGCACCCTTCTCCTTTTTCATTTTCTCTTTTATTTTTTGAATATTTGTGATTTTGCTTGATTATTGTGGAATCTGTGTTTTTATGGTTTAATCTTGTTTATCTGTGTTGGTTTGATGTTATTGAGTGGTTATTGACTTGATTTGTGGGTTGAATCTGGATTAACCTTTGAAAATTTGTCAAAACAGATTATTAAGGGGTGTTTGGGTTAACTGCATAAGCAGGATTTGTGGTTTGTTAGGTGGTTGTTTTGTGTTGCTATCTGTTGGTACCTGTTTATCTGGTATACTTGGTCATATATTTGCAGGTTTTGTGGTTTGAAACACCTAGATCTTAAAAAGGGCTATAAAATCTTTGTTACTTGATAAAATTGGCTATAGTTTAAGGGACACCTAGATCTAATCATAGACTAGGGTTAACAAGTGATTAAACTAGGTTAATAACACCAGGGAAAGAGATTTGAGTGCTTGAAATTGGATCTATGGTCAATTAGATCAGCAAAAGTTTCTGCATATTCTACTTGTTCTTATCAGTAACTGTTGATGCTTGATTCTGCTTATTCACTTTGATTCAAGGATTGAAATAAGTTTGTTTCTGCTTAATCATAGTTTATATAGCTTGTGTATGCATCTGGTTGAATTTGGCTGGCTTATTCATGCTATATCTGCTTATTTGTTCATAACAGCTTATTTTCTATATCTGTGCAATATCTGGTGATTGTTTGCTTATTATGGGCTTATTGTGTGAACCAAATTGTGATTTCTTTGTTGATATTGACTCCTTGTGATTCACTGATCACAAGGGTGCCCTTGTTTCCATTTGAATCCAACTAGATCTCTCTAAACAGCTTGGTCAAATAGTCAAAGCAGTGGGAACTCCTTTCCCCTGCTGCTAGCCACTGCTAGTGTATTTTGGGTTTCAGCTTATCAATAAGCTAAAATAGCTTATTTTAACCAGCAACAACTTGGATCTTATAATAGGTGCTCATTATTTGACCCATTTGTTCATACTGGAGCATTTGGTGTGTTGACTTTAGGGTTTGACTAGAAAACCAACTTAATTGACTTTTTCATAAGTGCTTATTGGTTCATTCTGGCATATTGGTGTTGCTTATTGGAAATTTGTTGATTTTTTTAGCTTATTGAGTTCATTTGTGACATTTTGCAAGTTGAATCAAGTCCTGAGGTGCCCTAAATCTCAAACCCGACTATTTTGTCGTTTTGTGGATTTGTACTTTGCTTATTTCTGGCTTATTGAGTGAGCTTTTTCAAAATTTCTTTTTACAGATCTCTTTAGCATCCCAAAAGAAGGTTGTGTGTCAAATTAGAGCTTATGGCATTAGCTTATTGCTTAATGGGCTAAAAAGCCCAATAAGGATAAGCTGTTTGTTTAATAAGCTGTGATAAGCTCACTTTCAGCTTTTGGGCCTTTTGAGTTTTGTGTTTAGAATTAAATTTTGAGTCAGATGGGCTTTTCCAAGTCAATTGGGCCAAGTTTGACTTTTTGGGCTAAAAAGCCCATTAGTGTTGACTGTTTTTGGTTTTGGCCCATTTGAGGGCCCAATAGGGGTATTCTGGTCATTTCACTTTCATTTTCTGTTTATTTAGGTCAATATAAACTAGTTTGCAAGTTTTTTGAATTTTTTTATAATTTTTGGATTTTTAATATTATTTTAATATTATTTTATTATTATATTTCAAATTTCACATTTTTGCACTTTTTACATTTTTCTTAGCTTAAATACATTAAAATAGGAATTTTGCAACTTTTAGATTAATTTTCACTTTTAGATTATTTTTTATAATTATTTTAAGTTTTAATAGTTTTTAAATCATTTTAAATAGTTTTTTTCTTAGTTTAAAAATTTCTAAAAATATTTTTTAATCTTTTTAGGTCATTTTAGAGGTTTACCAATTAAAAAATCTTCTTTTGGGCTTTTTGATAATTAATTTGATTTTTAGGGCTTTAATTAGCATTTAAAAATTGAATATTTAATTATTAAAAGGTTTGAAAAAGTTTTAATCATTGGTAAACTCTTAGTTAATTTATTTTGATTTTTGGTGAATTTTTGGTAATTTTTAGAATTAGTTTTTATTTTATCTTATTTTACGGTTTTACGTTAAGTCATAGTAGTAATTAATTTCACGTCTTCGTCATTCTCTTTTCTCATCCCCTTCTAACCAATATTAATCTCAAACCAATTACGAATTACTCACACACATATACCTCCTTGGGAAACAAACTTGGAACTTTCACTTAGGGTCATTTGTACACGGTTTTCCTAAACCGTCGTATTTAATACTTTCCCTATTTTACCCTTTTTGTTTTCCTAAACAAGAAGTGGTAATTTACTACAATCATTTTGGTGCCGCTGTCGGGGAGGTGTGTCATGATTAATTTGTCTTGTTGTTTTTAATGTTAACCAAAAATAGTATTTGTATTAGTAGAACTCTACTAATACGTATTATCGGTTTTCTTGGTTTTTCTTGTGAAATTATTATTACTATATTGTATTAAGTATCACAATCAATACAAAATATGTCCAAAAGTGTGAAAACACAACCTTAATTGGGATTTGATCTCCTAATTATTGTATTCGAATCTCAAACAAAAAGAAAAAGGCAAAAAAAGATAAATACTTTCGTGAAGCTCGATTTTGAAAAATACGAACTATAAGGTGGGTATAAGGCGGGTATTATAAAATATACCCTAAGGAAAAAGGCTCTTAAGTGCTTCGCGCCGCCTCGTTTCCCCGCTTGCTTGTGAGTATTTTGAGATTGAAAGTTAATCGAGGGTTTTGCCGCCCAAAGTATTATTACGTATAATATATTTGCTTGGTTTTCTTTGTGATTAAACCCTCTTGAACAATTTGGTTTTCACCAAAGTTCTAAAGTCATTCGAAGGCGTTCACTCCACGTGATCGTTTTCATTCCTTTGAGGCTTCTTTAATCAAGAGTTTGATTCGAGGAGAGATTTCGTAGATTGTTGTCTACGAAGATACACCAAAATCCAAAAAAAATTTAAAACAATATAAAACACAAAAAAATTGAAAATTCAGAAAACACCCAAAAAGAATCTTCTTTGCTCACCTCCCATTCTTCGTGAATTTTATGATCACTCGTAATCAAGCAAAACGAGCTCGTAAACGTCTTCAAAAGAAAGCCAATCAAGAGACGTTGATTGAAGAACAACCTCCAATTGTTGAACCTATTGTAGAACAAGAAGCCGTCATGGCTAATCGTACTATGATGGAGTTTCTACAAGCACCCACCGAGGGTTTTGGAGAGGCCATTGTGATTCCCGCTATCCTTGCGGAGAATTTCGAGATTAAGACGGGTTTAATGTCAATGTTGCAAGCTAATAAGTTTAGAGGTCATGAGAAAGACAACCCGCATTACCACATAAGGAATTTTAATCGTCTCACCGCTACTAGCAAGTTTAAGGATGTTCCATATGACGCCATTAAGATGATGTTGTTTCCATACTCATTAGATGGACCCGCTAAAATTTGGCTTGAGAAAGAACCGCCAAATTCGATTTTGACTTGGGGTGATCTCGTTTCTAAGTTTGTGAACAAGTTTTTTCCACCATCTAAAACAACACATTTGAAAAATGAGATTTCAAGATTTGTTCAAAGAAATAATGAAAGTTTTTCAATGGCATGGGAACGCTTTAAAGAAATGTTACATGAATGTCCACACCATGATTTTTCGGAATTGCATCAAATTGATACTTTTTATAATGGGCTTAATGATCATGAACGAGATTACTTGAATGCCGCCGCGGGTGGTAATTTTTTGTGCAAAACGACCGATGAGGCTTTAAAGATTATCGAGAATAGATCTAAGGTTTATAGCCCTCGTAACACACCGAGTGTTGCCAATTTGGGTTCGTCATCGTCGTCATCGTCTCGTAACATTAATGCCTTACATGATGAAGCTAATGAGGAAAATCGGTTTTTCGATAGATTTGCTAATCTTATGACTCATTGGAAAGCTCAAGAAGCTTTAAATTCCGCTTCGGTTAAAGCGGTTGCTAAGAGTTGTTTGTCTTGTGGTGGATCTCATGATCTTTCCGAGTGCATTACCGCGGATGGTAACACTTCGAGTGCTTATGTAGCAACGGGAACTTATAACCAAAACGGCCAAGGTTCCCGCCCAAATCAAGCTCCACCAAATCAAAATGCTAATAACAATAGAAACAACAACCCACGTGGTAATTACCAAGGCAATTCACGTAACTACAACAAGGGGAATTATCAAAGTGGGAATGGACAAGTCACTAATCAAAACCAAAACCGTGATTTTAAAAACACTACACAAGATTTTCAAAATGCTCACACTAAAAATCTTCAAGGAGAATTTTTGGATTATGCTAAAGCAAATGATGCTAAGTTTGATAACATGCAACGTGAGATGATTAGCTTAAGATCCGAGTTGAAAAACGAGCTTAAAAACGAACTTGCTAATGAACTTAAAACTCATGCAAATAAAATAGAAGGAAATGTCCAACGTCTTTAACAAAATCAACAAAAGATGGAACAAAGACAACATGAGATTAAGCAAGAATTGTTAAAAGCGGATGCTAGGCAATCAAAATTTTTGAGGACCGTATGGCAAAAATGTTTGAAGCAATCATGTGTAAACCCTCTTCCTCGGGTGGTCTTCCTAGTGATACCATTGCAAACCCGAAGGGAAAAATGAAGGTTATTACTACACGAAGTGGTAAAACTTTCAAGGAACCAATCTCTCGTCCAAGTACTTCTACGGAGAAGGAAATCGAGAAAGAACCCGAGGTGGTGGTCGAAAAGGAGCACATTACAATCCCACGAAGTACCGCTCATACCACACCTACGGGTGAACCAATACCAATTGTGGAACCCGAGATTCCAAGGCCGTTGCCTAATGTCCAACCCACACCACCCTTACCTTACCCTTCGAGACGAAACAAAGAGAAATTGCAAGAACGTAACAAACAACAAATCGAGCTTTTTATAAAAATGTTTCAACAAGTGCATTTTGATGTGAGCTTAGCCGACGTGTTGTTATATATGCCTCGTTTCGCTTCCACTTTTAACAGTATGATGAGCGATAAAGAAAAGCTTTCAAAGCTTGCTAATTGTTCTTCGGTTTATCTTAACCGCATACCGGAAAAAGTTGGTGACCCCGGAAAGTTTCTCATTCCTTGTGACATACAAGATATGAAAGAATGCCTCGCCTTGGCCGATCTTGGTGCACGCATTAATTTGATGCCATTTTCCATTTGGCAATCGCTTTCGCTTCCGGATCTTATTCCTTCGAACATGTCTATCAAGATGGCCGATCATTCTACGATTTTAGCATGTGGAGTAGCCGAAGATGTTTTCGTGAAAGTGGGGAAGTTCTACTATCCCGTTGATTTTATAGTAGTTGACATCCCCGCGGATCCTCAAGTTACTCTAATTTTAGGTCGTTCATTTTTAGACACCTCGAGATCGCTTATCGACGTTCATGCAAGAACTATCACTTTGAGATTCAACAAAGAGGAACTCGTTATAAACGCTACTCAAAACTCGAAACCTTCTCATGTTTATGCAATCGCGACCATCAATCACATTGACATAGTTGATGTGGTTTGCGATGAGTTTTCACAAGAAGTGTTAGGTTTTTCCGATAGCTCGTCAAGTGGCAATCCCACTATTTTAGATCCGATTCTTTCTAATTCTACACCAAATCTCACTCCATTCCAAGGAGGCGATTTTACTTCAAATGAAATCAACAATGAATATGAGGTGTTAATTAGTGATGATACTTCTATTCCACCATTTCTTCCGCCGATGGAAGTTATGAGTGTTGAACCAAAATCTTCAATCGAGGAACCACCTATCCTTGAATTGAAAGATCTTCCTTCTCACCTTGAATACACATTCTTGGAAGGTGATGACAAGTTGCCGGTTATTATTGCAAGAGGTCTTGCTAATGATGAAAAAACCGAGCTCTTGAAAGTTCTTAAAGCTCATAAAGGGGCAATTGCGTGGAAAATTTCCGACATTAAGGGTATTGACCCAAAATTTTGTACTCACAAGATTTTAATGGAGGAGGACTACAAACCCGCAATTCAAAGTCAAAGAAGGGTGAATCCCAAAATTTACGATGTCATAAAAAAGGAAGTGTTGAAACTCCTTGACGCGGGAATGATTTATCCTATCTCCGATAGCCCATGGGTGAGCCCAATCTATTGTGTCCCTAAAAAGGGAGGAATGACTGTTGTGCCTAATGAAAACAACGAGTTAATTCCAACTCGTGTTGTAACCGGTTGGAGGGTGTGTATTGACTACCGAAAGTTAAATGACGCCACTCGTAAAGACCACTTTCCTTTGCCCTTCATGGATCAAATGTTGGAGCGACTCGCGGGAAATGAATTCTATTGCTTTTTAGATGGTTTTTCCGGTTACTTTCAAATCCCTTTCGACCCTCGTGATCAAGAGAAGACTACGTTTACGTGTCCTTATGGAACGCTTGCTTATCGTAGGATGCCTTTCGGACTATGTAATGCACCGGGTACGTTTCAACGGTGTATGATGGCAATTTTTCACGATATGATCGAGAAGTCGATGAAAGTGTTTATGGATGACTTTTCGGTGTTTGGCAATTCGTTCACGTCGTGTTTATCTAATCTCGAGCAAATGTTAAAACGTTGTGAAGAAACCAATCTTGTGCTTAATTGGGAAAAATGTCATTTCATGTGTAAACAAGGAATCGTCTTGGGACATAAGGTGTCGAAAGCGGGGATTAAGGTCGATAAAGCTAAGGTAGACGTCATCGCCAAGTTACCTCATCCCAAAACCGTTAAGGGAGTTAGGAGTTTCCTAGGCCACGCGGGCTTTTATAGTCGTTTCATCAAAGACTTTTCGAAAATCTCTCGACCTATGACACACCTTCTCGAGAAGGATGCTCCTTTTAATTTCAATGAGGATTGTGTTAGAGCTTTCGAAACTCTCAAAAGGAAACTTACCGAAGCTCCCATTCTTATTGCTCCTAATTGGGAATTACCCTTTGAAATCATGTGCGATGCAAGTGATTATGCTATAGGAGCCGTCTTAGGGCAACGTTATGAAAAGCATTTCCGTCCTATCCATTATGCTAGTAAGACGATGACCGAGGCTCAATTAAAGTACACCACAACGGAAAAGGAATTCCTTTCCGTGGTCTATGCTTTTGAGAAATTCCGACCTTATCTCGTCTTAACTAAAAGCATCGTGTATACCGACCATTCGGCTATCAAGTATCTCTTAGCTAAGCAAGATGCTAAGCCGAGATTGCTTCGTTGGATGCTCCTCCTCCAAGAATTTGATGTCACCGTGCTTGACAAAAAAGGAGCCGAGAATCTAGCGTCCGATCATATCTCTCGTCTAGAAGATCCTCACAAAGATGTTTTCGAGAACAAGGAAATCACCGAAACATTTCCTCTCGAGACTCTCGGTGTAGTGAATTCTAAAGACACCACCCCATGGTTTGCTGACATTGCAAATTACCATGCGGGGAATTTCATAATCAAGGGTATGACGACACAACAAAAGCGAAAATTCTTTCATGACGTCAAGTTCTATTTTTGGGACGACCCTTATCTCTTTCGGGTTTGTGCGGATCAACTCGTTCGACGTTGTGTTTTTGGTGCCGAAGCTTCTAATATCCTTAGAGCTTGTCACGAGGGACCCACGGGTGGTCACCATGGTGCTAATCTCACGGCTAAGAAAGTGTTCGATGCCGGCTTCTTTTGGCCTTCTATCTATCGTGATGCACACGCACTTGTGAAGTCGTGTGATTCGTGCCAACGTCAAGGAAAATCGTCTCAACGTGATGAAATGCCGCAAAACATAATTCAAGTGTGTGAGATTTTCGACATTTGGGGCATAGACTTTATGGGGCCGTTCCCATCATCTCATGGTAACAAGTATATCCTCGTCGCGGTGGACTACCTTTCTAAGTGGGTGGAAGCTAAGGTTTTGCCTACTAATGATGCTCGTGTGGTAGTGAAGTTTTTGAAGCAACTATTCTCTCGGTTCGGAACCCATCGTGCTATTATAAGCGATCGTGGAACCCATTTTTCTAATGACCAATTCGAGAAGGTCTTAAAGAAATATGGAGTTACTCATCTTCTTTCTACGGCTTATCACCCGCAAACGAGTGGGCAAGTCGAGGTTTCGAACCGAGCTTTGAAGAGGATTCTAGAGAGGTCAATTGGAGAAAACGGTGCTTCATGGTCCGACAAACTCGATGACGCTTTATGGGCCTTTAGGACCGCTTATAAGACACCTATCGGTTGCACTCCTTATAAGTTAGTCTATGGGAAGAATTGTTATTTGCCCATTGAATTGGATCACAAGGCATATTGGGCCCTTAAGCCTGCAAACTTTGACTTGAAGACCGCGGGAGATCACCGGAAAATACAATTGAATGAATTGGATGAACTAAGAGACAATGCTTATGAAAATGCATTGATTTTCAAAGAAAAGACTAAAAAGTTTCATGATGCAAAGATTAAAAACCGGGTTTTTAACTTTGGTGATCAAGTGTTACTTTTTAACTCAAGACTTAAGATATTTTCCGAGAAATTGAAATCTCGTTGGTCGGGTCCTTTCACCGTTACACAAGTGTTTCCTTATGGGACCATCGAGCTAGCTCAAGATGATGGTCCTAACTTCAAGGTGAATGGACATAGGCTTAAGCACTACTTTGGTGGGGAAATTCCTTCAATGGTTGACCTCGACCAAGTCACTTTCCCCAATGATAACTAGCATTGAGGGGATCGGGTCGAGCTCATGACTTGGTAATCAAAAACGAGGTGCCTCGTGGGGGAGATCCCATGCTTATCCTTTTATGCCTACTAATCACTAATTAGAGGGGATTTGTATCCTTCCAACTCGTTGTCTCATGGTTGTTTGTGCTTGTGTTATCTAGATCATCATCATCTACAATTGAAGACTCTCGTGTTTGTTTACGTGAGCCTCCATCGTTTGCTTGAAGAATTTTTTCACGAATCCATTGACATATCCTTTATTGTTCTAACAATTATCTTTTAGCATACTTAATAAACGGCTTTAGATACATTGTTGATCACCCTTTCCATGCTAGATCCTAAGCATTCGATTCTTCGTCTCTAGTATGGGGGTGCTCCACCTTTAGACTCGAAACATTGAGGACAATGTTTATTTTTAGTATGGGGGGGGGGGGGTGAATAGATACTTGCTTTGCTACGCCCTCACGTTTTCCAACTTTCATTTTTTTGTTGCTAATAAGGCTAAAAATGGCCAAATTTTAAAAATTTTGTTAGTTTTCATAAGTGTTTGTAAGACACGGATGTATATTTTCCGATGGGTAGAATAAGAGCTAATTTTTGACTTGATGGGCATTTGGAGCCATTTACATTCCTTAACCCGCTCAATTCAAGTTTTGCTAGACTTTTATATAGGGAACTTTAAAACGCGAAAGTCTTAGCTCATACGGGTTAAGAACAAGAACTTTTCGCAAGTTCCTATAATTGATCCTAGAAAGTCACTTATCAAGGGAACTATAAAATGCATTCTCTAAACTTGAAAAAGTCCAAGAAAGTGCAAGATCCTATAGGTGGCTTGAAAACCCAAAACTTTGATTTGATATAGTCTTAATGAAAGCTAATCCAAACTTGGCTTAATTTTGACTTGCATGGCTAAGTATTCACGAGTCTCTTTAATTTGAGGTCTTTATATAGTGAAGAACGAGAGATGACAGAGTTAGACAAGTGATCATGCTAAACGTAGAACATGAAAATGTTCTTTCAAACTCATATGTTTTTAATTGTGGCTTTTTCTTCCCATAAGATCAATGCATTAGGAATAAAAATAATTGCAATAAGTAAGGTCGTACGAATTGAAAGGTTACTTAGCCTCTAGCGCAAGATCGTTTAAAAGTTGCTCGGGGTTGAATAGAGTTCATAGCCAAGGCAAAACTTATTGAAGCGGGACGCGAAGATTGGTGATCATCCAAAAAGGCCCTAACAAGGCATGAGGAACCCTATTTTGTTGCTAAAGATCCAAGATGATGTGAAGTATCATTATTCCTAAATCAATATGAAGGATCGAGACACACGACGAAAAGCAATTACTCCCCTAAAGATCATGGAGAAAGTCTATCCAAAAAGACCCTTACAAGGTATGAGGATAAATATATCCAAGTCCGAAAAGGAGGCGGATCGTTGTATATCAAAGTCCAAAATAAAGATTGAAGAAAAATGATGAAGTCGTGGTCCAAATATGAAGAATCTCTCAAAAACGTCAAGTGAAGAAATTCCAAATATATGAAGAGAAGACCATAATTTCAAGAACGTCTTCCCAAGATTTGAAGTATGAAGTACATGCCAAATATCGGTCCGAGGAAGGTCTCAGATCGTGAAACAAGTTATGCCAAGATATGAACTTAAGGAGATACACGAGAAGCCGTTTTAAAAGATTTTGTCCTTCGGCTAACTATCGATTAAATCGTGCTACTTTGCTTTCGGACTAATAACTACTCAAAATAAGTCAATATGAATCATTTGTGATCCATGACAAATATTTAAAAAATGCTAGTAACCTATTTCTTTTTATAATAACTAGGATTAAGGGGAGAAAAACTATTACACAATTTGGACGTATGAGTAGTGTTAGCATTGTGACTTGTACCAAAAATGATCTTGTTTTTGCACTTAGCATGGAATGTATGACAATCAAGGATGACGAAATTTACTCTAAGGGACATTTACTTGTTTCTATTCTATGACCCTAAATGTCACTTTGGTGATGAGAATCATACATTATGTCTTTACACATCTTCGTAGTATTGTTGCAAGTCTTTTACTTTTCAATAAAGGTTAATAAAATTGAATTTTGGTGATGCTTAGATACTTTATTCTATCATTGCGTGAGGGCACGACAATGGCTTAGTATGGGGGAGTGACGAGATGGCATTTATACATGATCTCATAAGTTCTTTTCGGGCTTTAAATGCATAAAAATGTCAATAAATACCATATATATGCTTGTGTTTGTTTACTTGTGTATTTTAGGTATAGATATCGTGAAAAGGATAAAAGATCACAAGAAACAAGGAAAAACGGACACGAGAAACGAAGCCGTACAAAGAACCGGGCCCTAGTTCATGAATTATCCAACATTTATCCTTGAAGACTTGAAGATATGCAAGATTGATCCTCAAACAATGAAGAAATGACACTTAAAACCCTTGTGAAATCATAATTACAAGTTTGGTCCCTTAAGTTTGTCAAAATTACACAAAAGGTCCCTCAACTTTGTAGAAATGGCAAGATTAGTCCCTCATCAAATCTAATTTGTCAATTATGGTCCCTCATGAAGTCAAAGTTACATTGAAGATCTTTGAAGATCAAGAATGTCCAAGATCAGACCCTCAAATATCCAAAAATGGCAAAAACAACCCTTTAAAACCTTTTGCCAAAGTTTTGGGGCAAAAGTGTGAAAAATGGAAGTTTAAAGGGAATACGTTTACATGGGCTGAGAAACTTCATTTACAATCTTTACCAAAGAACAAGGACTATAGTTGTCTATTTGAAACATTCAAATAGAAAATGCGCCAAACACAAACACAATCCTACAAAAACGGATCAAACTGTGTCATTGTAGCAAGTAAGAACCCAGTTTTTACATCACTTAAAACAAAGGGTAATTTTCAATTACCCACACTCACGTGTGATTCACACAAGCAGAAACTAATCCCAACCTTAAAACCCTCACTCCCACTCACCAAGAGGCCCTACACTCAACCTCGTCCACCTATCACATCACCACTTTTTCCCAAAGGACTGCAACGTGTCAAGATCAACGTCAAAGGTTCTTAGCTTAACCACAAAGCTAAAATAAACATCTAGGATCATTTTGGACAGCTCATCAACAACAAACGACATCAAGTACTCAAGGGAACATTTGGGAATTTACTTCTAGGGTTTATGAACAATATTAGCATAGCATTTGCCTATAAAAGGAGACCTCAACCTGTGAGGGTCCCTTTGTTCCAGTTTTAGGCTATCAATCTTTGTAATCCCTTTTAAGTTAATAAAATTTGATTTTCTGAAATTTATGAAATCTCTTTTATGTTTATTAAAATTTGGTGTTAGAATAGCCTATATCTGAGTTCCACTTATATGATTGAAGGTTTTTGAGGCAAGGTTTTAATCAATAAGACTTGTGTTTCAAAAATCAGAAAGTGTTTGATATTTGTTCATCACTTTGGTTTGTTCTTCTTAGCAGGTACATTGGAAGCTGGTACTTGTTCTGCTAGTACCTTAGCTCAAACAATCCAGGGCCTGGATGTAGGTCTTGGAGGTTTGCACCCTTCTCGTTTTTCATTTTCTCTTTTATTTTTTGAATATTTGTGATTTTGCTTGATTATTGTGGAATCTGTGTTTTTATGGTTGAATCTTGTTTATCTGTGTTGGTTTGATGTTATTGAGTGGTTATTGACTTGATTTGTGGGTTGAATCTGGATTAACCTTTGAAAATTTGTCAAAACAAATTATTAAGGGTGTTTAGGTTAACTACATAAGCAGGATTTGTGGTTTGTTAAGTGGTTGTTTTGTGTTGCTATCTGTTGGTACCTGTTTATCTAGTATACTTGGTCATATATTTGCAGGTTTTGTGGTTTGAAACACCTAGATCTAAAAAAGGGCTATAAAATCTTTGTTACTTGATAAAATTAGCTATAGTTTAAGGGACACCTAGATCTAATGATAGACTAGGGTTAACAAGTGATTAAACTAGGTTAATAACACCAGGGAAAGAGATTTGAGTGCTTGAAATTGGATCTATGGTCAATTAGATCAGCAAAAAGTTTCTGCATATTCTACTTGTTCTTATCAGTAACTGTTGATGCTTGATTCTGCTTATTCACTTTGATTCAGTGATTGAAATAAGTTTGTTTCTGCTTAATCATAGTTTATATAGCTTGTGTATGCATCTGGTTGAATTTGGCTGGCTTATTCATGCTATATCTGCTTATTTGTTCATAACAACTTATTTTCCATATCTGTGCAATATCTGGTGATTGTTTGCTTATTATGGGCTTATTGTGTAAACCAAATTGTGATTTCTTTGTTGATATTGACTCCTTGTGATTCACTGATCACAAGGGTGCCCTTGTTTCCATTTGAATCCAACTGGATCTCGCTAAAAAGCTTGGTCAAATAGTCAAAGCAGTGGGAACTCCTTTCCCCTGCTGCTAGCCACTGCTAGTGTATTTTAGGTTTCAGCTTATCAATAAGCTAAAATAGCTTATTTTAACCAGCAACAACTTGGATCTTATAATAGGTGCTCATTATTTGACCCATTTGTTCATACTGGAGCATTTGGTGTGTTGACTTTAGGGTTTGACTAGAAAACCAACTTAATTGACTTTTTCATAAGTGCTTATTGGTTCATTCTAGCTTATTGGTGTTGCTTATTGGGAATTTGTTGATTGTTTTGGCTTATTGAGTTCATTTGTGACATTTTGCAAGTTGAATCAAGTCCTGAGGTGCCCTAAATCTCAAACCCGACTATTTTGTCGTTTTGTGGATTTGTACTTTGCTTATTTCTGGCTTATTGAGTGAGCTTTTTCAAAATTTCTTTTTACAGATCTCTTTAGCATCCCAAAAGAAGGTTGTGTGTCAAATTAGAGCTTATGGCATTAGCTTATTGATTAATGGGCTAAAAAGCCCAATAAGGATAAGTTGTTTGTTTAATAAGCTGTGATAAGCTCACTTTCAGCTTTTGGGCCTTTAGAGTTTTGTGTTTAGAATTAAATTTTGAGTCAGATTGGGCTTTTCTAAGTCAATTGGGCCAAGTTTGACTTTTTGGGCTAAAAAGCCCATTAGTGTTGACTGTTTTTGGTTTTGGCCCATTTGAGTGCCCAATAGGGGTATTCTGGTCATTTCACTTTCATTTTTTGTTTATTTAGGTCAAAATAAACTAGTTTGCAAGTTTTTAGAATTTTTATAATTTTTGGATTTTTAATATTATTTTAATATTATTTTATTATTATTTTTCAAATTTCACATTTTTGCACTTTTTACATTTTTCTTAGCTTAAATACATTAAAATAGAATTTTTTCAACTTTTAGATTAATTTTATCACTTTTAGATTAATATTTATAATTATTTTAAGTTTTAATAGTTTTTAAATCATTTTAAATAGTTTTTTTCTTAGTTTAAAAATTTCTAAAAATAGTTTTTAATCTTTTTAGGTCATTTTAGAGGTTTACCAATTAAAAAATCTTTATTTGGGCTCTTTGATAATTAATTTGATTTTTAGGGCTTTAATTAGCATTTAAAAATTGAATATTTAATTAATTAAAAGGTTTGAAAAAGTTTTGATCATTGGTAAACTCTTAGTTAATTTATTTTGATTTTTGATGAATTTTTGGTAATTTTTAGAATTAATTTTTATTTTAGCTTATTTTACGGTTTTACGTTAAGTCATAGTAGTAATTAATTTCACGTCTTCGTCATTCTCTTTTCTCATCCCCTTCTAACCAATATTAATCTCAAACCAATTACGAATTACTCAAAAACATATACCTCCTTGGGAAACGAACTTGGAACTTTCACTTAGGGTCATTTGTACACGGTTTTCCTAAACCGTCGTATTTAATACTTTCCCTATTTTACCCTTTTTGTTTTCCTAAACAAGAAGTGGGAATTTACTACAATCAATGAAGTCGATGCCAAACATCGGTCCGAGAAAGGTCTCAAATCGTGAAGCGAGTTATGCCAAGATATGAACTTTAAGAGGTCCCGAGAAGCAGTTTTAAAAGATTTTGTCCTTTAGCTAACTATTGCTTAAATCGTCCCACTTTATTTTCGACCTAAATAAACTATCAAAATAAGTCAAACAATGCATCCTCGTAATCATTCAAGACAATATTAAAATATAAGAGATACACCTAGGAATAAGGGAGTCTAAGTAAATAATTGGCCCACATGAATTCGTGTTAGTTTGCTAACTTATAATAACAATGATCTCGTTTTTAAGCCTGGTATGAGAAACGTGAAACTTGAGGGTGATAAACATTCATGGCAGCCAAAACCCCAATGTAAGTCTTTGATTTCTTTACTTGTTTTGTACATATTTCTGTCTTTTTAATTTCCTTAAAGTTTAGTATTTAATAAAGGCCAAGATGGGTTATTTATGATGAAAAATGTAAACCATGCTTTGAAATTTATGCATTGCATGAGGGCATTGCAATGGTCAAGTGTAGGGGATTTAATAAGTATGAAAACACTTATCCTTTTACCACTTATTTCCAATAATAACAAGACCACAACGTGTATTTTATGTCGTAAAAGTCGGAATTATGCGTGGTTTGTGTTTTTATTGTGTTTCAGGATAAAAAATATGAAAAAGGGAGAAAACACGGGCTATCACGGGCTTTTATCAAAAAAAACGAGAAAAAAAGAAGTCAAAAGATCAAGAGTGCAACAAGAACGGAAGTCCAAGGTCTATTTTGAAGATTTATCGAAGAAAAAGTCTAAAGACGGAAGTTTAATGAAGTCGACGAACTCAAGTCTAATAGAAGAAGAAAATTATAAGACAAGTTCCATTTATATCGACAAATCCCGAGACGACGTCGAGAAAGACAAAGAATTTAAATCGAGTCGAGACGGAAAGAAAGAATGAAGCAACACATGCACTCCCCACCTCCTAAATATATCCTCCTAATGACACATTAGGAGGGTATTAGTTAATTAGTTCATTTTTCAATTTTAGTAGTTTAGTTTTTAAAGAGAGAAAGTGTTTAACTTTCTCTCACTAGGAAATCTTCATCTTTTTATTCCTTTCTTGTTTGAATCAAATCTTTACTTTTGAGAGTTTAATCTTGTTTTGATCTTTAATCTTCTCCTACCTTTCTTTATTTTGTTCTTGATTAGTGATAATCTTTGATTTTGTTTCATCTTTATGCTTATGTGATTAAAAAGTTCATCTTTTTATTCATCTCTAAGTTTTTATACGGATTAAGATTTGATCCTATCATGCTTATTGGCTTAGTTTGTGTTTAGCTTATTTACTTTTTAGTTTTCTTAAAAAGTCTTATCTCTTTAAAGTTTGATCTAAAAGTTTTGTTTATTTAATGTTTAAAAAGTTCTTATTTTATGCTTATTAGTTTGTCTTATTATTAATTTGATTAAGTCTTGGTTTGAGCTTATTGAAAGTAGCTTATAAACTTTGCTTATTTGGTTTGCTTTTCTCGAAGTGCAAGTCATCGGAAAAGGGTAAACCCCTTTCCGAATGAACATTCCGATTAGGGGCATACACATAGCCTCACTATTATTCCGATCACAAGGGATCGGAATAGGGTTTTACTTTCCGATCTGGATTCCTATCTGGATTCCGATGGGAATTATTTGATATTCCGTCAGAAGTGACATTGATATTCCGATAGAAGCTCTTTCCGACAGCAACATTCCGATAGGACTTGTTTTCTTGCATTCCAATAGACACTTATTCCGACAGGATTCCGATTGTGTTTACTTTGACATATTCCGACCATTCATTTTATGTATTCAGATTGCTTTCCGACGAGTGCTTTCCGATGGGATTCCGATAAGGCATTCCGACTGGGTTAATTGTTTATTTTTAATTCAGTTTTAAGTTTTAAATTCATTACGTTTTAATTTCCAAAAATTGCACGCTTCCCGAAATTTTTATTTTAATTTTTAAAGCATTTATTTTACTCAACGACATTTTCATATTTACTTTTAGTTTAAAATAGATAATCACCCCTTTTTATTTTCCACCAAGAACGACTGAGTCGCACTCTTAACTAGTAATCAATTCGAAAAGATCGGACGATAACTCTTTTTATAACTAAGTAAAATCTAGTATTAAATGGCACCGCTGCCGGCTTTTTTTGTTAAGATTAACGGTTTTTAATGAGAGACGCGTTGTATTTTGGGATCCGTTCATTCGTGAACGTTATTTTCCTTGCTTAAAAAATTTCAAAAAATCCATAAAAATTTTAAAAAATTTAAAAATAACAAAAACAATAAAAAATCATAAAAAGCATTTCTTTTCCAAAATTTTGCACCAAAAAGATTTTATTTTTACAAGTACATATATATTCTTTGTTTCTTTGGTATCTTTTTCTTTTTCTTTTGCAGGTGTATACGTACTAGATCTTCAACTTATCCAGAGCCCGAGACTCGTGAAGATTTAGATATGGCTGGTGTGCACAACAACAATAACAACCCACCTCTACCCAATTTAAATAACAATAACAACAACAACAATGTTCCTCCACCCGCCTTACGAACAATGGAGGAGCTTTGTCAGCCAACAATGAACGGACGCGGAGGACCGATTGCGCCGATGCAAATCACGGGTCCTGAATTTTCGTTGAAGCATCACATGATCCAGCAAGTTCAAAACGCTTGCCCATTTCGCGGATTACCGGATGATGATGCCAACAAAAACCTCGACAAATTCATTACCGTTACTCAAAGAATGAAACTTCCCGGTGTTTCCATAGATTTTCTTCGCCTTCACCTCTTTCCACACACTTTATCCCACCATGCCGAAAAATGGTTTGATCCTCTTCCTAAAAACTCAATTCATACATGGAATGACATGACTCAAAAATTTTTTCACGCTACTTTCCACCATCCATGGTCGCTAGTCTTCGCAACCAAATCAGTGGATTTACTCAAGAACCTGATGAGTCGCTTTTTGATGCTTAGGAATGTTATAATGTCTTGATCGACCGTTTCTCGAACCATAACATGATCCCCATTACTTTGATTGATACCTTCTACAATGGTTTAACTTTTCGTGATCGTGATACGATTAATGCTGCCGCCGGTGGTACATTCATGAAGAGAAGACCTGAGGAGTGTAGAGAGCTTACAGAGAACATAACCACTTACCACAAAAATTGGGATTCATCCGCATCCTCAAGATCAAACCAGAGAGTCAATGTTTCTTCTACTTCTTCAAACCCTGATATGACCGAAATGTCCCGCGCAATAGTCGAAATGTGCAAAAATATGCAACTTTTAGCCACTAACCAAGTTCAACAAGCTAAAGCTGTAGCCACGTCTTGTGAGATTTGCGGGGATTCTCATTCATACACCGATTGTCCTTATACTCATGACAATCCGGAAAATGTGTATGCCGCCAACGGTAACTTTTCTATGGGAGGCTATCAAGCACGTCCTCAAGGTGACTGCAATTTGCTTAGTTATCGTTCGAATAACTTTCTTCCACCACCCGGTTTTCAATCCCATAACAGACCACCACTACCTCCATTGAACAACACACAATACCCACCAAGGAACCAAGGCCAAAGAAGTAACTACCAAGGGAATTCTTCTAATAATCAAAGGAATTATAACTCAAATCAAGGGAATTTTCATTGTCAAAATCAAGGGACTTTTAATGGGCAAAACCAAGGGTTTCAAAATAATAACTTTAACCAAGGTTTTAATAATAACAATGCTTATCAACAAAAATATCCAAACCAAGATTTTCAAAATCAAGGTCAAAACACGAATTCCCCTTCAATGGAATTGGTTCTTTAAAAGTTGACTGATAAGTTGAGTGAACATGAGAAAATCATGTCTGCTATGCAAGAATCGAGTGATAAGAAATTTATGCTAATGTATCAAGCCATTAATCCCCAAGGCCCACCCCAAGGTACTCTCCCTTCTAACACCGTAACCAATCCTAGGGCCAACGTTAATGCTATTAATACTAGGAACGGTAAGATCATCGTTGAACCTTCTTCTTCACCAACTCACCAAGCACCCGAGATTCCTTCTACTTGTGATATACCACCCGTTATGCCTTCGTCTGCACCTTATGTCCCACCGATACCTCAAGTTTATACCACACCTTCGGTTCCAAAACCGGTTCCTCCACCTTCCACTTCTACCCCTCCACCACCCAAGGATGTGAGTGGGAATTCAATTCCAAAGCCTTCCTCTCAACCCAATATACCTTATCCCTCAAGGTTGAGGAAACAGAAGTTGAAAAACAAGGATGATATTCAGGTTTATAACTTTCTTAAAATGTTTAAACAACTGAAACATCTCCTTTGCTAAGGCTCTCGCTCACATGCCTAAATATGCTAAGATGTTTAAGGATCTTTTAAGTGATAAAGAAAAATTGCTCGACATCGCCAATACCCAATTAAATGAGAATTGTTCTGCCGTTCTTTTGAGAAAACTTCCAGTTAAGTTAGCAGATCGTGGTCGCTTTCTAATTCCTTGCAACTTCCCCGGGGTAGAGAATTGTATGGCCCTAGCCGATCTAGGTTCTAGTATCAACTTAATGCCTTTAAGCGTTTGGAAACAATTATCTCTACCAGAGCAAGTCCCCACACGAATAACATTGGAATTAGCTAACCGTACGGTTGCTTATCCGGTGGGGATAGCCGAAACTGTCTTCGTCGGTGTCGACAACTTCACCTTCCTGACGGATTTTGTGGTCGTTGACTACGAGATGGACCCCCGTGTTCCATTAATTGTTGGATGTCCATTCTTGAGGACCGGTCGCACCCTCATTGATGTAGCCGCGGGCGAATTAATCATGAGAGTTGGTGATGAGAAAATCGTCTTCAACATGGGTAAACTTTCTAAGTAGCCTTCTGAAAACGAGAGCGTTAATTTCATCGACGTTCTTGATGAGGCTTGTGAAGAACATTTGATAGGTGTGTAAACACCCATCCTTTTTACCACTTAATTGAAATAATAACCGAACCAAAACGTGTATTTTATGTCTTTTATGTCGGAATTATGCGTGGTTTGTGTTTTTGTTGTGATTTAGGACGAAAAGGTGAAAAGTGGAGAAAACACGGGCATTCACGGGCTTTTATTGAAGAAAAAGATGAAAGAAGAAGTCAAGAAGTCAAGAGTGCAAAAAGAACGAAAGTCCAAGACCAATTCTGAATATTTATCGAAGAAAAAGTCAAAAGACGGAAGTTTACTAAAGCCGAAGAACTCGAGTCTTATTTATGAAGAAAATTCAAGACGAGTTTAGAGAAATCCCAAGACAAAGTCCAAGCATTAAGAAGATTAAAAAAAGATTAAAGGCTTAAGGACTTGATCATGCAATTAAGAAGAAATGAAGGAGGGGGGGAAGCTTCCTAAGCACTCCCTAATCCTCCCCTATATATAGATTATACTAGATTAGCATTTTTCTTTGTTGGCTAATAGTGACAATTAGTTCTTCCATTTTACTTTCCTTGTCATTCAATTACATGTCATTTACCTTAATTTTCTTGCACCTTAATTACATTTAATTTCAAGTAAGTTTCTCTTTTAATTCTTGTCAATCTTTACTTTTTCTTGTTAATCTCCTATCTATCTTTCTTTATTTGATCTTAATCTTCATGCTTTATGGTTTATGTTCTTGATCTTAATTTTTGTTGATTTATTTAAGTGGGTTTTGATTATTTTGGTTTGTTTTGTTAGTTTTGTTGATTTGGATTGTTTGTTTATGTTTAGTAGATGCTTTGTGATTAGTGTGATTTAATCTTTTGTTTGATTTGGTTAAATTGTGATTAGATTCGTGTATACTGTGTTTCCTTGTTCTTCGCTTTTTTCTGTTACTGTGATTCCCAGGTGAAGTTCCGAACCAAGCCTACCCAAGATTCAGAGTGAAGGTTTATTCCTTGATTGTTCTGAATCAGTAAGTTCCGAACCAAGTGTTCCGAACCAAAGTATTCCGGATCAACACCTTCATTCGGAACATTCAAAGTTCCGAATCAAGCTTGCTCATTCGGAACCTATTCCGAACCAGTAGAAGTTCCGGATCAACTATTTGCTCATTCGGAAGAGTTCCGGATCAGTGAAGAAGTGTTTCATTCGGAACATTCAAAAGTTCCGAATCAGCAAGTTCCGAACCAAGGGTTCCGAATCAAGGATTTGGTTTAGGAAGTTCCGAACCAATTGAAGTTTCGAACCAGTGAGTTCCGAACCAAGGGATTCGTTCAAGAAGTTCCGATTCAGCAAAAAAACAAAGTATTTATTCCGGATAAGTGACATATTCCGAATAGAGAATTTTTTCCGGATCAAGGATTTTGGTAAATATTCCGAGTGAAGGAGAATCATTCCGAACGAAGGTGACATTCCGGATGAGTGATTATTCCGATCGAAGAATTATTCCGAATGAGCTATTTTAAGGTTCTTTTTAGTTTTTGTTTTTAATTTTTAATTTTCAAGCTTTACTTTTCTCGCCTTTTCCTTAGTCGCACTTTAAGTTTAATTGCCTTAGATTTATTTTAGCTTTGCCTTAGCTTAAGTTTTAGTTGCGTTTTAAGTTTGCCTTAGTTAGATTTAAGTTTGCGTTATTTACTTTTAGTGCCTTTTAATTCTCGTCACGTTTTTAAATACTCGCCCTTTATTTTAAATTAGAGTAAGATTTACTTTAAAGTCATTTTACTTTAATTGTTTTGCACTTTTAAATACTACAATGACACAACTATTTGTTTCACCAAAGAACGACTGAGTCGCATAGTTAAACCAGTTTTCAATTCGAAGAGACTGTGACGATAACTTTTCACATACAAAATCTCTTGTATCAAATGGCTCCGCTGCCGGCTCTTTTCGTAAAGATTAACGGTTTTCTGTGAGAGACGCGTTGCTTTTTGGGATCCGTTCACTTGTGAGCGTTATTTTTCTTGCATTAAAAATTGATAAAAATCCATAAAAATTAAAAATTTCAAAAATCCAAAAAGATTTTATTTTTATTGTGTATATATATTGTCTTTGCATTTGGTATTGTTTTCTTTTGCCTTTGTAGGTGTATGCGTACTAGATCTTCTAATTATCAAGAGCCCGAGACTCGCGAAGATTTAAGTATGTCAGGTGTTAACAACAACAATAATCCACCGCACCTCAATAATAACAACAATGTTCTTCCACAGCCCGATCTTCGGACAATGGAGGAGCTTTGTCAACCTACCATGTTTGGACGAGGAGGATCGATTGCGCCGATGCAAATCACGGCTCCGGAGTTTTCATTGAAGCACCACATAATTCAGCAAGTGCAAACAAATCCTTTTCGAGGAATGCCTGATGATGATGCCAACAAACACCTCGACAAGTTCATTACAATCACTCAAAGCATGAAGTTGCCCGGTGCCACAATGGATGTTCTACGCCTTCAACTCTTCCCACATACTTTATCACATCATGCCGAGAAATGGTTTGATCGTCTCCCGAAGAATTCAATTCATAATTGGGATGACATGACTCAACGCTTTTTGTCGCGCTACATTCCACCATCCATGGTCACGAGCCTTCGCAATCAAATCAGCGGTTTCATGCAAGATCCCGATGAATCTCTTTTTGATGCTTGAGAAAGATATAATGTCTTGATCGATCGTTGTCCAAACCACAACATGCTTTCGGTCACATTGATTGATACTTTCTACAACGGTATGACTTTTCGTGATCGTGATACGATTAATGCAGCCGTCGGTGGCACATTTATGAAAAGGAGACCCGAGGAGTGTAGAGAGCTTATTGAGAACATGACTACTCACCACAAAAACTGGGATTCTTCCGCTTCTTCAAGGAACAACCCGAGAGTCAATGTTTCTTCCACATGATGACTGAGATGAACAAAAGTATCTTGCATGATGACTGAGATGAACAAAAGTATCTTGCTTCTCGCTCCAAACCAACAACAACAAGTTAAAGCTGTTGCACCTTCTTGTGAAACATGCGCGGTCCACACTCATACATCGATTGTCCTTCGACTCAAGGAAATCCGGAAAATGTGTATGCAGCTTATGGTAATTATTCACCGGAAAATTACCAAGCTCGACCTCAAGGGGATAGAAATTTGTTGAGTTACCGGTCCAACAACTACCTTTCACCCGGTTTTTCTCCTCAAACCCAAAAACCCGCCAACAACTACAATAGAAGCAACCAAATCCCACCAAGAGCTTCTAATCCTTATCACCCACGCGCTCAACAAGCCCCACCCATCAATCCGGATGTTGAAGCTTTGATGAGAACCCAAGGTGAGCAAATCAAGAATCTACAGAGCCAAATTATCAATCTGAAAGGAGATATCACCAAGCAAGGAAATGACATTAGATCGAGCTTCGAAATGACATCCAATCCTCCTTCAGCACTCAAACGAATGATATAAAGAATATGCTGGCTAGTTTCTTGCCCCCAGCTCAACCTTCTACTTCGAGTTCTCTACCTTCAAACACCGTCACCAATCCGCGAGCAAATGTGAGTGCTATTACTACCCGTAGTGGAGTAACCATCGTAGGACCAACTATCCCGCCCCCATCATCTACACCTCCTCCACCACCATTTATCCCTACTCCTCCTACACCTAGTATTAGTGCACCATTACCATCTCCGCCTCGTCATGACGATGTTCCCAAGAAGAACCCTTCAACATCTCAACCTTTACCTGCTACGCCTTCACCTTCACCACCCAAACCCAATATCCCTTATCCTTCACGGCTAGGCAAGACCAAAATGCTAACCAAGGATGACTCTCAAGTGTCGAGCTATGTGAAGATTCTCTCTCAAATGAACATTAACATTAGCCTTGTTAAAGCACTTGTCCACATGCCGAAATTTGTCAAAGCATTCAAGGAATTGCTTAACAAGAAGGAGAAGTTGATTGAGCTCGCCAACACACGCTTAAATGAAAACTGCTTTGCATTTATTCTTAAAGAACTTCCGGAAAAGCTTCGAGATCCCGGTCGTTTTGTGTTGCCGTGCATTTTCAACAAAACCGAAGAATTTACTGCCCTAGCTGATCTCGGGGCTAGTATTAATCTTATGCCTTTGAGTGTTTGGAAAACACTATCATTACCCGACCTTACTCCAACAAATATGACTCTGGAACTTGCAAATCGCACTCTCGCTTACCCCGTTGGTATAGCCGAAGAAGTGTTCATTAAAGTTGGCACATTTAATTTCCCGGTCAACTTTGTCGTTGTTGATTATGAAATGGACCCTCGTATTCCTTTAATACTTGGTCGGCCATTCTTGAGAACCGGACGAGCTATCGTTGATGTTGCCGAAGGTGAGTTAATCTTAAGAGTCGGGGATGATGCCCAAGTTTTTAAAATAGGGAAGCTTACAAGCAAATCCTATGGACGAGAATCTGCGAATATGATTAATGTGCTCGATGATTTTTTTCATCTACAACAATCCTCTATTTGAGTCCTGCATTGATAATCCGCTTTTTCAAGATGATGTGGATCATTCTCTATCCAATTTGGAACCTTCACCCATTTATGATTCTCCACCGATCTTTGATGCTTATGATGATGATTCTAGCTCAGATACGGATGATTTTGATGATTGTACTTCCGAGTATCCCGACCTGCCCACTTATGATGATTTTGATGAGGCCGATACTCTCTCGAGCGATTCTTCTCATGATGAAGATCCTCCGCCATCACTTAATCCTACTTTGGATGATTACTCATTTGAGGACGACTTCTCTAGGTTTCTCAACACTTACTTCCCTCATGAGAGTGATGCACCTCCTTTGGACTTTGAAGATTATCGTCTTGATCCTACTTTGGATTTGAAGAAAATTCTTTCAAAGGAGAAGCAACCTGTCGACACCAACATCCGTAGCACATATGATTTAACACCTCTTTGTCCACCTTCTGAGGACGAGGTTGTGCATCTTTTTCGCGGATCTTCTTCACACTCTGCTGAGCCTGAGTGCTATTTTCCCTTAAAGGAAAAGGTGTTCGACCCCGGTATCGATATTCTTCAGCCATCTCAGTATCCACCTGATGAAATAAAAGGAAAAATCTTTGGAATTATTGAAGGCATGCTTGCACCTCACCATACTTGCTCCCACCGTGCTCCATCGCTGCTTAAGGGAACCTTGCCTATTCTTCTTTGGCTTGCCTTGTTCGCCTTAAGCTTGTGCTATTTGATGGACGAAAACTATGTCTTTGATCCTGGTGGATATGTTTCATGCTTCTTCCTAAGGAAATCAAGGTCGAGTCAGGCTCACGACTCGGTTAACAAAAATCAAGCGCTTCTTGGGAGGCAACCCATGTATCTATCTTTTCGCTTTCTTTATCCTAAGTGTAGGGGAGACCCGTTGGTGTTTTCTATTACCTCTCCTCTCTTAATCAGGGATTCGCGCACTCAATGATCCACTCTTGATGATTCTTGACGACCCGGAATTCCGTGTTCCCTTCTTCCAGGTTCTATCCTAAACTCTTTTCGATTCACTATTTTATATTTTCCAATATTAAAATAGGAATCTCGTTAGTTGTCTTTTCCTTAGCGAGATTTAAACAAAGCACAATGTACTAAGTGTAGGGTAGTTTACTCCCACATGCTTAAACATTGAGGACAATGTTTATATTAAGTGTAGGGGGGACTTCTATCGAAGTTAAGTGGTCTTTTCCTTGTATTTGTTCTCATTTTAACCGAAAAATCAATTTTTCGACATTTTTCAAAATTTTTGATCTATTTTGGCCTATTAGTTTTTACTTTTGTATAGTTATTTTCTTTCTTTGCTAGAATAAATGTTTAATAAAGTGGTTTTAATTTTCAAACGTTGTGAATCTTTTGACTCAACCCGAGTTTACTTATCTAAGTTTACTCTAGCTAGTATCCTTAACACGTTTAAGTCAAGTTTTGCTAGGCTTTTATATAGGGAGCTATAAACGCGAAAGTCTTAACTCTCACGGGTTAAGAACAAGAACTTTTCGCAAGTTCCTATAATTGATCCTAGAGAGTCGTTTATCAAGGGAACTTTAAAATGCGATTTCTAAACTTGAAAAAGTCTAAGAGTTTGCAAGATCCTATAGGCGACTCGAAAACCCAAAACTTTGATTTAATAGGCTAAGTATCCACGAGTTCATTCCTTGAGATTTTAAACTGTAGAGAACGAGAGATGATAGAGCCAATTATAAGTTTGGTATTCTTTTGTGAATTTATGTGAGTTAATTATAAGCCTATTCTCCCATCGCTTGCTAATAAATTTATCTGCAATAAATAAGGTTGAACGATTTGAAAAGTTACTTAGCTTCTAGCCCAAGATCGTTTAAAAGTTGCTCAGTATGGATTAGAGTTCATAGCCAAGGCATAACTTATTGAAGCGGGATGCGAAGATTGGCGAGTCCAAAAAGGTCCTAACAAGACATGAGGGCTACATTTTGTTGCTAAAGATCCAAAGTGATGTGAAGAATCATTTATCGAAAATTAATATGAAGGATCGAGACATACGACGAAAAGCAAAAACTCCCCAAAAGTCATGGAGAAGTCTATCCGAAAAGACCCTAGCAAGGTATGAGGATAAATAAAGCCAAGTCCAAAAAGGAGGCGGATCGTTGTATATCAAAGTCCAAAGTAATGATTGGAGAAAAATGAAGAAGTCGTGGTCCAAGTATGAATCTCCCAAAACTTCAAGTAAAGAAATTCCTATATGAAGAGAAGACCATAATTTCATGAACGTCTCTCAAGGTTTGAAGTATGAAGTCGCTGCCAAATATCGGTCCGAGAAAGGTCTCAAATCGCGAAGCGAGTTATGCCAAGATATGAACTTTATGAGGTCTCGAGAAGTAGTTTTAAAAGATTTTGTCCTTTAGCTAACTATTGATTAAATCGTTCACTTTATTTTCGGACTAAATAACTATCGAAATAAGTTAACAATGCATCCTCGTGATCATTCAAGACAACAATAAAATATAAGAGATACACCTAGGAATAAGGGAGTCTAAGTGAATAATTGGCCCACATGAGTTCGTGTTAGTTTGCTAACTTATAATAACAATGATCTCGTTTTTAAGCTTGGTTTGGAGAAAGTGAAAACTTGAGGATGATGATTATTCATGACATTTCCAAAACCCAAGGTATGCTTTTGATTTCTTTACTTTGAATGTTTATAGTTTTCTATCTCTTTAAAAAAGGCCAATGTGGATTGATTATGATGAAAAATGTAAACGTGCTTTGTAACTAATGCATTGCATGAGGACATTGCAATGGTCAAGTGTAGGGGATTTGATAGGTGTGTAAACACCCATCCTTTTTACCACTTAATTGCAATAATAACCGAGCCAAAACGTGTATTTTATGTCTTTTATGTCGGAATTATGTGTGGTTTGTGTTTTTGTTGTGATTTAGGACGAAAAGGTGAAAAATGGAGAAAACACGGGCATTCACGGGCTTTTATTGAAGAAAAAGATGAAAGACGAAGTCAAGAAGTCAAGAGTGCAAAAAGAACGAAAGTCCAAGACCAATTCTGAAGATTTATCGAAGAAAAAGTCAAAAGACGGAAGTTTACTAAAGCCGAAGAACTCGAGTCTTATTTATGAAGAAAATTCAAGACGAGTTTAGAGAAATCCCAAGACAAAGTCCAAGCATTAAGAAGATTAAAAAAGATTAAAGGCTTAAGGACTTGATCATGCAATTAAGAAGAAATGAAGGAGGGGAGGAAGCTTCCTAAGCACTCCCTAATCCTCTCCTATATATAGATTAGACTAGATTAGCATTTTTCTTTGTTGGCTAATAGTGACAATTAGTTCTTCCATTTTACTTTCCTTGTTATTTAATTACATGTCATTTACCTTAATTGTCTTGCACCTTAATTACATTTAATTTCAAGTAAGTTTCTCTTTTAATTCTTGTCAATCTTTACTTTTTCTTGTTAATCTCCTACCTACATTTCTTTATTTGATCTTAATCTTCATGCTTTATGGTTTATGTTCTTGTTCTTGATTTTTGTTGATTTATTTAAGTGAGTTTTGATTATTTTGGTTAGTTTTGTTAGTTTTGTTGATTTGGATTGTTTGTTTATGTTTAGTAGATGCTTTGTGATTAGTTTGATTTAA
Source organism: Glebionis coronaria (assembly GCA_025667525.1). Lineage (NCBI taxonomy): Eukaryota > Viridiplantae > Streptophyta > Magnoliopsida > Asterales > Asteraceae > Glebionis > Glebionis coronaria. The sequence continues at coordinate 526,551 of JANFOE010000621.1, read as the reverse complement.
TCTTGTAGAACAATGATAATCTTTATGAATCAAGAGGGTTGATGTTTTTCTAGAGAGAGAAAGTTAGAGAGAGAAGTGAAAGAAAACTTGTATATTGAAATGAAAAAAAAGAACAACCAACACCTCTTTCCATGGTGGAAAGAGGTTTAAATACCCCAAGTCCTTAATGGACTTGGGCTTCCAGCCCATGAACATGCTCATGGGTCGGGCTATGTAATAAATGAAACTTAACATTACTACAAGCCTATAACTACATTATTGGAGTGACCGAGACTTTCTATATACGTAAAACGTATTTCTAACAATCTCCCCCAAAGGGAGGTCACTCCAAATTTACAAAGTCCTAATCTAGCATGTTAGATCTTGTTCTTGAGCTCGTAGTCTTCTTTTCTTTCTTTTTCTTCCTTTTGTGAATATGTGTTGAATGATATCATCCTTTTGCTTGGAACACGTTCTTTTTGGCCTTTCACGTGCAGTCTTTATTTTCTTGTGATGTTTGCTTCTTTGTGACTTCATGTCCCACACACTTATCCTTTGTTGAATTCTTGAAAGTTTCAGAGTCGATACAGCGGAAGACTTTCAGGTCATACTTTCTTGAATTTGCAGGATTATTTGATGCATAAGGAATAAGCATGTGAGGACGTCTTCAACAAGTACACCGCAACGCCACCGTCTTCAACTGGTACACAGCAACGCCACCGTCTTCAACAGGAACACAGGAACGCCACCGTCTTCAACAGGTACACAACAACGACACAAATAAAATGGCTTTGACATTTTATTCTAATTCGGTAGCATTTTACCTCCGGTCGGTGAAGACCGTTGGACGATATTAGATATCGTACCCGTGACGGATAGTTTCAATTAAGTAACTTCCTGACAGGATTTCGCGGGTAAACCCGTTCTCTTTATTCGACCGTCCAAAGCTGACTGCGAACATAAAGAGTGAATCATTTGGATTAAAAGTCCTTATGATTGAAGCCGTCAATTCATGAAACCTGGAACAAGTGAATTTCAATTAAGATATTCACCATGGTTGCTTTCCAGTTGTCACAAACTTGATTCAATTTGAATCTTGCTTGTTACCTACCAAGTGTTGTTTGATGTTAACACTAGAAGGATTTCCACTCGTCACTGTAAACACTAAAGAGTGTCACTCTGAGTGTTCTGGCAAGATCATACGATAATGCGTAGAGGCCTGGAACGAGTTTAAGTTCAATTAAGAATTAAACTACTGTTTATTTCCAGTTGTCACAAGATTAGTTCGTAAAGAACCGCACGTGTCACCTACCATGAGCTTGTTTAATGTTGGCTCAAGCAGGATTTCCATCTTCACTGTAATACTTGCGTATTACTCGGATGTTCTGGAAATATTACAAGAATACTGCGTAGGACTCATAAAAGATCTCTTACTTTTCACAGTGTGTGAAGAAGCAAGGAATAAATGGAAAGTGTCCTAATGAGACTTTTGATGATCTCGTGGCTCTAGACTCGATAGTGCGTTTTGATTTAGTGATCGATGGCTGGAGAGGAGTGCCACCTATTCAATATCAGTTTATTCGGAGTGAATAAACCAATAGATAATGTGTTGAACTCCGTGTGATTAAAACAAATACCGTTTGAGAGATATTTGAGTTAGCTGGGGAGGGTTGTGCATTGCATCACTGGGTCCATGATGGCTTTCTTCAATATCGAGAATCATTAACTATTGATCTCAATAGCATATGTATTGACCTGGTTTCTGCCTAAAGTTGTAAGGAGGGCTTCTTTCTTTACACCCTTTATCTTTACAATTCTTTTTCATTCTTCAACCCCTTCAATGCTTACCAATACGTCATAACTAGCACCTTGTTGTGATTGTTCCAGTGCTAGCTTAAGTACTTGGTCGGCATTCAGCTACGTTCACATTCATTCTCCATCTTTCCTAGGACTTCTAGTTCTATCTAGGGAGTTGTCCTTGGGAAGATTCCATCGGTTCTGATGAATCATTAGACTAATACCTATACCTACCACCTGTCACCACATTCGTTGTGAGTTAAGTGTGTTTTGGGTTGATATAGTCACCATGAAAAATCCTTGAAAATCACTTAAAGCACTTGTGATATTAAAATCAAAGATTTTGTGCCTTAAGTGTTTTGATCATCAAAAACGCTCCCCCTTAACTTGTGCATTACACATGTTAAGTTGGTTTATCTTTTAAGTCTTTTCCATTGTTTTAGCCAAATATCATTAAGTCTCCTTAATCCCATTTTCTCCCCTTTCCAAAATGTTAACCATCAATATTTTGGATATTAATGGATTAACCGGTCTTTGGGTAATAAAATATAATTAGATGTTGGCCAAAGAACATATTAATGCTCCCCCTCAAATTAATGAGGGTAAGTTGTAGAGCTTGAGTATGATTTGTTTGAAAGATTTAGAATCTCGAGAGAAATTCTTGAAAAAATATCATACTTTTACACTACAACAAGCCATAAAAGCTGATAAAGCAAAAAAAATAACATATTCACAAATATAGACATATGGAGTTGACCTGATATAAGACAAACCAAAATTAATTGGTTCATTCCGTGAACCGATGGTGAGCTCAATATGGTCGTCCACCGACGAATCGTTCTATACTTCGTAGCAACTGGCGCTTCCTTAGAACTTCCTCAATCTTCCTGATTGCGTACGAAGATCCCTTTCTGCACTGGGTTGTCCAGGTGTATGTGACTGCCGGAAGAGGTAAGTTGGCATTGAGAACCGACATATCATCTCGAACATTCTTTAGCGTTCCATCACTGAATTTGTGCAGTTCTGAGAATCGCATATATTGCATGACGCGAGTCTCATTCGGATAAAAACTTCCTGCTTCCGGCTTGGTAGTCCCCATGTAAACCTTCTTGTTCTTATGGAAATTACTGATTGGAGTCGTATGGGGACGTTCCAGGTTTAGCTTCTTCTGATAGCTTTCTACTCCAAGTTGAAAGTCTTCCACCCGGTTGTGAATGACTATTTTCCTGGCATATTGACGAAAGTTTGAACTCAAGGCTATGACAATATCAGGTGATAGATGGTCAACTTTTTCTTGAGCCAAGAGCAACAAAAGATCTTCTATGTCTTCAAGTTGAAGGTACTGGAGATCACTTTCGTCAATGCGGTATTCTTTCTCATCGGTACGTTTGAACATGATTACATGTAAGTAATCATAACCGAAAACAGTCTGAGTGGTTGCTCCTTGGATGCTTTTGATTCTGTGAGTTGAGACAATAGAAGCACCTCTCTTAGGACGATGGAAGTGATTATAAGCTAACTTCTTCTTTTTGTCCCAGTGAGATATGCCAAGTGAAGCATAGGTATCATAAAACTTGAGCGGCTTCTTTCTCCATATTGACTCAGGCACTTTATCCTCTATCCATGGAACATTCTCCAAGTTGACAACCTTGAGCATTTTTAGTGATGTGGCATATTTCTTTGCTCCATTTTCAAGGTATTCAAGATCGTGTGAGACAAAATGTTCTAATGGGATAGTAGCAGAACCGGTGATGACCGTTGGTGTAAGAGGTCGTAACACGGGAGTCTGAATTCCTGTAGTTGTCGCTCTCATTGCTTTTGTAAGCTCATTCAGGTGATATTCTGCTTCATTATGGCTGATCTTTAACGTGCCAAAGAAGTCCACATTTGCAGCTGCCATTTTGATCAGATCCGGGGTCATCGTCGGTTTCCCATGAGAATACCTTAGAAAAGCCGAGAAGTCGATAGGGTTGTTGAGGAATTGAGTCGTCTCCATTTCAGTTGCAGTGTCAAATGGATGTTGTGGTGCTGCGTTTGTTAGCCAAAGTTTCTCTTTTACAGTATCATCAATGATAAGGGATTCAGCAAATGTCGGTTCTGGAACATTTAAATCTTCAACTTCCATGTCATCGTCATGCTGAACTGTAGATGATGTTGAAGGTTGAGTTTGCATCACCGGTATATCATCGTGAGGTTCTTCTTCAAGCATTGTCTCTGTCGGTTCCTCTGTTTGCATATATTCTACAGATTCGATGTGAGAATCAGTAGTGAATTCTGGTGCAGTAGATATACCTGTAGCAACCTGCTGAGAGACTTCTGATACTGTTGACTCCAGTGTCTTTTCTGTGGTGTCAGCAACCTTTTCTGCAGTGTCCTCTAGACCTTTCTCGGTGTCCGTATCATTGTCATCCTTGTTTGTCTCTTCGGCATTTGTACCGGTGTCGTCATTCTTATCACCCTTGTTGACTTCATTACCCTTTACATTATCATCATCGTCATCCTGATCATCATTTGTATCCTCGTCCTCGTCCTCATCTTCATCTCCATTCTTATCCTCTTCTTCCTCCTCATCTCCTTCCTTATCCTTATCCTCATTACCATCATCCTCTTCACCTTTTTCCTCGTCATCTTCCTCTTCTAACTCATTATCATCATCAGACTCAGAGTCGGTAGTGTCTGCAGGATCCTCTTCATCAATTGCTTTGTTGAGATATTGCAGAACATTGCATTTGTATCTTGATTTATGAGCTCCCAAATCTAGCAGACGTGTCTGTAGCAATGTCATTAATTGAAGAGTAGATAAACCATTACCGACAAGATGTGGTAGTTGTTGATCAACATAAGACTTGATTTCGCGTCGAATGATCGCAGTCATCTGCTCTTCAATTGACCCGAGAAAAGCAACATTTTCTTTATCCCGAGTTTTCTTCTCTTTAAGAAATGATTTATGTTGTTCTTTGAGCTTTGACACTTTGTCTGTTAGTTTTTGAAGAGTAGGCTCATCAGGATGCGGTTCCTTGGGAGGAGTAGCAAACCTTTCAGTCAACGTAGCTGATAGGTGTGAAAACACCCATCCTTTTTACCACTTAATTACAATAATAACCGAGCCAAAACGTGTATTTTATGTCATTTATGTCGGAATTATGCGTGGTTTGTGTTTTTATTGTGATTTAGGACGAAAAGGTGAAAAGTGGAGAAAACATGGGCATTCACAGGCTTTTATAGAAGAAAACGACAAAAGACGAAGTCAAGAGATCAAGAGTGCAAAAAGAACGGAAGTCCAAGGCCTATTCTGAAGATTTATCAAAGAACAAGTCTAAAGACGGAAGTTTACTTAAAGCCGAAGAACTCGAGTCTAATAAATAAATAAATTATAAGACGAGTTTAAATTAATCCCGATACAAAGTCGAAAAAGTCGAAGAACTTAAAAGACGAATAGACGTGAAGAAAGAAAGAAAGAAAAGAGGAAGACACCAACCACTCCCCTTTCCTATAAATACCCTTCATTTCACCACATGAAGGGGTGTTAGTCATTTAGGTTAGTTTTAGTTTTAGGAGTAGGAGTAGTTTAGTTTTAGTGAGAGAAAGTGACAGTTTCTCTCACTAGAACTTTAATCTTTCATCTTTTATCTTTCTTGTTTTCAATCAAACCTTTACTTTTTGAGCTTGATCTTGTCTTAATCTTTATATTATTAATCTTTCTTGTTAATCTCAATCTTGCTTTCATCATCTTTTTCATCTAATTCTTATTTAAGGTTTTGATCTTTTTAATTTTTCGTTATTTAAAGTTCATCTTTTTATGTTTTGATTTTTAAAGTTTGTTTATTTTATGTTTGAAGAGTTGTTCCTAGTGCTTATTTGATCAGCTTATTGTTGGATTCGAGCTAGTTTTGGAGGAGCTTATTCAATAGCTTATTCCCTTGTCCTAGTTTCGGATCAGCATAGTTTTCGGAAAAGGGCAAATCCCTTTTCCGATCGGGTATTCCGACCAAGCAGCACCCCTATTCCGATCCATAGATCGGAAAAGGGTTTTCAAGTTTCCGATTTGCCCATTTAAACACATTCCGATTGTACTTGTTTTCCTTTATTCCGATTGGACCCTTCTGCCTTACATTCCGGTCAGTTCACTTTCAGCATTCCGATTGTACTCCATTTTCCATATTCCGATCATGCCCTTTTTAAGACATTCCGATCTAATGATCGGAATATATTCCGATCAGGAGTTTTCCGATGGAATGTTTTGTTTTGTTTTAGTGTTAAGATTGTTTGTTTTTCCGCCACTTCACTCGTTTTATTTTTAGTTCATTTTAATTCCGTTTTGTGTTTTTATTTAATTGTTGATTTACTTTTCGCTAAGTTTTTGTTTTGCGTTATTTAAGTTCTCGTCATTTACTTTCCAAGTGTTAAATATTGCACCATTTACGTTTCAATTAGTTTTAGCTTTAATTACTCGTCATTTATTTTTAAGTCTTGCACATTTATTTTACCAAAACCAAAAATATTATTTTCACCAAGAACAACTAATCTCACATAATTAACCGGAAATCAATTCGTTAAGACACCGAGAAAACGAACTTTTAACTTAGTAAAATCTCTTACATTAAAATGGCGCCACTGCCGGCTCTTTTTGTGAGGATTAAAGGTTTTTTGTGAGAGACGCGTTGGCTTTTGGGACCCGTTCACTTGTGAACGTTATTTTTCGTATCAAAAAATTTTCAAAAATCCAAAAACATTTGAAAAATCATAAAAAGCATTTCTTTTTCTAAGTTTTGTACCAAAAATATTCTTCTTGCTTATCTATCTTTCTTTATGGATTTTTATATCCATTGCGTCCGGTGTGGGAAACAATTAACTGGGAACAACTCTTGTCAATGGTGTACATGTGAGCGGTGTGGAAACGATCTCGACAATACACAATTCCTATTCGGATTTTGTCCTTTGTGCAACTCGACTAATTCGTTATTTTTGAACCCACCTCCTCCTGTTCCCCCGTGCATCTATTGTGGAAGCGATTCTCATTGGCATGTTTCGTGCCCGGTTCAATACCCGTATAAACACGGGCAAGAACCGGGGTACAATTATGAAAATGATAATAGCTATCCACAAGAGGCACCCAGTTTCTCTCCATACCCATGGTGCTATATTTGTGGGGGCCCTCACGATGCTTCTTTTTGTGATCCGTCGCAAATCTTTGAGAAAGTATCGTGCTATCACCCTAGTGTCTATAACCGTGAGCCCCCACATCACACCCTCAATCATCAATCCTCTCAGCAAACTAGTCTTGATCAACAACTCACTTCTTTGAATGACATTCTAGAAAGTATAGCTCAACTTCGAGCTGAATTACATCAGGAAAGGCAACCGTTGCTTGATGTGGACGAAACCTTGAAAACCACCGACACCTTTTTGAGCCAATTTAGCCGTTTTCCCTTCTTTTCTACACCAAAATGTTTAATTACAGCGTGGGATAGAATTGGTGAAATTGAACATACTCGGGGCGATGAACAACAAAAGTTGTTGCATGAGCTTCTTAAAGATGTGGAGGTTATCAAGGAAGAGTTAGCCGACTACGTCACTCCTAATTGGACTCGTCCCATCTATTATGATGATGACGATGACGATGATGTCTACACTTTCAACCAATCTTCTGAAGTTGCTGCACCTACTGTCGATGTTCCTACTGCATCTAAGGATCTAGATTCGTTGAATGAGCTTAGTGATGTTGGTCTCGACAAAGTATTGGATGATGAGGTTTGTGACTTACCTGCTATGGAGCCTGAGGACGACGTTGCTCTTACGGAAGAGGTCGATCCTAGTGATGACGATTTTTCTCCAAGCTACGAGAATTTCACTTTTGAAATTTCTCAATCTCCACCAGGAGATGCGGGTGATGACGATTTATTTTCTCCGGTTTACGAGAAGTTCACCGATGAACATGATCTTGTGGATGAGGTGGAAGACGTGCTTCTTCGCGATAGATTACGGAAAGTGCACCTTCTTATTGCTCAAATCGAAGCGTTGACTTCTCCTCCTCTTTCCAAGTCTTTACCTCCATCTATTCCTTCCGTTGAAGATAATGACCCATTGCTGGAAGAAATCGATATCCACTCCATCCCTCCAGGTATTGATGATTCTGACACGGAGGGGGACATTATTTTTGAAAATTTGCAGCAAAGTATTAACCCAAGTCCCCCTCCCGAGCACCTTTTATCCTCCCCTTTAGCCACTATCACGGAGGATGAGTGCTTTGACCCGGGAGGTGACATTGATTATGCTATCATTGATAACATCACGGCTTTGCCGAATGCTCAGCCTCCATTGTCTTTGGGGGATGACAATGTGCTTACTATACCCAACCCACCTCCCGTGGATCTTGAATTCACATACTTCTCGTATGTTGAAAGGGTCTTTCTCCCTTTCAAGACTTATCCCCCCGCCTCTCCTTTGTTGATGTCAACCGGGAACGAGGACAAGGTCTTTGATCCCGGTATTACAATCGAGGCTTCCCCATGGACCATTTAATTCGGGGACGAGTCAGGCTCGTGACTCGGTTAATATAAACAAGCGCTTTTTGGGAGGCAACCCAATTATCTATCTATCTTTACCATAAGTGTAGGGGGAGCCCCGTGGTGTTTCTTGCTTTCTTTCTTATCATGTGCAGGGATTAGAGCTTCAAAGACACACTCTTGATGACTTTTGACGAACCGTGACTCCGTGTTCCCTTCTTCTCGGTTCTATCCTAAACTCCTTTCGATTCACTATTTTATATTTCTCAATACTAAAATAGGAATCTCTTTAGTTGTCTCTTTCTTAGAAAGATTTAAACAACGTGCACAATGTCCTAAGTGTAGGGGAGTTTACTTCCACATGCTTAAACATTGAGGACAATGTTTATCTTAAGTGTAGCGGGACTTCTATCGAAGTTAAGTGGCCTTTTCCTTGTATTTGTCCTCATTTTAACCGGAAAATTTGATTTTTCGACATTTTTCAAAATTTTTAATCTATTTTGGCCTAGTTGTATAGTTGTATTTTTCTTTATTATGTTTATCTTCTTTCCTTGGTAGAATAAATTTTCAATAAAGTGGTTTAAATTTTTCTTAGTCGTGAATATTTTGACTCGACCCGAGTTTACTTATCTAAGTTCTCTCTAGCTAGTATCCTTAACATGTTTAAGTCAAGTTTTGCTAGGCTTTTATATAGGGAGCTATAAAACGCGAAAGTCTTAACTCTCACGGGTTAAGAACAAGAACTTTTCGCAAGTTCCTATAATTGATCCTAGAGAGTCGTTTATCAAGGGAACTTTAAAACGCGATTTCTAAACTTGAAAAAGTCTAAGAATTCGCAAGATCCTATAGATGACTCGAAAACCCAAAACTTTGATTTAATAGGCTAAGCATCCACGAGTCTCATTCCTTGAGATTTTAAATTGTGGAGAACGAGAGATGATAGAGTCAATTATAAGTTTGGTATTCTTTCGTGAATTTATGTGAGTTAATTATAAGCCTATTCTCCCTCCGCTTGTTAATAAATTTATCTGCAATAAATAAGGTTGTACGATTTAAAAGGTTACTTAGCTTCTAGCCCCAGATCGTTTAAAAGTTGCTCGGTATTAATTAGAGTTCATAGCCAAGGCATAACTTATTGAAGCGGGATGCGAAGATTGGCGAGTCCGAAAAGGCCCTAACAAGGCATGAGGGCTACATTTTGTTGCTAAAGATCCAAAAGTGATGTGAAGAATCATTTATCGAAAATCAATATGAAGGATCGAGACACACGACGAAAAGCAAAGAACTCCCCAAAAGTCATGGAGAAGTCTATCCGAAAAGACCCTAACAAGGTATGAGGATAAATAGATCCAAGTCCTAAAAGGAGGCGGATCGTTGTATATCAAAGTCCAAAGTAAAGATTGGAGAAAAATGAAGAAGTCGTGGTCCAAATGTGAAGAATCTCTTAAAACTACAAGTGAAGAAATTCCTATTATGAAGAGAAGACCATAATTTCAAGAACGTCTCTCGAAGATTCGAAGTATGAAGTCGCTGCCAAATATCGGTCCGAGAAAGGTCTCAAATCGTGAAGCGAGTTATGCCAAGATATGAACTTTATGAGGTCCCGAGAAGCAGTTTTAAAAGATTGGTCCTTTAGCTAACTACTGATTAAATCGTTCACTTTATTTTCGGCCTAAATAATTATCGAAATAAGTCAAACAATGCATCCTCGTGATCATTCAAGACAACAATAAAATAAAAGAGATACGCCTAGGAATAAGGGAGTCTAAGTGAATAATTGGCCCACATGAGTTCGTGTTAGTTTGCTAACTTATAATAACAATGATCTCGTTTCTAAGCTTGGTTTGGAGAAAGTGAAAACTTGAGGATGATGATCATTCACGACATTTCCAAAACCCAAGGTATGTTTTTAATTTCTTTACTTTGAATGTTTATAATTTTCTATCTCTTAAATAAAGGCCAAGGTAGGTTGATTGTGATGGAAAATGTAAAACATGCTTTGTAACTAATGCATTGCATGAGGACATTGCAATGGTTAAGTGTAGGGGATTTGATAGGTGTGAAAACACCCATCCTTTTTACTACTTAATTACAATAATAACCGAGCCAAAACGTGTATTTTATGTCATTTATGTCGGAATTATGCGTGGTTTGTGTTTTTATTGTGATTTAGGACGAAAAGGTGAAAAGTGGAGAAAACATGAGCATTCACAGGCTTTTATAGAAGAAAACGACAAAAGACGAAGTCAAGAGATCAAGAGTGCAAAAAGAATGGAAGTCCAAGGCCTATTCTGAAGATTTATCAAAGAACAAGTCTAAAGACGGAAGTTTACTTAAAGCCGAAGAACTCGAGTCTAATAAATAAATAAATTATAAGACGAGTTTAAATTAATCCCGAGACAAAGTCGAAAAAGTCGAAGAACTTAAAAGACGAATAGACGTGAAGAAAGAAAGAAAGAAAAGAGGAAGACACCAACCACTCCCCTTTCCTATAAATACCCTTCATTTCACCACAAGAAGGGGTGTTAGTCATTTAGGTTAGTTTTAGTTTTAGGAGTAGGAGTAGTTTAGTTTTAGTGAGAGAAAGTGACAGTTTCTCTCACTAGAACTTTAATCTTTCATCTTTTATCTTTCTTGTTTTCAATCAAACCTTTACTTTTTAAGCTTGATCTTGTCTTAATCTTTATATTATTAATCTTTCTTGTTAATCTCAATCTTGCTTTCATCATCTTTTTCATCTAATTCTTATTTAAGGTTTTGATCTTTTTAATTTTTCGTGATTTAAAGTTCATCTTTTTATGTTTTGATTTTAAAGTTTGTTTATTTTATGTTTGAAGAGTTGTTCCTAGTGCTTATTTGATCAGCTTATTGTTGGATTCGAGCTAGTTTTGGAGGAGCTTATTCAATAGCTTATTCCCTTGTCCTAGTTTCGGATCAGCATAGTTTTCGGAAAAGGGCAAATCCCTTTTCCGATCGGGTATTCCGACCAAGCAGCACCCCTATTTCGATCCATAGATCGGAAAAGGGTTTTCAAGTTTCCGATTTGCCCATTTAAACACATTCCGATTGTACTTGTTTTCCTTTATTCCGATTGGACCCTTCTGCCTTACATTCCGATCATTTCACTTTCAGCATTCCGATTGTACTCCATTTTCCATATTCCGATCATGCCCTTTTTAAGAAATTCCGATCTAATGATCGGAATATATTCCGATCAGGAGTTTTCCGATGGAATGTTTTGTTTTGTTTTAGTGTTAAGCTTGTTTGTTTTTCCGCCACTTCACTCGTTTTATTTTTAGTTCATTTTAATTCCGTTTTGTGTTTTTATTTAATTGTTGATTTATTTTTCGCTAAGTTTTAGTTTTGCGTTATTTAAGTTCTCGTCATTTACTTTCCAAGTGTTAAATATTGCACCATTTACGTTTCAATTAGTTTTAGCTTTAATTACTCGTCATTTATTTTTAAGTCTTGCACATTTATTTTACCAAAACCAAAAATATTATTTTCACCAAGAACAACTAATCTCACATAATTAACCGGAAATCAATTCGTTAAGACACCGAGAAAACGAACTTTTAACTTAGTAAAATCTCTTACATTAGTAGCTATTTGTGTAGCTTGAGCCTCTAGCTGTTGTTGAAGAGACTGGATCAACGGATCATTGACTGTGAGAAAAGGATTTGATGTGGATGATACTTGTGGTTCTGTTGGTGGAGGTGTAACCAAAACCGTTAAGGTGGTCGTGGATGATACTGGTTGTACCGGGATAGGTGTTGATATAGATACAGTGGTTAGGACAGTGGTTGATACAAGTTGATGTGGATGACGGTGTAGATTCCGTGGCGATGGTGGTGGTTGATACTGGTTGCTCAACAGTTGCGGGTGTGATGGTGGTGGTTGTGACCTCACTGATGACTGGGGTTGATAGTAGTGAAGTGGTGGTCGATGTAATAGTGGTTATAGGGACATCCACCATTTGTTCATTTGTTGACGGATCAGTGTTGGTGACCTCAACACCCTCCCCTTCTAAATTGAGATAGTTCAACACATCATCAGAGTTTAAAGTAGACTTACTTTGAAGTTGCGTGTCTGGTATAAAAGTTGCATGAGCATCTTCATTTAGTACCATGTGAGTCGGTTTTGGCAAGGATGTGGTGATATTGGCATCTCGATACATCATACTTGTATCAGTGTCAGTACTGCTCTCACGTTCTTCACTTGATTCCCGACTTTCAAGATGAAAGTTAGCAGCATCTTCATACGCATCTTCATAAGTATCTTCCTCGTCGAAAAATTCTGTATCACCATCAGGATTACCAAAATCTGCTAAGTCTTCAAATACCCTTGAGCCTGATCCGCCAAAGGCTTCCTGTCGGCTTTGTTGAAGAATAATACGAAGTCTTTTGGCTTCAGAAATTTGTTGTTGAGAAGGTTCATTTGGAGCAACACTTGCCTCTTTGCCTTTAGCTTTCCTTGCTTTCTTAGGCCTGCGGAGTGGTACTTCTTCCTGTTCTTCTTCAGTTTGGATCAGCTCATCTTCATCATCTTCATCAACAATTTGCATTTTTCCTGGGCCTTTATCTTTAGAAGCAGCTGATTGGCGCTTTGAAACTCGTTTCTTGCGTTTACCTTTTTGCTTCTCTGAAGGAGGTAAATTTGCCCGCTTAAATTGTGCGTCAATATCATTAATAAGTGTGAAAACACTTATCCTTTTACCACTTATTTCCAATAATGACAAGACCAAAACGTGTGATTTATGTCGTAAAAGTCGGAATTATGCGTGGTTTGTGTTTTTATTGTGTTTTAGGACCAAAATATGAAAAAGGAAGAAAATACGGGTTTTAACGGGCTTTTATCGAAGAAAACGGGAAAAGACGAAGTCAAAAGATCAAGAGTGCAAAAAGAACGGAAGTCCAAGGCCTATTCTGAAGATTTATCGAAGAAAAAGTCTAAAGACGGAAGTTTAACGAAGTCGAAGAACTTAAGTCTAATAGAAGAAGAAAATTAAAAAGACAAGTTCAAATCCCGAGACAACAAAGACAAAGAATTAAAGTCGAGTCGAGAAAACGTGAAGAAAGCAAGAAAGAAGATGCAACACATGCACTCCTTCCACCTTCCCTATAAATACCCTCCTAATAGTCATTAGGAGGGTAGTTAGTGGTTAGAAAGTTTTAGGTAGTTTTCATTTTTTTCATTTTTCTTTCTAGTTTTAGAGAGAGAAAGTCTTAAACTTTCTCTCACTAAGTTTCATCTTTTTCTTCTAATCTTTCAAGATTAAACACTTTTGTATTGCTTATTTCATTAATCAAGTTCTATTTTTAAGCTTTTAATCCTTAATCTCATTCTACTTTTCTTTTATTTTAGATTGATTTTGGTGCGATTATCATATGATCTGTGTTGTTCTAATTGATTTCGTGCTTAAAAAGTTAATCTTTTGATCATTTCATAAGTTTTCATTTGATTAAGCTTTAATACTTTTGTGCTTATTGGCTTATTTTTATGATTAGCTTATTTTCTTATAAAAAGCTTTCTTTAAAAGTTCATGTTTTGATTGTTTGATACAAAAAGTTGTTTAATTTCGAGTTAGATAAGTTGATAAGTGCTTATTTGATTCGGTTAATTATTTGGTTTGTTAAGTTTTGGATATTAGCGTATAAAAGTTAGCTTATTATCTAGCTTAACTGAATCCCTTAGATTTCGGAAAGGGTGATAAACCCCTTTCCGATTGAAGTATTCCGAGCAGCCTCCATCTTTATACTCCGATTGATCAATCGGATTAGGGTTTTCGTTTCCGATCTGACCCCTTCTTGCGTATTCCGATTGGTACTCTTTGCAACATATTCCGATTGAGACTCCTCCAACATTTCGATTGATCTTGTTTCAGTGATTCCGATTGGGACTAACTACTTATTCCGATTGTGTTTGATTGTTGTATTCCGATTTGGACCAATAGTAACATTCCGATCGACCCTCTTGCTATATTCCGATATGTCCCCGTCCCATATTCCGACCACCAGATCGGAATACATTCCGATCTGGGCTTGCTTTAGCTTTTTCCGATTGAGTTGTTTTAGTGTATTCCGATCTTACTTTCTTTTAGTACTTTTCAACTAAGTTCTTATTTTTAGAAAATTTTCTAAGTGTTAGTTTTATTTAGTGTGCTAGTACTTTTCCATTGTACCTTTAAGTTTACAAGAATTTATTTTTACTCGTCATTCTAGTTTTAATTCTTCCATTTTACTCAACGACACTTTAATTACTTGCTAATAGTTTAAAACAACAAACCAAACCATTCTCTTGATTCACCAAAAGACGATTGAGTCGCACTTAAGACCGGTTTTCAATTCGAAAAGATTCGGTTCAACGAACTTTCATACTTAGGTGTAAAAAGATTATATAGATATTCTCTGTGTATATTTTTCTTCTGCAGGTGTATGCGTACTAGATCTTCGAACTATTCTGAGCCCGAGACTCGTGAAGATTTAGATATGGATGGTGTTAATAACAACAATAATCACCCACCTCTACCCAGTTTGAATAATAACAACAACAACAACAACAACAATGTCCTCCTACGTGATTTACGCACAATGGAGGAATTGTGTCAACCCACCATGAACGGACGCGGAGGCCCGATTGCACCGATGCACGTCACGGCTCAGGAGTTTTCGTTGAAGCATCACATGATCCAGCAAGTGCAAACTAACCCGTTTCGTGGAATTCTGGATGATGATGCCAACAAACACCTCGACAAATTCATTACCATTACCCAAAGCATGAAGTGCTCCGGTGTTTCTATGGATGACCTTCGCCTTCAACTTTTTCCCCACTCGCTTTCTCACCATGCCGAAAAATGGTTTGACCGTCTTCCTAAGAATTCTATTCATACGTGGAATGACATGACTCAACGCTTTTTATCGCGCTACTTTCCCCCATCTATGGTCACTAGCCTTCGTAACCAAATCAGTGGATTCATGCAAGAGAATGATGAATCGCTCTTTGATGCTTGGGAACGATACAATGATTTGATCGACCGCTGTCCGAATCACAATATGCTCCCCGTCACTCTCATTGACACCTTCTACAATGGTCTCACTTTTCGTGATCGTGACACGATCAATGCCGCCGCCGGTGGTACTTTTATGAAAAGGAGACCAGAGGAGTGCCGAGAATTGATCGAAAACATGACTACTCACCACAAGAATTGGGATTCATCCGCATCCTCAAGATCTAACTCGAGAGTCAATGTTTCTTCTACTACTTCCAATCCTGAGATGACTGAAATCTCTCGACAACTCGCTGAAATGAACAAGAATTTCATGGCCATGGCCACTAACCACTTTCAACAAGCTAAAGCCGTTGCTATTTCTTGTGACACATGTGGTGGTCCTCATTCTTACAATGATTGTCCTTCTACCCAAGGCAATTTTTCTGAAAACGTTAACGCAGCTTACGACACTTATCCCACGGGAGGCTATCAAGCCCGCCCGCAAGGAGACCGTGGCTTGCTAAGTTATCGTTCCAACAATTATCTTGCTCCTCCCGGTTTCCCTCCTACAAACCAAAACCAACAACAAAGCTATAACCGAAACAACCAATCCCAACCTCGTGCTCAAAATCAATATCAATCCCAAAGAAACCCATACCCAACTCAAGGAAATTCTCAAGCTTACCAAGTTCCACCTCTCAATCAACCGATGGCAGTAAACCAAGACGTCGATACGTTCATGAAGACTAATCGTGAGATGGTGACGAATCTTCAGAGTCAATTTGTCAACTTGAAGAATGACATGGTGAAATAAGGGAGCGATATTCGAGCCGAGCTAAGGAATGACATGGCCAAACACAGCAATGAAATCAATGCAAACATGCAAAACTCTTTCAATAATCAAGCGGTTCACCTTCGTGATATGATTGGTTCGCTCATCCAAGGTAATCAATCCTCTTCTTCGGGTACTCTTCCGAGTAATACCGTTGCGAATCCAAGAGGGGAGATGAAAGCAATCACCACTCGTAGTGGAAAAGGTTATATGGAACCCGAGCTTCCTACACCTCAACCCGTGATTGTAAACAAGGAAAAAGAGCAACTTTCCCCACCTCCTTCACCTTCTATCCCCATTTCCCCACCACCCGTGGTTGTGAGTGATCCTACTCCCTTAAAGCCTTCTTCTTCATCCAATATACCTTATCCTTCAAGGTTGAGGAAAGAGAAGCAAAAGAGCAAGGATGATATTCAGGTTTCAAACTTTCTAAAAATGTTTAAACAATTGAATTTTAACATCTCCTTTGCCGAGGCTCTCGCTCACATGCCCAAATACGCTAAGATGTTTAAAGATATTCTAAGTGATAAGGAAAAGCTTCTTGACATCGCTAAGACCCAACTTAATGAGAACTGCTCCGCAGTGCTCTTAAGGAAATTGCCTACTAAACTTGGTGATCCGGGTCGCTTCTTGATTCCTTGCAACTTCCCGGGAGTAGAGAATTGCATGGCTCTAGCCGATCTAGGTGCCAGTATTAACTTAATGCCTTTAAGTGTTTGGAAGCAATTATCTCTCCCCGAGCTAGTCCCCACCAAAATGACTTTGGAATTAGCCAACCGTACGGTTGCTTATCCAGTGGGGATAGCCGAAGATGTCTTTGTTGGCGTTGACAAATTCACCTTCCCGGCGGATTTTGTTGTCGTTGACTACGAGATGGATCCCCGTGTTCCATTAATCGTTGGACGTCTATTCCTGAGGACCGGTCGCACTCTTATTGATGTAGCCGCAGGCGAAATAATCATGAGAGTTGGTGACGATAAAATTGTCTTCAACATGGGTAAGATTTCTAAGCAACCTTATTCATATGAGAGTGTTAATGCTATTGATGTTCTCGATGAGGCTTGTGAAGAACATTTTCATGATGCTTGCAAAAGTACTCTTTCTTCTCTACCCAATGTTGAGACCGTTGCCTCAATTGCTCTGGCATTGACTCCTTTTGGAGAAAGTGACTTGGATGATTTCGAAGCTAGTTTGGGTCCTCTCGATATTAAGTATGATAATTTGTCCACCAATTGGGATGAAGACATTCGTACTATTGAGAAACTTCTCAATGAGGACCCGTTGTCTCCTCCTTCTCCTAAAGAGGTGACTAATGATGATCCATCGTTAGTTTCACCATCTATTGAGGATCCTCCTACTCTCGAGCTTAAGGACCTACCTCCTCATCTTGAGTACGTTTTCCTGGAAGACAACGGGAAGTTACCGGTCATCATCGCTAAAGATCTGAAAGAAGACGAAAAAGCCCGACTTGTCGTTGTGTTGAAGAAGCATAAACGAGCTATCGCTTGGAAAATCTTCGACATCCGTGGAATTGATCCTCACTTCTGCACACATAAAATTCTCATGGAGGACGACTTTAAGCCCACAATTCAAAGCCAAAGAAGGGTGAATCCTAAAATCCATGAAGTCATCAAAAAAGAGGTTATCAAACTTCTTGATGCGGGTATGATTTACCCTATTTCGGATTCACCATGGGTTAGTCCAGTCCATTGTGTGCCTAAGAAAGGCGGAATCACCGTTGTGCCCAATGCAAACAACGAGCTGATTCCTACCCGTCTTGTTACTGGGTGGAGAGTTTGTATAGACTACCGCAAACTCAATGATGCCACGAGAAAGGATCATTTCCCTCTACCTTTTATGGACCAAATGCTTGAACGTTTAGCGGGTAATGAATATTACTGCTTTCTTGATGGTTTCTCGGGTTATTTCCAAATACCCATCGATCCCCAAGATCAAGAGAAGACAACATTCACTTGTCCCTATGGCACATTTGCTTACAAAAGGATGCCTTTTGGCTTATGCAATGCCCTCGGGACTTTCCAAAGGTGCATGTTAGCTATCTTCCATGACATGGTTGAGCAAACCATGGAAGTCTTCATGGATGATTTCTCGGTCTTCGGGGATTCCTTCTCTTCTTGCCTTGCCAATTTGGAACGTATGCTCAAGCGGTGTGAAGACACTCGCCTTGTTCTGAATTGGGAAAAATGCCATTTTATGGTAAAAGAAGGCATTGTGCTAGGATACAAAAGTCTCTATAGCCGGTCTTGAAGTCGACCGTGCTAAAGTTGATGTCATAGCCAAATTACCTCCACCTTCAACCATGAAGGGTGTGAGAAGTTTTCTGGGTCATGCGGGCTTCTATCGACGATTCATTCAAGATTTCTCTAAAATCGCTCGCCCGATGACCCACCTCTTGGAAAAAGATACTCCTTTTATCTTTTCTAAAGAGTGTCTCGAAGCCTTCAACCTTCTTAAGGATAAGCTAACTAAGGCACCGGTCTTGGTTACCCCTAATTGGGAGCTGCCTTTTGAATTGATGTGCGATGCTAGCGACTTTGCTATTGGTGCGGTTTTGGGCCAACGAGTGAATAAACACTTCCAACCAATCCACTATGCTAGAAAAACAATGACGGGGGCTCAATTGCATTATACGACAACCGAAAAAGAGCTTTTAGCTGTTATCTATGCTTTTGAGAAATTTCGCCCCTATCTTGTTTTATCCCCCACCATCGTATACACGGACCATTCCGCGTTGAAGTACTTGATGACAAAGCATGATTCTAAGCCAAGACTTCTTCGCTGGGTTTTACTCCTTCAAGAATTCAACATTGAGATTCGTGACAAGAAGGGAGCCGAAAACCTGGCCGCGGAACATCTGAGTCGAGTTGAGGATCCATACCAAGGGGATCATCCGAACAAAGAGATCAATGACTCTTTCCCCCTTGAGACCTTAATGTCTATAAATCTCAATCTTGATGACACCCCGTGGTTTGCGGACATTGCAAACTACTTAGCGGGTGGAATTCTCATCCAAGGGTTAACATCCCAACAAAAGAAGAAGTTCTTGAATGATGTTAAGACTTACTTTTGGGATGACCCTTTTCTATTCAAACAATGTGCTGATTTGATCATTCGTCGATGTGTTGACGGACCGGCAGCTTTTGACATTCTCCAAGCTTGCCACAAAGGACCCACCGGTGGTCACTTTGGTCCCAACTACACCGCTAAAAAAGTGTTTGATTCTGGATTCTACTGGCCCACCATTTATCGTGACGCTCACGAAATGGTTAAGCATTGTGATGCTTGCCAACGCCAAGGCAAGATCACACATAAGGATGAGATGCCTCAAAATTTCATACAGGAATGTGAAATCTTTGATGTGTGGGGCATCGACTTTATGGGGCCATTTCCATCATCCAAAGGGAACAAGTACATCCTTGTCGCCGTCGACTACGTTTCTAAATGGGTTGAAGCTAAGGCTCTTCCTACGAATGATGCGAGGGTGGTTGTGAACTTTTTGAAGCAGCTTTTCGCTCGATTTGGCGTTCCTCGTGCTATTATCAGTGACCGCGGGACTCATTTTTGCAATGATCAATTTGCAAGAGTCATGGCTAAGTATGGTGTCAATCACCGTCTTTCCACCGCCTATCATCCCCAAACCAATGGGCAAGCCGAGATATCCAACCGTGGCTTGAAGAGAATTTTGGAGCGTACTGTGGGAGAGCATCGCGCCGCGTGGGCCGATAAGTTAGATGATGCTCTGTGGGCTTTCTGTACTGCTTACAAGACCCTGATCGGTTGTACAACTTATCGTCTTGTGTACGGAAAAGCCTGCCACCCCGATCGGTTCGACATCAACAAAGCCGGTGATCATCGCAAGGTTCAACTCAACGAGCTCAATGAACTGCGGAATGAAGCTTATGAGAACTCGCTGATCTACAAGGAGAAGACGAAGATAATTCATGACACAAAAATCAAGAACCAAGAGTTCCACGTTGGTGATCAAGTCTTACTCTTTAACTCTCGGTTGAAGATCTTCTCTGGCAAGTTGAAGAGCCGCTGGTCTGGTCCATTCACCGTCGCCAAAGTCTTTCCTTATGGGACCATTGAGCTTTCTCAACCGAATGGGCCTAATTTCAAGGTGAATGGCCAGCGTCTGAAGCTGTACTTTGGTGAGGACATCTCTCAAGAGATGATTCCATCCCTCACCACGTTCCCCATGAACTAAAATTGGGTCGAGTCAGGCTCGTGACTCGGTGAACAAAAACAAGCGCTTCTCGGGAGGCAACCCGTGATCTATCCTTTACTGCTTTCATATGTTTGTAGGGGAGCCCCGCATATGTTTGTTGTCTTGTTTCTTGTGCTGTGCAGGGATTAAAGCTTCACCGAGCATCTTGATGACTTTTGACGAACCGTGATACCGTGTTCCCATCTTCCCGGTTCTATCCTAAACTCTTGTGATTCAATTTTTCATATTTTATATGTTCACATTGAATTCACTATAGTTGTCCTTTCCTTAGCAAGATTTAAACAAAGTGCACAATGTCCTAAGTGTAGGGGAGTTTAATCCCACATGCTTAAACATTGAGGACAATGTTTATCTCAAGTGTAGGGGGGACTTCTATCGAAGTAAGTGGTCTTTTCCATGAATTTGCCCTCATTTTAACCGGAAAATTTGATTTTTCAACATTTTTCAAAATTTTTAATCTATTTTGGCCTAGTGTATAGTTGCATTTTCCTTTATTATGCTTATTTTCTTTCCTTCCTAGAATAGTTCTTCAATAAAGTGGTTTTAGATTTTTCTTAGTCGTGAACATTTTGACTCAACCCGAGTTTACTTACCTAAGTTTACTCTAGCTAGTATCCTTAACGTGTTTAAGTCAAGTTTTGCTAGGCTTTTATTTAGGGAGCTATAAAACGCGAAAGTCTTAACTCTCACGGGTTAAGAACAAGAACTTTTCGCAAGTTCCTATAATTGATCCTAGAGAGTCGTTTATCAAGGGAACTTTAAAATGCGATTTCTAAAACTTGAAAAAGTCTAAGAATTTGCAAGATCCTATAGATGACTCGAAAACCCAAAACTTTGATTTAATAGGCTAAGCATCCACGAGTCTCATTCCTTGAGATTTTAAATTGTGGAGAACGAGAGATGATAGAGTCAATTATAAGTTCGGTATTCCTTCATGAATTTATGTGAGTTAATTATAAGCCTATTCTCCCTCCGCTCGTTAATAAATTTATCTGCAATAAATAAGGTTGTACGATTTAAAAGGTTACTTAGCTTCTAGCCCCAGATCGTTTAAAAGTTGCTCGGTACGGGTTAGAGTTCATAGCCAAGGCATAACTTATTGAAGCGGGATGCGAAGATTGGCGAGTCCGAAAAGGCCCAACAAGGCATGAGGGATACATTTTGTTGCTAAAGATCCAAAAGTGATGTGAAGAATCATTTATCGAAAATCAATATGAAGGATCGAGACACACGACGAAAAGCAATAACTCCCCAAAAGTCATGGAGAAGTCTATCCGAAAAGACCCTAACAAGGTATGAGGATAAATAGATCCAAGTCCTAAAAGGAGGCGGATCGCTGTATATCAAAGTCCAAAAATAAAGATTGGAGAAAAATGAAGAAGTCGTGGTCCAAAGATGATGAATCTCTCAAAACTTCAAGTGAAGAAATTCCTATTATGAAGAGAAGGCCATTATTTCATGAACGTCTCTCAAGATTCGAAGTATGAAGTCGCTGCCAAATATCGGTCCGAGAACGGTCTCAAATCGTAAAGCGAGTTATGCCAAGATATGAACTTTATGAGGTCCCGAGAAGCAGTTTTAAAAGATTTGGTCCTTTAGCTAACTATTGATTAAATCGTTCACTTTATTTTCGGACTAAATAACTATCGAAATAAGTCAAACAATGCATCCTCGTGATCATTCAAGACAAAAATAAAATATAAGAGATACACCTAGGAATAAGGGAGTCTAAGTGAATAATTGGCCCACATGAGTTCGTGATAGTTTGCTAACTTATAATAACAATGATCTCGTTTTTAAGCTTGGTGTGGGGAACGTGAAACTTGAGGATGATAAACGTTCATGGCTGCCAAAACCCAATGTAAGTTTTTAATTTCTTTACTTATTCTTATCTTTTATGTTTAGTATTTAATAAAGGCCAAGGTGGGTTATTTATGATGGGAAATGTAAACCGTGCTTTAAAATTAATGCATTGCATGAGGGCATTGCAATGGTCAAGTGTAGGGGATTTAATAAGTGTGAAAACACTTATCCTTTTACCACTTATTTCCAATAATGACAAGACCAAAACGTGTGATTTATGTCGTAAAAGTCGGAATTATGCGTGGTTTGTGTTTTTATTGTGTTTTAGGACCAAAATATGAAAAAGGAAGAAAACACGGGTTTTCACTGGCTTTTATCAAAGAAAACGGGAAAAGACGAAGTCAAATGATCAAGAGTGCAAAAAGAACGGAAGTCCAAGGCCTATTCTGAAGATTTATCGAAGAAAAAGTCTAAAGACGGAAGTTTAACGAAGTCGAAGAACTTAAGTCTAATAGAAGAAGAAAATTAAAAAGACAAGTTCAAATCCCGAGACAACAAAGACAAAGAATTAAAGTCGAGTCGAGAAAACGTGAAGAAAGCAAGAAAGAAGATGCAACACATGCACTCCTTCCACCTTCCCTATAAATACCCTCCTAATAGTCATTAGGAGGGTAGTTAGTGGTTAGAACGTTTTAGCTAGTTTTCATTTTTTTCATTTTTCTTTCTAGTTTTAGAGAGAGAACGTCTTAAACTTTCTCTCACTAAGTTTCATCTTTTTCTTCTAATCTTTCAAGATTAAACACTTTTGTATTGCTTATTTCATTAATCAAGTTCTATTTTTAAGCTTTTAATCCTTAATCTCATTCTACTTTTCTTTGATTTTAGATTGATTTTGGTGCGATTATCATATGATCCGTGTTGTTCTAATTGATTTCGTGCTTAAAAAGTTAATCTTTTGATCATTTCATAAGTTTTCATTTGATTAAGCTTTAAGACTTTTGTGCTTATTGGCTTATTTTTATGATTAGCTTATTTTCTTATAAAAAGCTTTCTTTAAAAGTTCATGTTTTGATTGTTTGATCCAAAAAGTTGTTTAATTTCGAGTTAGATAAGTTGATAAGTGCTTATTTGATTCGGTTAATTATTTGGTTTGTTAAGTTTTGGATATTAGCTTATAAAAGTTAGCTTATTATCTAGCTTAACCGAATCCCTTAGATTTCGGAAAGGGTGATAAACCCCTTTCCGATTGAAGTATTCCGAGCAGCCTCCATCTTTATATTCCGATTGATCAATCGGATTAGGGCTTTCGTTTCCGATCTGACCCCTTCTTGCGTATTCCGATTGGTACTCTTAGCAACATATTCTGATTGAGACTCCTCCAACATTCCGATTGATCTTGTTTCAGTGATTCCGATTGGGACTAACTACTTATTCCGATTGTGTTTGATTGTTGTATTCCGATTTGGACCAATAGTAACATTCCGATTGACCCTCTTGCTATATTCTGATCTGTCCCCGTCCCATATTCCGACCACCAGATCGGAATACATTCCGATATGGGCTTGCTTTAGCTTTTTCCGATTGAGCTGTTTTAGTGTATTCCGATCTTACTTTCTTTTAGTACTTTTCAACTAAGTTCTTATTTTTAGAAAATTTTCTAAGTGTTAGTTTTATTTAGTGTGCTAGTACTTTTCCATTGTACCTTTAATTTACAAGAATTTATTTTTACTCGTCATTCTAGTTTTAATTCTTCCATTTTACTCAACGACACTTTAATTACTTGCTAATAGTTTAAAACAAACAAACCAAGCCATTCTCTTGATTCACCAAAAGACGATTGAGTCGCACTTAAGACCGGTTTTCAATTCGAAAAGATTCGGTTCAACGAACTTTCATACTTAGGTGTAAAAACCAAGTATTAATCATTAAGCATCTCTTGGTATTTATCACTCTCCTTGATTCCATCATTAATCATTGTGTCGGGTACTAGTGCATGAAGTAATGCATACTTTGTGGAATTAGTGTCTGCATTCATTGAGAGAATCACATAATCATCATCTTTGGTGTGATAGAAGAAATTCCCGCGAGTGTCAATGGTTGGGTCATTTTTCATAAAATGGTGGATAATGAGCTTGGTGAATCTCGGGAATGGAAGATGCACGGATTTCTTCTTCGTTCCAGTAAACTGATAACACAATTCTTGCCAGAGAAGAAGTGCATAGTCGACTTTGGATGCAGTATACAATCCTCAAAATAAGTGAGCCTGTGGTGGTCTCATTGCATCGGTGCCCCTAGTTTTTCCAGTAAGACACTTGACGATGATGGTGATAATTGCTTTCCAGGGTTGCCCTATGTGTGAGGTGTTAAATTGTGATGGGTTGTTAATTTCACCCTCAAAATTCATGGCACGAATGACTCGAAGCACTTCATCATTCTTTGGGTTAGCCACAAATTGTTCTCCTTGTGCCAACCTAGGAAGTTTAAACAATTTCCGAAAAATGCTCAAATTGAGTACCCTTGGTGTTTTGTTCAGTTCAAAAGAGATAGTCTTTTTAGAGAAAGATGCAGTGTTCCAGAATTCATGCATGTAGACTTAGGGAACAGATGCAGTACGTCTGAGTGTGTCTCTGATGGGTGAGATGTCTAGGATATCCGTGGCTATTTTGAAAGCTGGTAAAGCCGGATCAAAATCATCTTGTAATCGAGAGTTGTTCTCAGCATATGGAAGCCTATTACTGAGCGAGACAAGTTCAAGATCACGAAGTCGTTGTTCTTCCTCGGTGAATGACATTTTCTTGCTTTGATGACATATTCACAAATGATATACACAACATATGTAGATGTATTAAGTCTATGCCAAGTTTAAACATAGGGAAAATATCATTACAATTATTACCACAACATTCACACATACATCAGATGAACAAGGTCCTTACATTTAGCAATACACTTAGGATAATGACATAACTGCCAGTGATATTTTTATTCTAAAGAGATACCGACCTAGCATTAGTTCTTAAAATATTTGGATTTCTTGGAGGTCATGACCAAAACCTCAGTAGGTTTAGGTTTGATATCTACTAACAACTCAGTAGGTCTTGGTTTGATTTCAACCAAAACTTCAGTGGGTTTTGATTTAGTTTCAACCACTACGTCAGGAATTGTAGGATTATCCTCAACCCAAAAGATAGTGGGCTTGAACAAAGATGAAGCTTTGTCTGCCATGGCCTGGAAAAAAAACACAAGACATTGACTAAGTAATTTGTATCTCTTTTGTTTATATAGGAATCAACTTAGTAAATAAGATGAACTTCTGTAATAAGAAACCGTTCAAGTATTCTTATGAGATAAAAATTAACTTGTTTCAATAACACTTGGTTTCGTTTAAATGGCCCTAAAGTACTTAAACCTAAAGAAGAATTAGTGCAAGCTAGGTCAAACTCATGGTATATTCTAAGGTAATTGCATAATAATAAGAAACCTAATTCCATCAAAATGTAGCAAACCATCGGAATCCTAACCAAATCATCGCAATGAATCAAGCATCGGAATCCTAATGAAATAACATCCTATCGCAATATCTAAGGCCATCGCAATCAGTACATTTCCATCAGAATAAATGAGAACTCATCGCAATATTACCCATCGCAATACCTAGTGCGAAGCCATCGCAATGACACATCGGAATGCGCCATCGCAACACACCATCGCAATGAGCCATCGTAATGGCCATCGTAATGAGCCATCGCAACGAGCCATCAGAATGACCCATCGCAACGACCCATCGCAATGAACCATCGCACTGACACATCGCAATGAGCCATCGTAATGAGCCATCGAAATGACTCATCGTAATAGCCCATCGCAATGAGTCATCGAAATGACTCATCGCAATGAAGTATCGTAATGTGCATCGAAATCTGTGACGGGGATTCGATCTCAAACTTTGACTTCTCGATCTGGAACTTTAGGCAATGTTTTAAGAGATTCTGGGCAAAACCAATGTGTAACTATGCATCCTTAACAAATCCCACCACTTAAAAACCATATTCATAGCAAAAGAAACATGAAACCCTAAATCGTGGATATGATCTAAGGTTACTGTTTTGATGTATTGAGATGAACGGATTAAAGAGATTAACTTAACCAAGATATAATACCTAGATGTTATGCAGTCGGTGATAGGTCAAGAATCAAAAATCAACTGGAGCTCAAGGTCGTTAATGGTGGATAAAGGATGTGTTTGTGTGTTTTTAGTAAGGACGGGAAGGAGGGGGGGTGTGGTTTTGACTTGGTCAAAGTTGTCAACCACCCACCATTTCGTAAAAAGTGCAAAACTGGTCCCCCTGTTTTAGAAAGTTAGTTAAAGTTAAAGTTAACTTGACAAACAATAAACCCGCTCCCAAACACGAACACAAATACTTAACGCCAAAATTTTAATGACCTATGCAAGAGATACTTATATCACACAAGGCACACATGGCATAACTAAAGATGAAGGGTAGCTAATATTTTCTGACAATCCTTTTTAACGACCAAATTTGTTACCACGAAGAATTAATATTTGCTCCCCCTTAATCCCTGACCCGTTTTCTATTTAAAGAGCAGTAGTCAAAGATATTAAGGACACAACTATTAATGAGGACATTGCTGGTTAAGTGATTTTATAGAACGATTCTGGTGGAAATAAGATTTCTCTTATTTATACAAGATAAGTGCACTGAAACGTACACAAATTTGTGTTAGACCAAGTTATAAAGTAAACTTAGTCCCTTACAAGGTTGTAAAGTAAACCTTGCCCGAGAAAATTAATTCCCGTTGTGAGCCAACGTTTTCAAAATAAATACGTGACTTTAATACGAAAGCGGGTTGCAGTCTGAAATAACTACAAGCCATAATGGGCATGTTTTAAAACTTGTACAACTTTTATACGGACTCTATTTATGGCGCCGTGTCAATATTAATCGACATTTCTAAAGCCGTAAATATTACCGTACTAAAAGACATGCCCGATTTGAAAACGAAAAATATTTTTGGATTTTCTTGATTTTATATTTTTTTTTTAGATTTTCTATGTTTTATATTTTTGTATCTTGCTTTTGATGGTTTAAATATGTACGATAATATACAAGATCACGATCAAAGGATACTCGAGAATAGTTTACCAATACTATTCTTCAGATTCTTCTGCCAACTCCTTAAGTGTCGCTGGTGAAAATGATTTCATGCCTAGCTTTTCGATCAAAAACTCGATGCGTCCTCGATCTAAGGCCTTTGTGAATATATCTGCCAGCAGATACTCAGTGTTGACGAAGTATAGTTCGATCACTCCATTTTCCACTTGCTCCTTGATGAAGTGGTAGCGGATGTCAATGTGCTTTGCTCGAGAGTGTTGAACGTAGTTGCAGCATAGAGCGATTGCACTTTTGTTATCACTGTACATCGGGATTTTGTTGAATCCAAGACCGTAGTCAGTCAATTGTGACCTCATCCAAAGAACTTGAGCACAACAACCGGACATAGCAATGTATTCAGCCTCAGTACTTGATATCGCAGCGCTTTTCTGCCTTTTTGATGCCCAACTAACAAGTCTATCTCCAAGAAGTTGCACACTGCCAGAAGTGCTACGTCTGGTATCTTGACACCCGGCATAATCTGCATCTGCATATGAAATTAGTGCAATAGAGGAATCCTTCGGATACCACAGACCACGATGAAGTGTTCCTTTTAGATACCGAAAGATCCTTTTCACAACATGTAAGTGCTTTTCGGTAGGCCGAGCCTGATACCGGGCACACATGCCTATAGCAAATTGCAAATCAGGCCTGCTAGTAGTCAGATAGAGAAGGGTGCCGATCATTCCACGGTAAAGTTTAGGATCGACAGCTATCCCTTCCTTATCTTCATCTAACTTGGATCTCTCCACCATTGGAGTATCCACGGGGTCACAGTTTTCAAAGTGATATTTCTTTAAGGATTCAAGAGCAAATTTGGATTGATTAATAAAGATGCCTCTGGGATTCTGAGAAATTTGCAACCCTAAGAAAAATGAAATTTTTCCCATCATCGACATCTTAAAGCGTGTGGACATAATTTTCTCAAAACGGTCAGACAAACGTTGATTAGTAGCAGCAAATATTATATCATCAACATAAATTTGTACCAGTATCATGTCGTTGTCCTCCTTGAGAATGAATAATGGTGGGTCCACTTTGCCTTTGAAGAAGCCTTTGGAGATGAGATACGACGATAAGAGATCGTACCACGCGCGTGGAGCTTGTTTCAACCCGTAAAGAGCCTTCTTGATCTTGTACACGTGATTAGGATATTATGAATTGACGAATCCACTCGGCTGGCTTACATAGACATCTTCCCTTAATTCACCATTGAGAAATGCCGTCTTAACACCCATTTGGTAGACGATCATATTCATGTGAGCAGCATAAGAAAGGAATAGTCTAATTGCCTCCAATCGTGCGGCAGGAGCAAAGGATTCTTCAAAATCGATACCCAAAGCTTGTTTGTAACCTCTAGCAACCAATCTTGCTTTGTTTTTTAGCACACTTCCTAACTCATCGAGCTTAACCTTGTATACCCACAACAATGTCAAGATTTCAACGTTGCTGGGTAACGGAACTAATTTCCACACTTCAAGACGTTGGAATTCATTAAGTTCCCCTTGCATGGCTTCAATCCATGATGATTTGGTCATGGCTTGTTGCCAATTTTTAGGTTCAGTTTCTGAAAGAAATGCATCAAAATAGCAATATAATGCATGTTCTTGGAGTTGATGGCGTGTTAAGACTGGTCGATCGATGTCACCAATAATATTGCGGATTGGGTGATCCTTTGTCCATTTAGTGTTGTGAGTTTCAATCCGTGGTGGTCGGGAGTGAACGATTGCAGGAGCTTCCTCTGAGGTAGACGCACCGGTAGGGTCTTCAGGTATATGTGAACCAAAGAAGGGAAGCTCATGTAAGTGAGCATATTCCAGATCGTGATCATATAGATCCTCTTCAAAATCATTAGGAACGAGTGGGGGTGATGATTCAGGTGTTGTTTGAGAATTGGTGGGGGATGGGACATCTTGTTCAAGAGTAACAGTAGATGCCTCGGATAGATTTCCATTATCTTGAGCAACAACTACGGGAATCGGAGTTGCTGCTGCAGGTGCTGGAGAATCATTACTTTGTGGATCGAAGAATTCATCAAACATAGGTTGAAATAACTTATCCCACTCGGACATTGTTGGTGGTATAAATGATGGAGAAGTAGGATTGTTGGGAATTAAGCCGGAACTGATTGTACCGGTTCCCATCTCGTGTAATGCGGGTTCAGAGCTGTGTTGCTCAGAAGCCATCGTTGTCAGCTCATCAAAATCGACATCCAAAGTTTCTACAACCTTGCCAAGACGACGGTTATAAATCTGGTAAGCTTTCTTTGCAGGCGAGTATCCAATGAAAATTCCAATATCAGCCTTCGGTTGAAGTTTTCCCAGATTCTCACTATTTGTATTTGGATAGCAAAGTGCACCAAACACATGAAGATATGAAATATCGGGAAGCTCATGTAAGTGAGCATATTCCAGATCGTGATCATATAGGTCCTCTTCAAAATCATTAGGAACGAGTGGGGGTGATGATTCAGGTGTTGTTTGAGAATTGGTGGGGGATGGGACATCTTGTTCAAGAGTAACAGTAGATGCCTCGGATAGATTTCCATTATCTTGAGCAACAACTACGGGAATCGGAGCTGCTGCTGCAGGTGCTGGAGAATCATTACTTTGTGGATCGAAGAATTCATCAAACATAGGTTGAAATAACTTATCCCACTCGGACCTTGTTGGTGGTATAAATGATGGAGAAGTAGGATTGTTGGGAATTAAGCCGGAACTGATTGTACCGGTTCCCATCTCGTGTAATGCGGGTTCAGAGCTGTGTTGCTCAGAAGCCATCGTTGTCAGCTCATCAAAATCGACATCCAAAGTTTCTACAATCTTGCCAAGACGACGGTTATAAATCCGGTAAGCTTTCTTTGCAGGCGAGTATCCAATGAAAATTCCAATATCAGCCTTCGGTTGAAGTTTTCCCAGATTCTCACTATTTGTATTTGGATAGCAAAGTGCACCAAACACATGAAGATATGAAATATCGGGTTTGTGTCCATGAAGTAGCTCATATGGAGTTTTACCATGACGTTTGCGAATGATGGAGCGGTTTTGGGTATAACATGCGGGTGCCACTGCTTCTGCCCATAAGAATAAAGGAGCATTCGCATAAATCAACATAGTTCGAGCAGCTTCCATAAGTGTACGGTTACGTCTTTCAACGACACCATTTTGTTGTGGAGTGCGAGCCACAGATGTTTCATGAGAAATACCAACCTTTTCATAATAATTTCGAAGAGTCTGATTAACGAACTCAGTGCCGTTATCAGTCCGAATGCGACGAACAGTAGCATTACGACGTACTTGGATCATCTTTAAGAAAGTAATGATATACTCTGGTGCTTGATCCTTGGATGCTAAAAAATTTACCCATGTAAACCTTGAGAAATCATCCACTATAACGAGGATGTATTTTCTACCACTCACACTAGCTGTACGCATTGGCCCGCAAAGATCCATTTGCAAAAGATACAGTGGTTCTTGGTTGGTGTCTTCTGCTTTAGGTTTGTAATATTTCTTGGTGCTTTTCCCCAATGAACACGCGGAACATAAATGATCCTTGTCGAACTTAAGTTTTGGAAGACCACGAACAAGTTCGTTTCTAGCCAAATGGTTAATAGCATCAAAGTTAAGATGAGATAACCGTCGATGCCACAACCATGACTTGGTCTTAGATGCTTTGGAGAGTAGGCAAACAGGAGAGGCGGCCATCATGTTTTGAATAGACAAAGTATAGAGATTATCCCCTCGAGAACCCTTTAACAAATCATTTCCTGCAAGATCGCGAATGAAGCAAGTATGTTGTCGAAAGGCCACTTCAAGGTTAGAATCGCAGAATTGTCCTACTGAGAATAGATTGTGACCAATTCCCTCCACATAATAAACCCTTGAAATCGTGACATTCCCAATTTGGTATTCACCATAACCCATAATCTTTGCAATATGGTCGTTGCCGAATTTAACCGTTCCTAGAAACTTGCTGACGAAATTTCTGAGCATCGAGCGGTCTCCAGTCATATGTTTGGAGCACCCCGAGTCCAAATACCAAAGAATAATTTGGACGACCTGAAAATATTACCAAACACAGACGATGTATCGGATTCTAATTGTTCTTCTGGGTTAGCAGGTATAGATACAGTTATCTTAGATTTGCTATCAGACGAAACTTTGGGTTTCCAGATTTTCTTACTAGTGGTTGGCTTAGATTCTAGTTGTCTAGTATTCTGAGGTACTTTTTGACTGGGGACATTACCACGGGTAGGCACAGTAGTGGGGGCAGACCTAGTTAAAGGGCGCTTTTTCCATTTATTAGTGCTAGTGTTCCTATTTAAAGGACGCTTAGACCTAACTTCCGTGGATGTGATCCTAGTTAAAGGGCACTTAGTTCCATTTGCTGTAAAGGTCCTACCAGTGGGTTTCCATTGCCACCCAACTTGGGTAAATTTCTTCCCTGTTGGAATCCATTCAAGATTACTCTTAATAGCATACATTTCATTCACGTGATCAACAAGGCATAAATCATGACGCTGAGAAAACATGCATTCATTACAATCCAACATTTCGCATTAGAATTCACATTTTGCTTAGGTTTCCACTCATAAAGAGGACCTTTTGTCTTAGCTACATGATTTTTTTATTTAAAACTGAAATAACGTTCCTAGGGTGCACTTCTACTTTCTTCTTCTCAGTCCTATTAGTGGAAGGCTTGATCCTATCTTTCTTGTCTTGAGATCCTTTAGCCTTAGTGGACATAGTTACTCCTGTAGAAGCCAAGGGAACATTAGTTACAGATTTTAAAGGTGCCTTACTTGATGGTGCCAATGACGATTTTGCTCCTGGGGTCTTATTGAATGGAGTTACAGCAATGGGTCGATTAGTGAGTAGTGCAGAACCCGATTTTCCTATGTATTGCAAATATGCTAAGCAATATTGAACACGCTTAATATATTCATGAGCGGAATAGTAGTAACTGCTTGATTGATCTAACGCATACAAATCATCTAAAATATCCCTAACAAGATCTACATGCTTAGTTGCATTCCTCATATAATCATCGTAGGTAACCGGGTTTTTCTTATGGAGCGGGTTCTTATAAAGCACTACTGAATTGGTTGTTGGAGCACTAGAGGACGGTGCAGAGTTGGTAGCTAAGTTATTAACAACTTCTTGTCGGGTGAGAAGAAGTGTCTCCTTTAACTCGGCCAAAACCATGTTTTTGTCTATGAGCTGAATTTTTAGGTTAGAGGTTTCCTCACATTTCTTGTTCAGTTTGTCAATTAAAGACTTTTGCTCTGTCGCATTAAACGCGAGGTGTTCTTCTATTGAATCAGAAATTTGTGATTCTCCCTGCCTTACTTGTTCACGCTCTCCTAGTATAGAATTAATTCTATTTTCTAGGACATGATTCTTAGTCTCTGCAGCCGCTAGTTCCGTTTTTGTTTATAGTAATTCTCTCTTAAGTCTCATCATCTCTTCTTCTAAATTCTGAACCATCTGAATCATCTTGTCACTTGTCTCAACGGAGTTTCCACCATCATTTAGTTTTGAAAGAGTTACATTTTTAGATTGATTCTCAATTTCAAGAGATATAGAATGTTGTTGAAGCTCGTTAAAACTTTTTGAAAGTGTATTATACGAATCTTGAAGCTTTAAAAATTCAGCGTTGGATTCATGACAAGAATGATTTTCTACAGTATTCACATTTTCAACAGTATTCACAGATTCATGCACATCATCACAAATATTCACAGTAGATGAAATTTCATGAGTATATTTAACATTAACAACTTGCATCACTTCGAGAGACACCATATGTTCTAAAAAGCGGTCATATTCTGATAAAATCTTTTCCTTTTCAATTAAGTGTTGTTCATAAGAATCATCCATTTTATTGAAAACTTTTTGAACTTCACCAATTTCAAAACTTAAATTACACGCTAGATCATAGACTCCTTGTTTAATATGGTCCACAAACGGAACGATCGCTTCTTCAAACACCGTTTTCATGTGTTCGAACGCCCATTCTCCAGCGGTTTGAGCCGTTGAAGTCGTACATTCCAAGATGACCTTGTCAAAATCGGTAAGGTATTGCCCAATCTCTTCCAAGCTGAGCTTTACCGTACTAACCGGGGGAAGATTCTTAGGAATTTCCTTTGGTTTGTCCGAGTTGACAAGTGTAGGAATTATACTAAGGCATTCTCTAGTCGGCATGAAAGTGGATGTTTGGAGAGTTTTCTTTTTCATATTAAAACGAATTCTAAGATCTATTGTGGCATTTTTTGCATTCATTGAAGCATAATCATATTCAGGATATGTAGAAAGTAATTTTAACTGCTTTTCATCATATGGTGTCATAGAATCACTTGAGAACACTATCGGATCTAATACCAATCCTAACTTTGTTGCATCATAAAGTCGTGGGTTGTGGTTAAGCGCTTGCTTTGCATACCCCGGGTTAGGTGGTAAGTCTATAAGACGCGATAGATTGTACTCTTTAAATGAAGCATGAAACAAGTGTACTAGATGTGAAGCAGCATATTGTTTTAAAAGCTTAATTTCCGTTTCTTTTATTCTTTCAGACGTCTTAATTTCCATTTCAAGTTGTTTGGACTCAAGAATTTCAAAATCCGTTTGAAGTTGTTGAAAATTAGTAACGACTGACTCTTTTTCTTTAAGCTCATTCGAAAGATTTGCTCTTAAACATTTAATTTCTAGCAGATTGTCCATTTGAACTTTCCTAAACCTATCAAATTCAGGATTGGTTAAGGTAGTGGACACAGGAGTCATTTCCAAGGTTTTAACCTTGTCCTTATGCAAAGCAAGCTCGGCAGATAAAGTCTGATTAGCATTAAGGGTTTCAAGGATCGTACTATTCATTCTGCTAAGCAAAGATGCCGGGACCCTAACCAAATCAGGTTGAGCAGACGAATTAATAGTCGTAAGAGCTCCCGGTTGTAGTTCACTCAAAGTCTAAGGACTTGCAATGTTATTGCTATCATTGTTTGTCTCGTTGATTGAGTTACTAACCACCGGAGGCTGTTCCGAATACTCAGACATTTGCTCAACTTGATAAGGTACAATGCTAGTATCTGTAGCAGTATTTGGTACCTCAGAAATGGTATCAGCTCCATAGAGTGAAAGGTTTGCCATAAGAGCTGCTTTGGCGATGTTAAGATCATCACAATCAGAGTCATATGCATCCAAATCATCACATTGATATGCAGCATTGTTGGTGATGACTGTTGTGAGACCATCAGTTTCCACTACTCCCAGATCTGCAAGGAATGCCAATTATTCTTCATCAAGCTCACGACCTTGGGCTTGAGCATTCACCAGGTAAATCTTCTCCTTAAACCATGTGTCGTCCCTTCTCCTCTTAGGCTGCTTGCATTCTCGGGCCATGTGCCCTTCCCCTTTGCAGTTGTAGCAAATAACCACCTTCATTTTACCAGTGCTGTTAGCCCTTGTAGCAGTAGTATTGGATGAACGTGCACCAGCAGTAGACGAATTTGATCTCCCTTGAAGTGGTTGCACCATGACCCTTCCGTCCTGAATTGTTGCATGTTGTCGAGAGTTAGACGAGTTCCTTAACTGATTGTTAGTTTTTGCTGAACCTCGGTAACCTCGTTTGTTCAAAGTTTGACTTAAATATGCAGACATTAGAGTAATGATTTCAGTAGGGCTATCTCCTTGTCTAAATTTAGGGACAGGGATGTCATCTTCACAGTACAATGCTGATGCTGGTTGTGCAACAAACTGATTGGTTGGAGCACTTACTTGATGTGAGTAATGAGGTTGAGGAGCTTCGAGTTGTGGATAGGTACTAGCAAGGTTGGTGGGAGGTTGATACTGTGAATACTGGTGTGAAGCATAAGGTGATGGGTGTGAATCTCCTTGTGATGATGATGTTGCTGGTTGGTGATAATATGTTGGCGGCGATGGCAGAATCGAGTACTGTGGAAAGCTTGGTGTTTGATACACAGGTTGATATGAAGATTTGTGTCCTAAAGCAAGCTGAGAGTTGTGGTATGACTGTGTAGGATGGTTTGCCAATAATGCCATTGGTTCATGATAAGGTCCTTGAGAAATTTGGTTTTGGATCACATGCTTCTCATGTTGTTGTAAGAAAGCATAGAGTTGATCTAAATTGGACTTGTGTAGATCACGAATCATTTTGACATCAGTCACATATTGACTCCATTCAGGGGGTAGTGTGTTCAAAAACTTGGTGTTTAACTGAAACTGTTCAATCCTTAGATTATAGACATTCATGTCATTCATCAAAGTAGTAAAACGCCAATAAAAATCATGAAGAGTCTCCCCTGGAAGGTATGTGAATCTATCAAGCAAATCATACAGTTGACACTCTCGTTCTTGCTTTGTGAGAGATGTCCCTTGTAGCAAAACCGCAAGTCGATCCCAAAGATTATTTGCTACTGTATGTTCACTCACCATTCGAAAGATATCGGGCGGAAGGGCTTGAAGAATTATCTGAACAGCCCTTTCATCGGCATCTGCAATGATTTTATTGGCATCAGTTAACTCATGATACTCCCTTGGTCTTGTCACATTGTTGACGGTAACCTCTCCCCAATCTAATCGTCCTTTATCAATTGATTGAAGCATAAGTCGACCATTTTGTTTGCCCATGATATATGTTCTCATACGGCCTTGCCATGCTTCAAATAGATCTTTGATGAGCAAAGGCGGGCGAGTATCGGTACCCGAAATGATCAATATATCGGTGAGTGAAATCATAGTTGGCATAAATGAATGTGAATTCATTTTGTGATCCCTTGAAAAATTTTTATCAAAGATGATCGAACAATGAAATAAGGTTATGAGTTTTTTGTGTTGTTAACTAAAAGATATTGTTATGTTGTTGTAGTGTTTGCTTTTGAACTTATCCAAATTACCAAATTAAATGCCAAATAGAAGAAAATCCACCAAGTATCTAAAAACAAGTTCTGTCGAAATGTTCCTTCTGTCGGAATACCCAGATCGGAAAATCTTACTATCGGAATGCTTAGATCGTAATGCAAAGCTATCGAAATGATTCAGATCGCAAAGTGCTTGTCGGAATGATCCAGATCGTAATGCTCAGATCGCAATGTAACCTTGTCGGAATGATGATGGTATCGGAATGCCTAGATTGCAATGCAAAGTTGTCGAAATGCTCAGATCGCAAAGCCTATCGGAATGCTCAGATCGTAAAGTCTATCGGAATGATTCAGATCGGAATGCTCAGATCACAAAGTAGCTGACAAAATTTAAGCAGAGTAACGACTTATAGACCTTCCTTATACCCTTCGGAATCCTAGATCGCAAAGTACGATCGGAATGTCCAGATCGGAATAAGTAATGAAATCCAACTATCGCAATGTAGAACCAAACCCTTTCCGATGGAGATGGTTATTGCGATGGAAGCCCACTTTTCACTTGTACTTTCCGATGGAGATTTCTGCTTGAATTTCGGAATGAAGAACACAAGACTTTTTGCACTTTTGATCCAAGAAAGATGATGTTTTAACGAAAACCAAGATACCAAGAACACTTTTAAACACGAATCCCTACGTTACACTACTTTAAACTACGATCAAACACAAAAAAATTTGAAGATTTCGGCAAAAACAAACCAATACTCTACGAATTGTTTAGAAAACAATACGCAACACAAAAACAAACCTATATCTCATCCCATGCTCTGATACCAATTGTAGAACAATGATAATCTTTATGAATCAAGAGGGTTGATGTTTTTCTAGAGAGAGAAAGTTAGAGAGAGAAGTGAAAGAAAACTTGTATATTGAAATGAAAGAAATGAACAACCAACACCTCTTTCCATGGTGGAAAGAGGTTTAAATACCCCAAGTCCTTAATGGACTTGGGCTTCCGGCCCATGAACATGCTCATGGGTCGGGCTATGTAATAAATGAAACTTAACATTACTACGAGCCTATAACTACATTATTGGAGTGACCGAGACTTTCTATATACGTAAAACGTATTTCCAACAAATCTTTTGTTTGATTTGGTTAAATTGTGGTTAGATTCGTGTATACTGTGTTTCCTTGTTCTTCGCTTTTTTCTGTTACTGTGATTCCCAGGTGAAGTTCCGAACCAAGCCTACCCAAGATTTAGAGTGAAGGTTTATTCCTTGATTTTTCCGAATCAGTAAGTTCCGAACCAAGTGTTCCGAACCAAAGTATTCCGGATCAACACTTCATTCGGAACATTCAAAGTTCCGAATCAAGGCTTGCTCATTCAGAACCTATTCTGAACCAGTAGAAGTTCCGGATCAACTATTTGCTCATTCAGAAGTGTAACACCCCCACAAATGCTATGCGTAGCGGAACTACAACATTGGGTGCTACGTAGTTATCATCACACATAAGCTATATTAAACGACTCAAAGAGACGTAAAAGTTCAAACATTATTAAAACATCAAGTCTACAGTTTTCCAAATCCCAAAAGAAATATAAAACAGAGTTTGCATTTAGGTCCCCACTGAATCTCAACCAAAAGTACATTTTCATTCTCACGACAAAATATAAAAGAGTTTTAAGTGCAAAAAGGGAGGAAAACAAGTAGACCGCCAAGCCACAACAACTTCCATCCTCGCATGCTCCACTGCTATCAACCTTGATTACCTGAGACACATGCTTAAAATCGTCAACACAAAGGTTGAGCGAATCTATAGGTTTATCAAAACATCAGTTGAACATAAGTGTTAAAAACCAATCATGATCATTCAATAGCATTGTGGCCATACAATCTATTATTCAAGAATATGACAATTGTGTTTAAGCTCATGACACTAATCCGTTAACTCAATCACCCGCGTAATAAATACCGGCGTGATTCAGATGAAACCAGTGCCCCTTCTAAAGGCATCAGTTGCAATTATACCTTATTTCTCATACAAGATAATCTACCGCATAACTTACTCAACGTACAGCTTCTCGGCTAGCATTGGGTCGTTAGCCCCGTAGTACTACAAATTGCATAAGCGGCTATTTCCCCCTACTCGAGGGCAGGACAATAGTTAATAGTTCATGAATTTAGGGTCTTTGGCAACTTGGTACTCAACACAATTTCGAGGCAACGTTCGGGTCCAACAATCATTCAAGCCTTATGTTCATTTTCATTTAACTAGCATGTATCCCCCTCGCGGGTTAAAAACATTTGAATAAAGTAAAGAGCGAGGCTATAGACTCACCTTAGATGACACACGAAGCTAGTAGTAGTAGTGATCGCCGAAGTGAAGATGCCTCCCAAATATACACGTCAAAAGCCGCCACCTAACAAATGAGGTGCGCGCTTAACAACATACTCAAGTACCTCAAAACATACTTAGTATAATAAAACCAACGATTCAAAATAATATGTACATAGACATGACCAACCAATACAAGTGAATCCCTTCTAAACCCCATAACATATACTAGCTTTCCAAAACTAGTATCTTCGATATTGATCCATCTCAAGATGCCAAATCAACACGGTTCAAGTACCCTACATAGGTCTCCAATCTCAGAATACACACTCTTACATAAGACTCATATCCTTTTAAAACTTTGAGAAGCTAATAGATTAGCCCCTCGCCCCAAACTATGACGCGAGGTTAAGTACCTCCCAAAAAATACTCAGCCGGTACTTACCGAAAGTACACGCTGTTTTACCATACCTAAACAACTCCGTTTTCGACGAAACTTGGTGACAAACTCACTCAATATCTGTAGAAGACTCAGTTAAAATTTCATCAAATGATTCACATTTTAGACCCACTTTCTCGACACATCTTTTGACCTAAAAAAACCGGACAGTTTTGCACACTTGTATCGTAAAACCGTTTTGACCTCCTTAACCAAAACCATTTACAAATCCGACTCTTGATTATGAAAATAGACTCAAAATGCTAAGTTTAGGGCCTGAGAACAGCCCTTGACCGTTTTTGAAACTCAAGTTATAGTCCCCGAGATTTGACCCAATATCGACAACAATTTCGGATTGCGTCGATACTCGCCTCCCGGTACACGAATATTCAAACCTATGTAACTTTTGACTCGTTATGAGTTAGAAGCTCTACCTTATACCGAAACGAGCGTCTCGGCGACTACTACAACAATATCCAATAATACCAACACTTATCCAACATCTACTGTACGAAAATCGGGCCTAAACCTACTGATCTAAAATGACTCTTTAAAAATCATACCAACAACCAATTTGACCCATTTTTATCATCATCTACACCTTAAATATGTTATACCCATCATCTACAACAACTCCTAATTCTTAAATTCACTTGCATGGTCACATGCATCAATTCAAAATTAAAAACAAATGCATGCACTCAAAAATAAAGAATCAATATAATAATAATAACATATGAGTGGAACCTTACAATGATTAATTAAGATCAAATGATCAAGAACACCATAAAGCCCCAAAATTTCGTGGCTCCTATGATCAAAAACACCAAGATAAAATCTTTTCCAAGCTTGTTTGATTGATTAGAATTGATCCTAGCAACAAAAACAATACATGCAACCAACAAAAATGGATTAAATCAAGGATCATCAAAAATAAATTTGGAAAATCAAAGTTGATGCATGTTAGATTTGATGATTGGAAAACACTTACAAGATGATTTTATAGGTGGGTCTTTGATTAGATTTCTTCAAAAATAAAATTTGGTGGTAGATTATGGTGGTGGTTGTTTGGCCGTGAGCTAGAGAGGAAAAGGGGGAGAAAACACACATTTTTGCTAGTTAAAAATGAAGGTGTGTGTTAGTGGAAGCTTATATATGGTGGAGTGGGGTAGAAAGTGTAAATATGGCTATCTTTTGGCCTTTGTTACAAAATAATTTATAAAGATGGCAAAAATGGTACCTAGTAAGTTTTTATAAATTTACGAGAGTCGGGTTTCGTCCCGGCTACCTCAAAATACTTTTAAATGGTTTAAACGCACACCAAATGAATACACACATGGTTCCGACTCGACTTAACACGTATTAAAATAAAATCTCGAAAAACTCAAATATCGATCAATCGATATTAAAATGTAAGTTTTGGGCATCCGTCGGTATCGTAGTCGTCATCGGTTCTTCTTAAATCGTCAAACGTTAAATTACGACCGTAAACGTTGGTTTCAACTTAAACCGTCAAATATATAACAAATGAAATTTCTTAAAAATTTCAAAAATATACGTAAAATAGGATTAAATAAATGACGTTGGGCTCGGGATATCACATCCACAAGTGAGCCTCAACTTACGAGAGATGCTCATACTGAACAGCTCTTGAGACAATAACTTAGCACCTTACGGCACTTTCACGGGTGTTACATCCTTCCCCCCTTGAGGGAGCGACGTCCCGGCGCTCTCCGGTTCTTATACTCGCATTTTGTACTACTAGGAAGATAAAGGTACTTCTTCCTAAAGAGGTCTTCATGTTCTGTTTCGTGCTCCGGTTCACGTTTCGGGTTCTATCACATTTTCTCCGTGGGTATTATACCTTGCTTCAGTCTCTTAACATCTCGATCCAGGATCTCCACTTCAATTCCCCAAATTCTTCCTACGGTTATCAACACGTCTCTTTTCAAAGCTTCTCGCGGTTAGCAAGTGATTCTTAATCTACACCATCTCTTCCGTAGCCTCTCGAATCATTTCAAGTCCATTCAACTGACTTTCTCCTGCTTCATTCTATCCAACTGGTGATCTACCTTTTCATCCCATAATCCTTCAAATTCGACACATGAAGAGTATTGTCATTTCCACGGAGTTCATCCAGCAGTTCCAACTAGTAGGCAACTGGTCCAACACACCTTCGGACCCACCTTTCTTATTCTCCAAAACGAAATCACGCCCTTCCACGATCTCAACTTCCACCAAAATCAAACACATACGCTCGGAGCACGTCTTCCAACTTTCGGATCGTCCTTTCACTTGGTTCATCGTCTCATAAAAATAATTGCTCACAAAGAAAATCACACGGGTCGCACATCACCTCATAGAAAAGCGTTCGAAATATAAAAGACGAAGTAATCAATACTAGTCGTACCAAATCACCTTGTTACGATATTACGTACATACAACCCTACTTCGTCAAAAACGAATTCATCGATACGAAGTCATTCGGCGTATACATAACTCTCTTGAAGACATCACAATCCAAACAAACACAAAAGCCATTATGAAACACATACAACCATATTACGACATGTTTGCAACATAGCCAAACCATGCCAAACCAATCAGTTCAATCAGTTAACCCACGCTTGCTAATCAGCCAAGCCAAGATAGAACAAGAATATTTACATAATTCTCGGATGAGTCCGGTAAAAAGAAAATTGCAATATTACGAAGATTCACGAGCTTGCTAGCTATGGATGCATACCCAAAAAGAAATAAAATACATACATATGTCATCGCAGGGTGCTCACACACGGATCCATACCCCAAAATATTATAAGAACACCATCTCACTTTCGTCCCAAACATGGTCAAAATCTCAATAAACATCATCGTTCACAGTTAGATATAAAAGAAATACATAACATGGCGCGTGTTCTCCATGATCGGACTTCATTGGACAATGTCGTCTCAAGTTCTCCCAACTTACGATCACTCGACCAAATTACTTACCACAAAAATACATAAAAGGCAAGGGTTTACCACAAAAACATCAACTAGGGATATCTATCGTTTAACCATCGAGAATCAAGGATGGTTGAGTCAAGCAAAGAGGATTCCTCACTTAAATAAACGAAGACGACAATTGGAATGGTCTTCCAATTACCGATGCACAGTTGGTAAACTTCAACAATTCATCATGTGTCGTTCTCATATCAAAAAAAAATAAGAAAAGAAAATATATAAAGTACGATACATTCGACGTAGGAGAAGTCTTCGTTATTTCCCTTAGAGTTATTCGAACTCTGATTTCCTCTACTACGGCATTTTTCCATCTTTATTAAAAACTCCTCTCCCGGTGACGATACGAGCCCCTTTGGTATTTCATCAACACCCTCCTGATTCCGATGAAATTTGCACGTTACACACAACTCATAAAAACATTTTCCAAAAACTACTCGGTCACAGTGACTTACCAAGTCAACACCAAACGAAAGAAAAGATTTCAAGGAATACAAGAAAAATTCAAAAATTGTCTTTAGGAACCAAAGAAAATGCGATTACTTGCATAAGGATCCACCATTTTTAAAACGTTCTCATCCAAACATTTATCAAAACACTACAAGTTTCAAGATGACCAATTTGTTTGACATTAGTGCCCTTCCTAAACTATGCATAATTAGCCAGATCATGCATACTTGAGGATCAAGCAACAACAACCAACAAAACAGGACTCTTCCCGAATTACGCATAGTTAGCTAAGCTGTGCATAATTGCGGATCGAGTGACGACACAAACGTTATTATTACATACCAAACACGACTATGGAAGTTTTCGACCTAATCTTCAAAATAATTAAACCATTTGAAATGAAATTTGAAATGGGAAAATATTGTTACCACCGGTTTAAGAAACACATCCAACATTTTTCGTTCACTTTGGAAACATACCTTTTGCTTTGCCTTTTCATGAGAAAATAAATAAGTAATTAAATAAATAAATCGACACCATTTGCATTTAGTTCACCAAAATATTTGACACACTCATACCTATTTTCACAATAGACTATTCACAAAATGACGGTAAGGTGGTTCATGATTAAAGATCATTGCAAGCGCAACAAGTGATAAAATTAAGATCAATGAGATCGAACGAGGTAAACGAGCAATATAATTGCCAACAGCAATTAACTACATTAGAAAAGAAAATACTTCAAATATATGACAAAAGTCTCAGGATAACAACAGCAATCTACGAATACATGAAGTAAAAGTTGAATATCAACACAAGCGTCAAAAATAAAACAACGATCACACTTCCCATCGCCTCGAGTTGCACACCCATTCCACCAAGGGTATACGGGGAGAGAAGAATAACCACTTGGTTAACTATAAACAATTTTCACCAGGAAGATCGAGTTCTTTCACCTCTACAATTTGGTAAAGCGGCTACGCCTCCTCGCTTTTGTTAAATATAAATAAACAACCACTCTAATGAAAATTTATAGCATCATACAAGTAAATAC
This sequence comes from Glebionis coronaria, assembly GCA_025667525.1. Lineage (NCBI taxonomy): Eukaryota > Viridiplantae > Streptophyta > Magnoliopsida > Asterales > Asteraceae > Glebionis > Glebionis coronaria. The sequence goes on along the minus strand of JANFOE010000621.1, from coordinate 483,068 downwards.
AGAATTTTTCGGTTCCATTAACCGAAAGAAGAAAGTTACGGCGTCCATGAGCATGACAAAATACACCGGGTGACACACCCTCATTTTCAAGTACTAGGGAAATAGTAGTTTTAAAATAAATATAATAATAATGGTTTCATACCATAGACAATATTAAAATAAACAATTACATGACTACTCGAGCTCAGATATAGACTCGCAAAATCAAAGAACTGATGTCGCACGATCGAACCATCGTGACTCAAAACATTATATATACATCTTTATTAAATAATATACAAGTAGGCGTGTGTTGGGTAATCCCTTTTTATTTTCTAGTTACCGTTACCTTGTACATTGTAAAACCGAACATTTACACATTTTTAATTTGTGTTACACTATTAAAGAATTTATACCTTTCATCCTTCAATCTTTGCAAAGTTTTTATTTCTGGAAGTTATAATCTCAAGAAAATTATCAACATTAATAAAGGCGGTGACTCGGTTATCATATTTGATAAAATCATTAGGTTCGGAAATCTCCATACTTGTGTCAAAATCCCATTAATATCCATATTTTTAAGTACCAAAAACATACGTAGTAAGAATTTCCCAAGTTTTACGTTTTTATTATTACGACTTATATTATCACATATATACACATATCCAACACGACTCAACCTAGTCCCATTAACTCTTAAAAATTCAACCTTTGACTTTTATTACACACATGTCTTCCTTACAATTTATTTGCTATATTTTATTCACGCGGCTCGAATCAGGCGTCAAAGACGTTTCACGTAGTATTATCTCGGATAAATTACTGATTTTAGTCGAGACTTGAATCTCAAAAATTAATGATAATAATATGATAATATAATAATGAAGTAGGTGATCAAAATGCTTATTTCAATTATTTTCAAAATATATAAAATTCAACTTTTAATCCTTATCCCATTATCAGATGATTTTAAAATTAACACATCTCGTCGCGGAATAAAACAAAAGGTTTTTCAAACGATTTTAAACAAGCATCATCAAATTACACATATTGATTCTCTATAACGACAATTAAACAAACAAATGATTTCCAATGACGTTCCATCAATGTTTAAAATTTATTTCAAGCATTATAATTTCTCACTTATAGTGTACATTCCGATTTTATCCCAGTTTATTTACTACAACGAGTGACGAGTTTCTAGTTTACACCAATGCATACGTAAACATAACCTTATGTTTAAATTAAACCAATTTTTACAAAGTTTTTATCTCCAAAATACGTGACCAATTCTTCTACTCATGTTTTATATTACAAGATACGTCAAAAGTTTACTACGTTGACCCGAAAATTAATTCATACTAAATCCGAAGCTACATATACTCAATAGTCATCTCGCAAATTTTATTATAACTCCTTTCTCGAACTAATTTAAACAAATTCTTAACAAGTCCATCACAATCTTTTAGTATCAAATTTTAATATATGAAAACAAGGATTTTACGAGTAATAATAGTTACTTATTACGATTTACCATCCAAGGTTGAAGGAAAATAATTTCACAATGTCCATTTATTCTCTACACGAATTTTACTTGTTACAAAACACATCATACGTCATTTTTATCCGAAAGTTTCATTCATCAAATATTAAATATGTAAAACACTTTATGTTTAACCCATTTAATCAACAAAGTTTAGTGCTTACTTAACTCACACAAATGCCGGACCTCGTCATACATAATATCGAATTCAAAATAATGAAACAACAAAACAAAATGAAATAAACGAAGCGAAAATACGTATGTCAACTAAATGTTGTTATCGGCCTCGGATGAGTCTCGAAATCGTACTCCACAAAATTAACACAAAAACCAACCAAATTCCAAGTTATCGCGCTTGATCACAACGCCCGTCTATTTTAAAACACATCTTTAAAATTCAAGTAGAATAGTAAACAACGATTAAATGGCAACACGCCTCAACCACGTTTCATAATATACACACATGATTCGCCGCCCCAATGTACGCATCGTCGATTATACTTCGTCTATGTTATAGTTACGTGAACTAACATATCAAACCCATTAGGAATAAAGGAAATAAAGTAATACGTAAGTAAATTACGTCTCAAAAGAAAATGTCCAAAATGACACATCACGGTGCGATAACGACAATCGAGATCGACCTAGTCGATATAAAATATGTTACGAAGCATCATTTACGTATCTAGGATATCAAACGAGGTTCATATTCGGTTATTCGAACAATAAATTAATTATCAAGATTGATAATTAGCGGTAAGGCCGAATTCTCAACAAAACCGCATTATAACTTGTACGATAATCACTCAAGGACCATTGCTTCACGTGCAATGCCTTTAAACACCATAGTATATACATACTTTTACATAAAAATCATTCCTACATACACGTAGGATTACAACGCGATGTTGCCATGTAATGCAATGTAGCCCGTTATGCCAATTACATGCAACATATACGATAATCTTTACAGGAATTTGCAAATTACGATGATAAGTACTCAACGTACAAAACAATATATCTCAATATATATCTCAAAGTATTTACTTACTAAATACTTAGGGAATTCATATCAATTTCGAGGGATACATCTAAAATATAAAGTAATGCTAAAGAATTCTTACCGGAGCCATGCAGGATAGTTGTGTGTGCTTGGACCATTTCTTACGACACCAAAAGTTATAGTTTAGGATTTTCAAAAACGACCTAGTTCTCTATAACTCATGGCTCTGATTACCAATCTGTAACACCCCCACAAATGCTATGCGTAGCGGAACTACAACATTGGGTGCTACGTAGTTATCATCACACATAAGCTATATTAAACGACTCAAAGAGACGTAAAAGTTCAAACATTATTAAAACATCAAGTCTACAGTTTTCCAAATCCCAAAAGAAATATAAAACAGAGTTTGCGTTTAGGTCCCCACTGAATCTCAACCAAAAGTACATTTTCATTCTCACGACAAAATATAAAAGAGTTTTAAGTGCAAAAAGGGAGGAAAACAAGTAGACCGCCAAGCCACAACAACTTCCATCCTCGCATGCTCCACTGCTATCAACCTTGATTACCTGAGACACATGCTTAAAATCGTCAACCCAAAGGTTGAGCGAATCTATAGGTTTATCAAAACATCAGTTGAACATAAGTGTTAAAAACCAATCATGATCATTCAATAGCATTGTGGCCATACAATCTATTATTCAAGAATATGACAATTGTGTTTAAGCTCATGACACTAATCCGTTAACTCAATCACCCGCGTAATAAATACCGGCGTGATTCAGATGAAACCAGTGCCCCTTCTAAAGGCATCAGTTGCAATTATACCTTATTTCTCATACAAGATAATCTACCGCAGAACTTACTCAACGTACAGCTTCTCGGCTAGCATTGGGTCGTTAGCCCCGTAGTACTACAAATTGCATAAGCGGCTATTTCCCCCTACTCGAGGGCAGGACAATAGTTAATAGTTCATGAATTTAGGGTCTTTGGCAACTTGGTACTCAACACAATTTCGAGGCAACGTTCGGGTCCAACAATCATTCAAGCCTTATGTTCATTTTCATTTAACTAGCATGTATCCCCCTCGCGGGTTAAAAACATTTGAATAAAGTAAAGAGCGAGGCTATAGACTCACCTTAGATGACACACGAAGCTAGTAGTAGTAGTGATCGCCGAAGTGAAGATGCCTCCCAAATATATACGTCAAAAGCCGCCACCTAACAAATGAGGTGCGCGCTTAACAACATACTCAAGTACCTCAAAACATACTTAGTATAATAAAACCAACGATTCAAAATAATATGTACATAGACATGACCAACCAATACAAGTGAATCCCTTCTAAACCCCATAACATATACTAGCTTTCCAAAACTAGTATCTTCGATATTGATCCATCTCAAGATGCCAAATCAACACGGTTCAAGTACCCTACATAGGTCTCCAATCTCAGAATACACACTCTTACATAAGACTCATATCCTTTTAAAACTTTGAGAAGCTAATAGATTAGCCCCTCGCCCCAAACTATGACGCGAGGTTAAGTACCTCCCAAAAAATACTCAGCCGGTACTTACCGAAAGTACACGCTGTTTTACCATACCTAAACAACTCCGTTTTCGACGAAACTTGGTGACAAACTCACTCAATATCTGTAGAAGACTCAGTTAAAATTTCATCAAATGATTCACATTTTAGACCCACTTTCTCGACACATCTTTTGACCTAAAAAAACCGGACAGTTTTGCACACTTGTATCGTAAAACCGTTTTGACCTCCTTAACCAAAACCATTTACAAATCCGACTCTTGATTATGAAAATAGACTCAAAATGCTAAGTTTAGGGCCTGAGAACAGCCCTTGACCGTTTTTGAAACTCAAGTTATAGTCCCCGAGATTTGACCCAATATCGACAACAATTTCGGATTGCGTCGATACTCGCCTCCCGGTACACGAATATTCAAACCTATGTAACTTTTGACTCGTTATGAGTTAGAAGCTCTACCTTATACCGAAACGAGCGTCTCGGCGACTACTACAACAATATCCAATAATACCAACACTTATCCAACATCTACTGTACGAAAATCGGGCCTAAACCTACTGATCTAAAATGACTCTTTAAAAATCATACCAACAACCAATTTGACCCATTTTTATCATCATCTACACCTTAAATATGTTATACCCATCATCTACAACAACTCCTAATTCTTAAATTCACTTGCATGGTCACATGCATCAATTCAAAATTAAAAACAAATGCATGCACTCAAAAATAAAGAATCAATATAATAATAATAACATATGAGTGGAACCTTACAATGATTAATTAAGATCAAATGATCAAGAACACCATAAAGCCCCAAAATTTCGTGGCTCCTATGATCAAAAACACCAAGATAAAATCTTTTCCAAGCTTGTTTGATTGATTAGAATTGATCCTAGCAACAAAAACAATACATGCAACCAACAAAAATGGATTAAATCAAGGATCATCAAAAATAAATTTGGAAAATCAAAGTTGATGCATGTTAGATTTGATGATTGGAAAACACTTACAAGATGATTTTATAGGTGGGTCTTTGATTAGATTTCTTCAAAAATAAAATTTGGTGGTAGATTATGGTGGTGGTTGTTTGGCCGTGAGCTAGAGAGGAAAAGGGGGAGAAAACACACATTTTTGCTAGTTAAAAATGAAAGGTGTGTGTTAGTGGAAGCTTATATATGGTGGAGTGGGGTAGAAAGTGTAAATATGGCTATCTTTTGGCCTTTGTTACAAAATAATTTATAAAGATGGCAAAAATGGTACCTAGTAAGTTTTTATAAATTTAAGAGAGTCGGGTTTCGTCCCGGCTACCTCAAAATACTTTTAAATGGTTTAAACGCACACCAAATGAATACACACATGGTTCCGACTCGACTTAACACGTATTAAAATAAAATCTCGAAAAACTCAAATATCGATCAATCGATATTAAAATGTAAGTTTTGGGCATCCGTCGGTATCGTAGTCGTCATCGGTTCTTCTTAAATCGTCAAACGTTAAATTACGACCGTAAACGTTGGTTTCAACTTAAACCGTCAAATATATAACAAATGAAATTTCTTAAAAATTTCAAAAATATACGTAAAATAGGATTAAATAAATGACGTTGGGCTCGGGATATCACATCCACAAGTGAGCCTCAACTTACGAGAGATGCTCATACTGAACAGCTCTTGAGACAATAACTTAGCACCTTACGGTACTTTCACGGGTGTTACAAGAAGAGTTTCGGATCAGTGAAGAAGTGTTTCATTCAGAACATTCAAAAGTTCCGAATCAGCAAGTTCCGAACCAAGGGTTCCGAATCAAGGATTTGGTTTAGGAAGTTCCGAACCAATTGAAGTTCCGAACCAGTGAGTTCCGAACCAAGGGTTTCGTTCAAGAAGTTCCGATTCAGCAAAAGTTCCGAACGAAGGATTTATTCCGGATAAGTGACATATTCCGAATAGAGAATTTGTTCCGGATCTAGGATTTTGGTAAATATTCCGAGTGAAGGAGAATCATTCCGAACGAAGGTGACATTCCGGATGAGTGATTATTCCGATCGAAGAATTATTCCAAATGAGCTGTTATAAGGTTCTTTTTAGTTTTGTTTTTAATTTTTAATTTTCAAGCTTTACTTTTCTCGCCTTTTCCTTAGTCGCACTTTAAGTTTAATTGCCTTAGATTTATTTTAGCTTTGCCTTAGCTTAATTTTTAGTTGCGTTTTAAGTTTGCCTTAGTTAGATTTAAGTTTGCGTTATTTACTTTTAGTGCCTTTTTTAATTCTCGTCACGTTTTTAAATACTCGCCCTTTATTTTAAATTAGAGTTAGATTTACTTTAAAGTCATTTTACTTTAATTGTTTGCACTTTTAAATACTACAACGACACAACTATTTGTTTCTCTAAAGAACGACTGAGTCGCATAGTTAAACCAGTTTTTAATTCGAAGAGACTGTGACGATAACTTTTTACATACGAAATCTCTTGTATCAACATTTCAAAGACGCTGGTAAAAGTGGTTCTTCTTCTCTACCCATTGTTGAGACCGTTGCCTCTATTACTCCATCACTAACTCCATTTGGAGAAAGTGATCTCCTTTTGAAAGAATATGAAGCAACTTTGGGAGATGTGGACTTACAATATGACGATTATCCCTCCAATTGGGATGAAGACATTCGTACCATTGAGAAACTTCTCAATGAGGACCATATTTCTCCACCATCTCCTAAGGACATCTCTATCGATGAACCGAAATTGAAAACGCATTCCATCGAAAATCCTCCGGATTTTAGAGCTTAAGGATCTGCCGTCTCATCTCGAATACATGTTCCTTGACGACAATAAGCAGTCACCCGTCATCATCGCTAAGGACTTGAAAGAAGACGAAAAGTCTCGACTTATCGACGTTCTGAAGAATCATAAGAAAGCGATTGCTTGGAAAATCTCCGATATTCGTGGAATTGATCCTCACTTTTGCACACATAAAATTCTCATAGAGGACGACTTTAAACCCACTATTCAAAACCAAATAAGGGTGAATCCCAAGATCCATGACGTTATCAAAAAAGAGGTTATCAAACTTCTTGATGCGGGAATGATCTACCCTATCTCAGATTCACCATGGGTTAGTCTGGTCCATTGTGTACCTAAGAAAGGCGGAATCACCGTTGTGCCCAATAAAACAACGAGTTGATTCCTACTCGTCTCGTTACAGGGTGGAGAGTTTGTATAGACTATCACAAACTCAATGATGCTACGCGAAAAGATCATTTTCCCCTTCCTTTCATGGACCAAATGCTTAACGTCTAGCGGGTAATGACTATTACTGCTTTTTAGATGGTTTCTCGGGTTATTTTCAAATACCCATCGATCCCCAAGATCAAGAGAAAACAACATTCACTTGTCCCTACGACACATTTGCCTATAAAAGAATGCCTTTTGGCTTATGCAATGCTCCCGGAACTTTCCAAAGGTACATGTTGGCTATCATCCATGACATGGTTGAGGAAACCATGGAAGTCTTCATGGATGATTTCTCGGTCTATGGTGACTCCTTCTCTTCTTGCCTTGCCAATTTAGAACGCATGCTTAAGCGATGTGAAGACACTCGCCTTGTTCTAAATTAGGAAAAATGCCATTTCATGGTAAAAGAAGGCATTGTTCTTGGACATAAAATCTCCAAAGCCAGTCTTGAAGTCGACCGTGCTAAAGTCGATGTTATTGTAGAAACCATGATTTCCGGATCTTTGAAGCTACTAGGAATGCATAATGTTCATATGATTATACAATCAAAGCAGAATTAGAACACGACACATTAACAAGGTGTTTAGGGCACAAGAACATGAATTAAAACAAATGGGTTGCTTATTATATTAATAATAAACAACCACTAGACGTGTATACATTGAATCCCACGTCTAGTGCACACACGCTTTAGGTTTACATTGTGAATGAAAGTATATAAATAAACCTAATACCCTTGGTTGCTTTTATAGTGTAAGGATTAGGGTTTACAAGAGATGATAACAAATAAACAAGTAAATCTTCTATTTAAATAAACTTATGCAGAATATATCTTGCATGTTTATCTAAATAGAAGCTTCCATAAGCTTCTTGTCTATGTTTCTGTCTACTCTTGAATTGCATGTGACAATGCTTAGATTGCACATGACAACTCTTGAGCCATCAACGCTTAGTTTGCTCTTGTCAACGCTTGGATTGCTCTTGACAACGCTTGGATAATATCTTTATGTTTTCTTCGTTTTTGAGTTTCTGCCACATCAACTTTTTGACCCAACAATCTTCCCCTAGTTGATGTTGGCAAAACTCTATGTGTATCTCTTGTAAGTTGTACATGATCTTCAAATTGCTTCCCCTCAAGTGTAGCATGTATTTATTCCCTTTTTTGTCACATCAACAGGGAAGTCAACAATGTATGCAATCTTTGAAGATTCTCCAAACGTAGGCTCTATGTAATGATCTTGAAGAAAAATAAATAAAGTAATCTTAATGTAGAAGTAGAATAACCCAACCTTGTGTTCCATGTCTTGTACTATCCATGTGATGAAGAACTTATACTCATGTCACCAATTATAAGTAGACCTCGATCCCATTGTCAAAATCCTCATCCTTTGTGAGACACTGAGCACGATAATGTAACTCCTTCAAGTGATAGCAACCTGACCTTGCTAGATATGACAAGTCTTCATCACCAACCATGTAAAGCACGAACAAGTTACCTTTAAAGTCAGTGGCTGGAAGTGCATGACTTTAAGATATGATAGAACACAAACTCGCGAAAATCTTCTTCAATCATCAAACTTACCATAAGAATTCTTCCCGTTAATCCAACACCTCTTCATGATGAACCAATATCTTTGTATGTAAAAGCAAACATGGATAACTCTCTTTCACAAGGCTATCTCGATTACATACTCCAATAAATTACTTCATGAATCGTTGCTAACTCGCATTAAAATCATTAATCCATTTAAAAATATCCGAGCCATAAATATCACCATGATATTCTGAATCAAAACGGAGATTCCATATACCTTCGTGTGTAAAATCCTCCTTTTTGTGTGCTAAAACGTACCAATTTTCTCAACAGCAGCAATCCTTGTGTTGTCCAACATCCTCTCTTATCCAAGATCTTCATCAGATGTATTGTCCGATATCGAACGATACATGTCAGCGTTTGAATTCTCATATATCGGAAAACATGTAACAACGCCTGTCTCTGTCAGCGTTCTCTTGTCAGCGTCAAATAATTATTCATAAGTGGCTACCAATATCTGTGGCTATATCATCCAGGATAATGCAGTTTTTGCTTTGTAAGAAAAAGTGATGTAATTAAACGTGTTTATCATCACACGTTTCATTCCCCAAAACTTTAGGAAGTATCTCACGTCTTTATCTCTTTTCCTTATGCAATTTTAAACAGAGCTGCGTATATAATGTACCATAAATAAGGAATAAATCTTGTCTAAATTAACATTTAGACAGCCCACGATCTTTTCTTGTTGAATTCTTCAAACCACCAGTGCCATATTTAAAAGATACTCCCTACAAAGTAGGACTTATTAAATATCACACGCCTTTTTATTCCTGAAAATCAGCAAGTCAAAATCGTCACATTCATTCCTCCTAAAAATCAGTAACCAAAACGTTTAACCAACGTTTATCCTATCAAAACGGTGATCCAAAGAAAAACTTTCTTTCACACGCTTATTGACTTTTCTTGCTCACGTGATGTCCTGGAGGTAGCTTTTATGATTTCCAAAACATATACTCCTGTGAAAGCTAACATCCCATAATATAAGTTTAAACAAATCCTACGTGAACAATAAAGCAATCCATAGCTCGAATCAACCAGTAACATGCACAAATCATAACGTGAGATGCTGCTATAAACTTGTAACCATCTTTTGTCTTGTATCATGTGAAAAATTCATAAGATCTAGGGTTTATTCATAAAACCCTAATCATCAATCGATATATCAACAAGAACATAAATCATACTAGGGTTCATAATGGATTCATGAATCCACTCACCAAAGCTAGTATGATCCATCAGAACTCACAACAACATGTCTCCTTTTTCTGTATAAGAACGATCTAGGGTTTGTGGAAACCCTAAATCATGATTCTATGTGAAAACAGAAAACTGAAAATCATCTCTACAGCCAACTTCGACACTTAATAACTTTTGATTGAAGATAAAACTTGACAATCCCTCTGGTGGATGTTTAGATATATGTGTATAGAACACACACAAGAAATTTCGCGACGATCCAACGGTTCAATCAAAAGTTATGACCTTCTGAATACAGTTGCGCACACAAAAACGTCCAGAAAAACCCTAGACGGATTTTTCTTCTTTTCTCGATACACGAACACCTTGTTGGTCCTAGGATCACGAGCCACGAGGCTCTGATACCAATTGTGGAAACCTTGATTTCCGGATCTTTGAAGCTACTAGGAATGCATCATGTTCATATGATTATACAATCAAAGCGGAATTAGAACACGACACATTAACAAGGTGTTTAGGGCACAAGAACATGAATTAAAACAAATGGGTTGCTCATTATATTAATAATAAACAACCAGTAGACGTGTATACATTGAATCCCACGTCAAGTGCACACACGCTTTTAGGTTTACATTGTGAATGAAAGTATATAAATAAACCTAATACCCTTGGTTCCTTTTATAGTGTAAGGATTAGGGTTTACAAGAGATAATAACAAATAAACAAGTAAATCTTCTATTTAAATAAACTTATGCAGAATATATCTTGCATGTTTATCTAAATAGAAGCTTCCATAAGCTTCTTGTCTACGTTTCTGTCAACTCTTGAATTGCATGTGACAATGCTTAGATTGCACATGACAACTCTTGAGCCATCAACGCTTAGTTTGCTCTTGTCAACGCTTGGATTGCTCTTGACAACGCTTGGACAATATCTTTATGTTTTCTTCGTTTTTGAGTTTCTGCCACATCAACTTTTTGACCCAATAGTTATTGCTAAATTGCCTCCTCCTTCAACCGTGAAGGGTGTGAGAAGTTTCCTTGGTCATGCGGGCTTCTATCGTCGATTCATTCAATATTTTTTCTAAAATCGCTCGCCCGATGACCCACCTCTTGGAAAAAGATACTCCTTTTATCTTTTCTAAAGAGTGTATTGAATCCTTCAATCTTCTTAAGGAAAAGCTAACTAAGGAGCGAGTCTTGGTTACCCCTAATTGGGAGCTACCTTTTGAATTGATGTGTGATGCTAGCGACTTTTCCATTGGAGCGGTTTTGGGCCAAAGAGTGAACGAACACTTCCAACCAATCCATTATGCTAGCAAGACAATGACGGGGGCTCAATTGCATTATACCACTACCGAAAAAGAGCTTTTAACTATAGTGTATGCTTTTGAGAAGTTCTGCCCCTATCTTGTTCTTTCCACCACCATTGTCTATACCGACCATTCCATGTTGAAGTACTTGTTAACTAAATAAGATTCTAAGCCAAGACTTCTTCGTTGGGTTTTGCTCCTTCAAGAATTTAAAATCGAAATTCGTGACAAGAAGGGAGCCGAAAACCTAGCCGTGGATCATCTAATTAGAGTTGAGGATCCTTATCAAGGAGATTATCCGAATCAAGAGATCAATGAATCTTTTCCCCTTGAGGCCTTAATGTCTATCAATTCTAATCTTGATGAAACCCCATAGTTTGCGGACATTGCAAACTATTTGGGACAACCTTTACCTTTTCAAACAATGTGCGGATCTTGTCATTCGTCGATGTGTTGATGGACCGGCAGCGTTACTAATCCTTGAAGCTTGCCATAAAGGACCCACCGGTGGTCACTTTGGTCCTAATTACACCGCGAAGAAAGTATTCGACTCTGGATTTGATTGGCCCACCATTTATCATGACGCTCATGAAATGGTTAAACATTATGATGCTTGCCAAAGACAAGGCAAGATCACACATAAAGATGAGATGCCTCAAAATTTCATACAAGAATGTGAAATCTTTGATGTATGGGGCATCGACTTTATGGGGCCATTTCCATCATCTAAAGGGAACAAATACATCCTCGTAGTCGTTGACTACGTATCCAAATGGGTTGAATCTAAGTCTCTCCCTACGAACGATGCGAGGGTGGTTGTGAACATTCTAAAGCAACTTTTTTCTCGATTCGGTGTTCCTCGTGCTATCATTAGTGACCGCGAGACTCATTTTTGCAATGACCAATTTGCTCGAGTCATGGCTAAGTACGGTGTCAATCACCGTCTTTCCATCGCTTATCATCCCCAAACAAACGGTCAAGCCGAGATATCTAACCAAGGATTGAAGAGAATTCTGGAGCGTACTATGGGAGAGCATCGTGCCTCGTGGGCCGATAAATTAGACGATGCTTTGTGGGCTTTCCGTACCGCATATAAGACTCCGATTGGTTGCACTCCATATCGTCTTGTGTACGGGAAGGCATGCCACCTCCCTATTGAGCTAGAACATAAGGCATACTGGGCCTTGAAGTGGGCCAGTTTTGATATCAACAAAGCCGGTGATCTTTGGAAGATTCAACTCAACGAGCTAAATGAATTGAGGAATCAAGCTTATGAGAACTCATTGATCTACAAGGAGAATACCAAAATCATTCATGACGCAAGGATTAAAAACCGAGAGTTCCACGTTGGTGATCAAGTTTTACTCTTTAACTCTCGGTTGAAGATCTTCTCGGGCAAGCTGAAGAGACGTTGGTCTGGTCCATTCACCATCGCAAAAGTCTTCCCCTATGGCACCATTGAGCTAGCTCAACCAAATGGGCCTAATTTCAAAGTGAATGGCCAGCGTGTGAAGCTGTACTTTGGTGAGGACATCTCTCATGAGATGATTCCATCCCTCACCACATTTCCCTTAAATTAGTTCTGGGTCGAGTCAAGCTCGTGACTTGGTTAACAAAAACAAGCGCTTCTCGGGAGGCAACCCGTTGATCTATCTTTTACCGTTTTCATAATAAGTGTAGGGGGAGCCCCGTATGTATTTTTTGTCTTGTTTCTTATAATGTGCAGGGATTAAAGCTTCAAAGATCCACTTTTGATGACATTTGACGAACCGTGATCCCGTGTACCCGTCTTCCTGGTTCTATCCTAAACTGTCGTGATTCAATATTTCATATCTTATATGTTCACATTGAAATCACTATAGTTGTCCTTCCCTTAGCAAGATTTAAACAAAGTTCACAATGTCCTAAGTGTAGGGGAGTTTACTCCCACATGCTTAAACATTGAGGACAATGTTTATATCTTGTGTAGGGGGACTTCTATCGAAGTAAGTGGGCTTTTCCATGATTTTGTCCTCATTTTAACCGAAAAATTTGATTTTTCGACATTTTTCAAAATTTTCAATCTATTTTGGCCTAGTTGTATAGTAGTATTTTCCTTTGTTAGCGTTATTTACTTTCTTTGCTAGAATAAATTTTTAATAAAGTGGTTTTAATTTTCAAACGTTGTGAATCTTTTGACTCAACCCGAGTTTACTTATCTAAGTTTACTCTAGCTAGTATCCTTAACGTGTTTAAGTCAAGTTTTGCTAGGCTTTTATATAGGGAGCTTTAAAACGTGAAAGTCTTAACTCTCACGGGTTAAGAACAAGAACTTTTCGCAAGTTCCTATAATTGATCCTAGAGAGTCGTTTATCAAGGGAACTTTAAAATGCGAATTCTAAACTTGAAAAAGTCTAAGAGTCTGCAAGATCCTATAGATGACTCGAAAACCCAAAATTTTGATTCAATTTGCTAAGCATCCACGAGTCTCATTCCTTGAGATCTTAAATTATGGAGAACGAGAGATGACAGAGTCAATTATAAGTTTGGTATTCTTTCATGAATTTATGTGAGTTGATTATAAGCTTTTTCTCCCATCGGCTGTTAATAAATATATTTGCAATAAATAAGGTTGTACGATTTGAAAAGTTACTTAGCTTCTAGCGCAAGATCGTTTAAAAGTTGCTCGGTATTAATTAGAGTTCATATCCAAGGCATAAGTTATTAAAGCGGGATGCGGATATTGGCGAGTCCAAAAAGGTCCTAACAAGACATGAGGGCTACGTTGTGTTGCTAAAGATCCAAAAGTTATGTGAAGAATCATTTATCAAAAATCAATATGAAGGATCGAGACACACGACGAAAAGCAAATACTCCCCAAAAGATCATGGAGAAGTCTATCCAAAAAGGCCCTAACAAGGTATGAGGATAAATAGATCCAAGTCCTAAAAGGAGGCGGATCGTTGTATATCAAAGTTCAAAATAAAGATTGGAGAATAATGAAGAAGTCGTGGTCCATATACGGATTAAGCTTTGATTTTGTTTCATCTTTATGCTTATGTGATTAAAAAGTTCATCTTTTAATTCATCTCTAAGTTTTTATACGGATTAAGCTTTGAGCCTATCATGCTTATTGGCTTAGTTGTGTTTAGCTTATTTACTTTTTAGTTTTCTTAAAAAGTCTTATCTCTTTAAAGTTTGATCTAAAAATTTTGTTTATTTAAAGTTTAAAAAGTTCTTATTTTATGCTTATTAGTTTGTCTTTATATTAATTTGATTAAGTCTTGGTTTGAGCTTATTGAAAGTAGCTTATAAACTTTGCTTATTTGGTTTGCTTTTCTCGAAGTGCAAATCATCGTAAAAGGGTAAACCCCTTTCCGACTGAACATTCCGATTAGGGGCATACACATAACCTCGCTACTATTCCGATCACAAGGGATCGGAATAGGGTTTTACTTTCCGATCTGGATTCCTATCTGGATTCCGATGGGAATTATTTGATATTCCGACAGAAGTGACATTGATATTCCGATAGAAGCTCTTTCCGACAGCAACATTCCGATAGGAATTGTTTTCTTGCATTCTGATAGACACTTATTCTGACAGGATTCCGATTGTGTTTCCTTTGACATATTCGGACCATTCATTTTATGTATTCCGATTGGCACATTCCGATTGCTTTCCGACGAGTGCTTTTCGACGGGATTCTGATAAGGCATTCCGACTGGGTTAATTGTTTATTTTTAATTCAGTTTTAAGTTTTAAATTCATTACGTTTTAATTTCCAAAAATTGCACGCTTCCCGAAATCTTTGTTTTTACCAAGTGTTTTTCTAGTAATTTTTAGTTTAATTTTTAAAGCTTTTATTTTACTCAACAACATTTTCATATTTACTTTTAGTTTAAAATAGATAATCACCCCTTTTTATTTTCCCCCAAGAACGACTGAGTCGCACTCTTAACTAGTAATCAATTCGAAAAGAGCGGACGATAACTCTTTTTATAACTAAGTAAAATCTAGTTATTACACGGCCTGTTATCGAAGAAAACGAGAAAAGATGAAGTCAAAAGATCAAGAGTGCAAAAAGTATGGAAGTCCAAGGCCTATTCTGAAGATTTATCGAAGAAAAAGTCTAAAGACGAAAGTTCAATGAAGTCGAAGAACCAAGTCTAATTAAAGAAGAAAATTATAAGACGAGTTCAAATTATATCGACAAATCCCGAGATGACGTCGAGAAAGACAAAGAATTTAAATCGAGTCGAGACAAGAAGAAAGAAGGAAGAAAGCACCAACATTTTACTCCTCCTATAAATACCCTCCTAATGTGTCATTAGGAGGTGGTTAGTTAGATTAGTTTAGGAGTAGGAGTAGATTACTTTCTCTCTATAGTTTTCACTTCCTCTCTCTAGTTTTTCTTAATGATTTTCAAGCTTTCTCTTTAATCTTGTATTTGAATCATTAATCTTCATCTTTAATTTCAAGTTTTTCATAATCATCTCATTCTTCTCTTCTTGTTTAAAAATCTTTTGTTTGATTTGTTTAATCTTAAAGTTTTCATCTTTATGCTTAATTTGATTAAAGTTCTTATCTTTTTGTTATTATCATTTTCGTGTGATTCATGGTCTTAGCTTATTGTGGTTTTTGCTTAATTGGTGTCTAGCTTATTTTCATTTAAGTTTTTTTAAAAGTTTCATCTTTTTAAAGTTCAATCTTTCTCTCTTTTAGTTCGTTTTATAAACTTTGCTTATTTTGTGTTTTGAATGTTTTTAAATTTGTGCTTATTTAGTTCTACTTATTATTGTTTAGTTGAGTTTTAGTTAATTGCTTATTGTCAAAGTGCTTATTTGGTCTTTGCTTATATGTTTCTTTTGTTTCTTTTCTTTCCATTGTAATTGGAAAGGGTTTCTACATTCCGATAGCTTGTTGTGATCGCAATAACCCTTAGGGTTTCTACATTGCGATCAAGATTGCGATAGCCCCTTATTCCGATCGTGATTACGATTTCTCATTGCGATCGTGGATTGCGACGGAAATTAAGGTGTATTGCCACGGAACTCTGCCCAAATTTCGTTTGTCACATTACGATGGGGGGAACATTGCGATGGGATGAGCATTGTGATAGCAATGACATTGCGATAGTGTAACATTGCGATAGCTTTTGCTATTGCGATGGCTTCCATCACAATCCTTTATTTATTTTACTTAGTTGTTTTCTTTTTCAAGTTTATTTCTTTCCCGCCATTTTTCTTAAATTGTTATATTAATTGTTTTAACTTAGCTTTATTTTAAGTTTGCATTTTTATTAAGTTTTCAAAATTCACTTTTCAAAGTTTTAATTTTGCATCATTACTTTTAAGTTTTAATTTTTAGTTTTAATTTTTGAGCTTCCACTTTTACTTAAAGACATTTACATTTTCATTTTACCTTAGTTTAAAATAGATAATCAAACCTTTTTATTTTCCACAAAGAACGACTGAGTCACACTCTTAACTAGTAATCAATTCAAAAAGACTGGATAAACGAACAATCTTATACTTGGAAAAACCTTGTATTAGTTACCTTTATACATCCGATTGAGCAGTAATGGAGGCTTCTGCTACTACGGATGGACAGAAAGCGATGCAAACAGATCTTTATCAGGGTCGCACTATACATCCGATTGAGTAGTAACGGAGACTGCTGCTATGGATGGATAGGAAGGAATGCAAGGAGATCTTTATCCGGGTCCCATTATTCATCCGATTGAGCAGTAGCGGAGACTGCTGCTATGGATGGATAGAAAGCAATGCAAAGAGATCGTTATCTGGGTCGCACTATTCATCCGATTGAGCAGTAGCGGAGACTGCTGCTATAGATGGATAGAAAGCAATGCAAAGAGATCTTTATCCGGGTCGCACTATTCATCCGATTGAGCAGTAGCGGAGACTGCTGCTATCGATGGATAGAAAGCAATGCAAAGAGATCTTTATCCGGGTCACACTATTCATCCGATTGAGCAGTAGCGGAGACTGCTGCTATGGATGGATAGAAAGCAATGCAAAGAGATCTTTATCCAGGTCGCACTATTCATCCGATTGAGCAGTCGCGGAGACTGCTGCTATGGATGGATAGAAAGCAATGCAAACAGATGTTTATCCGGGTCGCACTATTCATCCGATTGAGCAATAGTAGAGACTGCTGCTATGGATGGATAGAAAGCAATGCAAAGAGATCTTTATCTGGGTCGCATTATTCATCCGATTGAGCAGTAGCGGAGACTGCTGCTATGGATGGATATAAAGCAATGCAAAAAGATCTTTAATCCAGTTTGCACTATTCATCCGATTGAGGAGTAGCGGAGACTGCTGCTATAGATGGATAGAAATCAATGCAAAGAGATCTTTATCTGGGTCGCACTATTCATCCGATTGAGCAGTAGCGGAGACTGCTGTTATGGATGGATAGAAATCAATGCAAAGAGATCTTTATCCGGGTCACACTATTCATCCGATTGAGCAGCAACGGAGACTGCTGTTATGGATGGATATAAAGCAATGCAAAGAGATCTTTATCCGGGTCGCACTATTCATCCGATTGAGCAGTAGCGGAGACTGCTGCTATGGATGGATATAAAGCAATGCAAAGAGATCTTTATCCGGGTCGCACTATTCATCCGATTGAGTAGTAGCGGAGACTGCTGCTATGGATGGATAGAAAGCAATGCAAAGAGATCTTTATCCGGGTCGCACAATTCATCTGATTGAGCAGTAGAGGAGACTGCTGCTATGGATGGATAGAAAGCAATGCAAAGAGATCTTTATCCGAGTCGCACTATTCATCCGATTCAACAGTAATGGAGACTTCTGCTATGGATGGATAGGTGCGGGCTTCTCAACGGGGATCGTAGTTACATCCTTCCAAGAGCTGGGAGGGGACCCATGGCGTTGTGGATTTGGTTAGGAGGGCAATTCCACTGTAGATGGTTTCTGGTATGAGGAGGACACGCCAGCATGTTTTATATGCTGGGAAAGCTGGGGATGCACTACTTCTGCATCCTTTTCATTGGTGAGATATATGTTATATCTCCACACCCGATGGTGAAAATTTTGGGGTTTGAAGTAAAATAAAATAAAAAGAGCATTTTAACTAGAACCCCTTTTGTGTCAACAACTATACGCGGAAGACTTGCTGTTATACTTCAAGCTTGTGGGATACAGACATTAGTTGATAGCATTAAACTTCTACCCAGCAGAGAGGTTAAGATTATTGTTGATGGCGATTGGGTAGGAAGTTGCAAAGAATCTGCTTCACTCGCAGCGGGGCTGGGCGAAAGGGGCGCAGAAAAGAAGTACTTCAAATGGTGGAAATAAAAGAAGATACTAAGAATAAAGAAGTGCGCGCCTTGCGGGGTGCTGCAAAAATGGTCATGCATCCACTATCACTGGTTCAAAATTCGCATGAACTTTAACTTCTAAAGAGAGGAAGTTACATCTCCCAGGGTTTGGTGGATGATGGTATTGTCGAACTAATTGGACCCGAAGAGGGAAAAAGGTATGTCCAAAAACATGGGGCATTCAACATCTCTTTACGAGGAATGTCGAACACATCCCTACAAAATACACCCATTGTGAGTTGGACATGTCTTCTAGGTTTAGAGTTGCCCACCTTGTCACTTAGGGAGAAACAGGTTAGGAAGATGGGGCATCCTTTGACCAAGTATTTCTGGATTTTTGGTGCTAGAAATAACACTAAGTCTAGTGTTGATTATATCGGGGTTACCGTCCCCTTGTATAATCAAGGTTTCATATCCCCAAGGTATACGAACCAGTTTTTGATCATATATGATCACTGCATGATACTTTGCTAGCCAATCCATGCCAATGACGACATCAAAGCTACCAAGACTTACTGGAATCAGATCGATGTTAAACGGGTGATTGGAAAGGTTTAAGGCACAACCTCGAATGATGGTGTTAACCGTCACCACTTTTTCGTCGGCTAGTTCTACAGTATAGTAGGGGTGTAAAACTGATGGAGTGATTTCCAATATTTTACTAAATTCAGTAGATATAAAACTTCGGTCTGCCCCGGTGTCAAACAAGACAGATGCATATCGTTGGTTTAGTAAAAACGTACCAGTGACGATGTTGGAATCTGGATTGGCTTGGGCATTGCCAACCATGTACACTTGCGATGAAGTTCCCTTGTTGTCCTTCTTTTGGTTGGCCAACTTGGGACAGTCGTGTCTTACATGTCCAGGGGTTCCACATTCGTAACATACTACAACTCTCTTTGGTCCACTGCTACTTCCACCTGTGGGGTTTCGGTTTCCCTGTTGCCCAATTCCGCTCCCACGAGCATTGGACTTGCCTTTGTTGCTGTTTCTGGGTTGTTATTGGGTCGAACCGGGGTAGCAACATTTGCTTGACATTCACGAGCAAAATGGCCTTGTTGGCCGCACTTGAAACATCCTTGGCATTGTCCTCCAGCAACATGATGATAGTTTCACTTTGGACACTTAGGCTTGGATCCTGAGTAGTTCTTAGTGCGGGTTGTGGGAGTAGTATCATCAGCTTGTCCAACGTTTTGCCTTTTGGAAGGTTGCTGGTGCTGGCTACGAGAGCTTTCATCTGATTTTCTCTTGTTATCCGTTTGCTTTTCAGACAAATTGCGGGCTCGCTTGTTGATTAGCTCAGTCGTAAATTCCATAACACGCTCAACGGTAGTAGGCCGTGATGCTAGCACACTGTCATGGATGTTCTCAGGGAGTCCGCTGACATACTTCTCAATCTTGTCGCTTCTTTGAGGGAACATTCTAGTGCACATCAAGCTTCACTCTTGAAATCTTTGGTTGTACCAAAGGATGTCATTGTTCTTTCATTTTAGATCCCACGGCTCTATTTCCAACTTCTTCATTTCTCCTCTAGGACAGTACTTCTCAGTCATCCTCTCTTTGAGGTTGGCCCAAGTGAGAGTATAATCAGTGTCATGTCCAACGGTAGCGACCAC
Organism: Glebionis coronaria; assembly: GCA_025667525.1. NCBI lineage: Eukaryota > Viridiplantae > Streptophyta > Magnoliopsida > Asterales > Asteraceae > Glebionis > Glebionis coronaria. The sequence continues at coordinate 462,694 of JANFOE010000621.1, read as the reverse complement.
AGTGTTCCACCAGGTAAGGGCGCTCTCGAGTAGTGTGCATGTGGAAAACTTAACTCTGTACTCGTCAGCACAACCGCTGATGCGTAAAAATGTCTATAGTCTATCAAACCATTGCATCTATTCAACAACTCCTTTTCCTCGGTAGTATAAGGGTTTGCACTTCAAGAAGTCAGGGTAAGAACAACCCCTATTGGTGTTGTTTCTGCGTATATTGAGGTTTAGATCATTGTTTGCATTTGAATTAGCTCCTCTAGCTGCCATAGCTGCTGTAATGCCCTCACTTATAATTTCCTTGAGTTGTGCAGCGGTGACATTTTGAGTAGCTTCTGGAAATTCAGTATCAGCGGCGTTTGAAGTAGTTGCATTATTGGGATTTGATTGCGTAATCACCATTTGTCTATAATCATACATAAAATGAGATTATTAGTTCAAATGTTAGTACAGTTTTTATATTATTTATACGGGGAAAATTCATGCATTGATTTCATAACAAATTAGATAACCTGTCAGGATCTCATAATATAATACATTGCACAACAAATATAATAAAGAAAGTGATTACATGCTATTGCCATAAGAAATTTAACATCCATCTAGCATAACAAAATCCAAGTCATAGGCCTGTCAAGCCTTGTCCAGGGTAGTGATACACACAGTCTTTAATACATTACATCCCAAAATACATGTCCGAAAAGAAAAGATACAGTACAGGATTACATCACCAAAAGCTGAAAAGAAATAAAAGTACAAAAGTCCTAGACCATGACAGCTAGGGTACAACCCATAAGCTGATCATGATGTAAAAGAAATCTAGTACATCTACTCTACTCCTGCCTAGATGGTCTGCTAGATAAGGAGGGGGCTGGTGGGGCGGATGAAGCTGTAGATGCTCTCCTGGTATTCCATAAAGTCTGAACTGTCGCTCGGGCCTCCTTGAGCATGCGGAATGCTGTCAGCAGCTGGGTCCTAAGTCTGTCGACGGCCCCACGAAGATAAGTCATCTCTGCAGTAACCCCATCGTGTCGGACGGTGGCAAGGTCGAAGAAAATGGACAGGGACTGCTCCTGAGCAGATAGAGCAGCATGGGTCTGGTGTTGGAGACTCTCCATGGTCTGGATACACTGGTGGAGACGATAGTTCTTGATACAAGGATTTTGCTAGGGTTCAATTAAGTTCTCGGTATCTTCTTGAATTGATAAAGGTTTAAGTGTGACTCAGTCGTTCTTGGTAACGAAAAGGGAATTGTTTGGTGTAGTAAGCTAATTAAAAATAAAGACTTGAAACAATAAAAATAAACACGGTAAAAAGAAATAATAAAAGATAAAAACTTGACGGGAAATTAATGACGAGAAATTAAAAAGGCAAACTTAAAATAAACTAAGGCAAGTAAATTAAAAGTGCGATCAAGTAAAAAGGCGGGGAAAAATAAAGTCTAAAACTAAATGTATAAAATTGCAAAACTTCAAAAAAAATTAGCTCATCCGGAATAAATCCTTCATCCGGAATGGTTCCTTCATCCGGAAAAACACGCTCATCCGGAATAAATATTCATCCGGGTAACTCATTCATCCGGAATAATTTCTTATTCGGAATCACTTGTTCATCCAGAATAAAAATTCATCCGGAATAAATATGCTGATTCGGAAAAAGGCCTCATCCGGAATGTTGGTTCATCCGGAATAAACCTTCACTCGAAATAAAAGGCTTCATGCGGAATACTTTGCTCATCCGGAATAATTGGCTGCCATCTTCAGAATCTGGGCAAAGAAACAGTAAGAAGATACGAAGAACAGGGAAAACTAAAGGGACATGAATTCAATCAAATCTAACCAAGATAAACCAAAAGATTAAACCAAAATAACCACCAATGATCAACTAACAATAATCAATCAAAACAAATCAACAAAACTAACAAATATAACCAAATCAATCAAAACCCATTTGATGAAAAACCATAAAACTCAAGAACACAATCATGAACAAAAGCAAAGATTAAACAAGAAAGGTAGAAGAAGATTAATTAAAAACTTGATTAAAAAGTAAATGATTCCACAATTAAAAACATGAAAATTAAATCTTACCTATTAAATCTTGAGAGAGAAAGCATAAATTTAGAAAGAGAAAGCATAAAACTGAACTATTCCTAATCTACTCCTAAAACTAACCAACCCTCTCCTAACAAATGAGGGTGGTATATATAGGAGAGGGGAGTGGTTGGTGGCTTCCTCTTTCCTTTTTTTTCTTCCGTCTCGTCTTTAAAGTCTCAAATTTTGGCTCGGGATTTATTTAAACTCGTCTTGAAATTTCTTCATAAATAAGACTTGAGTTCTTCGGCTTTATTAAACTTCCGTCTTTGGACTTCTTCTTTGATAAATCTTCAGAATAGGCCTTGGACTTCCGTTCTTTTTGCACTCTTGATTTCTTGACTTCGTCTTTTGTCTTATCATTGATAAAAGCCCGTGAAAGCCCGTGTTTTCCTTCCTTTTTCACATTTTGGTCCTAACACACAACAAAAACACAAACCACGCATAATTCTGACATTTACGACATAAAATACACGTTATGGTCTCGTTTTCATTATAATTAAGTGGTAAAAGGATGGGTGTTTTCACACCTATCAAATCCCCTACACTTGACCATTGTAATGTCCTCATGCAATGCATTAATCACAAAGCAAGATTACACTTTTCATCACAATCAATCCACAAGGCCTTTATTAAAGAGATAGAAAATAACAAAACAAGTAAAGAAATCAAAGACTTACCTTAGGGTTTTGGAATGTCATGAATGATTATCATCCTCAAGTTTCACATTCCCCATACCAAGCTTAAAAACGAGATCATCGTTATTATAAGTTAGCAAACTAACAGGAACTCATGTGGGCCAATTATTTACTTAGACTCCCTTATTCCTAGGTGTATCTCTTATATTTTATTATTGTCTTGAATGATCACGAGGATGCATTGTTGACTTATTTCGATAGTTATTAAGGCTGAAAATAAAGTGGGACGATTTAATCAATAGTTAGCTAAAGGACAAAATCTTTTAAAACTGCTTCTCGGGACCTCATAAAGTTCGTATCTTGGCATAACTCGCTTCGCGATTTGAGACCTTTCTCGGACCGATATTTGGCAGCAACTTCATACATTAAATCTTTGAGAGACGTTCTTGAAATTATGGTCTTCTCTTTAAAATAGGAATTTCTTCACTTGAAGTTTTGAGAGATTCTTCATATTTGGACCACGACTTCTTCATTTTTCTCCAATCTTTATTTTGGACTTTGATATGCAACGATCAACCTCCTTTTAGGACTTAGATCTATTTATCCTCATACCTTGCTAGGGTCTTTTCGGATAGACTTCTCCATGATCTTTTGGGGAGTACTTGCTTTTCGTCGTGTGTCTCGATCCTTCATATTGATTTTCAATAAATGATTCTTCACATCACTTTTGGATCTTTAGCAACAAAATGGAATCCTCATGCCTTGTTAGGGCCTTTTCGGACTCGCCAATCTTCGCATCCCGCTTCAATAAGTTATGCCTTGGCTATGAACTCTAATTTATACCGAGAAACTTTTAAACGATCTTGGGCTAGAAGCTAAGTAACTTTTCAAATCGTACAACCTTATTTATTGCAGATAAATTTATTAGCAGGCGATGGGAGAATAGGCTCATAATTAACTCAACTAAATTCATGAAAGAATACCAAACTTATAATTGACTCTATCATATCTCGTTCTCCACAGTTTAAAATCTCAAGGAATGAGACTCGTGGATGCTTAGCCAATTAAATCACAGCTTTGGGTTTTCGAGTCATCTATAGGATCTTGCAAATTCTTAGACTTTTTCAAGTTTAGGATTCGCATTTTAAAGTTCCCTTGATAAACGACTCTCTAGGATCAATTATAGGAACTTGCGAAAAGTTCTTGTTCTTAACCCGTGAGAGTTAAGACCTTCACGTTTTAAAGTTCCCTATAAAAAAGCCTAGCAAAACTTGACTTAAACACGTTAAGGATACTAGCTAGAGTAAACTTAGATAAGTAAACTCGGGTTGAGTCAAAAGATTCACAACGTTTAAAATTAAAACCACTTTATTAAAATTTATTCTAGCAAGGGCGGAAAATAACTATAACAAAAGAAAAACTAATAGGCCAAAATATATCAAAAATATTGAAAAACGTCGAAATATTGATTTTCCGGTTAAAATGAGGACAAATGCAAGGAAAAGACCACTTAACTTCGATAGAAGTCCCCCCTACACTTGATATAAACATTGTCCTCAATGTTTAAGCATGTGGGAGTAAACTCCCTGATAGGTGTATAAACACCCATCTTTTCTACCACTTAATTACAATAATAACCGGACCTAAATGTGTATTTTATGTCTTTTATGCCGGAATTATGCGTGGTTTGTGTTTTTGTTGTAATTTAGGATGAAATTATGAAAAGTGGAGAAAACACGGGAATTCACGGGCATTCACGACTTTTATTGAAGAAAAAGATGAAAGACGGAGTCAAGAAGTCAAGAGTGGAAAAAGAACGGAAGTCTAAGACCAATTCTGAAGATTTATCGAAGAAAAAGTCAAAAGACGGAAGTTTATCAAAAGCCGAGAAACTGAAGTCTATTTTATTGAAGAAACTAAAGACGAGTTCAAAAGATATCCCGAGCCACAAGTCCTTAAAGTCCGAATTTAAAAGAAAGATTAGAAGAAAAGGACTAATGACGCAATTAATGAAGATTAAATGAAGGAGGGGCTTAATCTTGCAATTAACAAGAAATGAAGGAGGGGAGGAAGCTTCCTAGTCCTCCCCTATAAATAGTTTAGGATTGTTAATTATTCATGTTGTTGGCTAACTTGACAAATTAGCTCTTCCATCTTTATTTTATGCACATTTAAATACTTGTCATTTAATTACCTTGTCTTGCACTTTATTACCATTTAATTCAAGTAATTTTTCCTTTTTAATTCTTGTCAAGCTTTATCTTTATCTTGTTAATCTCATTCTTCCTTTCTTTACCTTGTGTTGATTTGTTTATGTCCATGTTCTTAATTTTGGTTGATTTATTTAAGTGGGATTTGATTATTTTGATTAAGTTTTGTGAGTTTGATTGTTTAGGATTGATTGTTTATGCTTTATATTTGTTTATTAATTTGTTTGATTTAATTTTATATTTGATTTGGTTAAGTTTTATTTAGATCCATGTGTTTTAGCTTTTCCTTGTTCTTCGCATACTGTTACTGTTCTTTCCAAGGATTCGTGCCCAGCAGACATTCCGAATAGGGAATATCCAGTTTGTGGCTTACGCGGAATATTATTTATTCCGAGTAAGGGTTTGGCAGTTAGGTTTATGCGGAATATTTTATATTCCGAATAAGGGTGTTTATTCCGAATAGAAGGACTTTCCGCATAGTGACAGTATTCCGAATTGACCTTTTATTCCGAGTGGGCATTTTATTCCGAGTAGGGGGATTTTTCCGCATAAGGCTTTCTTTCCGAATAGGCCTTATATTCCGAATAGAACTTTATTCCGAATAGGGACAGATATTCCGAATAGAGGGTTATTCTGCATAGGGGGTTTATTCCACATAGGGCCAAATATTCCGAGTAGACAATTATTCCGAATAGGGCTATCTTTCCGAATAGGTGACAGTTATTCCGAATAGCATTTATTCCGAATAGGAGTTTATTCCGGATAGGGAAATCTTAGTTTTTAGTTTTCTGCCTTTTCGTTTTAAGCTTTACTTTTCCCGCCTTTTGCCTTAATTGCACTTTAAGTTTATTTGCCTTAGTTTAAGTTTTAGTTTTAGTTGCGTTTTAAGTTTGCCTTAGTTAGATTTAAGTTTGCGTTATTTACTTTATTGCCCTTTAATTTTAGTCTTGCCTTTAAATACTTGAACTTTATTTTTATTAGACTTAGATTTACTTTAATTGCACTTTTACTTTAATTGTAATTGCACCTTTTATTTTCAAAACTACAACGACACATCTTTATTTCACCAAAGTTCAACTGAGTCACACATAAAACAATAGTTTTTCAATTCGATTAGACTGGAACAACGAATCTTTTTTTAATTGGGTAAAAACCTAGTTATCAAATGGCGCCGCTGCCGGCTCTTTTCGTAAAGATCAACAGTTTTTTGTGAGAGACACGTTGCTTTTTGGGACCCGTTCACTTGTGAACGTTATTTTTCTTGCATAAAAAATTCATAAAAACCATAAAAATTAAAAATTTCAAAAATCCAAAAAGATTTTATCTTTCTTGTGTATATATATTGTCTTTGCGTTTGGTTTTGTTTTCTTTTGCATTTTCAGGTGTATGCGTACTAGATCTTCTAATTATCAAGAGCCCGAGCCTCAAGAAGATTTAGATATGGCAGGTGTTAACAACAATAATCAACTACCGCACCTCAATAATAATAATAATAACAACAATGCTCCTCCACAGCCCGATCTTCGGACCATGGAGGAACTTTGTCAACCAACAATGTTTGGACGAGGAGGACCGATTGCGCCGATGCAAATCAACGCTCCTGAGTTTTCGTTGAAGCACCACATGATTCAGCAAGTACAAACAAACCCATTTAGAGGATTGCCTGATGATGATGCCAACAAACACCTCGACAAGTTCATTACAACCACCCAAAGCATGAAGTTGCCTGGGGCCACAATGGATGTTCTCCGCCTACAACTCTTCCCGCATACTTTATCACATCATGCCGAGAAATGGTTTGATCGTCTCCCGAAGAATTCTATTCACACTTGGGATGACATGACTCAACGCTTTCTTTCGCGCTACTTTCCACCATCCATGGTCACAAGCCTTCGCAATCAGATCAGCGGTTTCATGCAAGATCCCGATGAATCTCTTTTTGATGCATGGGAGAGATATAATGTCTTGATCGACCGTTGTCCAAACCACAACATGCTTCCGGTCACCTTGATCGATACTTTCTACAACGGATTGACTTTTCGAGATCGTGATACGATCAATGCAGCCGCCGGTGGCACATTCATGAAAAGGAGACCCGAGGAGTGTAGAGAGTTAATAGAAAACATGACTACTCATCATAAGAACTGGGATTCCTCTGCTTTTTCTAGAAACAACACGAGAGTCAATGTTTCTTCTACCTCAGCAAACCCTGAGATGACCGAACTCACCCGCATGATGGCTGAAATGAGCAAAAGTATTACGCTTCTCGCTTCAAATCAACAACAACAACAAGTTAAAGCGGTTGCTAATCCTTGTGAAACATGTGGCGGTCCTCACTCATACACCGATTGTCCTTCGACACAAGGAAATCCGGAAAATGTGTATGCTGCTTATGGTAATTATTCACCGGAAAATTACCAAGCTAGACAACAAGGGGATAGAAATCTGCTGAGCTACCGTTCCAACAACTACCTTTCACCTGGTTTTTCTCCTCAAAACCAAAATCCCGCCAACAACTACAATAGAAGCAACCAAATCCCACCTCGTGCTTCTAACCCTTATCAACCACCCAACCAACAATACCCACCCATTAATCCCGATGTTGACACAATCATGAGAACTCAAGGTGAGCAAATCAAGAATCTACAGAGCCAAATAATCAATTTGAAAGGAGATATCTTGAAGCAAGGTAATGACATCAGAACCGAGGTTTGTGATAATCTTCAATCCTCTTTCATCACTCAAACAACTGAATTGAAGAATCTGTTGGCTAGTTTCTTGCCTGAAGCTCAACCTTCTTCTTCTTCGGGTTCTCTACCTTCAAACACCGTCACCAATCCGCGAGCTAATGTGAGTGCTATAACTACGCGTAGTGAAACTACCATTGTCACCCCATCTCCCCCACCACCATCATCTACACCTCCTCCACTAACACCATGTATCCCTACTCCTCCTACACCTAGTAATAGTGCACCACTACCGTCTCCGCCTCGTCATGACGATGTATCTCGGAAGGACCCGTCAACATCACAACCGTCACCACCTACACCTTCACCTAACCCTTATCAACCTAGAATCCCATACCCTTCTCGTATAGGCAAGACCAATGATCTAACAAAGGAGGACTCGCAAATAACCAAATATATCAATATGATTTCTCAAATGGGATTCAACATTAGTTTCCTTGAAGCTCTTGTCCACATGCCCAAATTTGTTAGAGCATTTAAGGAATTGCTTAACAAGAAGGAGAAGCTGCTTGAACTCGCCAACACACGATTAAATGAAAACTGCTCTACAGTTATTCTTAAAGAACTTCCGGAAAAACTTGGAGATCCCGGTCGTTTTGTGTTGCCTTGCGTGTTCAACAAAACTGAAGAATTTACTGCCCTTGCCGATCTCGGGGCTAGTATTAATCTTATGCCACTGAGTGTTTGGAAAACACTATCTTTACCCGACCTCATTCCAACAAAGATGACTCTTGAACTTGCAAATCGCACTCTCGCTTACCCCGTCGGTATAGCCGAAGACGTGTTTATTAAAGTTGGCGCATTTACTTTCCCGGTCGATTTTGTCGTAGTTGATTATGAAATGGACCCTCGTATTCCTTTAATACTTGGTCGACCATTCTTGAGATCCGGACGTGCTTTAGTAGATGTAGCCGAAGGTGAGTTAATCTTAAGAGTCGGGAAAGATTCACAAGTTTTTACAATGGGGCAGCTTACAGGCAAATCCTTTGGTGGCCGAGAATCAGTGAATATGATAAACGTGCTCGATGACTTTACCATGTACAACAATCCTCTATTCGAGTCTTCTACTGATAATCCACTCTTTGAAGATCATGTGGATGATTCTCCCCCTGCTTTTGACGCTTCTCCCATTTATGATTCACCACCGGTCTTTGATGCTTATGATGATGATGATTCTAGCTCAGATTCGGATGATTTTGATTGTACTTCTGAGTATCCCGAGCTGCCCACATTCGATGCTTTTGATGAGGCTGATACTCTCTCGAGCGATTCTTCACATGATGAAGATCCTCCGCCATCACTCGATCCTACTTCGGACGATTACTCATTCGAGGAAGATTTCTCTGAATTTCTCAACACATACTTCCCTCATGAGAGTGATGCACCTCCTTTGGACTTTGAAGATTATCGTCTTGATCCTACTTTGGATTTGAAGAGCATTTTGTCCAAGGAGAAGAAACCGGTTGACATCGAAATCCGTTGCACGTATGATTTAACACCTCTTTGTCCCACTTCTGAGGACGAGGTTGTGCTTCTTTGCGGATCTTCTTCACACTCGGCTGAGCCTGAGTGCTATTTTCCCCTGAAGGAAAAGGTGTTCGACCCCGGTATTGAAGTCTTTAAGCCATCTCAGTATCCACCTGATGAAATAAAAGGAAAAATCTTTGGAAATTTTGAAGACATGCTTGCACCGCTTCATACTTGCTTCTACTATGCTCCATCACTGCTTAAGGGAACCTTGCCACTTCTCTTTTGGCTTGCCTTGTTCGCCTTAAGCTCTTGCTTATTGATGGATGAAAACTATGTCTTCGATCCTGGTGGATATGTTGCATGCTTCTTCCGTTGATGATCAAGGTCGAGTCAGGCTCACGACTCGGTAAATAAAAAACCAAGCGCTTCTTGGGAGGCAACCCATGCATCTATCTTTTCGCTTTCTTTACCATAAGTGTAGGGGGACCCTTTGGATTGCTATTTCCTCTCCTCACTTCTTAATCAGGGATTCGAGCTTTAATGATCCACTCTTGATGATTCTTGACGACCCGTGATTCCGTGTTCTATTTCTTCCCGGTTCTATCCTAAACTCTTTTCGATTCACTATTTTATATTTCTCAATATTAAAATAGGAATCTCTTTAGTTGTCTTTTCCTTAGCGAGATTTAAACAACGTGCACAATGTCCTAAGTGTAGGGGAGCTTACTCCCACATGCTTAAACATTGAGGACAATGTTTATCTTAAGTGTAGGGGGGACTTCTATCGAAGTTAAGTGGTCTTTTCCTTGTTTTTGTCCTCATTTTAACCGGAAAATCAATTTTTCGACATTTTTTAAAAAATTTTGATCTATTTTGGCCTATTAGTTGTTATCTTTGTATAGTTATTTCCTTTCTCCGCTAGAATAAATGTTTAATAAGTGGTTTTAATTTTCAAACGTTGTGAATCTTTTGACTCAATCCGAGTTTACTCTAGCTAGTATCCTTAACGTGTTTAAGTCAAGTTTTGCTAGGCTTTTATATAGGGAGCTATAAAACGCGAAAGTCTTAACTCTCACGGGTTAAGAACAAGAACTTTTCGCAAGTTCCTATAATTGATCCTAGAGAGTCGTTTATCAAGGGAACTTTAAGATGCGATTTCTAAACTTGAAAGAGTCTAAGAATTTGCAAGATCCTATAGGCGACTCGAAAACTCAAAACTTTGATTTAATAGGCTAAGCATCCACGAGTCTCATTACTTGAGATTTTAAACTGTGGAGAACGAGAGATGATAGAGCCAATTATAAGTTCGGTATTCTTCCATGAATTTATGTGAGTTAATTATGAGCCTATTCTCCCATCGCTTGCTAATAATTTATTTGCTAATAAATAAGGTTGTACGATTTGAAAAGTTACTTAGCTTCTAGCCCCAGATCGTTTAAAAGTTGCTCGGTGATAACGAGAGTTCATAGCCAAGGCATAACTTATGAAGCGGGGCGCGAAGATTGGCGAGTCCGAAAAAGCCCTAACAAGGCAGAGGGCTATGTTTTGTTGCTAAAGATCCAAAGTGATGTGAAGAATCATTTATCAAAAATCAATATGAAGGATCGAGACACACGACGTAAAGCAAAACTCCCCAAAAGTCATGGAGAAGTGAATCCGAAAAGACCCTAACAAGGTATGAGGATAAATAGATCCAAGTCATAAAAGGAGGCAGATCGTTGTATATCAAAGTCCAAAATAAAGATTGGAGAAAAAAAATGAAGAAGTCGTGGTCCAAGTATGAATCTCTCAAAACTTCAAGTGAAGAAATTCCAATTATGAAGAGAAGACCATTATTTCATGAACGTCTCTCAAGATTTGAAGTATGAAGTCGCTGCCAAATATCGGCTCGAGAAAGGTCTCAAATCGCGAACCAAGTTATGCCAAGATATGAACTTTCTGATATCCCGAGAAGCAGTTTTAAAAGATTTGGTCCTTTAGCTAACTATTGATTAAATCGTGCACTTTATTTTCAGACTAAATAACTATCGAAATAAGTCAAACAATGCATCTTCATGATCATTCAAGACAAATAATAAAATATAAGAGATACACCTAGGAATAAGGGAGTCTAAGTGAATAATTGGCCCACATGAGTTCGTGTTAGTTTACTAACTTATAATAACAATGATCTCGTTTTTAAGCTTGGTTTGGAGAAAGTGAAAAGTTGAGGATGATGATTATTCATGACATTTTCAAAACCCAAGGTATGCTTTTAATTTCTTTACTTTGCATTTTTATAATTTTCTATCTCTTTAATAAAGGCCAATATGGATTGATTATGATGAAAAGTGTAAACATGCTTTGTAACTAATACATTGCATGAGGACATTGCAATGGTCAAGTGTAGGGGATTTGATAGGTGTATAAACACCCATCTTTTCTACCACTTAATTACAATAATAACCGGACCTAAATGTGTATTTTATGTCTTTTATGCCGGAATTATGCGTGGTTTGTGTTTTTGTTGTAATTTAGGATGAAATTATGAAAAGTGGAGAAAACACGGGAATTCACGGGCATTCACGACTTTTATTGAAGAAAAAGATGAAAGACGGAGTCGAGAAGTCAAGAGTGGAAAAAGAACGGAAGTCTAAGACCAATTCTGAAGATGTATCGAAGAAAAAGTCAAAAGACGGAAGTTTATCAAAAGCCGAGAAACTCAAGTCTATTTTATTGAAGAAACTAAAGACGAGTTCAAAAGATATCCCGAGCCACAAGTCCTTAAAGTCCGAATTTAAAAGAAAGATTAGAAGAAAAGGACTAATGACGCAATTAATGAAGATTAAATGAAGGAGGGGCTTAATCTTGCAATTAACAAGAAATGAAGGAGGGGAGGAAGCTTCCTAGTCCTCCCCTATAAATAGTTTAGGATTGTTAATTATTCATGTTGTTGGCTAACTTGACAAATTAGCTCTTCCATCTTTATTTTATGCACATTTAAATACTTGTCATTTAATTACCTTGTCTTGCACTTTATTACCATTTAATTCAAGTAAGTTTTCCTTTTTAATTCTTGTCAAGCTTTATCTTTATCTTGTTAATCTCATTCTTCCTTTCTTTACCTTGTGTTGATTTGTTTATGTCCATGTTCTTAATTTTGGTTGATTTATTTAAGTGGGATTTGATTATTTTGATTAAGTTTTGTGAGTTTGATTGTTTAGGATTGATTGTTTATGCTTTATATTTGTTTATTAATTTGTTTGATTTAATTTTATGTTTGATTTGGTTAAGTTTTATTTAGATCCGTGTGTTTTAGCTTTTCCTTGTTCTTCGCATACTGTTACTGTTCTTTCCAAGGATTCGTGCCCAGCAGACATTCCGAATAGGGAATATCCAGTTTGTGGCTTACGCGGAATATTATTTATTCCGAGTAAGGGTTTGGCAGTTAGGTTTATGCGGAATATTTTATATTCCGAATAAGGGTGTTTATTCCGAATAGAAGGACTTTCCGCATTGTGACAGTATTCTGAATTGACCTTTTATTCCGAGTGGGCATTTTATTCCGAGTAGGGGGATTTTTCCGCATAAGGCTTTGTTTCCGAATAGGCCTTATATTCCGAATAGAACTTTATTCCGAATAGGGACAGATATTGCGAATAGAGGGTTATTCCGCATAGGGGGTTTATTCCGCATAGGGCCAAATATTCCGAGTAGACAATTATTCCGAATAGGGCTATCTTTCCGAATAGGTGACAGTTATTCCGAATAGCATTTATTCCGAATAGGAGTTTATTCCGGATAGGGAAATCTTAGTTTTTAGTTTTCTGCCTTTTCGTTTTAAGCTTTACTTTTCTCGCCTTTTGCCTTAATTGCACTTTAAGTTTATTTGCCTTAGTTTAAGTTTTAGTTTTAGTTGCGTTTTAAGTTTGCCTTAGTTAGATTTAAGTTTGCGTTATTTACTTTATTGCCCTTTAATTTTAGTCTTGCCTTTAAATACTTGAACTTTATTTTTATTAGACTTAGATTTACTTTAATTGCACTTTTACTTTAATTGTAATTGCACCTTTTATTTTCAAAACTACAACGACACATCTTTATTTCACCAAAGTTCAACTGAGTCACACATAAAACAATAGTTTTTCAATTCGATTAGACTGGAACAACGAATCTTTTTTTAATTGGGTAAAAACCTAGTTATCACTCCCCTACACTTAGGACATTGTGCACGTTATTTAAATCTTGCTAAGGAAAAGACAACTAACGAGATTCCTATTTTAATATTGGAAAATATAAAATAGTGAATCGAAAAGAGTTTAGGATAGAACCGGGAAGACGGAAACACGGAATCACGGGTCGTCAAAAGTCATCAAGAATGTGTCTTTGAAGCTCTAATCCCTGCACATGATAAGAAAGAAAACAAGAAACACCAACAGGGCTCCCCCTATACTTATGATGAAAACAGATAAATATAGATAATCGGGTTGCCTCCCGAAGAGCGCTTGTTTATGTTAACCGAGTCACGAGCCTGACTCGTCCCCGAATTAAATGGTCCATGGGGAAGCCTCGAATGTAATACCGGGATCAAAGACCTTGTCCTCGTTCCCGGAGGAAAATACAACAGGGGAGGCTGGAGGATAAGTCTTATATGGGAGAAAAATGCGCTCAACATACGAGAAGTATGTGAGGTCATGATCCACGAAAGGTGGGGTGGGTAAAGGAATCAAATTGTCATCCCCCAAAGACAGTTGATGCTCAGACTACGGCAAAGCCATAAGGTTATCAATGATAATATAATCAATGTCACCTCCCGGGTCAAAGCACTCATCCTCCGTAATGGTGTCTAAAGGAGTGGATGAAAGGTGCTCGGGAGGGGGACTTGGGACAATGTCATCAAGTAGTAAATTATCAAAAAGGATATCCCCGTCCGTGTCATCATCATCAATACTCGGAGGTATTGAGTGAATGCCGATTTTTTCTAGCAACGGGGCATTATACTCAACGGGTGTAATAGATGGAGGTAAGGACTCGGAAAAAGGAAGAGAAGTCAATGCTTCATTTTGAGCAATAAGAAGATGTACTTTCCGTAATCTGTCGCGAAGCATCACGTCTTCCACCTCATCTACAAGAGCAAGTTCATCTGTGAACTTCTCGTAAGCCGGAGAGAATAAATCGTCAACGCCCGCATCTCCCGGTGGAGATTGAGAAATTTCAAAAGTGAAATTCTCATAGCGTGGAGAAAAATCGGTATCATCAGGATCGACCTACTCAGAAAGAGCAACGTCGTCCTCAAGCTCTATAGTAGTCGGTATGTCACAAACCTCATCATCAAAGAATTTATCGAGACCAAAATCACTAATCTCACTCAATGAATCATCGTCCTTAGACGCATTAGGAATATCGAGAGTAGGAGTAGCAACTTCAGAAGATGGGTTGAGAGCGTAGACATCATCGTCGTCATCATCGTCATAATAGACTGGACCATTCCAATTAGGAGTGACATAGTCGGCTAACTCTTCCTTGATAACCTCCACATCTTTAAGAAGCTCATGAAGCAACTTTTGTTGTTCATCTCCCCGAGTATGTTCAATTAAACCAATTCTATCCTACGCTGTAATTAAACATTTTGGTGTAGAAAAGAAGGGAAAACGACCAAATTGGCTCAAAAAGGTGTTGGTGGATTTCAAGATTTCGTCACCATCAAGCAAAGGTTGCCTTTCCTGATGCAAGTCAGCTCGGATTTGAGCTAAACTTTCTAGAACATTATTCAAAGTAGTGAGTTGTTGGTCAAGACTAATTTGCTGAGAGGATTGATGATTGAGGGTGTGATGTGGGGGCTCAAAGTTATACACACTGGGATGATAGCACGGAATTTTCTCAAAGATGTTCATCGATTGACAGGAAGAAGCATCGTGAGGGCCCCCACAAATATAGCACCACGGGTATAGAACAACACCGGGTGCGTCATGTGGATAGCTATTACCATTGTCATAATTGTAACCCGGTTCTTTCCCGTGACCATACGGGTATCGAACCGGACACCAAACATGCCAATGAGAATCGCTTCCACAATAGATGCAAGGGGGAATAGGAGGTGGATTAGAAAAGGACGAATTAGTCGAGTTGCACGATGGAAAAAATCCGAATTGTGTATTGTCGATATCGTTTCCGCACCGCTCACATGTACACCATTGACATGATTCGTTCCCGTATAATCGTCACCCACACCCGACGCAATGGACATAAGAATCCATAAAGAAAAATAGATAAGCAAGAAGAATATTTTTGGTGCAAAACTTTGAAAAAGAGATGCTTTTTATGATTTTTCAAATGTTTTTGGGATTTTTGAAAATTTTTGACACGAAAAATAACGTTCACGAGTGAACGGATCCCAAAAGCCAACGCGTCTCTCACAAAAAACGGTTAATTTTCGCGAAAAGAGCCGGCAGCGGCGCCATTTGATACAAGGATTTTGCTAGGGTTCAATTAAGTTCTCGGTATCTTCTCGAATTGATTAAGGTTTAAGTGTGACTCGGTCGTTCTTGGTAACAAAAAGGGAATTGTTTGGTGTAGTAAGCTAATTAAAAATAAAGACTTGAAACAATAAAAATAAAGACGGTAAAAAGAAATAATAAAAGATAAAAACGTGACGGGAAAATAATTACAAGAAATTAAAAAGGCAAACTTAAAATAAACTAAGGCAAGTAAATTAAAAGTGCGACTAAAAAGGCGGGGAAAAATAAAGTCTAAAACTAAATGTATAAAATTGAAAAAATACAAAAACAATTAGCTCATCCGGAATAAATCCTTCATCTGATACGGTTCCTTCATCCGGAAAAACACGCTCATCCGGAATAAATACTCATCCGGAATAACTCATTCATCCGGAATAATTTCTTATTCAGAATCACTTGTTCATCCGGAATAAACATTCATCCGGAATAAATATGTTGATTCGGAAAAAGGCCTCATCCGGAATGTTGGTTCATCCGGAATAAACCTTCACTCGGAATAAAATGCTTCATGCGGAATACTTTGCTCATCCGGAATAATTTGCTGCCACCTTCGGAATCTGGGGAAAGAAACAGTAAGAAGATACGAAGAACAGGGAAAACTAAAGGGACACGAATTCAATCAAATCTAACCAAGATAAACCAAAAGATTAAACCAAAATAACCACCAATGATCAACTAACAATAATCAATCAAAACAAATCAAGAAAACTAACAAATATAACCAAATCAATCAAAACCCACTTGATGAAAAACCATAAAACTCAAGAACACAATCATGAACAAAAGCAAAGATTAAACAAGAAAGGTAGAAGAAGATTAATTAAAAACTTGATTAAAAAGTAAATGATTCAACAATTAAAAACATGAAAATTAAATCTTACCTATTAAATCTTGAGAGAGAATGCATAAATTTAGAAAGAGAAAGCATAAAACTAAACTATTCCTAATCTACTCCTAAAACTAACCAACCCTCTCCTAACAAATGAGGGTGGTATATATAGGAGTGGGAGTGGTTGGTGTCTTCCTCCTTCCTTTCTTTTCTTCTGTCTCGTCTTTAAAGTCTCGACTTTAGGCTCGGGATTTCTTTAAACTCGTCTTGAAATTTCTTCATAAATAAGACTTTAGTTCTTTGGCTTTATTAAACTTCCGTCTTTGGACTTCTTCTTTGATAAATCTTCAGAATAGGCCTTGGACTTCCGTTCTTTTTGCACTCTTGATTTCTTGACTTCCTCTTTTGTCTTATCTTTGATAAAAGCCCGTGAAAGCCCGTGTTTGCCTTCCTTTTTACATTTTGGTCCTAAAACACAACAAAAACACAAACCACGCATAATTCCGACATTTACGACATAAAATACACTTATGGTCTAGTTTTCATTATAATTAAGTGGTAAAAGGATGGGTGTTTTCACACCTATCAGTTCTCCTCCCATAGCCATTGCAATGCCTCGTCAGTCTTAGCCTGGACACTTCTAGCTGTCTGTGCCTCTCCCCTCATAGTATGAGTGAGAGAGTCGATACGCTCATGGATGGCAGTGTATCCCAGTTGACCAGCTGTCAACAGGCTGCGGAGGTCGGATATCTCCCGCTCCTGGCGTGCGGCCAGTGCGGCGATCTGGGCCTGGACAGTGTTGGCACGTCCCGCCCCAGACCCATCCCCGATTTCAAAAGTTGATCCAGGTATAGACTCGGTAAAATAGCCCGATGGTAAAGATGAAGGTACAGAAGATGGTAGGTCTGAAGATACCCGGTCCTCCTCCATATATGTGGGGACCAGTATGGCTGATGCTGGAGTAGAAAAAGGCTCCTCATGAAGTATATCCTCGATAGTCTGGTCATCCTCTGAGTCAGAGGCTGATAACCATCCACATTGTACTGATCGTGGAGATGAACGGGTAGCTGGAGCAGGTGCTACTACTGGTAGAAGAGTCGAAGGTGCAGTAGGTTGAGTCATGATGCTCTAGAAATAATATTATTTTAAATTTGAGGTAAGTATAGGCTTACAAACAAAGGAAAAATATTATTTTTGGTTACAAGTTTTATGAAGTATATCCCTTTTAAACAATCATCGCAATGTTTTAAGGTTATATATATTAATACTTACATATATATATATATATATATATATATATATATATATATATATATATATATAATCATTTAACCAGTTTATTTAACAATCAGTATATACTTAGTTCACATAACACAAAATGCTATACGATCTACATGCTTAACTAATACGGTCCCAAAAAAAATCTCAAAAGATTTTTATAAAGTTATAGTCCAGTTTTAAATAAAAGAAAATTTTACTTTATTTTTATTTTATTTAAAAAAATTTCTGGTTCTCTATAACTAATGCTCTGATACCATTCTCTGTGACACCCCGGGTTGGGTGTGGATCGATAGCACATAGTTCATAGAGCATAAGATAAGAAGTTATTCAAATCAGATTACATGATTATTAAACAAATTTATAAAAATTGTCCTCAACATGATAAAAGTAGATTGTTTATGTTTCCCCAATTAGAAACCTTGACGATTCATACGAAGCAGATTACAGTAATGCTTGAGTCCATGCACATATCACATACTAACTTCATTTTCTTGAGTAAAACATCCTTAGAGGGTCAACATAAAGTTGATGAGTTTACAGGTTTAACAATACTTAGTTTGGACATACATTAATCATAGAAGTAACAATGTACAAAGCATTCTTACTAAAAAGGTAGATTACATTTGCTATTACTCGAAACTGAAGCTTAACCTTCCATAGTCCTCAACAGATGAGGACGTAGTGTCTTACAAAAAGACACCCAAACCCAGTTCCAACATGGTATACATCTGTTGTCCCGGCCAAGGCACGGTGAGCATGACTCACCCAAATGGGGATGGTCAATCCCTAATAGATCTATTTATAACATTCGGGTGATTTACAACAATTTAACAGTTTCTATAATAGTCAATCATAGTCAAGTTTATACAATTCAGTTATGTCCATTTAAAATAGTTGCATGTTTTCTCCCCCGTAGAGGAAAAGTTTATCAATAGTTTATATGGGGCTGTAAACTCACCTGGGAGTTGGCAATATCTGTATAACACGAATATCCAAATAATGCTCACGCCAAAAGTTATGTCTAATCAAATAGTACAGTCTTAATAGATAGTACAAAGAACATATGTGTATGCTTATACAGATTTTTAATCAGTTTATTAATGCTATAGTATTTATCTAAATAACTGTAGTACAAGTATTAACAATATCCATTTAAACTTATCTATATAAGTTTCATTTCTAAGTAAACATAAAATGTCTTACTTATGATACTAGTTTGCATTCGTAGTACATGTACTACTAATAACCATTCAAACTTACAATTAAGTTTCCTACTTAAGTAGACATATAATCTCGTACTTATAGTATTAGTTTACGTTCACCGTTCATGTATTATTAATAACCATTTAAACTTACAATTAAGTTTTATATTTTAAGTAAACATAAGGTGTTCTACTTATAATATTAGTATTCAATTTATTTAACGTTCATATAATTTTATTTCCTAAAAGTATATGAGTTCATGTATTAATAATACATATCCATATTGTTTATACAACTTATTTCATAAAGCAAATATAAATATTTTATTTTTGAAAAATAAAATATAATATTTTATTTAACTTTAAAGTTCCCATAAATTATTTAACATTTACAAAATAATTTATCAATTACAAGTTTAAGAATTTATACACTAATCCTTATGGTTTAGGGTTTAATTAAGTTTTACTAAATTTAAAATAGAATTAGGGTTAGGGCTTGTTAAAGTTTCGGAACATGGCAAAACTAGTCCCTCCATATTTTAAACAAAGTAAACTTTCGGATTTTACACATTCGATACCTAGGGCTTGTTAAACTTTCGGGTTATGACAGTTTTAGTCCTCCTAGTTATGTTTAGGTTTTTATAACTTTCATAAAATGACAAAACAATCCCTAGGGTTTCTTTAAGTTTCGGATTGTTACAATAATGGTCCTTAGGGTTATGAAATGACAAAATAACTTTTAGAAACTTTCCAAATTTGTCCCTACGGTTTAATATGCCACGGATGGTATTTATTAAATCCTAGACTTTCGGATATTTATATTTTCAGTCCTTGTGTTTACTAATTTATCAAAACTAGTTTTATAAGTCACGGTTTCAGTCCTTAAGTTTCATAAATTGTCATTTTAGTCCAAAAGTTTTTATAAGTTATATTTTATTATAAAAACTTTTATTAAATTTTCCAAAACATTAAATGGGTTCATTAATTGGGCTAAAATATCTAATGGCCCATTTAGTGGCCTAAATATATATGAAGTCCACTAACTTGTTAAATGGGCTTTTAAAACATTTATTGGGCTTAAATACATTTCTAAGTCCATTAATTAACTAAATGGGCCTAAGCATATTCTTAAGTCCATTAAGATACTAAGATTTGTCAAATGGGCTTATTAGGTCCATTAAGTCTTGGGCTAATGTTGCATGGGCTTAATTAGTCCATGAATAGTACTTTTTCATTTTATGTAAGTATTAATCTAAGATTTTCTTATGAGCTTATTATTAGCTTATCCATATTTAGTTTTAAACCTTAACAAAAGAATAAAGCTCATAGTTTGTTTTATTGGATGTACCAAATAAGATCTAGATGTGTTACAAGGTTGTATGCAAGTCATAAGCTCTAATATGAGCTTATGGCTCACGGCTATATATAATTATAGCTTATTAAGATGAGTCAAAAATTGTTTTAAGGTTGCATGTACTTATAAGTGTCCCCAAAATAAAATCTAGCTATGTATAAACCAACTGTGAGACCCTCAGAATCAGGCATGGAACAACTAGGCAACCAGGGGGTAACACGTCATGGTACAAGTAACAATGAATTATAAATGATTCGAAAATGACGTACGAAAAGACATATTTATTACACCACGATATATCAGAGTTTAAAAGCATAGGTCCCACGAGTTTTAAAACATAACAAAGTACCATTACATCATGGTTTTAAAGTTTTATAGGTACCAAAAGATAAGCGGAAGATTTTAACAACTTTTATAGTACCAAAAGCATAAGCATAACACAGAACTCCCAAGCTGCCAACATCCTGCGGGATCCCATCCTAGCATACTAAGCGTTATTACCTGAGATTAAAACATGTAAATCCATCAACAAAAGTTGAGTGATATTCATAGGTTTAGTAAACTAAGTAATGGAACACAAGTATAAGTTGTAAAACAAGTAACGGGGGGGATGACTATGTGCATCATCCATAGTCGTGATGTATATTATTGCTATTTAGCTCATGACACCGAAGCTTAACAAAAGGTAAGTTCCCCTAGTGAGTATTCAGCCTAAATACTCAAGTATAAACAAAGGTAATGCGTCAATGGTTAAACAACCTCAACATGGGACGAGGATTGTCAGTCCCGATGGATCCATCCACAACATTCTCGCTTGCAAACTGTGAGTTATTAACGGTTCATGATATTGAGGGGAAACTTAGTGGCTATGGAAACTAAAAGCAATAATATATTATATTCATCTGGCAGCATACAGTTCAGGATAGCATACATTTTAAAAGTTTGTGTTCCAACATGAAATCTCATCCCGCGTTTTAGAAACATTTTATAAATAGTAAAAGGGACTATGAACTCACATTATATAATCGTCACAAACGTCAATCGAGAACAAACGTCAACAACTGATACACGATCACACGAGACCTAAAGATGACGAAACGCGTCTTAGGCTCGGTACGAGAAATAAGTCATATTTATGCAAATAGTATATTTTTAATAGGTTTTAGGCATTGTATAAGTTTTATAAACTTTTTATAAAACTTTTAATAAACCTTTTTCAGTTTAAAAATGTTATCCCTCTTTGATAAATAAGCCAATTTTTATGTTTTATTAATATGGTTTGATTTTGATAGTTTATCGACATGCTCTGCTTACTAGGTCGTTTCTCCTAAAGCATAAATCATCTAAATGAATTATTTATATTTAATTTACTCTAAGCTTATGTACTATAATTATCTTATGTCCATTTGTCCTCAATTCATATATAACATAGCTTAAAAATTATTTTATTATTAGAAGTATGGGCTGCGTTTTACATTAAATTTCAGTTTACCCGTTTTTGCCGCCATTTTCAAACCGTATAGAATTTAAAAACCGTCCGATGCACACTGATTCTTTATGATTATATCTACAACTTTTAGTCTTTCATATTTAGAGGTTTGTATACAAAATTTATGAGAAAACAGCCATGTAAAACAGTAGGTCAGATTTGAACACATTTTTTTATTTTGGCCATACCTCACTGATAGGTGTGAAAACACCCATCCTTTTTACCACTTAATTACAATAATAACCGAGCCAAAACGTGTATTTTATGTCATTTATGTCGGAATTATGCGTGGTTTGTGTTTTTGTTGTGAATTAGGACGAAAAGGTGAAAAGTGGAGAAAACACGGCATTCACGGGCTTTTATCGAAGAAAAAGATGAAAGATGAAGTCGAAAGATCAAGAGTGCAAAAAGAACGGAAGTCCAAGACCAATTCTGAAGATTTATCGAAGAAAAAGTCAAAAGGCGGAAGTTTACTTAAAGCCGAAGAACTCGAGTCTTATTTATGAAGAAATATCAAGACAAATTCAAAGAAATCCTGAGACAAAGTCATTAAGTCCAAGATTAACAAAATATTAAGAAGAAAAGGACTTGAGTGTGCAATTAAGGAAAAGAGGAAAGAGGGAGGAAGCTTCCTAAGCTCCTCCCTAATCACCACTATAAATAGGCCATTAGTTCATTCATTTCATGTTGTTGGTGGCTTGACAAACCACTCTTCCACCATTTTCATTTCTTGTTAAATTCTTTCTTGCACTTTAATTACTTGTTATGCACCTTTAATCATTTAATTTTCAAGTAAGTTTTCATTTATTGTTCTTGAATCTTTACTTTTCTTGTTTAATCTCTCATCTTCCTTTCTTGATTCTGTTTTACTTTTGGTGCGAATTACATATGATCTGTGTTGTTCATTAATGTTTTCGTGCTTAAAAAGTTCATCTTTTTATGGTTTGATTTAAAAGTTTGTTTATTTTAAGCTTGGAAAAGTTGTTATTTGTGCTTATTGGTTCCGTTTCATTATTGTTTTCATTCTAGTTTTGGTTTGAGCTTATTACCATAGCTTATTTCCCTTTGCTTAAGTTTCGGATCAAGATAGTGATCGGAAAGGGTATTAAACCCTTTTCCGATTTGTCCATTCCGACCAGACCCCCTTATTCCGATCACCCGATCGGAAAAGGGTTTTGCTCATTCCGATGTGAGCATTGTTATTCCGATAGGTCCCTAGTTGTATTATTCCGATTGAGTCTCATTTTTACACATTCCGATTTGGGTTGTTTTATGGATATTCCGATTAGCTTATTTTACAACATTCCGATCATGATGGTTTTCTAGCATTCCGATCTGTTTCCCTTTTGTATTCCAATTGCACCATTTTTAGCTACATTCCGATCATGTCCCTTTTTAATATTCCGATCATGCTTGTTTTTACTCATTCTGATTTGTACTTTCCGACGGGTACATTCCGATCGGATCCTTATGGATTCCGATCAGGGGTATTCCGATGGATTGTTTTGTTTTGTTATGGTATTAAGCTTGTTCGTTTTTCCGCACTTTACTCGTTTTGTTTTTTGTTCATTTTAATTTCGTTTTGCAATTTTATTTAACTGTCAATTTACTTTTTGTTAAGTTTTAATTTTACGTCATTTAATTTATCGTCATTTACTTTTAAAAGTTTTAAACATTGTACCGTTTACGTTTCACTTAGTTGTAGTTTTAATTTCCCGTCATTTATTTTTAAGTCTTGCACATTTAGTTCACCAAACCCAAAAATATTTGTTTCATCAAGAACAACTAATCTCACACAATTAACCGGAAATCAATTCGAGAAGACACCGAGAAAACGAACTTATTACCAACTAAAAACCATTTATTAAATGGCGCCGCTGCCGGCTCTTTTCGTGAAGATTAACGGTTTTTTGTGAGAGACGCGTTGGCTTTTGGGATCCGTTCACTTGTGAACGTTATTTTTTGTATCAAAAATTTTCAAAAATCCCAAAAACATTTGAAAAATCTTAAAAAGCATTTCTTTTTCAAAGTTTTGCACCAAAAATATTCTTCTTGCTTATCTATCTTTCTTTATGGATTTTTATGTCCATTGCGTCCGGTATGGGAAACAATTATCTGGGAACAACCCTTGTCAATGGTGTACATGTGAGCGGTGCGGAAACGATATCGACAACACACAATTCGGATTTTGTCCCTTGTGCAACTCGACTAATTCATTCTTTTTGAACCCACCTCCTGTTCCCCCGTGCATCTATTGTGGAAGCGATTCTCATTGGCATGTTTCGTGCCCAGTTCGATACCCGTATTGTCACGGGCAAGAACCGGGGTACAATTATGACAATGATAATAGCTATCCACAAGACGCACCTGATTTTTCTCCATACCCGGTTTGCAACAACTGTGGGGGTCCTCACGATACCTATTATTGTCAACCAATGAATTATTATGAGCAAAATCTGTGTCCTCAGTTTTCTTCACCAATGGATTATTTTGAACCAAACCCGGTTTCTAATTCTTCTCAACCGATGAACTACTATGAGCCACAACCATGCTATAATTCAGGTTTTCAACATTTTGAACCCCCACAACACCCCATCGATCATCAACCCTCCTTCGAACATTTGAGCCCCCACGAACAATGGGACACTCTTGTTAAGCAAAGTCAACAAATTCAAGAAGCTTGCAACAAGATCATCGAGAAATGTCAAGAGGATCAACGAAAGGGGCAAATATCGAATATCGAGACTTTTACTCCTCCCCCGGTGTATCCATACTATTATGATGATGATGACGATGAGCCTACTATTTCTTGGAATGATCTTACTGCTCAATGTCCTAGTGCTATTGTCATCCCTCCTCTCAATATCCCAAACGTGTCCAAGGATTGTGATACATTGAGTAAGCTTAGTGATGTTGCTCTTGATAAAGTGTTTGATGATGAGGTTTGTGACATACCGGCTGCTATGGAGCTTAAGGACGACGTTGCTCTTACGGAAGAGGTCGATCCTAGTGGTGACGATTTTTCTCCAAGCTATGAGAATTTCACTTTTGAAATTTCTCAATCTCCACCGGGAGATGTGGGCAATGACGATTTATTCTCTCCAGTTTACGAGAAGTTCACTGATGAACATGATCTTGTGGATGAGGTGGAAGACGTACTTCTTCGCGATAGATTACGGAAAGTGCACCTTCTTATTGCTCAAATCGAAGCATTGACTTCTCCTCCTCTTTCCAAGTCTTTACCCCCATCTATTCCTCCCGTTGAAGATAATGACCCATTGCTGGAAGAAATCGACATCCACTCCATCCCTCCAGGTATTGATGATTCTGACACGGAGGGGGACATTATTTTTGATAATTTGCTGCAGGAAGATATTGTCCCAAGTCCCCCTCCCGAGCACATTTCATCCTCCCCTTTAGCCACCATCACGGAGGATGAATGCTTTGATCCAGGAGGTGACATTGATTATGCTATGAGTGATAACAATACGGCTTTGCCGCTTGCTCAGCATCCATTGTCTTTGGGGGAGGACAATGTGCTTACTTTACCCACCCCACCTCCCGTGGATCTTGAATTCACATACTTCTCGTATGTTGAAAGGACCTTTCTCCCATTCAAGACTTATCCCCCCGCCTCTCCTTTGTTGATGTCAACCGGGAACGAGGACAAGGTCTTTGATCCCGATATTACATTCGAGGCTTCCCCATAGACCATTTAATTCGGGGACGAGTCAGGCTCGTGACTCGGTTAATAAAAACAAGCGCTTTTTGGGAGGCAACCCAATTATCTATCTATTTTCACCATAAGTGTAGGGGGAGCCCCGTGGTGTTTCTTGCTTTCTTTCTTATCATGTGCAGGGATTAGAGCTTCATAGACACACTCTTGATGACTTTTGACGAACCGTGATTCCGTGTTCCCTTCTTCCCGGTTCTATCCTAAACTCTTTTCGATTCACTATTTTATATTTTCTCAATGCTAAAATAGGAATCTCTTTAGTTGTCTTTCCCTTCGCCGAGATTTAAACAACGTGCACAATGTCCTAAGTGTAGGGGAGTTTACTCCCACATGCTTAAACATTGAGGACAATGTTTATGTTAAGTGTAGGGGGGACTTCTATCGAAGTTAAGTGGTCTTTTCCTTGTATTTGTCCTCATTTTAACCGGAAAATTTGATTTTTCGACATTTTTCAAAATTTTTGATCTATTTTGGCCTATTAGTTTTTACTTTTGTATAGTTATTTTCTTTCCTTATTAGAATAAATTTTAATAAAGTGGTTTTAATTTTCAAAAGTCGTGAATCTTTTGACTCAACCCGAGTTTACTTGTCTAAGTTTACTCTAGCTAGTATCCTTAACGTGTTTAAGTCAAGTTTTGCTAGGCTTTTATAGAGGGAGCTATAAAACGCGAAAGTCTTAACTCTCACGGGTTAAGAACAAGAACTTTTCGCAAGTTCCTATAATTGATCCTAGAGAGTCGTTTATCAAGGGAACTTTAAAATGCGATTTCTAAACTTGAAAGAGTCTAAGAATTTGCAAGATCCTATAGGCGACTCGAAAACCCAAAACTTTGATTTAATTGGCTAAGCATCCACGAGTCTCATTCCTTGAGATTTTAAACTGTGGAGAACGAGAGATGATAGAGTCAATTATAAGTTTGGTTTTCTTTCATGAATTTATGTGAGTTAATTATAAGCCTATTCTCCCATCGCCTGCTAATAAAGTTATCTGCAATAAATAAGGTTGTACGATTTGAAAAGTTACTTAGCTTCTAGCCCAAGATCGTTTAAAATTTGCTCGGTATGGATTAGAGTTCATAGCCAAGGCATAACTTATTGAAGCGGGATGCGAAGATTGGCGAGTCCGAAAAGGCCCTAACAAGGCATGAGGGCTACATTTTGTTGCTAAAGATCCAAAAGTGATGTGAAGAATCATTTATCGAAAATCAATATGAAGGATCGAGACACACGACGAAAAGCAAATACTCCCCAAAAGATCATGGAGAAGTCTATTCGAAAAGACCCTAGCAAGGTATGAGGATAAATAGATCCAAGTCCTAAAAGGAGGCGGATCGTTGTATATCAAAGTCCAAAGTAATGATTGGAGAAAAATGAAGAAGTCGTGGTCTAAGTATGTATCTCTCAAAACTTCAAGTGAAGAAATTCCATTATGAAGAGAAGACCATAATTTCATGAACGTCTCTCAAGGTTTGAAGTATGAAGTCGCTGCCAAATATCGGTCCGAGAAAGGTCTCAAATCGCGAAGCGAGTTATTCCAAGATATGAACTTTGTGAGGTCCCGAGAAGCAGTTTTAAAAGATTTTGTCCTTTAGCTAACTATTGATTATATCGTTCACTTTATTTTCGGACTAAATAACTATCGAAATAAGTCAAAAATGCATCCTCGTGATCATTCAAGACAACAATAAAATATAAGAGATACCCCTAGGAATAAGGGAGTCTAAGTGAGTAATTGGCCCACATGAGTTCGTGTTAGTTTGCTAACTTATAATAACAATGATCTCGTTTTTAAGCTTGGTTTGGAGAAAGTGAAAACTTGAGGATGATGATTATTCATGGCA
This sequence comes from Glebionis coronaria, assembly GCA_025667525.1. Classification (NCBI taxonomy): domain Eukaryota; kingdom Viridiplantae; phylum Streptophyta; class Magnoliopsida; order Asterales; family Asteraceae; genus Glebionis; species Glebionis coronaria. Next base: position 435,319 of record JANFOE010000621.1, on the reverse strand, counting down.
TTTTCAAAACCCAAGGTATGATTTTGATTTCTTTACTTTGTATGTTTATAATTTTCTATCTTTTTAATAAAGGCCAACGCGGATTGATTGTGATGAAAAATGTAAAAGTGATTTGTAACTAATGCATTGCATGAGGACATTGCAATGGTTAAGTGTAGGGGATTTGATAGGTGTGAAAACATCCATCCTTTTTACCACTTAATTACAATAATAACCGAGCCAAAACGTGTATTTTATGTCATTTATGTCAGAATTATGCGTGGTTTGTGTTTTTGTTGTGAATTAGGACGAAAAGGTGAAAAGTGGAGAAAACACGGCATTCACGGGCTTTTATCGAAGAAAAAGACGAAAGATGAAGTCGAAAGATCAAGAGTGCAAAAAGAACGGAAGTCCAAGACCAATTCTGAAGATTTATCGAAGAAAAAGTCAAAAGGCGGAAGTTTACTTAAAGCCGAAGAACTCGAGTCTTATTTACGAAGAAATATCAAGACAAGTTCAAAGAAATCCCGAGACAAAGTCATTAAGTCCAAGATTAACAAAAGATTAAGAAGAAAAGGACTTGAGTGTGCAATTAAGGAAAAGAGGAAAGAGGGAGGAAGCTTCCTAAGCTCCTCCCTAATCACCACTATAAATAGGCCATTAGTTCTTTCATTTCATGTTGTTGGTGGCTTGACAAACCACTCTTCCACCATTTTCATTTCTTGTTAAATTCTTTCTTGCACTTTAATTACTTGTTATGCGCCTTTAATCATTTAATTTTCAAGTAAGTTTTCATTTATTGTTCTTGAATCTTTACTTTTCTTGTTTAATCTCTCATCTTCCTTTCTTGATTCTGTTTTACTTTTGGTGCGAATTACATATGATCCGTGTTGTTCATTAATGTTTACGTGCTTAAAAAGTTCATCTTTTTATGGTTTGATTTAAAAGTTTGTTTATTTTAAGCTTGGAAAAGTTGTTATTTGTGCTTATTGGTTCCGTTTCATTATTGTTTTCATTCTAGTTTTGGTTTGAGCTTATTACCATAGCTTATTTCCCTTTGCTTAAGTTTCGGATCAAGATAGTGATCGGAAAGGGTATTAAACCCTTTTCCGATTTGTCCATTCCGACCAGACCCCCTTATTCCGATCACCCGATCGGAAAAGGGTTTTGCTCATTCCGATGTTAGCATTGTTATTCCGATAGGTCCCTAGTTGTCTTATTCCGATTGAGTCTCATTTTTACACATTCCGATTTGGGTTGTTTTATGGATATTCCGATTAGCTTATTTTACAACATTCCGATCATGATGGTTTTCTAGCATTCTGATCTGTTTCCCTTTTATATTTCGATTGCACCATTTTTAGCTACATTCCGATCATGTCCCTTTTTAATATTCCGATCATGCTTGTTTTTACTCATTCCGATTTGTACTTTCCGACGGGTACATTCCGATCGGATCCTTATGGATTCCGATCGGGGGTATTCCGATGGATTGTTTTGTTATCGTCATTTACTTTTAAAAGTTTTAAACATTGTACCGTTTACGTTTCACTTAGTTGTAGTTTTAATTTCCCGTCATTTATTTTTAAGTCTTGCACATTTAGTTCACCAAACCCAAAAATATTTGTTTCACCAAGAACAACTAATCTCACACAATTAACCGGAAATCAATTCGAGAAGACACCGAGAAAATGAACTTATTACCAACTAAAGACCATTTATTACTCACTATCCGGGAATCGTCACAAGACACGCCACCCGACCAAAGTATCACAAAACAAAATGCTATCATCCTAGACTGTTTTTAAGTGTCAATACCTACTGTATATCTCAGAATAGCCACGTTTTACTACGGATATAAAAACAGTCCCCATATCTTAATACAAAACAAGCTTACTAGTGTTTAAAAAAATTGCATATTCTTTTATACAATGCCTTAACCACAAAAAATAACATATATATCATTAATATAAAAGTTATATTAATAAGGATTACTTATAAAAATAATATAAAAGAATTAATCATTCTTACAAAACTGATGGAATTTGCAAGATAGATTATCAATGCTTTTAACTCTAATTCAACAATAAACCTCAATTCAACGCATGAAATTACAATACTGGATGAAAGTTTAGATGGAGTGTTTGTGTGTTGATGATGTACGACAAGTAGAAGGGAAATTTGAGATATAGATAAAGTGGTAGAATAGATGTAATACATACTAAAGTTCAAATCACAAGACACGTACTACCCTTAGATACGTGTCACCATATTTGGTTTCTTTTTTTTTATATGAAATGGAAAGATTATTATAAACTTTGACTTGTAATTTGTTAAAGCGGGTATTATCGCAACCCGATAATTTAAAAGTTACGCGATTTAAAAGATACGCGTAGAATACGAAAAATAAACGCTCAATACTAAATAAAAAAGTTGACATTCTGAGAACGTTGATATACTGATAAATAAATGAGGAATTGTAGTTTAATAAACGTTAACGCGTTATATAAACAATTTACGCTTAATTGTTTATCGTAAAATACAAAGAATGCACGTAAACCTAATAATAAAAAATGACGACAATAAAAATATATTTATGACGTCGGTTCACGTTCCGTTGATTCGAGTAAACATTTATTTTTGTAAAATGCACGCGGGTGCTTTTAGATCAAAATTTTGATTTAAATAAATATAGAAAAATAAAAATAAAATTTTTATAATTCCGAATAAAGTATTATCAATGATCAGAAGAATATTTAAGAATAAAATAATTACCAGAAAAATACGAGATCTCACAGTCGGCCCTCCTAAAGGAACTCTAGTCCCCGGAGTTCACTGGAGATGGAAGAATACGGGAACAAATGAGGATACTTAGCCTTGAACTGGTCTTGGCTCTCCCACGTGAACTCAGCACCCCGACGTGAATCCCAACGAACCTTAACAATAGGAATCAAACTACGTTTCAGCTTCTTGACCTGACGATCCACAATCTCAATCGGTTCTTCAATGAAGTACATTTTCTAATCCACCCTTATTTCATCCAGCGGTATTTGAACATCCAATTCAGATAAACATTTCTTAAGGTTGGAAATGTGGAATACATCGTGAACACAACATAACTCCTGAGGTAACTTCAGTCGATAAGCTACAGGACCAACACGCTCAACGATCTCGAATGGTCCTACAAAACGTGGTGCAAGCTTTCCTCTCTTGCCGAACCTCACAATACCCTTCCATGGAGATAATCGTAGCAACACACGATCTCCAACTTGAAACTCAAGAGGTCTGCGTCTTTTGTCTGCGTAATTCTTTTGATGACTTCTAGCAGTTTTTAATCTTTCTCTAATCTGTACAATCTTTTCTGTAGTCTCCTGAACTAATTTAGGCCCTATCAGTTGACTTTCACCTACTTCATTCCATATCACTGGTGATCTACACTTACGCCCGTATAATGCTTCAAATGGTGAACACTTGACACTCTTATAATAACTGTTATTATAGGAAAATTCAACCAACGGTAGATGAGTGTCCCAACTACCTCCAAAATCCATAACACATCCCCGCAACATGTCTTCTAAAGTCTGAATAGTGCGTTCACTCTGTCCATCCGTCTCTGGGTGATAAGCCGTACTCATTAGTACCTACGTACCCAACGACTTTTGGAGTGCCTGTCAGAAATGAGAAGCAAAACGACCATCCCTATAAGAGATAATTGACACTGGTACTCTATGTTTTGCAACAATTTCGTTAATGTAAATTCGAGCCAATTTTTCAGTTTTGTAATCCTCACGAATTGGAAGAAAGTGAGCAGATTTGGTTAATCTATCAACAATAACCCAAACTGCATCATAACCACCACTGCTTCTGGGAAGCTTTGTGACTAAGTCCATCGTAATCTTTTCCCATTTCCATTCAGGGATTTCAGGCTGTTGTAAAAGACCCAAAGGTTTCTAGTGTACTGCCTTAACCTTTGAACAAGTTAGACACTTGTTAACGTACTCTGCTATGTCCTTATTCATACCAGGCCACCAATAAACATCTCTCAAATCATAATACATCTTATCTGCACCGGGGTGTATCGAATATCTTGAAGCATGAGCTTCATCCATTATTATCTTCCTTATTCCTCCAACGAATGGAATCTACAATCGACCAACAAAGTAAATTGTTCCGTCATCTTTCTTTTCAAATTGGGCGTCTAATCCTCGCAGTGATTCCACTGGAGCCTTAAAGTCCTTTGCAGCTTCTTTCTGTGCTTCTAAAATTTTAGCCTTGAGGCTAGATTGAATGGTTATACTCATAGCACGCACTCTCCTTGGTTTAAGTCTTTCCTTTCGACTTAAAGCATCCGCCACAACATTAGCCTTTCCCGGGTGATATTTAACTTCACATTCGTAGTCACTAAGGAGTTCTAACCAACGTCTTTGACGCATATTCAAGTCCTTTTTGTCAAAGATATATTGAAGACTCTTATGGTCGGTGTATATCACACTTTTCGTCCCATAAAGATAATGTCTCCATATTTTCAAGGCAAATACCACTGCACCTAGCTCCAAATCATGAGTGGTATAGTTCTGTTCGTGGATTTTAAGTTGTCTTGAGGCATAAGCAATCACTTTGCCTCGTTGCATTAGGACACACCCGAAACCTTGATGGGATGCATCATAATAAACTACAAAGTCATTCGGTCCATCTGGAAGTGTTAACACTGGGGCATTACACAATTTCTCCTTCAATAAGCAAAAGGCTTGGTCTTGATCTTCATCCCAAATGTACTCCTTGTTCTTTTTTGTAAGCAAGGTTAAAGGCTTAGCAATCTTGGAGAAACTTTCGATAAATCTGCTATAGTATCCAACTAACCCAAGAAATGAACGGACCTCCATAGGTGATTCAGGAGTTTTCCAATTCTTAACTGCTTCAACTTTACTAGGATCCACTTGTATACCATCCTGGTTGACCACGTGTCCTAAGAATTGGACCTCTTTCAACCAAAATTCACATTTAGAGAATTTGGCATACAACTTTTCTTTCTCCAGAAGGCTTAAAATTCTCAGATGATGTTCATGATCTTTTTCAGATTTCGAGTAAATGAGGATGTCGTCAATAAAGGCTATGACGAACTTATCAAGGTAAGGTTTGCAAACACGGTTCATTAGATCCATAAAAATGGGAGGAGCATTGGTAAGACCGAATGGCATAACAGTAAATTCAAAGTGACCATAACGGGTTCTGAATGCGGTTTTGGAGATGTCACTTTCATGAACTCTTAACTGATGATAACCTGAACGAAGGTCTATCTTGGAAAAACAGCGAGCACCTTGTAATTGATCGAATAAATCATCTATACGAGGGAGAGGGTAACGGTTCTTGATTGTCAGCTTATTGAGTTCCCGATAGTCAATACACATTCTCATTGCACCATCCTTTTTCTTAACAAAGAGCACAGGAGCTCCCCATGGCGAATGACTCGGTCTAATGAAACCTTTCTCTTGTAAATCCTTAAGTTGATTTGATAGTTCATTCATTTCAGATGGGGCTAAGCGATAAGGTGACTTGGCAACAGGTAGTGCACCCGGAATAAGTTCAATACGGAATTCAACTTCACGCACAGGAGGTAATCCCGTCAAGTCATCTGGGAATACTCTAGGAAATTTACAGACGATACAAATGTCATCAAGCTTTTTCTCATCAGCCTTGATACAAAGAAGAGAATTCGGATTGTCATCCGGCCTCTCACCCTGAAGTTCTAAGGTTTTACCCGAAGAAAGAGGAATACGCACGATTCATTCAAAGCAAACAATGACAGCACGATGAGATGCTAACCAATCCATACCAACAATAACATCAAAACTGCCGAGACGTGTCGGTAAAAGGTCGATTAAAAACAAATGGCTAAGCAAATCGAGGGTACAACCACGTAAGACTGTATCGGTGCTAACAATCTTACCGTCTGCTAATTCTATTTCATAAGTAGCGTCTAAGGCAGAGGGCGTAATATCAATAAAAGGCGTAAAGGCAGAAGACACGAAACTTTTCTCAGCACCAGAGTCGAATAAAACACTAACATAGTGATCGTTAAGAAGAAACGTACCCGTGACCACCTTAGGATTCTGTTGAGCATTATTAGCCACTTGATACACACTGCCCCGAGCTCCATTGTTCTGCGGGTTCTTGGCCTTTGGACACCTAGTCCTGAAATGACCTTTTTCACCACATCCAAAGCACACCACAAGGCAGTTTCTTGCCTCATGGTCAATCCTTCTACAGTGCACACCTAGGAGGACACACTCCAACAGGATGATGCAAATTGCATCGATCACACTTGGGCAGATTTCCAGCATAACCTTGTCTGCCAGCAGGAGCAGCAGGAACAACAGGAGCAGCTGCATACATTGTTGTCGTCTCTTGTCTTTTATTTTCTTGTTGATTTCTGTTCCTGTTAAAGTTTATGTTGTTTCCCCAGTTGTTGTTGCGGTTATTTACCTGATTATTCCCCTGATTATTTCTTTTAATATCCTCCCATTTCATCTTGTTACCATCATTTGACCTAGCTGCTTTACCTTCCACAGACTGCTCGACCAACTCACGAGCCATATTCACTGCTTCATGTGAGGAAGAAGGTTTTGATGAAGTAGTGTGCCCTTTAATTCGTTCTGGAAAACCCTTGACATACCTTTTTATCTTCTTTTTCTCATTTGGAACCATTTCAGGACACATCAAGACCAATTCATGAAACCTATTATTGTAGGCCTCGATATCATCATTTTTCATCTGTAAATTCCATAGCTCTTGCTCCATTCGAGCTATCTCAGTTTCAGGGCAATATTCAATGGTCATCATTACTTTAAACTCGCTCCAAGGGATTTTGTTTGCATTATCAAGGCCTAAAGTTCGAATATTCCCATTCCACCATGTAAGTTCAATACCTTCCAAAGTACTAGCAGCAAATATCACCTTGTCCTCTTCAGCACATTTGCAAGTCCCAAATACTTGCTCCGTCTTTTCTAACCAACGTGTCAAACCAAAAACACCTTCAGTCCCCTTGAAAGAGTGTGGTTTTCCAGACATGAAAGTTTTGTGCGAACATCCTTTTGCACTCAAATAACTTTCAGCTTTAGTTTGAGCCTCTCGACTCTTTTCATATTCAACAACATCTTTTTCCACTCTTTTTGCAATAATTCTTTCCATAGTGGCCCTATGGGATCTCCTGGGTCCATTAGTCCTATGAATTCGAGTAGGCGGCATGATTCTGTCAACAACACAGTACAAAATTCAGTGAGAACTTGTATAAGTATGCTATTTCTAGATTCATGGAAATTAGAGAAATAGGATAAGAAAAGATTTTAGATATGCATAACGGATTGTCAACAAGGAATGCAACACTAAGGAGTGGATAATATATATATATATATATATATATATATATATATATATATATATATATATATATATATATATATATATATATATATATATATATATATATATATATATATATATATATATATATATATATATATATATATATATATATATATATATATATATATATATATATATATATATATATATATATATATATATATATATACATATATATATATATATATATATATATATATATATATATATATACATATATATATATATATATATATATATATATATATATATATATATATATATATATATATACATATATATATATATATATATATATATATATACATATATATATATATATATATATATATATATATATATATATACATATATATATATATATATATATATATATATATATATATATATATATATATATATATATATATATATATATATATATATATATATATATATACATATATATATATATATATATAAAATAAGCACGAGGGGTTTAAAAGGAGGTATTAAGCATCGTAATGAAACCAATATAATATTTCAAAATGAAATCAATGTATGAAATATCGCAAGAATAATCAAAGTAAACAATAAGGATTAGAGAGTTACCCGCAAAGATATCGAACAACATTGGCAGATTCTATGGTTGACACTTTGAACATGAAATAATTGAACTTTCGGTTATAGACTAAGTTTTGAAAAACAATCAGTTCCCTATAACCACCGCTCTGATACCAATCTGTGAGACCCCCAGAATCAGGCATGGAACAACTAGGCAACAAGGGGGTAACACGTCATGGTACAAGTAACAATGAATTATAAATGACTCGAAAATGACGTACTAAAAGACATATTTATTACACCACGATATATCAGAGTTTTAAAGCATAGGTCCCACGAGTTTTAAAACATAACAAAGTACCATTACATCATGGTTTTAAAGTTCTATAGATACCAAAAGATAAGCGGAAGATTTTAACAACTTTTATAGTACCAAAAGCATAAGCATAACACAGAACTCCCAAGCTGCCAACATCCTGCGGGATCCCATCCTAGCATATTAAGCGTTATTACCTGAGATTAAAACATGTAAATTCATCAACAAAATTTGAGTGATATTCATAGGTTTAGGTAATGGAACACAAATATAAGTTGTAAAACAAGTAATGGGGGATGAATATGTGCATCATCCATAGTCGTGATGTATATTATTGCTATTTAGCTCATGACACCGAAGCTTAACAAAAGGTAAGTTCCCCTAGTGAGTATTCAACCTAAATACTCAAGTATAAACAAATGTAATGCGTCAATGGTTAAACAACCGCAACATAGGACGGGGATTGTCAGTTCTGATGGATCCATCCACAACATTCGCGCTTGCAAACTATGAGTTATTAACGGTTCATGATATGGAGGGGAAACTTAGTGGCTATGGAAACTAAAAGCAATAATATATTGTATTCATCTGGCAGCATACAGTTCAGGATAGCATACAGTTTAAAAGTTTGTGTTTCAACATGAAATCTCATCCCACGTTTTAGAAACATTTCATAAATAGTAAAAGGGACTATGAACTCACATGATATAATCGTCACAAACGTCAATCGAGAACAAACGTCAACAACTGATACACGATCACACAAGACCTAAAGATGACGAAACGCGTCTTAGGCTCGGTACGAGAAATAAGTCATATTTATGCAAATAGTATATTTTTAATAGGTTTTAGGCATTGTATAAGTTTTATAAACTTTTTATAAAACTTTTAATAAACCTTTTTCAGTTTAAAAATGTTATCCCTCTTTGATAAATAAGCCAATTTTTATGTTTTATTAATATGGTTTGATTTTGATAATTTACCGACATGCTCTGCTTACTAGGTCGTTTCTCCTAAAGCATAAATCATCTAAATGAATTATTTATATTCAATTTACTCTAAGCTTGTGTACTATAATTATCTTATGTCCATTTGTCCTCAGTTCATATATAACATAGCTTAAAAATTATTTTATTATTAGAAGTATGGGCTGCGTTTTACATTAAATTTCAGTTTACCCGTTTTTGCCGCCATTTTCAAACCGTATAGAATTGAAAAACCACCTAATGCACACTGATTATTTATGATTATATCTACAACTTTTAGTCTTTCATATTTAGAGGTTGGTATACAAAAATTATAAGAAAACAGCCATGTAAAACAGTAGGTCAGATTTGAACAAATTTTTTTATTTTGGCCATATGTCACTATCCGGGAATCGTCACAAGACACGCCACCCGACCAAAGTATCACAAAACAAAAGGCTATCATCCTAGAATGCTTTTAAGTGTCAATACCTACTGTATATCTCAGAATAGCCACGTTTTACTACGGATATAAAAACAGTCCCCATATCTTAATACAAAACAAGCTTACTAGTATTTAAAAAAATTGCCTATTCTTTTATACAATGCCTTAACCACAAAAAATAACATATATATCATTAATATTAAAGTTATATTAATAAGGATTACTTATAAAAATAATATAAAAGAATTAATCATTCTTACAAAACTGATGGAATTTGCAAGATAGATTATCAATGCTTTTAACTCTAATTTCAACAATAATACCTCAATTCAACACATGAAATTACAATATTGGATGAAAGTTTAGATGGAGTGTTTATGTGTTGATGATGTATGGCAAGTAGAAGGGAAATTTGAGATATAGATAAAGTGGTAGAATAGATGTAATACATACTAAAGTTCAAATCACAAGACACGTACTACCCTTAGATACGTGTCACCATATTTGGTTTCTTTTTTTTATATGAAATGGAAAGATTATTATAAACTTTGACCTGTAATTTGTTAAAGCGGGTATTATCGGAACCCGATATTTTAAAAGTTACGCGATTTGAAAGATACGCGTAGAATACGAAAAATAAACGCTCAATACTAAATAAAAAAGTTGACATTCTGAGAACGTTGATATACTGATAAATAAACGAGGGCTTGTAGTTTAATAAACGTTAACGCGTTATATAAACAATTTACGCTTAATTGTTTATCGTAAAATACAAAGAATGCACGTAAACCGAATAATAAAAATGACGACAATAAAAATATATTTATCACGTCGGTTCACGTTCCGTTGATTCGAGTAAACTTTTATTTTTGTAAAATGCACGCGGGTGCTTTTAGATCAAAAATTTGATTTAAATAAATATAGAAAAATAAAAATAAAATTTTTATAATTCTGATTAAAGTATTATCAATGATCAGAAGAATATTTAAGAATAAAATAATTACCAGAAAAATACGAGATCTCACACCAAGAAACCAAATCATAAGTCCATACATACATACATATAGCCCACGGCTATAATTTTAATCTTGGTATTCCCAAGATAAGATTTTTAGCTAGTTTTATGTCTTGTAAATATTTATAAAAATATAACATGATTATCTAGACTTCTTGCATGTTTTCAAGGTTACCACAATTGCAAGAAAACCACATATAGCTCACGGCTATATTATTTTCTCCCAATGTTCCCATACGATCTATAAGCTTGTTTTATGTTTATCATTTTAATTTAACTCTTAACAATAGATCTAGGTTTTATATAAGCATGCATGTACATTTAAAACCCATTCAAGGTTATATATATCCCACGGCTATATATATATATATATATATATATATATATATATATATATATATATATATATATATATATATATATATATATATATATATATATATATATATATATATATATATATATATATATATATATATATATATATATATATATATATATATATATATATATATATATATATATATATATATATATATATATATATATATATATATATATATATATATGTATATATATATATATATATATTGTTGGGTCAAAAAGTTGATGTGGCAGAAACTCAAAAACGAAGAAAATATGAAGGCATTTGACTAAGCGTTGACAAGTGTAATCCAGGCGTTGTCAAGAGTAAATCAGGCGTTGACAGAAGTCAACAAAAATCAAACGTTGTTGGAAGCTTCTATTTAGGATAAGTATGCAGAATATATTATGTATTGGTTATTTAAATAGAACATATTCATGTTTATTCATAGTTATCTCTTGTAACCCTATTCCTTACACTATAAAAGGAACCAAGGGTATTAGGTTTTATTCATAACATTCATACAAGATGTAAACATAAAGCGTGTGTCGACTAGACATGGGATTCAATGTATACACGTCTAGTGATTGTTAGTTATTAATATAATTAGCAATCCAATTCTTTAATTCATGTGTTATTGTGTCCAAACACCTTGTTACATAGTTATTGTTCTTTTCCGCTTTGATTGTATAATCATATGAACAATGGCTATGCCTAGTAGCTAAAAGATTCGAGGAAATCAAGGTTTCCACACTTGGTATCAGAGCCTCGTGGCTCGTGATGCTAGGACCAACAAGGTGTTCGTAATGGTGTGAAGATATAAAAATCCGTCTAGGGTTTTTCTTGACGTTTTTGTGTGCGCAGCAGTATTCAGAAGGTCATAACTTTTGATTGAACCGTTGGATCGTCACGAAATTTTTTATGTGTGTTCTACATACATATATCTAAACATCCACCGGAGTGATTGTTCAGATTAGCCCTCTATCAAAAGTTATTAGGCGTCAAAGTTGGCTGTAGTGATGATTTTCAGATTTTCAGATTTGCATAAAATCATGATTTAGGGTTTCTCTAAACCCTAGATCGATTCTATACAGAAAAGGAGACATGTTTCTGTTTGTAAGGGCATCAATTACATTAGCTTTGGTGAGTTATTTCTTGACTAATGATGAACCCTAATGTTATTGGAGATCATGAATCATTACAGTTATCACACATGCATAATTGAATATGTGATGTATTCTCATTTTAGGGTTTTTATCTAGAAACCCTAGATATTATTCATTGGTTTGAAGCAGCAGTTTGAAGAAGGTTTCCATGTTCGATCTGTTCAAATCTTCTAAAAAGGCAATCTCAAGTTTTGGGTACTGGCATGTGAAGGATGGTACACGAGATGTCTACAGAACGGATTAAGATCACGTGTGGTCATATGCTGCAAAAGAAAAGTGCAAATTTTTGCTGTTGACTGTGACTTATACAGAATGTTGCTCCAAGATGAATGCTATATATCACGTGAAGGTTATATTGCCCAGAATATACAACCAATACATATTTAATTATGAGTCTGCGTTTATGGGCTGTTATTGGTTGATGTTGCGTAATTCTTGGAAGAATACATGGTAAGTATTCTCTTGATAATTTCTACGATCATAGTTGGCAAGATAAGTTTTAAATTGTATAGATATTCAAGGCAACAGATAAAGTTATGCATGGGATGGCTGATTTATAGGGATTTTCATATATTATTTCACGTGAAACTTGGGATATGTAACATTCAAAAGTGAATGTTTGTTATTATTCACGTGAGATAATGCAAATGTAATCTTACTATTCAGTCACTGACAAGAGTCGTAGCCCTAGAAGATGTTAGTGTTTGATTGTAACGTTGACAAAAATAGACGCCGACAGGGCTTGTGTAGACGCTGACAAGGAATAAGTTAACGCTCATAGAAAGCGTTGACATGAGTTGTCCGAGAAAAGGCTTGTTCAAACGCTGTTAGGCTTTGTCCGATATTGGACAATGCATTTGGTTAGGATATTGGACAGTGAGGGTTCTCGGGTGACAAAAGGATAGCTGCTGTTTGAGAAAACTGGTACGTTTTTAGCACACAAAAAGGAGGAATTTACACACGAAGGTACATGGAATCTCCGTTTTTATTCAGAATATCAGGTTGATATTTATGGCTCGGATATTTTTAAAATGTATTAATGATTTTAATGCGAGTTAGCAACAATTTGTGAAGAACTTTATTGGATTTGATTATGTAATCGAGGTAGCCTTGCAAAAGAGTTATCCTTCTTTTACTTTTACATATGATATGAAGATTCAGAGTCGTCATGAAGAGGTGTTGGCTTAAGGGGAAGAATTCTTATGGTAAGTTTGATGTTTGAAGAAGATTTTTGTGAGTTTGTATTCTATCATATCTTAAAGTCGTGCACTTCCAGTCATGGACTTTTAAGGTAACTTGTTTGTGCTTTTAAAGGTTGGTGACGAAGACTTGTCATAACACTTGAAGGAGTTACATTATCGTGCTCAGTGTCTCACAAAGGATGAGAATATTGACAAGGGATCGAGATCTACTTATACTTTGTGCCATGAGTATAAGTTCTTTATCACGTGGATAGTACAAGGCATGGAACATAGGTTTGGGTTACTCTACTTCAACATCAAGAATATTATAGTTATTTTTCTTCAAAGATCGTTACACAGAGCCTACATTTGGAGAATCTTCAAGATTGCGTACATTATTTACTTCCCTGTTGATGTGACAAAAAAAGGGAAGACATACATATACAATTGAGGGGAAGCAATTTGAAGATGATGTACAACTTACAAGAGATACACAAAGAGTTTTGCCGACATCAACTAGGGGAAGATTGTTGGGTCAAAAAGTTGATGTGACAGAAACTCAAAAATGAAGAAAATATGAAGGCATTTGTCTAAGCGTTGACAAGTGTAATCCAGGCGTTGTCAAGAGTAAATCAGGCGTTGACAGAAGTAAAAAAAAGTCAAAACGCTGTTGGAAGCTTCTATTTAGGATAAGTATGCAGAATATATTATGTATTGGTTATTTAAATAGAAGATATTCATGTTTATTCATAGTTATCTCTTGTAAACCATATTCCTTACACTATAAAAGGAACCAATGGTATTAGGTTTTATTCATAACATTCATATAAGATGTAAACCTAAAGCGTTTGTCGACTAGACGTGGGATTCAATGTATACACGTCTAGTGATTGTTAATTATTAATATAATTAGCAATCCAATTCTTTAATTCATGTGTTATTGTGTCCAAACACCTAGTTACATAGTTATTGTTCTTTTCCGCTTTGATTGTATAATCATATGAACAATGGATATGCCTAATAGCTAAAAGATTCAAGGAAATCAAGGTTTCCACACACACACACACACACACACACACACACATATATATATATATATATATATATAAAGTGTTTTAGAGATTTAAAGAAGTCCATTTCACATGTAATAACGCATATTCCATCACTTAAAACTTAGTACATAAATCCTAGTTAACCATTTAATTATGTTGTGACCTTCTAGGTCATGGTTTTTCATGGTTTTTGAGTTACACAAGTTCACTTATGAGATCTATGATTATTAGTTAACCAAAATCCCAAAAAGTAAGATTTGTAACCCATGGCTACATTTAAATTCATAAAATGATTCATATGACTTTTAAATCAAGTTTAAACATAGAATACTAGTCATAGGTTTCTTTATTAAAATATTATTAACCATGACTAATGGCATTCGAATATATGTCGTGACCTTTAAGGTCATGATTTTTACTAAATCTTGATTTTAACAAGTTATTACATGTGTTTATAGATGGATGATGATGCATGCAAGTAAAAATGGAGAAGCATAAGGAGTATACCTTTCTTGCATAAAGTTACCAAGGAAGATCTAGATGAAAAAGGAGATTAGAGATCTAATCTTGATGATGAAAACCCTAACTATAAACCAAGCCGTGACCTTTAAGGTTTCGGCTAGGGCTTGTTATAATGATTCCAAAGATGATGATGCTACTATGATTAGTAGTTAAGATGGGACAATGATCTAGTAGATTTAATGAACAATCTTGGATGTATTTGGCTTAAAGCCGAATGATTTGAGAGAGAAAGGTGAAGAGATAATGAGATTGGATTGCATGAGAGAATGAGAGAATGTATGTGTGTGTTTTTCGCCTTAAAGGAGAAAGAGAAAGCCAAGGCAAAAGGCATGATTGCCTTGGTAAGAACACTTGTGTCAAGTGTAGGCTCTTGTGTTTCCAAAGCATCTCTTCTCCTTCCATATATCCATGTGTGCCGTGTATAGGTAGCCAAAGGGGTAGTGGGCTTTGGCTTGGACTTATGTTGGGCTAGCACACAAGGAGTATATGGTCTTGGGCTAGTCCAAGAAGGTTTAAACATGTTTATGGTATACATGCATACATACATACACGGCTACATATACAATGTGTAGCATGTTTTCCAAATTGATTAAGTGTTGTGTATACCCAAATATTGATTATACATTTTATTATTTGTTCTCCTAGTATTAAGTACAATGTTTAAGTTATGTGACTTATTACAATGAAAAAAGATTGTAGTAATATAAGTACATAATGGACAAGTTCACACACATCTTATAGAAATATAACACATAAGTAAATGTTTTAGGATTATTGGGTGAAACTTTATTAAATTAAATCTTGATAAAATTATGTATTTTACACCAGGTATGTCGAAACCAATCAAATAATTTGGACATAACATGTTAATTTATGGGTACCCCTATCCCACAAAAAAGGTACAAAAAGTGTACTTTTTGTCTCCCAGTTTTTTTCTGGACAGTTTTTTATCAGTTTTTGTTCCGTATTTTTGACTGTTTAACAGTTTTAACCTGTTAAACTTTATTTTTTTGATTCCGTATTTTCCGATTCACAGTTTTATAACAAAACCAGAATTATAAAAATTAAAAAAAATTAAAAAAAATTAAAAAAATTAAAAATCAGGGGTATATATAGAGGTTTTGGGGACCTTTATAACCTGACCCTTAATTTATTGTTGGCGAAACGTATACATCCTTCTTGAGTGTGAAAATTTAGCTAGCAAGGTTTTTGTAATCTTGTGTTGATATCGACACAAAATGATGTGTGTGCATGGGCTAGTCACGTGAAGAAGTCAGAAGTGGGGACAAAGTTTAGGGTGCACTAGCATATTCAATTTGGTGTCCGCATCATGCATTTTCTAGCTATGCTATTCACATAACAACCACTATTTTCATAGGATCGGTTAATATACCCTTTTTTCTCAATATTAGATTCTCTCATTTCTAGCCTCAAAATTTCATTTCATGTTTTTGTCTTTTTTTGGTTTTTGGCATATATTTTTCATTTTGTTCAAAAATATCTTCTTAATATTAATATGGATGATTGCGTTTCACATTGAAGAAAATGTTATATGATTTGAAGTAGAAATTAGATGAAATGTTGATAATGTAAGTACAATAGACATGTGAAGCTTACTTAGCTTTGTCGTAAGTCATAACCATAACTACTGTAAACGTGCATGGACATGTAGTCATAACCGAAATACAACTAATTAACCTATCCAAACTTAATTCCATCAGTTTGATTAATCTTATTGCTTAAAGTTTCTTTTAATAGCAGTTTTGATCATTAGTTCAAGGCATGGATATACAAGTGTTATCAGTACATATTTCTGGATTTATATGTATTTTTTTTTTACCAAATACAGGAATTCTTTATACTCGAACCTTGAGGATATTATAGTTTAATTATGTGGGTACAAGGAAAGCATGACTATGATGTAAATCATGTGCTTATTGCAGAGAAACAGAAGCAATGGGTCTGCAGATAGGATGGTGGTTGTTAGCAGCAATGGGGTGTAATACAACTTGTATTCAATACTATATATCCTAGAATTGCCCTAATGTTTTGCATTCAAGTAATCATATCGAACATATCTGAACGTTTATATAGTTATAACAATTATTAAAGGGAAAAAGACCAATTTGGTCATTTTGATTAATTTATAACCTTATCATGGTCAAGTTTCCTACTAAATACCAATATGGTCATCACTATTCATAATGTGTCAAGTGTCCCACTAAAGATACTTTTTAAATGATCAACCGACGGCGCTCATCCCTCAAATGCACAACTTCTGTGTTTCACTTTTATTGGAAATTGAAAAAATATGTACTATTGTCATAACCTTGATATCCGGATTAATTTTCACTTTTAACCCTTTTATTTTCAATTTACCCCCTGTGATAAACGTTATATATATTATAATGGTGTAGTGTTTGCTGAGTGATGTCTGTATCTTTCTCCCCACATTTTGGCCTCTGCTATGGCCTTTGCTCTTTCTTCCTCATCTTCTTTGAGAAAATTATCTTCATCCTCCCCTGAATCGTGATCAGAAAAAGATACCACAAAATCTAATGCATTTACAACTTCACTCATGTCTGGCCGTTGTTCAAGACCGTCGTTGAGACACATCAATGCCAACTCTACAGCTATTTGTACTGGTCTTTGCATGAATTCCCCTTTCATTTTTGGGTCCGCCAGCTTCACATATCTCCTTTTGTCTATTAGCATCGGTTTTGCCTGAGCAATCATCAAATAGAAACATTTAGCAAGCTACAAATGATGCCTGATAAAACTGGAAGTGACTATGTGATGTCAATTAATAGTCTCTGCAGAAGACAGTGTTTGGAAATGCTTCTGCAATTAGAAGCTGCAATATTCAAATAATCATAGACATGTATTACTAAATATTATGATTAATCTGTAAAATGGCGCAGATAAGCATTTTTTGGAAATAAAAAAGACCCTTTATAGAATGCCTAATTAGTATATATACTTTCATTTTACCACTTGCAAAATCAATTAAATGTCTGTTGCAGCTGCGGTCTAAAGTTGATTACCCAAATATCATCTCCCAAGTAATCCAGTAACCCACAAGCAGAATCGGTTCATTAAAATGGCTTACCCATTCTATAAGATATTGCCCTCCTTCTTTTGTTTGGTCTAACGCTTGTCGCCCTGTCACTAGTTCCAAAAGAACCACCCCAAAACAGTATGTATCGAACTTTATGGCCAAGTGACATGTAAACCCATACTCAGGTGCGCAATAGCCCATTGTGCCCATTACCCGAGTTGAGACATAAGATTTATCACCTAATGGTCCGAATTTAGCCAAACCCAAGTCAGAAATCTTTGGATGGTACCCTTCATCCAATCAGATGTTGGATGATTTCATGTCCCTGTAGATGATACTAGGTTCACAATGATTGTGTTGGTAATCGAGGCCTCTAGCAGTTCCAACTGCTATCATCATTCTTGCATTCCAGTCGAGTGTCTTCATATATGGTTTAGGATCTGCTCATGACCCAAATTAAAAGGCATTTTGGATTGAAGAAGGTACATGTACAAATGTTTATTAATTTGTAAGGGTTTATTTTGATAATTTAAGAACGGATATCGAGAAAAAAAGTACTGTTAAGGTTGAGCATTTGCAAGTTGAACGCCGTCAGTTGTGCATTTGATAACATAATAAGACAAATATTGTCATAGTAAATGGGAACATATGGGGGTCCGGTCCCTTGGTTATAATCTGCATTTGTGCAATTGTGTATGACCAAATTTGTCCAAATGAAAAAGCTTGACCATGGTTTAACTTTTGAGGGGTGATTTTGACCAAATTGGTCTTTTTCCCATTATTAAAACCATAATAAAGATCAAAATATATATAGCGAAAGCGATTTAACAAGATTATAATAACATATTCATAATTAATCGAATTAGGGTTACATACCTTTTTGCAATGTAATTCCCACGAACAAGAACAAATTCACCGAATTAGGTTTTATATTGAATCACCAAGATATATTCTAAAGTAACACTATATTACGCTCTTGTACACACGTATAATAACGAGTAAACCGTAATACTTGTACGTAAAAACCGAACTTAAACGTATTGTGTAAAATCAACCCAACAACCCTAAAGATGGGCTAGGACTTGATTCAAGAAAACCAAACAAACCAAACGAAACCATAGGGTGCGTTTTGTAACACCCGAAAAATTTCCGTAATTTAAATAATAATAATTTATATTTTGAAATCAGTTTTTAGCCTTACCAAACTTGTTCGATTTGAAAACGGGATATATTTTGCAAAATTTGAAAAAATAGTAAAAAAAATCGTACAGTTTGCGTATCAAAAAGTAAATGAAAATTAAACCTTTATATTTATTATCACATATAACAAAGTCACATTGGATTCTCATTTTTTCCCTCCACCGAGACCTCTAACCCAAAATAGATCACTTTTGAAATTCAAAACATTCAAAAAACTTCCTACAACATGAGTAGTGCCATGTCCTAAGCCTCCACCCAATTGGCAGATCATTTTGGTCCCCTCCTCACACAAAACATGTTCTCCTACCCTCTATTATTTTCATATTTAACTCTATTTCCCATAAACACCAACACACAATGTATTCTCTCTAGCTCTTGAAACATTCGGATCAGACACAAACACAACATTCATCCTCCATTTTTGTACCTTGAAAACTCCATTTTTACCATAAAGCTTCACTATTCCCTCCATCTTCACATGAAACATAAACTTCCAGATTGCAAAAATGTATACATCATACCCCTAAAATTCAACACTACTCTTGACAAATCACTCATCTTTTCATATAACATCACCATCCGAAACATGCTTCCTAAATTTACGGTGCCGGAAGAAGACGTGAAGAGGTTTCAACAGTTCGAGTAAGTTCACCAATCTGAAGGTTCTTGTTACGGTTGCAGAGCGAGTACGAGTTTTGTGGTCGCGGTTTACAAGTCGAGTTGGGTTATAGCTTCATTTTTGCTAAGTGAGTACGTGTTTTCAACGTGGGTTTTTGCTTGTTCGATGGTTCGGGTTACGTTAGTAGTGAACTTGGTCGTCATATCGCGAGCTCGATAAGGTTACGCCCGTACTGTCTATCTTCATCCTTTTGTTGCATTACTCTTACTCATACGTCACCTTTACCACTTTTCTTTCAGAAACTCAACTTTCAAAGATATGAATTGCAAATCTTTTAAACGTGACGTTGTAGCTTCATAAAAAGGTTTAAAGCACACTTTTGAAATGGGTTTTACGTAAAGGTTCATATGTGTTGTTTAAACTCAGGGTTGGTGTGTCTTTTGGTATGTGTCAAGCTAAATTAGTACGTTAGAAACAGAGTTTTGTATTGTGAAAATTTAGTATATGTACGATGTGAGTTTTGTAAAGGCTTTGCGAGATTTTCGGATCGTAAGACTGTTGAATGTTTTGTTCGGGTTTTTGTCGAGATTTTTTATGAGAGTTGCAAGGGTTTTTGTTGTGAGTTTTGTTGAGAGTGGTTCATGACGAGAGTGACGAGAGATGTGAGCATGTTATTGTCGAGTTAAATTTTTGTGAGTGATAAGAGAAATGAAAATGTTTTTGGGAGGAAACCTTTGTTGGGAATAAAAATAGCTAAGTCACTATGTCACTGACAAAGGGATTTTGGACGATGACAAGAGTAATTGAGGTGCTGACAGATTGGACACTGACAAGACAAATCAAGGTTCTGACAAAGGAAATCTAAGTTACAAGACAACTACTTAGTCAACACGTTTTGTATATTTAGAAAAAATATTATCAACATTGTATTCTATATATTTATCTTTTCCTAGAATAGTTGATAGGTTGATTATTGTTCAAGAATACTTGTGTTATAAAATCAGGTCTTAGGGTTCATTATTGATATACGTTCTTAACACTTTCATTGTACCTCATTGTTTATCAGTACAAGTGAAAGTTTGGTTTACATTTTGTTTTGTTTTGTTCTTTGTTCTAAGTGTTAATTCCGCATAACACTTAGACTGTCATAAACACAAAGTTTCTCTACTTGTTATACTTGATTTAATCTCGTTAAGACAAAGATAAATCGATCTATGTTTAGTATCAACAAGTGGTATCAGAGCTTGTTGAGGAACTTTGATCAGAATAACACCAAAACCCTAATCGTACAAAACCATAATTTTTCAAAACACTAAGATCTTCATGTCGACCTCAACCTCAGAAACCCAAAGTTCAGGATACTCAAATCATAACCTCAAAATCCCCATGCTTGACCCTAATAACTTGAACTATGGAAGTTCAACTTTGATCAATATCTCCAAGTGGATAACTATATCCTTTGGGAGGTCGTTGAGCTTGGAAACAAGTTCAACCAGGCACAAAAGATCTTGGACTCCATTGAGAAAAGGAGAATAGCCAATGCTAAGGCTGAAGAGTTGCTTCCTAGACCTGAAGATGGAAGAGCCACCTCAGTTGCAGAGGTAGCTGACAGAAGGCTTGATATGAAGGCTTTGAGTATACTCAAACTAGCCCTTGGAAGCAAGAACCAATACAAATTTAGAAAGTATGAATTTGCTAGAGAGCTTTGGGAAGCCATTGAGATCACCTATGGTGGTAATGAGGACACTCACAAACAAAGGAAGAAGCAGTTGGTTATAGAGTTTACTCTCTTTAAAGCTCGACCTAATGAAAAGCTAAGTGAGATATGAAGCCATCTTCAAGACATCACTAGCAAGCTCTCATTCATGGAGACTGAGTTTGAAGATGATGACATTAGTGCTTCTTTCCTTGGAGCTCTTGGAGATGGGTGCAAAATTCATGCCAAGTCAATGATTGCCACTCAAGCCTACAAGAACATGACTTTTGATTACATCTATAATCAACTGAATGTCATGGAATCTGAAGTTTTGCTCAAACAAGGAAGTAAAAAACCTTCTGGAAACATGGCCTTTATCTCTCACAGTGATTCCTCAGACGCTGAAAACTCTTGCTTTGACAGCGGACAAACTTCTCATGACAGCGGCTCAACAGACACTGATACATACAACTATGTTTCACCAAATCTTAAGCCAGCAGGAATTGATTTGGATACTGTATGTGCTTATATTGCTTCTTTGCCCAATGGATCATCAATTTCTTTTGAAGATCTTTAGCAAATTAGTAACATTGATCTTGAGGAGATGGATATCAAGTGGAATATGGCTCTTAGCAGTATAAGAGTCAGTAGGTGGAACAAGAGATTTGAAAGGAAGATGACCTTCAATAGCAAAGAAACTGTTGGATATGATAAATCCGAAGTTGAGTGTTTCAATTGTCATTGAATTGGACACTTTGCTAGAGAATGTAGATTTCCCATGAAGAATGATGGAGGATCGAATCCTAGACATATCATCAAGGTTGAAGATGCTGAACCTAAAGTTATGGTAGCTATGCAGGAATTGATGGTATTGGATTTGACTGGAGCTTTCTGGACAAGAATGAGGTGGAAAATCTAGCTTTGGTTGCTGAAAAGGATGAAGATCATGTTCAATATGCTCTCATGGTTAGATCTTCTTCTTCATCAGAGAATGAGGTATATGATGATGCTTTTTATAGTAAGGGTTGTAGACTTAACACTGATAACTTAACAAAGAAGTTTTAAAGTTACAATTTAATATTATTGGGTTAAATATCACTATTTCAAACTACAAAAGGGGGCTTGCACAATCAGATGGGATGGTGCAAGAATATAAGGACATGGAACTTAATCTAAAAGATCAAATAACTGTTCGAAAAAGGGATCTAGCACTTAGTTATGAGGCCAAGGCTTATTATATAGAAGCTAACAGTGAATTGAAACTTATGCTAGATGAGGCTACTCAAGCTAAAGAGAATGTAGGACTTAAAATTGAAAAGTTTGAAAAAGCTAGTCAAACCCGAGAAAAGGTTATAAGTGAATAGAGAAACCCAAAAGACATGTCTGGGATTGGGATGCATGCAAAGGAGTATGCTACTGTTCCACCCCCAGCAGGTGACTTCTATGGGGTTCTAAGAAATACTTGTCATGGACTGGTATTCCATAGTTCCAAGTGGAGGAATTTAATCCTCCACCACGTGCACTCACACTAGTTGAGGAATATAAGCAAAGGGTGACTGACCTTGACATATGGAAGAAAGCCAACCCTACGCTCTTTCTTAAGGGATGACTTCTTAGTGATGAACAAACTGACTCGAAACCCATTGTTATCACTAACCCTACTTGATTAGACTGCAATTATACATAGTCTCATCGTCTAAATCAAGCTTAAAACGCTTAAAATGTCATAAAATACCCCAAAATATGCTTGTGTTTGTTCATTTTGTATTTTAGGTACGGATATCGTGAATTCACCAAAAGATTACAAGAATCAAGCAAAAACGAACACGGAAAACGAACCCACACAAAGAACCGGACCCGAATCATGAATTTCCATTGAAGTCCTTGAAGTTTAGAACATTTTCAAGATTGGTCCCTCATCTTTGAAGACTTGACATTTTATACCTTTTCAAAACGCAAATATTGCATTTGGGTCCCTAAAATGTTGAGAAATTACATTATGAGCCCTGGAAGTATGGTCAAATTACATATATGGTCCTTGAAACAAGTTTGCAAAATTCTTTGTGGCTAAATGGGAAAACACAAAGTTTATTAACAAGGGAAAAAGGAGTATATAAGCTGAAAACTTGGTATGACAAAAGTTTGGGAGTTGGAGGACTAGAATGGCCAGACAAAAAAAGATACACCACCCAATCACAAACCGCCACGTCGTCCACTAAACCCCCCCTCCAATCATACTCCCCCATCCTCCCACGTCACATGAGAGTTTTTGACCATGACTTCAAATCCAAAATCTGTCGACTACAAGGGCAAAGATGGAAAAGACTAGCTAGGGTTTTCATGTAACCAATTAGACTAGAATGTTCCTGTAGGTAGTATAAATAAGAGGCGAATGTCTCCCTATTTCTTTGTTCCAGATTTTTAGCTTGTAAACTTTTTAAATTGAATATTTAACGTAATTTTTAAACCTTGCAAGTTATATTTCTGTGTTCCATCTTTACTTATATGTTTTGTAGAGTAATATTTTAATTTAAAGTTTATCAAAGCTTTTTGTTGTTCAAAAGATTTTGACAGAAAAAGTGTTTTGAGATCCTGGTTCTTAAAAGTTAGATGCAAATTTGTGGTTTGAGAAGCCCAATCTTGTGAATATCTTTTAAGTGTTGGTCCCTTGTAATTAGTACTATACTTAATTATACTAAGTATAGTCCTAACCCATGGTTAAGTAATGCAACAAACTTAATACAAGTAAATAAATAACACAAAGGCTTTCAACGTTTAACTCTTAGCTTTATTAAAGAATTATACCCTATTGTATACGAAGCTACAATAGGGATTGAATAGACAATGTGTGGTTTTGTGATCTCCTCACTAACAAGCTAGTCCAATCCTAACGATTTCTAAGCTTGACGATTCTATCAACAGGAGTTTAGAACTCAAGTGTGTGATCGTGTTTGGAGGAGAGAAAACTTGTTTGTGAATGTCTAAAGCATTTAGTGCACAAGCTTGGTTTTCTCTCCTTTACAAGCATCCTATTTATAGAAGAAAAGTGGGTGGAAGACAATAATTGCCCATGTGCAATTCTTGTCTTATTGGTACAGTGTAGTATCTTGTCTTACCCTATTCTAAGTAGTAAGACGTATGTCCTTTACACATGTCAGTACCCCATCTATCCCAAAAGGGTAAGTCACGCTAATTGTGTGATGTACTTCATCTTGTCACAATTCAACTTATCCTCGCCTTTTCTTTAGTCTTGGAGAATGCTTGTTTTCTTCAGGGAGATCGTATGAGGTCCAGTGAGTCTATTGCCACAACTCACTGAACCCATCACCTTCTTCTTCGTCATAGAAGACATTCGTTGAGCTTCGCCTCTCTGAATGCTTGAGTCTTCCTTTTAGACTTAGTCTAGGAACTTGAAGGCAACTCACTGAGTAACTGTTCACTCAGTAACCTTGTTATGTTCAAGGTTAATAATTCACTTAAGCTGATTGTTATTCAAATCCTTCATGGAGGTCATTAGGTACTGAATTGACCTAACAATCTCCCCCTATTTGGATATAAAATTTGCCTAAGTGAAATTTTTATAAGTGAGCAAAGAGGCTTCTTCTTATTACAAACTATCCTACTTGATGAAAAGACTTGATATAACAAAGTACTTCATTTTCATTCATCATTACATAAGACTGAATAGTCTGATACAAGAAACATAAATAAAAGAAAAGATTACAGTTATTCAGGAATCCATTGCTTCCTTCTTCACCCTTGATGACTTTAACACTGTTTCTTTGTTAGACCTCCTAGCAATTATCTCCCTGAGATTCTCACCAAATCTTTAATTCTCATCAGTCTAAATTTGTCCAACCATCACAAGAAAGATGAGAACACTCTCAGTGGTGCATTTCTCTATGTCACTCATTCTTTGAAATGCTTGATCCCCAAATACATCAATGAAGAAGATACCCCACTCAGGTTCTTCTATAACCATGTTGTTCACAAAGAGGACATTTTCGGGGAGAGTACGATTGCATTCTAACCCAGGGATCTTAGTCTCATCTTCAAGCTCAACTCTTTTTCTCTTTCTTCCCTGAGTTTTGGTAGGATCCTATTCAGCTAAAGGAAGATCTTCAGTGATTCCTAATTGTTCCTTCATCTGATTCAACCTCTCATATCTCTTACTGAGAGAGTTGAGTATTGATGAGACTGCTTTTATACATAGTCTCATCGTCCAAATAGGGCTTAAAATGCATTAAATATCATCAAAATACCCATATATGCTTGTGTTTGTTGCTTGTGTATTTTAGGTACGGATATTGAGAAAATGACAAAAGATCACAAGAATCATGCAAAAACGAACACGGGAAACGAAGCCGCACAATGAACCAAGCCCTAATGAAGAATTTTCCAAGAAAACCCTTGAAGATTTGAAGATTTATGAAGAAGGGTCCTCCAATATGGAAGAATTAACACTATATACCCTTGTATCTTCATAATTATAAGTTTGGTCCCTAAAGTTTGTCAATATTGCAAAAAGGGCCCTCCACTTTGAAGAATTGGCAATTTTAGCCCCTCAACAAAGCTAAAATGTCAATGTTTATCCTCCTCAAAGTCAAACACACGAAAAAGTACTCTAAGTTACAAGAATTACAAGTTTGGTCCTTTGAAAATCCCAAAATTACCAAAAGGACCCTTGACTTTGAAGATTTGGCAAAAATGGTCCCTCATCAAACATGAATTGGCAATTTTAGTCCTCCAAAATGTCAATCATACAAGTTTAGACCATTATCCATCAAGAAAATACCAAATCAGTCCTTCAAAAATCACAAATTGGCAAGAAATACCCCTGAAATCATTTTAGAAAACTTTTTGGGGCAAAAGTGTGAAAAATGAAAAGTTGTTACAAAGAGAATTGGCGTTGACAGCTTTCTAAATTGAAAAGACAAGAAAAGGGAAGAAGAGGGGTTATTCATGGCAGACACAAAACTTACCTTAACCAACCATAAGTTGACACGTGCCCCACTCACCCTAAACAACCAATCACCACTCTCCTATTTGCCACCTCACAATCCACTCAAAACCGGTTATAACTAATCTTTTTATTAGTTTAATCCTTGGTGCTAAACACCACAATTTAAACCCAAAACGGATTAAACCAGTGTTCTTCATGTTCTTGAACATGATTAGGCATTTGTTAACCACAAAAAATTAAACCCTAATCTCTTCCAGAATTAAGATTAGGGTGTCCCTAAACACAACTCAACCATAAAAAACCCATGCCACATCATTCCTTGGTCACATGTTAAGACCTGTTTTGTCGCCATTGAGGAAGAAGCCAAAAGTGGCCAGAGAATCAACCACCCACATTCCAGCTTACTCCTTAAGCATTTTATGGACCCTTGGATGAGTTTCAAACTTGCCAGCTACAACAAAACGCCAATTCAAAGTCACATGATTGAAGAAAATGCCAAAAAGCTCCAAGGGCAATTCTGGACTTCTACAACTTTAGGGTTCACATTTTTAGGGTTTGTAGTCACTCTTGTAAGCCTATAAAAGGCATAGCACTAGTTCATTTGTTTCCTGCTTTTGGTTTTTCCTTGTTCAAAAACTTGTAAATCCTCTTTTCAGTTTAATGAAAGTGTGTTGAGTTTGTTGAAGAAAGACCAAGTGCCACTTAATTTTAAGCTTGTTATTGTTATTTGTTAACTAAAATTGGACCTTAAAACGTGTTTTTAGACCTTGTGTAAGAAATTACACATTGGACTGAAACTTGATATTTTGCTATGTTTTCTTGGTACACCTTGGAGTTTTAGGGATATAAGCTGATCATAGCACCCTAATTTGGATATTAAGGTGTTGTGAAGCTCATATCTTGGGGATAATCAAGATTGGGTACAAGAAGTTGCATCAATCAAGTTTATTTTCCAACAAAGTCACCTTTCTGTTTTGATATTGTGCTTCTAACCTTGTTGAATCATAGCAGGGTTGCTGTTGGAAGCTTGTGCTTGTTCTTGCTAGCACATAAGCTCTAACATTCGTGGGTGTGGATGTACATCCATGAGGTTTGTCTTAAGACCTTGAAAATATGATAAATATTGGATTTTTTGTGAATTTGTGCTCTACTTGTGTTCTTGTTGTTTTCTTGGCTTGTATCTGCTTAATCTTGCATGATAATGTTGTTTGTATGCTAAGTTAATCATTTGGTAAACTGAATCACACTTATACTTTGTTAATTTATGGATTGAAAAGTTAAAAGGGTGTTTGGGATTACTTGTTTAAGATTATAAAGTGATATTGTGTTGTTAGAAGTTGGAATTTATGCTTGTTATCTGCTAAGCACTTAGTTGAGAGTGTTTTGCTGCAAGTTTTTTAGTTTGAAACCTCAAATCACACAATCTGCTATAACTTGTTGATTTTAACTGTTTTTGACCTAAGATTTTGGTAAAACCTAGAGTTTATGCATGCTTAGGGTTAAAATCTGTTAAAACATCATTAATATAAAATAAGTGATAGATTTGAGTGGTTGAATCTGGCTTGTTGGTCAAGTGCATCAGCAAAGTATAAAACTGCATGTTCTTGTATTCATCAGTAACTTTAAGTGCTTGAATCTTGCTTAATACTTTGAATCATTGCTTAAAACCTGTTTAGACCTGTTCATTTGAGTTTAATATAGCTTGTGTATGTATTTGGTTAAGTTTGGCTGGCTGAATATTGCTAAAAGTGCTTATTGAACCTCAACTGCTTATTGCTCTAAGTCTGTGACAGATTTGTTGCTTATTTGAATTAACTGTATCAATTGGCTGTTGCTTGTTGTGATTTTTTGATTGTTATTGACTCCTTATGATCCAATGATCATTTGGGTGCCTTATTGAAACTTGAATCAGCTCCTAGGGTGGCCTAGAACTCAAAAACGACTATTTTGTCGTTTTCTGTAGATTGCTTATTGCATTTTCAGGCTTATTCCTTTGGCTTATTTCAAATTTCTTTTTACAAAAGTCTTATTTAGGACAAAAGAAGCTTGTGTGTCTAATTTGAGCTTATGGAATTAGCTTATAGCTTAATGGGCCAAAAAACAAGAATAAGAGTCAAGTAGTGCTTTTTGGGCTTATTTGGGCCACTTTTTCATTTTGGGCTCAAATTTGGCCCATTAAGGATCTGTTTTGGGTTTAGCCCCTTTTCTAGGCCCATTAAGGGTATTTAGGTAACTTCAAGTTCATTTTGAGTTACTTAGGTTAAATTAAGCTAGTTTGCAACTTTTTAGAATTTTTTAGGACTTTTGGATTTTTATTAATATTTTAATATTATTTTATTATTAAAAATTAAAGTCTGATTTTCTAAATTTTTACATTTTTTCTAGGTTCTAGACACTTAATTAGGAATTTTGCAACTTTCCAAATATTTTTATAGTCTTTTAATTATTTTCTAGAATTATTTTAAGTTTTTATAGCTTTTAATAGTTTTTAATTGTTTAAAAATAGTTTTTAGTGTTTTTGAAATTTTGAAAAATACTTTTTAGCTTAATTAGGTTATTTTAAAGGTTTACAAACTTTAAGATCTTGATTTGGACTTTTTATTAGTTAATATTGATTTTTAGGTCTTTAACTAGCATTAAAAAATTAATATTTAATTAATTAAAAGGTTTTAGCAAGTTTGGATTATTTGTAAACCCTTAGAATATTTTAGTGGATTTTTAATGATTTTTGGTAATTTTTAGAGTAAAATTTTAGTTTTGGTGCTTTTACGGTTTTACGTGTACGACTCTTTCGTCTTAGTATAAATCGTCATCGTAACCGTCATTCTCTTCTTATCCCATTTCTATTTTCTTTTTTCATAATCATATAATCACAAAGTTAATCAATTCATTACACACACACCAAGCCTCCTTGAGAACGATCCCCACTTTGGGTCATAACTCGTGGTTTTCCTAAACTACTTGTTAATACTTGCCCTAATTGCCTTGTTTTCCTAAACAAGTTCTAATTTACTCAACATCATTTTGGCGCCGCTGCCGGGGAGGCGTGTTGTGTTTTGATTTGGAATTGTTGTTTTTATATACTAACCAAAATAGTATTTGTATTAGTAGCACTCTACTAATACGTATTATCGGTTTTCGATTTTTGTGTGAATACTATTACTATATTGTATACGTAGAACAATAAATTCACAAGTACTCCAAATACGTGAGAACTCACAACCTTGACTTGGGAGGTCATTACCCAATCATTGTATTCGAATCTCAAACCAAAGAAAAAGGCAAAAATGGATAAATACTTTCGTGAAGCTCAATTTTGAAAAATACAAACTATAAGGTGGGTATAAGGCGGATATTATAAAATATATCCTAAGGAAAAAGGCTCTTAAGTGCTTCGCGCCGCCTCGTTTCCCCGCTTGCTTGTGAGTATTTGATTTTGAGAGCTAATCGAGGGTTTTGCCGCCCAAAGTATTATTAAGTATCATATATACTTTCTTGGTTTCATTGATTAAACCCTCTTGAACGTTTTGGTGTTCCACCAACGTTCTAAAGTCATCAAAGGCGTTCACTTCACGTGATCGTTTTCATTCCTTGAGGCTTCTTTAATCAAGAGATTTGATTAAGGAGGATATTTGTAGATTTTTGTCTATTTAATACATTCACCAAAATCCAAAAAAGGTTAATACAATCAAAAACCACAAAAAAATTGAAAAATACAAAACACCAAAAAGAATCTTCTTTTCTTATCCCCTCGTTGTACGTGGCGTTTATGCTAACTCGTAATCAAGCAAGACGTGCACGTAAACAAAAGAACAAAACTCCCACTCCTAATCTTTCTAGTGAGGAGTCTCCTATTGACGAACCCATTGTAAGAGAAGCACCAACCATGGCGAATCAAACTATGATGGAGTTACTTCAAGCACCCACCGAGGGTTATGGAGAGGCTATTGTGATTCCCGCTATCCTTGCGGAGAATTTTGAGGAGAAAACGGGTTTGTTGTCGATGATCCAAAACAACAAATTCCGTGGTGATGAGAAGGACAATCCCCACAACCATATCCGCCAATTCAATCGTCTTACCGCCACTTGCAAGTTTAAGGATGTCTCGAATGACTCGATTAAGATGATGCTTTTTCCGTATTCTCTAGCGGGGCCCGCTAAAATTTGGTTGGAGAAAGAGCCACCCAATTCTATACTGACGTGGAAGGATCTCGTGTCTAAGTTTGTGAACCAATTTTTTCCGCCCTCTAAGACTACGCACTTGAAAAACGAGATTTCAAATTTTCACAAGAGTTTAATGAAAGTTTTTCAACGGCTTGGAATAGGTTTAAGGAAATGTTAAATGAATGTCCTCATCACGGTTTTTCCGACTTGCATCAAATTGACACGTTTTACAATGGACTTAATTATCATGAAAGGGATTATTTAAATGCCGCCGCGGGTGGTAATTTTTTGTGTAAAACGGTTGAGGAAGCTTTGGTGATAATTGAGAATAGATCTAAGGTGTATAGTCCTCGTAGCACGTCTAGTGTTCGTAAGGCTTCGTCTTCGGCTTCACCTTCTTTGTCTACTACCATCGATGCTTGCCAAATTGAGGCGAACTTGGAAAACAAGATTTTTGATAAACTTAAAGGTCTTTTGATTGAGTTCAAAGTTGGAGAACCAAGTGCTCCCGCTACGGCTAAAGCGGTTGAGGTTTCATGCATGTATTGTGGTGGAGGTCATGATTTCTCCGAGTGCATTACCAACGGTGGTAACACTTCGAGTGCCTACGCGCCACAGGAACTTACAACCAAAACGGTCAAGTTACCCGCACTAATCAATTGACTCCACCGGGTTTTGGTTTAAATCAAAATGCTAACAACAACTATCGCAACAATCAAGTTGGTTTCAAAAATAATTACAACAAGGGAAACTATGGTAATCAAGGGGCTAATAATCAAGTTTCAAACAAAAATCAAATAGATTTTCAAAACAACAACAAAGGTTTGCAAACGTTGAAAGATCTTCCAAATGAATTTGTTGAATACGCTAATGGGAATGATGCTTGGTTTGACAATATTCAAAGAGAAATCATTAGCCTAAGATCCGAGTTTAAGACCGACTTGAAGAAAGAGTTGAAAAATGAGTTAGCTAATGAGCTTAAAATCCACACCAACAAAATGGAAGGGAATGTAACTAGGTTACAACAAAACCAACAAAAAATGGAACAAGGGCAACATGAGATTAAACAAGAAATGATTAAAGCCGAGAAGAGGCAATCCATGTTTGAAGATAAAATCTCATCTATGTTTGAGGCGATTATGTGTAAACCGTCTTCGAGTAGTCTTCCTAGCAACACCGTATCAAACCCTAAGGGTGAGATGAAAGTGATTACCACACGTAGTGGTAAGACACTTAAGGAACCGACTCCTCAACCAATTGCTCCTACGGAGGAAGCAATTGAGGAAGAACCCGAGGTGGTGGTCCAAAAGGAGCATGTCCCAATCCCACGAAGTACCGCTCATGCCACACCTACGGTTGACCCATTACCAACATTGGAACCCGAGATTCCAAAGGCTATGCCTATGCCTCAACCCACACCACCTTTGCCCTATCCATCGAGACTTAGGAAGGAGAAACGTCAAGAGCACGACAACTACCGATTTGAGCTTTTTATGAAAATGTTTCGTGATTTGCACTTTAATGTGAGTTTCGCCGATGCTTTGTCATGATGCCTCGATTTGCCGCTAACTTTAAGAGTATGTTGAACAACAAGGAGAAATTGCACCAATTGTCTAGTTGTTCGTCGGTTTATCTTAATCGCATACCTCAAAAAGTCGGTGATCCCGGTAAATTTTTGATCCCTTGTGTAATCCAAGATATGGAAGAATGCTTTGCCTTGGCCGATCTTGGTGCTAGCATTAACTTGATGCCACTTGCAATCTTCAAGTCGCTCAATCTTCCTAATCTTACTCCTTCACTAATGTCTATCGAGTTGGCCGACCATTCCACGATTCCCGTATGTGGATTGGCGGAAGACGTTTTTGTGAAAGTGGGGAAGTTATACTATCCCGTAGACTTTATCGTTGTCGATATTCCCACGGATCCTCAAGTTCCTCTCATTTTAGGTCGTTCGTTTTTAGATACGTCTATGGCTTTGATCGATGTTCATGCTAGAAAGATCACCTTACGTTTCAACGATGAGGAACTTGTTATAAACACAACTCAAAACTCTCAAATTTCTCATGTTTATTCCGTTGCAACCATAAACCTTGTTGATATGATCGACGTGGTTTGCGAGGAATTTTCACAAGAAGTTCTAGGTTTTGGTGATGATGAAACTAGTGGCAATCCCACTATGTTGGATCCCATTCTTGATAATTCGACACCAACCTTCACTCCATTTGAAGGTGGTGGTTTACGTTGGAAGAATTCAATGTTCCACGTACTTGTAACGAAGACCTAGACAACGATGAGGACTTCTCGATTATCAAGGATTTTCTTAACGATTTCCCATTTCCTCCACCCGAGGAGGTTATGAGTATCGAGCCCAAATCTTCACTTGAGGAACCACCTATCCTCGAGTTGAAAGATTTACCTCCTCATCTCGAATATGTCTATTTGGAGGAGGGCGACAAGTTGTCGGTTATTATTTCGAAGGAACTTTCGAATGATGAAAAACCGCACTTTTCGATGTTCTAAAGGATCACAAAGGGGCAATTGCGTGGAAGTTATCCGACATTAAGGGGATCGATCCCAAATTTTGTACCCACAAAATCTTAATGGAGGAGGATTACAAGCCCGCAATCCAATGTCAAAGGAGGGTGAACCCTAAAATTTACGACATCATCAAAAAGGAGGTCCTTAAACTCCTTGACGCGGGAATGATTTACCCTATTTCTGATAGCCCTTGGGTGAGTCCTATTCATTGTGTCCCTAAAAAGGGAGGAATGACCGTTGTGCCAAAAGATGCCAACGAGTTAATTCCCACTAGACTCGTGACCGTATGGAGAGTGTGCATTGACTATCGAAAGTTGAATGAAGCCACTCGAAAAGACCATTTTCCCTTGCCCTTCATGGACCAAATATTGGAGCGTCTTGCGGGAAACGATTTCTATTGCTTTTTAGATGTTTTTTCCGGTTACTTCCAATTTCCCATCGATCCTCGTGATCAAGAAAAAACTACGTTTACGTGTCCATATGGAACGTTTGCCTATCGTAGAATGCCATTCGGACTTTGTAATGCACCGGGAACCTTTCAAAGGTGCATGATGGCTATTTTTCATGATATGATCGAGAAGACGATGGAAGTATTCATGGATGACTTTTCCATGTTTGGTAATTCGTTCACTTCGTGTTTGTCGAATCTTGTGAGAATGTTGAAACATTGTGAGGAAACCAACCTTGTGCTCAATTGGGAAAAATGTCATTTTATGGTTAAGAGTGGAATCGTCTTAGGGCACAAGGTCTCGAAAGCGGGGATTGAGGTAGATCAAGCTAAGGTAGACGTCATCGCCAAATTACCTCATCCCAAAACCGTTAAGGGAGTTAGGAGTTTCCTAGGCCACGCGGGCTTTTATCGTCGATTCATCAAGGATTTTTAAAGATTTCTCGACCCATTACACATCTTCTTGAAAAAGAGGCACGTTTTGTCTTTGACGAAGATTGTGTACGAGCCTTTGAAATCCATAAGAGTAAACTTACCGAAGCTCCCATTCTTGTTGCTCCCAATTGGAACCTCCCGTTTGAGCTCATGTGTGATGCTAGTGATTACGCTATTGGGGCCGTATTGGGGCAACGTCATGAAAAGCACTTCTTGCCTATTCAATATGCTAGCAAGACGATGACCGAGGCTCAACTTAAATACACTACAACGGAGAAGGAGTTCCTTGCCGTGGTGTATGCATTTGAGAAATTTCGACCTTATCTCGTCTTGACAAAATGCATAGTGTATACGGATCATTCGGCTATAAAGTATCTTATGGCTAAACAAGATGCAAAGCCGAGATTACTTCGTTGGATTCTCTTCCTTCAAGAATTTGATCACAAAATTGTCGACAAAAAAGGAGCCGAGAATCTAGCGGCCGATCATCTTTCTCGTTTGGAAGATCCTCACCAAAGTGTTTACGAGCCCAAGGAAATCACCGAACCATTTCCGCTCGAGACACTTGGTGTAGTGAATTCTAAGCTTGATTCTTCCACCCCATGGTTTGCGGACTTTGCAAATTACCATGCGGGTAACTTCATCATTAAGGGTATGACGACTCAAGAAAAACGAAAATTCTTTCGTGACATCAAGTTCTACTTTTGGAACGACCCTTACTTGTTTCGAACTTGTGCGGATCAAATCATCTGACGTTGTGTATTTGGCACCGAAGCTTCTAATATCCTTAGAGCTTGTCATGAGGGACCCACGGGTGGTCACCATGGTGCTAATCTCACGGCTAAGAAGGTGTTTGATGCCGGCTTCTTTTGGCCTACTATTTACCGAGATGCACAAGATCTTGTGAAGTCGTGTGACTCATGCCAACGAAAAGGAAAAGCCTCACAAAAAGATGAAATGCTACAAAATATCATCCAAGTGTGTGAGATCTTTGACGTTTGGGGTATCGACTTTATGGGGTCGTTCCCATCATCTCGTGGTAATAAGTACATCCTTGTTGCGGTTGACTACCTATCTAAGTGGGTGGAAGCTAAGGCTTTGCCCACCAATGATGCTCGTGTGGTAGTCAAGTTTTTGAGAAGCTTGTTTTCTCGGTTTGGAACCCCTTGTGCGATCATAAGCGATCGTGGAACCCATTTTTGTAATGACCAATTCGAAAGGGTCCTAAGGAAATATGGGGTTACACATCGGCTTTCTACGGCTTATCACCCACAAACGAGTGGGCAAGTCGAGGTTTCAAGCCGAGCGTTGAAGAGGATTTTGGAGAGATCCGTAGGAGAAAACCGACAATCTTGGTCGGATAAGTTGGACGATGCTTTATGGGCCTTTAGGACCGCTTATAAGACGCCCATTGGGTACACTCCCTATAAGCTTGTGTATGGGAAAAATTGTCATTTGCCAATAGAATTGGAACACAAGGCTTATTGGGCCCTAAAGCATTGTAATGATGACATGGAGACCGCGGGAAAACACCGGAAAATGCAAGTAAATGAATTGGATGAATTGATGGACATTGCTTATGAAAATTCATTGATTTATAAATAAAAAACTAAAAGGTTGCATGATTCTAAAATTAAAAACCGGGTTTTTAACATTGGGGATCAAGTTTTGCTTTTTAATTCTCGTTTGAAAATCTTTTCCGGTAAGTTGAAATCTCGTTGGTCCGGTCCATTCACCGTGACTCTAGTTTTTCCATATGGGACCATCGAGCTAGCTCAAAATGATGGCCCCAATTTCAAGGTGAATGGACATAGGTTGAAGCACTACTTTGGCAGGGAAGTTCCATCCTTGAACTACCTCGACCAAGTCACCTTCCCCAATGATAATTAGTATTGAGGGGATCGAGTCGAGCTCATGACTCGGTATTCAAGAACGAGGTGCCTCGTGGGGGAGTCCCATGATTATCCTATGTACATATTATCGATTTCTAATGTAGTTAACGTGTGGGGATTTGTGCCCTTCCAACCTTTCTTCCATGGTTGTTTGTGAATTGTGGTTTTTAGATGATCATGATCTTCACGATTGGAGCCTCTCGTGTTCATTTTATGGGAGCACTCGATCGTTTGCTTTTAAGACTTTCTCAATATCCATGATATATTCTTTGATGTTCTAACCTTAGGTTTATAGCACACTTCATAAACGGCTTTAAATTTAATGGTTACACCCTTTCCATGCTAGATTAGGCATTCGACTACGTCTCTAGTATGGGGGTGTTTGCACCCCTAGACTCGAAACATTGAGGACAATGTTTAACTTTAGTATGGGGGGGGGGGGGGTGAATAGATACTTGCCTTACCAAACCTTCACGCTTTCCAAAGTTTATTGTTTTGTTGCAAAATAAGGCTAAAAATGGCCAAATTTTAAAATTTTTCTCATGTTTTATAAGTGTTTGAAGACACGAATGTAGGTTTTCCGATGGCGAGAATAAGAGTAATTTTTGACTTGACCGTGCGTGTTGAGCACTTAGCTTTGATTCCCTAACTTCGCATTAGGCTAAGTCTCTTAAATGAGGATGAGAAATGATAGGGTTAATTATAAGTTACTATGCTAAACGTAGAGTACTCGTATTCTTTCAAAAACTCATGTGTTCTCGTTGTTTGCTTATTCTCCCTTCGCATATAAATATTTTTTGCTTAATAAATATTGACTTAGCGGTTTAGTTGGGATTGTTGGGTTTCTAGTCTTTTCTAGCAGCTTCCGTGTAATTAAATTGGGAAGACATTAAGGTATCGCCAGCGTCACGGTTTTGAAGTATTGGCACCTTAATAATCAAAAGCTTCACCCCAATAATAAGATTTCAAGTGCTCACCTAAATCAATCAAACAATTTGAAGCCCCACAAGGCCGAAAAATCTATGCAAAATTGAAAGTGAATCAAGCATTAATCTTCGAAGCTTTTAAGATCCAAAATTCTCTTTTGCGTGAGGATATACGTCTTTGGCAAATAAAACCACCGAAGAGGTGGATAATAAAAGGCAAGTCACGACCGAAGTCATAATAAAAGCTTCATGGCGAAGTTGAATAAAAAATGGAGGTAAACCAAAGATAATAAGGCCCTTCCGTTAGGGGGCGTATAAAAGTCTTGGTAAAAGTCTCATGTTCAAAACCGTTATAAAACCGTGTTTATCGATTCTTCTTGTTGACTTAATTTTTTGACATCGTTGTCTATTAGGAGGGGTTATTGATTTGATGGTCTTAGTTACACCGTTAGGACTCTATTTTTAGACCTAAATCTCTATTATCGCATAAGTCAAACAATGTATCTTCGTGAAACATTCAAGACAAAATAAAATATAAGAGATACACCTTAGGAAATTGGGAGGATAAGTACGTGATTAGGGTATATGAGTAGTGTTAGCATTACTAACTTATAATAACAATGATCTCGTTGCACGCTTGGCATGGAATTGGGGTGAAAATCGAGGACGATGAAATTATTTCTAACGAAGCATTCACATGTTCTTATTCTATGAACCTAAACGTCGCATTTTGCGATGAAAATCATACATTATGTCTAAAACGCAAGTAGTAGTAGCAATAGTAGTAGTGTAGCTAGTTTATCGTTCAATAAAGTGAATAAAAATGAATTTTGGAGATGCTACGATACTTTATTCTAGCATTGCGTGAGAGCACGACAATGGTTTAGTATGGGGGAGTGATGAGACTACTTTTATACATAGTCTCATTGTCCAAATAGGGCTTAAAATGCATTAAATATCATCAAAATACCCATATATATGCTTGTG
This sequence comes from Glebionis coronaria, assembly GCA_025667525.1. Taxonomy (NCBI): domain Eukaryota; kingdom Viridiplantae; phylum Streptophyta; class Magnoliopsida; order Asterales; family Asteraceae; genus Glebionis; species Glebionis coronaria. The sequence goes on along the minus strand of JANFOE010000621.1, from coordinate 397,423 downwards.
TTTGTTGCTTGTGTATTTTAGGTACGGATATTGAGAAAATGACAAAAGATCACAAGAATCATGCAAAAACGAACACGGGAAACGAAGCCGCACAATGAACCAAGCCCTAATGAAGAATTTTCCAAGAAAACCCTTGAAGATTTGAAGATTTATGAAGCAGGGTCCTCCAATATGGAAGAATTGACACTTTATACCCTTGTATCTTCATAATTACAAGTTTGGTCCCTAAAGTTTGTCAATATTGCAAAAAGGGCCCTCCACTTTGAAGAATTGGCAATTTTAGCCCCTCAACAAAGATAAAATGTCAATGTTTATCCTCCTCAAAGTCAAACACACCAAGAAGGACTCCAAGTTACAAGAATTACAAGTTTGGTCCTTTGAAAATCCCAAAATTACCAAAAGGACCGTTGACTTTGAAGATTTGGCAAAAATGGTCCCTCATCAAAAATGAATTGGCAATTTCAGTCCTCCAAAATGTCAATCATACAAGTTTAGACCATTATCCTTGAAGAAAATACCAAATAAGTCCTTCAAAAATCACAAATTGGCAAGAAATACCCCTGAAATCATTTTAGAAAACTCTTTGGGGCAAAAGTGTGAAAAATGAAAAGTTGTTACAAAGAGAATTGGCGTTGACAGCTTTCTAAATTGAAAAGACAAGAAAAGGGAAGAAGAGGGGTTATTCATGGCAGACACAAAACTTACCTTAACCAACCATAAGCTGACACGTGTCCCACTCACCCTAAACAACCAATCACCACTCTCCTATTTGCCACCTCACAATCCACTCAAAACCGGTTATAACTAATCTTTTTATTAGTTTAATCCTTGGCGCTAAACACCACAATTTAAACCCAAACGAATTAAACCAGTGTTCTTCATGTTCTTAAACATGATTAGGCATTTGTTAACCACAAAAAATTAAACCCTAATCTCTTCCAAAATTAAGATTAGGGTGTCCCTACACACAACCCAACCTTAAAAAACCCATGCCACATCATTCCTTGGTCACATGTTAAGACCTGTTTTGTCGCCATTGAGGAAGAAGCCAAAAGTGGCCAGAGAATCAACCACCCACATTCCAGCTTACTCCTTATGCATTTTATGGACCCGTGGATGAGTTTCAAACATGTCAGCTACAACAAAACGCCAATTCAAAGTCACATGATTGAAGAAAATGCCAAAAAGCTCCAAGGGAAATTCTGGACTTCTACAACTTTAGGGTTCACGTTTTTAGGGTTTGTAGTCACTCTTGTAAGCCTATAAAAGGCATAGCACTAGTTCATTTGTTTCCTGCTTTTGGTTTTTCCTTGTTCAAAAACTTGTAAATCCTCTTTTTTAGTTTAATGAAAGTGTGTTGAGTTTGTTGAAGAAAGACCAAGTGCCACTTAATTTTAAGCTTGTTATTGTTATTTGTTAACTAAAATTGGACCTTAAAACGTGTTTTTAAACCTTGTGTAAGAAATTACACATTGGACTGAAACTTAATATTTTGCTAAGTTTTCTTGGTACACCTTGGAGTTTTTGGGATATAAGCTGATCATAGGACCCTAATTTGGATATTAAGGTGTTGTGAAGCTCATATCTTGGGGATAATCAAGAGTGGGTACAAGAAGTTGCATCAATCAAGTTTATTTTCCAACAAAGTCACCTTTCTGTTTTGATATTGTGCTTCTAACCTTGTTGAATCTTAGCAGGGTTGCTGTTGGAAGCTTGTGCTTGTTCTTGTTAGCACATAAGGTCTAACATTCGTGGGTGTGGATGTACATCCATGAGGTTTGCCTTAAAACCTTGAAAATCTGATAAATATTGGATTTTTTTGTGGATTTGTGCTCTACTTGTGTTCTTGTTGTTTTCTTGGCTTGAATCTGCTTAATCTTGCATGATAATGTTGTTTGTATGCTAAGTTAATCATTTGGTAAACTGAATCACACTTATACTTTGTTAATTTTTGGATTGAAAAGTTAAAAGGGTGTTTGGGATTACCTGTTTAAGATTATAAAGTGATATTGTGTTGTTAGAAGTTGGAATTTATGCTTGTTATCTGCTAAGCACTTGGTTGAGAGTGTTTTGCTGCAAGTTTTTGAGTTTGAAACCTCAAATCACACAATCTGCTATAACTTGTTGATTTTAACTGTTTTTGACCTAAGATTTTGGTGAAACCTAGAGTTTATGCATGCTTAGGGTTAAAAGCTGTTAAAACATCATTAATATAACATAAGTGATAGATTTGAGTGGTTGAATCTGGCTTGTTGGTCAAGTGCATCAGCAAAGTATAAAACTGCATGTTCTTGTGTTCATCAGTAACTTTAAGTGCTTGAATCTTGCTTAATACTTTGAATCATTGCATAAAACCTGTTTAGACTTGTTCATTTGAGTTTAATATAGCTTGTGTATGCATTTGGTTAAGTTTGGCTGGCTGAATATTGCTAAAAGTGCTTATTGAACCTCAACTGCTTATTGCTCCAAGTCTGTGACAGATATGGTGCTTAATTGAATTAACTGTATCAAGTGGTTGTTGCTTGTTGTGATTTTTTGATTGTTATTGACTCCTTATGATCCAATGATCATTTGGGTGCCTTATTGAAACTTGAATCAACTGTTAGGGTGGCCTAGAACTCAAAAACGACTATTTTGTCGTTTTCTATAGATTGCTTATTGCATTTTAAGGCTTATTCATTTGGCTTATTTAAAATTTCTTTTTACATAAGTCTTATTTAGGACAAAAGAAGCTTGTGTGTCTAATTTGAGCTTATGGCATTAGCTTATAGCTTAATGGGCCAAAACGCCCATTAAGAATAAGCTGTTTGGTATAAGCTTGCTTATTTAACACTTTCAGCTTTTGGGCCTTTGGAAAAAGTTGTTTAAGATCAAATTTTGAGTCAAGTAGTGCTTTTTGGGCTTATTTGGGCCACTTTTTCATTCTGGGCTCAAATTTGGCCCATTAAGGATCTGTTTTGGGTTTAGCCCATTTTCTAGGCCCAATAAGGGTATTTAGGTAATTTCAAGTTCATTTTTGAGTTACTTAGGTTAAATTAAGCTAGTTTGCAACTTTTTAGAATTTTTTAGGACTTTTGGATTTTTATTAATATTTTAATATTATTTTATTATTAAAAATTAAAAGTCTGATTTTCTCAGTTTTTACATTTTTCCTAGGTTCTAGACACTTAATTAGGAATTTTGCAACTTTCCAAATATTTTTAGAGTCTTTTAATTATTTTCTAGAATTATTTTAAGTTTTTATAACTTTTAATAGTTTTTAATTGTTTAAAAATAGTTTTTAGCGGTTTTAAAATTTTGAAAAATACTTTTTAGCTTAATTAGGTTATTTTAAAGGTTTACAAACTTTAAGATCTTGATTTGGACTTTTTATTAGTTAATATTGATTTTTAGGGCTTTAATTAGCATTAAAAATTAATATTTAATTAATTAAAAGGTTTTAGCAAGTTTGAATTTTTTGTAAACCCTTAGAATATTTTAGTGGATTTTTACTGATTTTTGGTAATTTTTAGAGTAAAATTTTAATTTTGGTGCTTTTACGGTTTTACGTGTACGGCTCTTTCGTCTTAGTATAAATCGTTAGCGTAACCGTCATTCTCTTCTTATCCCATTTCTATTTTCTTTTTTCATAATCATATAATCACAAAGCTAATCAAATCATTACACACACACAAAGCCTCCTTGAGAACGATCCCCACTTTGGGTCATAACTCGTGGTTTTCCTAAACAACTTGTTAATACTTGCCCTAATTGGCTTGTTTTCCTAAACAAGTGCTAATTTACTCAACATCATTTAATTTTATACATAGTCTCATCAAGTATCTCAGGGACACATTTGTTTGTTTTGGTCCTGAAAATCCTTCCCATTTCGTCCCACTCACTGAGACCGAAATCACCAAATGAAAAGTTCTTCATGACTTCAAAGTTCCTCTCATCATTGTTTCTGTAGACAGCTACTGAGACTGGTGTGGTATGAGGAATGATCTGAAGGTTAGTGATTGGGTCAGGCTTTCTTCTTTGGGTGACGACTTTGGTGTATTGGTCATACAATTTCTTAAGTTGTGTGGTTCTTTGTTTTTGCCTTCTAGACCATTTCATCCTGAATGGCCTTGAGTTCTTCCTCCTGCTTTTGGATGAACTCCTCTCCCCCTTTCTTGCTCAGCAAGACCTCAGGGTTACCACCCACTTCTTTTACAAACTCAATGGATACCTTCAAGATCTCAGCCTTTGTTGCTTCATTAGCCTTAGCCGACTCTATTCTATCTAGATACACTTGGATTTGATCAGGAGTCATTTGGTACATTATTCCGTTTATCTCATATGGTACCAAGACCATGGCATCAGGATCGGGCCTTACTTCCCTTGAAGCTTTTACAAGTTTCTTTGGTGGAGGTGTTAGGGTTTCATCAGCTATACCTTTGCCCCTATCTGACTTAGATACCGAGGGCTCAGGGTTGGGAGGAATTGAGTTTAAGGGTTGGGGTTGTGCTAGTCTTTCCTGCTCCCCCTCAGTGTGAGAAGGAGGTTCAGTCCAACTTAACATCATTGGTGGCACATTCTCCCCCTCAAAAGTTGAAGGATCAGCCTGACTAATCCCAACTTTTGTCCTTTGTGAGGATCCTGAGATGGTGGAAGATCCCTTAAAAGCCTGAAACATCTTAGTCACCATTTCGTTCATGGACTGAGTGTCTACTTTGATTGTTCGAACATCTAACTGAATAAGGGATTGAGTGTTTTCAATGGTTGTGATCCTTGTCCTGAGCCTAGGAATATCAGCTTCTTTCAGGGATTTGTAGATGTCAGAGAGATTTGTGGCATTAGCCATGTATCCTTGTGCAGCCCTTGACAATTTGAACTCTGCTTCGGCATCCATATGAACATCCTCATAGATGGCATCGCATTTCCCTTTCACCACATCCAAGTAAGACCTTAGAGAGTCTAACCTAGTGAAAACCTCAGTGAGTCTGTCCACCTTCAGTAACTCAAGTAATTGACCAACCCTAGAATTGGACTCAGTGGTGCTAGTGATCAGTCCATCTAGAGTTGTCTTCAAGGACACATTTGCTTCGACCGTAGGAAGAGCATGGTTAAGGAAGTTGATGAGCTTCTTCTCTTGATTTTCATGATTGTTGTTAACAGAGCTGATGAATTCCATTTGATTATCTACCTGAATTCTCATCTTCTCCTCAGCCACATCAAACCTATCACCATATGTCCTGAACTCATCAAGGAGTTTATCAGCCTTTGAAGCCAAATCTTCATGAGCCTGAGTGACCTCAGCCTGCAAGGCTTTCAAAGTTGTCTCATCCAAAACCACAGTCTGAGTCCCTAATGTAGAGGTGTCAAGTTTTGCCTCATGGGAGGGCTTCTTTGGTGCCTTAGGGGAGGGCTCTTTTTGTTCGGATGCCTCAGGGGAGGGTTTTTGTTGAGCCTTAGGTGAGGGTTGTATGTCTTCTAACAATGGTGGGGACTGTGGCTTCTGGTCTGATTGAGGAGGGCCTGAGTTTCAGGTTCATCCCCAGCCTCAATCATATCATCGTCGTCACTGAACCCTTGGAGTAACTCATCAGGCTTCTCAAGTAAACTTATAAAATCTCCAAAGTTCAGTGAACCCTTAGGTTTATCCAGCTCCCCTTTAAAAGAAGGTTTGCCTTTGTTATCATCACTCCCTGCCCCAAATCCTGAGGCTTGGGATTTAGCCAACTGATACTCAGGGGCAGTTTGTGATTGATCAGTTGTGGAGGTAGGATCCCTATCAGCGTGGTGTTTTACCCGTAGGCGTCCCTCTGAGTCTTTGGGATCAAGAGTGGTTCCCTCAGGCAAAGAAATTTGTTTTAGTGTGCCTTCATCGGGAGTTGTGGAGATGAGATTCCTATCAGCGGGGTGTTTTACCCGTGAGCGTCCCTCTGAGTCTAAGGAATCAAGTTTTGGGTCCTCAGGCAAAGACTTTTGAGCTAGTGTGCCTTCATTGGACTTGGTAGAAGTGATAGACCTATCAGCGAAGTGTGTTACCCGTGGGCGTCTCTCTGAGTCTTTGGCCTTAGTTTTGACCTCAGGTAAAGGTTGTGATTTATGAGTGGCCTCATCGGTCTGAGTGGAAGGCAGTCCCGTAGGAGAAGGTTGTTTGTTTCCTTCTCCATCAGGAGGACCAGTAGGTTGGCCTGTCGACCCTGACTGTGATGTATCAGGGCCTCCCGTAAGCTCTTTCCCTTGGTGTATTTGCAGCTTGGTCTGAACAAGGGTAGTCTTTTTAGCCTTGGCCTTTTTGGGTCGTGCCTCGGAAGCCTCAGGGCCCTGTTCCTTTGTTGGTTTGGTCTTTGGTACAGTCTGAGTCTTCTTGTTCCCCTTCTTTGGTATGAAGGGAACGGGAGACACGGATGATTCACGACTAATCACCTCAGTCATGTGAGCCGTCAATGCAATGAGGTTGACTTCAGATGGGTTCTTTGAAAAGTTTGTGGAACTCAGGATTGGAGTAAAAAACATTAAATTTTTCCTGAGTGTAAAGGGAACCCAGTAACCGTTCTAAGGCGCATGATATGAATCTTGGGTAAGAAACATATTTTTTCCTAGACTCCTTCAGGAGCCTGGTTACGAGATCATTATAAACAATATCTCCTATGTCAATCTTCAGTCCATTAATAAGACTATAGATTAGCATCTGCTGAGTAGAATTAACTTGCTCAGTAGACGAGTAGTTCCCACCAATCACCTGAATCACAAAAGTGACCAGGATCCTCCAAGCCATGGGGAAAGCAGTTTTGATCAATGGGGTTTTAGTCACAAGTAACTCAGGGACCCCGATTTCTTTTAGTCCTTTTTTAACTGACTCCATGTCAGGATGTGCAACATACTTTCCATTGTTAAAATCAAGTCCACTACTTTGACAAAATGTTTTGAAGTCTAAAATCAATGGTGTCTTCCCATTGTTTGTAGTGAAAATGATGACACAGTTCTTATGTGACTTGATCTCAGACCCCTGAGATCCTTCAGGCCCTTGGGTAGGGGTTACAACCATAGCCGTAAAACAGAATTCCCTGAGATATTCATGGTAGAAGACTGAGGGGGTTTTTGTAAAAGCATCAGCCCAATCATAGTTTTTCAAAAATTTGCAAATTGGTTTGTAGGCTGATACACTACTAGGGTAATTGAAATTTCCCACATAGTTGTTTCCTGCAAAATGGACACCCTCATTGGTGAGATGTTCAGCCTGAGGGGCATATTTGATAGCCTTGGACATTGCCATTAAAGATAGCTTTTTAAAGATTTGAAAAAAAGGACAATGGCAATTTGTGGAAATCAAATCAAGACTTGTTTCTTGTTATAATACAACAAGATTCACCAAGTGACCTAATGAGAACTTTTGCCTTATAAAAAAGGATCAAGAGTTATAAACAATAGGTAACTTTGATGGTTTGTGCTATATAACAATAAAATGAGTAATCAATGTGATCGCCTTGTTTACAAGAAACCTTTTCTGGAAATTAGTTTGAACACACACACTTTTCTTTGAGAGAAAATTTTGGCAGAGTAAAATTGCAAGTTCTTTGTGTGTGTTTTTGTTGTGATTGTGGGGTATTTATAGGCTCGGATGTGAAGAGGGTTTTTATTTGCTATAATTTCTTTTCACATCCGCATTTAATTAAAGCGTACAAGTGGTCCCCCTATTTTCTTGGCAACTATTCCATTACTGCAAAGATAACGCTTTTTCAAGGGATGACGTGGGGTCACGTGCATTTGAAAGGACGTTTTTACAACGGAATTTGCTAGAAAAAGGGTAAGCATAGTGGGATACTTGTCATGAGTGACCCTTTGACTGGTTTATGACAATTTATTAAAGGAATATATGTTCCTTAGTTAATATTGTGACTCACCAACCTAGGATATTAAGTAACAAAATCCTTAGAGCATTTAGTTACATCATTTAATGTACCTCAGTGTCAAAGGGAGGACAATAAGATATATTTACTCAGAGAGAAGATAAAGAATATACATTATACTGAATCCAATGTCATCAGGAGACTGATTAATCAATATTCAGCATACCAAGTTCAGCTTTCAGTCTAGTGAACGTTGGTTCATCCAAAGGTTTGGTGAAAATATCAACTAGCTGATATTCAGTGTAATTCATTATTTCCTTTTAAGATGTGATCCCTGAGGAAGTGATATCTTATGTCAATTTGTTTAGTCCTTAAATGTAGGACTGGATTATTTGAAATGGCAATTGCACTGGTGTTGTCACAAAAGATAGGGACTACTTTGTATTCCACATTATAGTCCCTGAGTGGACTTTTCATCGAAAGAATGTTTGCACAACAACCAACAGCTGCCACGTATTCAGCCTCAGCAGAGGACATTGCGACTGACTGCTGTTTCTTTGCACTCCAACATACTAGCTTGACACCAAGGAATTGACATGCACCTGAGGTACTTTTTCTATCCATGTTGTAGCCAGCATAGTATGAGTCTGAGTATCAAGATCGAAGCCTGAACAACGAGGATACCATAGACCTAGTGAGGGAGTACCCTTCAGGTACCCGAAGATTCGTTTAACAGCAGTAAGATGTGATTCTTTGGGATCGGCCTGATATCTTGCACAAGATTGTTGAGAACTGAATATCAGGCCTGGTTGTAGTTAGGTACATTAATGATTCAATCATTCCCCTGAATAAGGTTTGATTGACTGGTTTACCAGCAAGATCAGGACCTAAGTTGTTGGGGGGAACCATGGGAGTCTTTACTGAAGCACACTCAGAGATATCATATTTCTTAATTATTTCTCTGGTGTATTTTTCTTGACAGACTGAGATCCCCTTATCCCCCTGTTTGATTTGTAGTCCAAGAAAATATGTTAATTCACCCATCATACTCATTTCCAATTTCATTGTCATAAGTTTTTCAAACTTTCTACAAAGATCATAGTTAGTAGATCCGAATATGATGTCATCAACATATATCTGAACTAGTAGAACATCCTCCTTGGTTCTAAAGATAAGCAAGGTGTTGTCTATCTTCCCCCTGACAAATTTGTTCATTATCAGGAATGTAGAGAGAGTTTCATAACATGCCCTTGGTGCTTGTTTCAGTCCATAAAGGGCTTTGTCAAGTTTACAAACATGGTTTGGGAACTCAGAACTCTCAAAACTAGGAGGCTGAGCAACATAAACTTCTTCAGTGATCTTTCCATTACGGAAGACACTTTTTACATCCATTTGGAAAACTTTGAAGTTCATGTAAGTAGCATAGGCAAGGAAGATCCTAATGGCTTCCATTCTTGCTACAGGGGCGAAGGTTTTTTCATAGTCGATCCCTTCAAGTTGACCACACCCCTGAACAACCAGCCTAGCTTTGTTTTTGATGACAATTCCATCTTCATCAGTCTTGTTTTTAAATACCCATTTTGTACCAAGAGCTGATTTCCCTTTGGGGAGAGGAACTAGTTTCCATACTTTGTTCCTGAGGAATTAGTTGAGCTCTTCTTGCATGGCCTCAACCCACCCTGGATGTGTCAGGGCCTTTGAAACCTTCTTTGGTTCAATTTCAGAGAGAAAGTCTGCAAACAAACATTCATGGGCTGAGGCAGTAGAGAGTTTAGCAGCCTGACTGCATGTGAGCATCCCCTCAGATACATCACCAATTATGTTTACAAGCTCTATGTGTTGTTGTCTTGACCATCTGTCCTGAGGACTTGGATTAGATCTTGTCGATGGTTGGTGATTATCAGGGACCAGAGATTCAGTTAATTGTACTGGTACATCACCTCCTTCTGAAGGATTTTTAGTAATAGGGGATTCGATATTTTCATCACTTGTTCCATCAGTGTTCTCATAGATGGGTGAATCGTTTGATTCATTAGCTTAAGAAGTGATAACTTCAGGGACATGTTGAGATGTGATTAAATTATCAATTGACCTATTATGAGGTGATATATGGAAGGATATATCAGCATCAGTTTGATACTGCTTTGAGGGACAATGTTCATACTCATCAAGAGGATATCTTGATGAGTCATTGATCCCTATCTCTTCCATTGATTGATTTGTGAAGTTAATGGCATCCATACTTTCATCAAAGGTGACATGAAATAACTACTCAATCTGTTGTCTCCTTGTGTTAAACACCCTAAAGGCTTTGGAGACAAAAGAGTATCCAAGAAAGTATCCATCATCAGCTTTGGCATCAAATTTACCAAGATGGTCCTTTTGATTGTGAATGAACACAGGACATCCAAACACATGAAAGTAACTGATATCTAGAATCCTTTCCCTGAATATTTCATAAGGAGTCTTATCATGTGTTTTGACAATAATACATATGTTCTGAGTATAGCAAGCTATTTTTACAGCCTCAGTCCAGAAGTGTTTTGAAAGATTGGATCCATTAAGCATGGTTCGAGCAGCTTCAATGAGAGTCCTATTCTTCCTTTCAGCCACACCATTTTGTTTAGGTGTGTAAGGAGAAGAGAATTTATGAGAAATTCCTTTCTCATCACAAAAACTCTCAAGTTCTTGGTTCTTGAATTATGTTCCATTATCAGTTCGTATTTGTTTAACTTTAGTATCATTTTGATTTTCTACTTGCCTGATAAAAGACATTATGAATTCAGGAGCTTGACTCTTCTTTTTCAGGAAGTATACCCAAGTGTATCTAGAGTATTCATCAACAATCACAAGAGTGTATTTCTCATGATTTATAGACATTGGACTGACTGGTCCAAACAAGTCCATATGAAGAAGATGAAGACACTTCATGATAGAAAAGTTTTGTTTTGGCTTGAAAGAAGCTCTCTTGTGTTTACCTTTTTCACAGGCTGAACAAGGCTTGTCTTTTGAATACACAAGAGAAGGTAAGCCAAGAACTTTGTTTTGTTTTTCAAGTTTGTTCATATCTTTGAAATTTAAATGTGACAGTCTCTTATGCCAAAGCCAATTAACAGAGTCTGAGGCTTTAGCAAAGAAACATGCTCCTGAATTTGTTATAGATGACATGTCTAGGACATATACATCATTTCTTCTTGGAGCAGTCAACACAATTTCTTTGTTAGCATTGAAGATTGTACCTTGCTTATCATCAAACTGAACGATGTACTTAGCATCACACAGTTGGATGATACTGATGAGATTGTACTTCAGACCGTTTACAAATGCCACTTTTGAGAAAATTCACCACATTTAATTGAACCATATCCCTCAGTAACACAAGATGAATTATCACCGAATACTACCTTAGGACCTGGTTGCTCCACGTATTGTGTAGATAACTTTTGACCCCTGTCATACTTCTTGAACACCCACTGTCTAAGTACCAGACAGGCTCCTTGAAGTGTTTCTGCACAAATAACGAGGTGGATTAGTTTCTCTTGTGAGCCCACCTTTTAGTAGGCCCTTTGGCTCGAAGAGCCTAACGTCTTTCACCTCGTTTGAAGTACTCAAACTCAGCATGGTCTTAGGTAGAATGAACATTGCTTCCACATGTTTTGCAGCTTAGTCCGACTGAGGATTCAGTACTTTGAGATGACTCAGCTAGCATTCCTCTTCTGACCATGATGATTCTATTGTGTCATGAGGTAGTGTGATCATTGCTTCCACAAATCTCACACTCAGGATAATATACACAATCATCAGGTCTGTGATCGGTAATCCTACAATGTGTACAAGGTGGGTAAGGCTTAGCCTCGGATTTTCTGGTTTGTTCTGAGGTGGGCCCATAGTTGTAAGGCTGAGCATTGTATCTTTTAGCATTTTTAATAGAAGTAATGTGCATCTCATGATTTGTTGTCATGTGATCTTCACTTTTACATTTCATGCAATAGAGAACTCTATAACAGTCTTCAGTGGTGTGATTTGTATAGTGACATAGCTCACAGGTGGGTTTCTTTGTTTTAACTATCTTAGAAGACTCAGGTTTAGTTTTGTTACTTGTTGATGATTCAGGCTGTGAGGACACAAATGTTTAACCCTGAGTTTTAGAGGCTGAGTTCAGCTTCTCTTCCATGAAAAGTTGGAACAATCTACTTAACTCCTCATGATTTACAATAGGAGTAGAGTTGACTGAATGTTTAGGAGTCCCTGAGGGAGATATAGGTTTGGTTGTCTTTTCAGTGACAGTTCCTGACTCAGTGTGATCTGGTATCATTTTTGAGTCAGGCTTTGTTTGTTCATTACAACCTAACCCAACTCTTCCTCTAGGTGAGTGTTCTTGATAAGACAATGGAATTAGTTCAGAACATGGACTTGCTCCTTGAAGGTTTTTCAAACGAGGTAGAGGAGTCTGAATGTTTTCAGCAGCACTAGATGTTTCAGTGTTACTGACTTTATCAGTCTCTTCATTCAGACCAAGTTTTTCATTAATAGCCTGAGACTCAGGAATTAATATTTTTTTCAGTGTCAAAGTTAGGCAAAACACTCTCAGGATTTGATCTCTCAACCCATTATTTTGACTTAGGAATCATTTCATGATCAAATCCAAGTGAGGCAGGGAGAAATTCCTTTTCACTAATTTCCTTAGTTGGTGCCTTTTCAGTGAGTTGTTGTTGCCCCAATAATTTTCTTCTTTTGGGCAGGTATTTGACTGTTTATACACTGAGAAGCTAAGGTAGAGCTATTTGTCCATTTCCCATTGATTCGTTTTTCTTCCTTAAGTTGTTCTTGAAGAGCATGATTGATTTTAGTAAGTTCAGTGTTCTGAAGTTGACAGCTTACTGCTTCAAGTTTAGCTTGTTTTAGAACTAATAAATCTTCTCTACATTTGTTTAATTCAAAAACAAGTTTATTACATTTTGACAAAAGATTCAATCTCTGCTCTTCAACAAACGATAGGTCAATGTTAATATACTTAAGAAATTTTTGCGAATCAGATTCTTCATCCATAGAGAGAAGCATGTTTACCTTTCTCATGGTGATGTCAACCCATTCTCCATTTCGAGCATGATTCTTTCCAACTGATAATTCATCATCAGCTAGAGCCATTAACACTTGATACCTGACTTCCTCCTCTTCTAAGGACAAATCTTCATCATCCCAATCAAAAGTTTCAGCTACTAGACCTTTGGCTTTGTTTTGAGCAGGCTTTTGAGTCTGAGCAATAGTAGGTTCAGCTTCCAAGAGTGCAAGTTTAGCTTTTACCTTTTTATACTCAGACCTATAGTCTATCTCCATTTTCTTACTATTCTGAAAACTTTGGTTAATTGGAGAAGCCTGAATTAGTTTTGGTGTAAACTTGGGTTGAAAATTGTCATTGCCTGATGAAAATTTTTGATTTTTATAAGAGGCCAATGGAGTTTTTGAAAGAAAATATTTAGTAAAATGCCCAGTTTTACCACATCGATAGAAATCCACTCCCTCAGTGGGCTGGTTACCAACAAATCTAGTTCTTTTGATATAACGTTTGGTATTTGCCAACATGGCCCTTTCATGATATTCCCAGTTCAAATCCTTATGTATTCAGTACTAGATCTTTCATCCACCTCATCATCTGAGGTTTCCTAAAAATCTTGAACAATTGCATTTGAGTAAAAAGCAGTTGTAATGGGGCCATGATCAATTTGGGTAGGTTTGGCTGAGGTGTCTGTTATTAAGGCCTTATTGGACTCAGGATATCTTCTATTTATTAGATTATCTTCATAGATGAATCTCCCATAAATATCTGCGAGATCCTGAGTCTGTATCTGATTAGCATTTCTCAATCCTTGAGAAAATCCAAGCCATTTTTCACGGAGACTGTTCACAAAACCAACATTGATTTCATGCTTAGACAGTTTCACCCCGTCATTCGTTAGCTCATTGAGCAAGGTTTTATACCTGGTGTAAGTCTGAGGAAGTGTTTCAGATGTTTTGGCCCTGAAAGTGTTATATTCTAACTTCAGGTCCATAATCCTATTTTCCTTAGTGTCGGATGGTCGTTCGAAACTATGAACAAGATCTGTCCAAGTTTCTTTGGCCGTCTCACACTCGATGACAGCTTCCATAATATCGTCAGGAAGAAAAGATATTATGGTGCTTTTGAGACGTTGGTCTTGATTGACCACTCTCCTTTCATAGTTAGACCATTGGTTTTCAGGTTTGTCATCACCAGCTGCTGTTTTTGGTTTGAATGGACCATTCTTAATACAAGTTATGTAATAAGGTTTCATTCCCATCAAATAACATAACATTATTTTCTTCCATTTGTTAAATCTTTCAACTTCTAACTTAGGAGCGTTAACAGAGTAACTCGCTCCTTTTTTGTTAACAAGCTGGGGTACATTACTTTCAGCCATAATGAATCAATGTTTTAAAAAGTTTGAGACGGTGGTTAAAAGTTTTATAATCCTACCGCTCTTGTACCACTTGTTGGTCCCTTGTAATTAGTACTAATATAATTATACTAAGTATAGTCCTAACCCATGGTTAAGTAATGCAACAAACTTAATACATGTAAATAAATAACACAAAGGTTTTCAACGTTTAACTTTTAGCTTTATTAAAGAATTATACCCTATTGTATACAAAGCTACAATAGGGATTGAATAGACAATGTGTGGTTTTGTGATCTCCTCACTAACAAGCTAGTCCAATCCTAACGATTGCTAAGCTTGACGATTCTATCAGCAGGAGTTTAGAACTCAAGTGTGTGATCGTGTTTGGAGGAGAGAAAACTTGTTTGTGAATGTCTAAAGCATTTATGCACAAACTTGGTTTTCTCTCCTTTACAAGCATCCTATTTATAGAAGAAAAGTGGATGGAAGACAATAATTTCCCATGTGCAATTCTTGTCTTATTGGTACAGTGTAGTATCTTGTCTTACCCTATTCTAAGTAGTAAGACGTAAGTCCTTTACACATGTCAGTACCTCATCTATCCCAATAGGGTAAGTCACGCTAATTGTGTGATGTACTTCATCTTGTCACAATTCAACTTATCATGCCGTTTCTTCAGTCTTGGAGAATGCCTGTTTTCTTCAGGGAGATCGTATGGGGTTCAGTGAGTCTATTGCCACAACTCACCGAACCCATCACCTTCTTCTTCGTCATAGAAGACATTCATTGAGCTTCGCCTCTCTGAATGCTTGAGTCTTCCTTTTAGACTCAGTCTAGGAACTCGAAGGCAACTTACTAAGTGACTATTCACTCAGTGACCTTGTTATGTTCAATGTTAATAATTCACTTAGGCTGATTGTTATTCAAATCCTTCAGGGAGGTCATTAGGTACTGAATTGACCTAACATTAAGTAACAGTTAACTTTGTGTTTTGATTCCAAGTTTTTAGTTTTGGTTCAAAGGAATTTGTGTTTTAAAGTCTTAAATCTCATATTTTATTTGTCTTGTTTCCCCTTAATGTATCAAAAGTTGATGAAAGCTTGTTGACACCAAGCTTTCATCACGTTTTTTATACTTGTAGTTTCCTTGTTTTTGTTCTTGTTGTGTGTATTCAGCAGGTACCAAAGAAGCCATAAGCCAAAGGACTACTGTAGTCCTTTGGCTTAGACTGTTGTAGTCCATTCCCATTCTCCATTTCAAACAGGAAGTCATAAGCCCATACGTTCAAGCTCTAGCTTGATGGAGATGGCTTTTCAGCCATGGTGGGGCATGGATGTGGGTCCTACAAGGTAAACCCCTAGGCTTGAACCCTCCTAGATATTAAAAGATTGTGGGTTTTGATTTTTATGTGATTTAGTGATTGTTTGATTGGTTGTATGTTATTTTGTGTTCCCTGATCATTAGATGCATGTTAGAGTAAGTTTGAATCATATTTGAGTGTTTTTGTGTTAAATCCTTTGCAAATTTTTGTTAATCTGTTTTTAAGGGGTGTTTGGGTTTAATCTGTTCAAGGCTTGTGGTGACAACAAGTTTTAATTTCTATGCCTGCACATGCCTATCATGTTAGTTTAAAATGGTTTTGTTAGTTTGTTTAGTCCAAATATTACATTAGTCATTTTTGCTTGTCTCATTTTATTGGTCAGATTGTCAGTAGGGTAAAATAAAGGTATTGTAGTTAGTTTTAGGTGATGAGTCTTGGATATCAGTTAGGAGTAAGTCAGTTTAGGGTTGTGTGATAGATTAGATGAGATTGGTATTGTTTGGATCAAGTTAGGTTGGTTTGAAATTAGTCTAGGTGCCTATTGAACCAACAAGTAGCTACCAGACCCATATATTTGTTCTAGTGACTGCATATTTCTTGTTTTGAGTGCTTAATTGCTTTTGGCTTGTGTATTTTTTGCTCTATAATGACTTCCCACACTCCACTGAGTGTGGGGGTTCCTTTGTCTTCCAAAATCTCCAAGTAATAAGCTCAAAAACGCCAATTTTATTGTTTATGTGACTCATTAGTGGGAACAAGGTTCCCACTGCTTGTGTAATTCTAGCCACTGACTAACAAAAGGACAAAATTCCCCAGACCTGTCACTTTCAGTATCCTTTCTTTTTGTCTTTAGTGAACTTAATTATGTATTTTTCACTCATTTTAATTTTCTTGTGTTTAAATATTTATTTCAAGATTTTTCATAAAGTTTGTTTTTATTTTTCTGCTTATTTTAATATTTTAGCATTATTTTTAATTTTAATTAGTTTTTAATTTTTCTGTTTTTGTCTTTTAGTGATAAAAAGTAATATTTTTCAGTTTTTCATTTTTTCTTATTTCAAGTAAAGTTTTATAAGATTTTTTGAAAATAAAGTTTTATTTTTCTATTATTTAATTATTTTAAGTTTAAATAGGTTTTTATTCAAACTGTTTTGTCTTATTAGGTTAAAAAGTACTTTTTTCAAAGTTTTCCATTTTTCTACTATTAAGTTAAGTGTTTTAAGATTTTTAGAAAACAAAAATTAATTTTCTCATTATTTTATTATTTTGTACTATTATTTTAGTTTAAAAAGTGTTTTTAGCATTTAAAAAATAGAAAAATAGTTTTTAAAATTGAGAAAAAAATACTTTTTAGTGTTTAATTAATATAAGTAAGATATTAGTTTGATAAATAATATTTTAGGATTTTTGTTAATTATATTTAATTTTAGGGCTTTAATTAGCATTTAAAATTGAATATTAAATTAATAAAAGGTTTTAAAATTTATATATTGAATTTTTGTTCTTATTTATATTATTTTAGACTTAGTTTTAATTTTTAATTTATTTTTATCTTTAATTTTTAATTTCATCGCGTTTACGTTTTACGTCACTCGTCGTAGTTTAATTGTAGTATAGCTCGTCTTTTAAATTTTCTCTCTTAAAACCCAAAAACGACACTAATCCAAACTTGATTTTTATATAATTGGCCTAATTCAAATACACCTCCGCCGAGAACGAACTTGGATTTTTCGTCTTTACGGTTTTCTTAAACCGTATCGAATACTTTCAGCTTGTTATTTCTTTTTCCTAAAAGAAATATACAAAACTACCTACATCAATTTTGGCGCTAGTGTCGGGAAGGGTGTGTACAGCCATATATACATATATATATATATCATGTTTGTGTGAGTAGTGCATTTTTACTTTTTATTTTTTGAAAGCGTAAATATCGTACATACTCATTTTTGTTATTTTTTCTACTATATTATAATATCCAAATAAAATGTGTTTAGTTTTCCTAAATTAAACACACAACAATCTTTACTATATTGTAGATATATTCATTTTCGTTTTTCTTTGTGAATAATATTAATATATTGTATACGTATCACAATAAATATACAGTATCTCCAAAAGCGTTAAAACACAACCTTAATTGGGATTTCATCACTCAATTATTGAATTCAAATCTACAGAAAAAAATCAAAAGGCAAAATAGATAAATACTTTCTTGAGGCTTAATTTTGATTAACACAAACTATAAGGTGGGTATAAGGCGGTTGTATTTCACGACCTAAGGGAAAAAGACTCTTAATTACTTAGCGCCGCCTCGTTTCCCCCGCTTGCTTGTGCGTGTTTTGAGAAAAATGGCTAATCGAGGATTTGCCAACCAAAGTATTATCTACATATCATATATATTTGCTTGTTTTCAAGATTAAACCCTCTTGAACGTTTTGGTGTTCCACCAACGTTCTAAAGTCATCGAAGGCGGTCACTCAATGTGATCGTTTTCATTTTTTGAGGCTCCATTAATCGAGAAATTGATTCGAGGAGAGATTTGTAGATTTGAGTCTACGTAATACACCAAAAATCCAAAAAAATTAAAAACAATCAAAAACCAAAAAAATTGAAAAAAAACGAAAAACCCCAAAAAGAATCTTCTTTGCTAACCCCCCCCCCCCATTCTCTACGTTAGTGCATGCGCACTCGATCAAATGATTATTCTAATTCTAGCGACGCTTCGAATCGACGCAATCGAAATCGAAGGAATCGACGACGTAGACGAGAATTAGAAACCGATGATACCAGAGCTTTTGTATGGTTCAATTTAGTTCTCGGTATCTTCTCGAATCGATCACGGTTCAAAGTGGAATAGTTGTTCATGGTTACTAAAAGGGGTTTGGTTTTCTATTCTACTAAAAAGGTTAAAAGAGCAAAGGATAAAAATACTGTAAAACAATTATCTAAAAAGTAACTCAATCAAATTAAAATCAGATTAAAAACAATAAAGTGGAAATTAAAATTAAACAATGAATGAAAACAAACTTTAAAAACTCAACTTAAAAAAAAACTTAATAAAAATAGAAATCATTCATTCGGAATAAATCTCTTGATTTGGAATAAATCTTTTGATTCGGAATAAATGTGCTTATCCGGAATAATTAGCCCATCCGGAATAAAATGGAAAACCTTGATTCGGAATGTTCGTTTATTCGGAATAAAATTGCTCACTCGGAATACCTTGGTTCGGAATGTAGCTCATGCGGAATAATCACTTGGTTCGGAATAATGTTGATCCGGAATAAATGAACTCATTCGGAATAATGCTGATCCGGAATAAAAGGTTGATCCGGAATAATTCTTGACCCGGAATAATTAATGAAAAGGCTTCATTCGGAATACTAGGTTGATCCGGAATAATGCTTGACCCGGAATATTGTGCTCACTCGGAATAATTTGCTCGTTCGGAATAAAATGCACTGACTCGGAATAATGAAAACCAAAGCTTCGTTCGGAATAAAAAACTGATTCGGAATATTTTTTTATAAAACCTTGATTCAGAATATAACTACTCATCCGGAATATTGATTATTCCGGATGAACAGGTTGATTCGGAATAATTTGAATGACACCTTCGTTCGGAATAACTTGCACTGATTCAGAATAAATGATAAAAAGCTTCACTCGGAATAATCAAAACAAATAGCTTATTCGAAATAATTTGGCTAACACCTTCATCCGGAATAAATTGACTTCATTCGAAATCTTGGTAACTGACTATGCGAAGAACAGGGAAAACAGTAACAACACGAATTTACCCAAAATCCACCAAGTTTTTATCCAAAACTTATACCAATTTAACCACTAATCATCTACTAATCATAAACATCAAACCAAAACAATAAAAACACAAAACCTACTTACTTTTGAAGATCAAACTCAACAAAATAAAACTTTAAAATGTTTAAATCAACAAGACAAAGATGAACAAGATGAAATGAAAGATTATATTGAAAGATTAATGTTAAACAAATGGAAGGGAAGATTAAAGCTTACAAGATCTTGGATTGAAAAATGAGAATCACCAAACACCTTAAGGGTGTTGGTTCCTACGAAACAAAGAAAGAAAAACTGGAAAAAAAACTTGTCTAATGTGTGGGAAGGGACTCCTATTTATAGGCCTTCAAGTTGGTTGGTGAGTGGGCTTTCTCCCTTTCTTTTTGTCTTCTCGTCTTTTCAGAAAAGTTGACGTTTTCGATTTCGATTCGGGATTTGTCGACGAATAAATTCAACTCGTCTTTTAATTTCTTCGTTTAATAGACTTGAGTTCTTCGACATATGTAAATCTTCCATCTTTGGTCCTTTTCTTCGATAAATCTTCAAATAGGCCCATTGACTTCAAATCTTTTGCATCTCTTGGACTATAGACTTCCTCTTTTCTTCTTTTTCTTCGATAAAACCCGTGCAATCCCATGTTTTCTTCAATATTTATCTGGTTGGCTCTGAAAACACAACAAACACACAAACCACGCATAATTCCAAACAAATGATATTAAAGACGCGTTTTGGTCTCGTTTTAGCAAGAAATAAGTGGTAAAAGGATGGGTGTTTTCACACCTATCAAATCCCCTACACTTAACCATTGCCATGCCCTCATGCAATGCTTTGTGATAAAGCAAATTTACACTTTTCTTATAATCAATCAACCTTGGCCTTATTAATATACTACTAAAACAACAATTTAAACTACTATGAAAGAATAAAAGCTTTAAAGGAAACAAAAGGGATAGAAAACCATTTTCACTTGAAAATAGCTACATGGAAATAACTTGCAAAGAGATCTAAGACTTACATTAGGGCTTTGGTTGCTGCGAAGATTTATCACCCTCAAGTTTCACGTTCCCCAAACCAAGCTTAAAAACGAGATCATTGTTATTATAAGTTAGCAAAACAAACACTTACACACATGGCTTAATTATATGCTTAAACTCCCATATTCCTAGGTGTATCTCTTATATTTTATTTTTGTCTTAGAATGATCATGAAGATGCATTTTTGGACTTATTGCGATAATTTATTTAGGCTGAAAGCAAATTAGGCGATTTGATTAATAGTTAGCTAAAGGACAAAATCTTTTAAAACTGCTTCTCGGGACCTCAAAAAGTTCATATCTTGGCATAACTCGCTTCACGATTTGAGACCTTTCTCGGGCCGATATTTGGCATGTCCTTCATACTTCATATCTTGAGAGACGTTCTTGAGATAATGGTCTTCTCATCGTTAATAGGGTTTCTTCACTTGGAGACTTTTGAGGGATACTCCAACTTTGTTGACCACGACTTCATCATTATTTCATCAATCGTTATTTGGGATTTTGAGATACAACGATCCGCCTCCGTTTCGGACTTGGATCTATTTATCCTCATACCTTGTTAGGGTCTTTTCGGATAGACTTCTCCATGATCTTTATGGGAGTTGACTGCTTTTCGTCGTGAGTCTTGATCCTTCATATTGATTTTGGGAACAATGCTTTTTACATCACCTTGGATCTTTAGCAATAAAATGGAATCCTCATGCCTTGTTAGGGCCTTTTCGGACTTGCCAATCTTTGCGCCCCGCTTCATTAGTTATGCCTTGGCTATGAACTCTTATCATTACCGAGCAACTTTTAAACGATCTTGGGCTAGAAGCTAAGTTATTCAATAAAATCGTACGACCTTACTTATTGCAGATAAATTATTAGCAAGCGATGGGAGGAAAAGCTTATAATCACACCAAGTGTGCTTGTGCAAGAATACCGACTTATAATTGGCTCTATCATTTCTAGTTCTCCACAATTTAAAATCTCAAGTAATGAGACTCGTGGATACTTAGCCTAATAAACCAATTAAGGTCTACATGGTTAAGGATACTTGCTAGAATAAACTTGGATAAATCTATTCGAGTTGAGTTAAAATAATCACAACGGGCCTAATATGTCAAAGACTTCTAAACTAGCTACACCACTTTATTAATATTTTTGAATTTATTGTGGGATATATACATATGAAAGCAACGATAAAAATTTAAAAATTACGACTACATGGTCAAAGTTAATTAAAAATTTGAAAAATGCTGAAAAAGATGATTTTCCGGTTAAATGAAGGCATTTTAATGGGAAAGTCCACTTAAAACTTCGATAGAAGTCTCCCCTACACTTAATATAAACATTGTCCTCAATGTTGAAGCATGTGAGAAAAGTCTCCCCTACACTTATGACATTGTGCACGTTGGTTAAATCAAGTTAAGGAGGAGAGAACTAACGTGATCAATTTCAAATGTGAGTATAAAGAAAATTGAATCATGATAGTTGAGAGATAGAACCGGATTGCGGATAACATGGGAGCACGGCTCATCAAAGATTCCAAAAGTGCATTCATCCCTGTAATCACATCACCACACAAACACAAACAACCTATATAGGTCCCCCTACACTTAGGAGGGGGAACGGAAAGGGATAGATACTCGGGTTGCCTCTCGATGAGCGCTTGTTTTTGTTAACCGAGTCACGAGCCTGACTCGACCCAATACTAGTTCATGGGAAACGTGGTGAGGGATGGAATCATCTCATGAGAGATGTCCTCACCAAAGTACAACTTTACTCGTTGGCCATTCACCTTAAAATTAGGTCCATTAGGTTGAGCGAGCTCGAGAGTACCATATGGAAAAATTTGGGCAATGGTGAATGGGCCGGACCAACGAGATTTCAGCTTGCCCGAAAAGATTTTCAACCGAGAGTTGAAGAGTAAAACTTTGTCTCCAACTTGGAACTCTCGGTTTTTAATCTTAGAGTCATGAATGAGCTTAGTCTTTTCCTTATACATCAAAGAATTTTCATAAGCTTCATTCCGGAGTTCATTGAGCTCATTGAGTTGGATTTTGCGTAGGTCACCGGCTTTGTTGATGTCGAAGTTAGCCCACTTCAAGGCCCAGTAAGCCTTGTGCTCCAACTCAATGGGGAGGTGGCATGATTTCCCGTACACGAGACGATATGGTGTACAACCAATCGGAGTCTTGTATGCGGTACGAAAAGCCCACAGAGCATTATCAAGTTTATCGGCCCATGAGGCACGATGATTTCCCACGGTTCGTTCAAGAATTCGCTTTAACCCTCGGTTAGAGATTTCAGCCTGTCCATTAGTTTGTGGGTGGTATGCGGTGGAAAGACGATGATTGACACCATACTTAGCCATGACTCTTGCGAATTGATCATTGCAAAAATGAGTCCCGCGATCACTAATAATGGCACGAGGCATACCGAATCTAGCGAAAAGCGACTTCAAAAAGTTACAAACCACCCTTGCGTCGTTAGTGGGTAAAGCTTTGGCT
Organism: Glebionis coronaria; assembly: GCA_025667525.1. Taxonomy (NCBI): domain Eukaryota; kingdom Viridiplantae; phylum Streptophyta; class Magnoliopsida; order Asterales; family Asteraceae; genus Glebionis; species Glebionis coronaria. The sequence goes on along the minus strand of JANFOE010000621.1, from coordinate 374,516 downwards.
TCAACCCATTTAGAAACGTAGTCAACGGCTACAAGGATGTATTTGTTTCCTTTAGATGAAGGGAATGGCCCCATAAAGTCGATACCCCATACATCAAAGATTTCACATTCTTGTATGAAATTTTGAGGCATCTCATCTTTATGTGTGATCTTGCCTTGTCGTTGGCAAGCATCACAATTTTTCACCATTTCGTGAGCGTCACGATAAATGGAGGGCCAATAAAATCCCGAGTGAAACACTTTCTTTGCAGTGAAGTTGGGACCAAAGTGACCACCGGTGGGTCCTTTGTGGCAAGCTTCGAGAATGTCTAAAGCTGTCGGTCCATCAACACATCGACGAATAATCAAATCAGCGCATTGTTTGAAGAGATACGGGTCATCCCAAAAGTAAGTCTTAATATCTTTAAAGAACTTTTTCTTTTGTTGGGATGTTAACCCGTCAATGAGAATTCCACCCGCCAAGTTGTTTGCAATGTCCGTAAACCACGGGGTTTCATCAAAATTCGAGTTGATAGACATTAAGGTCTCCAGGGGAAAAGAGTCATTGATCTCTTTGTTCGGATGATCCCCTTGATAAGGATCCTCAAGTCTACTGAGATGATCCACGGCTAGGTTTTCGGCTCCCTTCTTATCACGAATTTCAATTTTAAATTCTTGAAGTAGCAAAACCCAGCGAAGAAGTCTTGGTTTAGAATCTTGTTTAGTTAACAAGTACTTCAACGCGGAATGATCGGTGTACACGATGGTAGTGGAAAGGACAAGATAGGGGCGAAATTTTTCAAAAGCATAGACAACAGCTAAAAGCTCTTTTTCGGTTGTCGTGTAGTGCAATTGAGCCCCTGTCATTGTCTTGCTAGCGTAATGGATCGGTTGGAAGTGTTTGTTCACTCTTTGGCCCAAAACCGCTCCAATAGCAAAGTCGCTAGCATCGCACATCAACTCAAAAGGTCGCTCCCAATTAGGGGTAACCAAGACCGGTGCCTTAGTTAGCTTATCCTTAAGAAGATTGAAGGCTTCAATACACTCTTTGGAAAAGATAAAAGGAGTATCTTTTTCCAAGAGGTGGGTCATCGGGCGAGCGATTTTAGAAAAATCTTTGATAAATCGACGGTAGAAGCCCGCATGACTGAGGAAACTTCTCACACCCTTCACGGTTGAAGGTGGAGGCAATTTTGCAATAACATCGACTTTAGCACGGTCCACTTCAAGACCGGCTTTGGAGATTTTGTGTCCTAGCATGATGCCCTCTTTTACCATGAAATGGCATTTTTTTCCAATTTAGAACAAGGCGAGTGTCTTCACACCGCTTAAGCATACGTTCTAAATTGGCAAGGCAAGCAGAGAAAGAATCGCCATAAACCGAGAAATCATCCATGAAGACTTCCATAGTTTCTTCAACCATGTCATGGAAGATAGCCATCATACACTTTTGGAACGTCCTAGGAGCATTACATAAACCGAAAGGCATTCATTTGTAAGCAAATGTTCCGTAGGGACAAGTGAATGTGGTTTTCTCTAGGTCTTTTGGATCGATGGGAATTTGAAAATACCCGGAGAAACCGTCTAAGAAGCAATAGTAATCATTACCCGCTAGACGCTCGAGCATTTGATCCATGAAAGGAAGAGGAAAATGATCTTTTCTCGTGGCATCATTGAGTTTGCGATAGTCGATACAAACTCTCCACCCAGTAACGAGACGAGTAGGAATCAACTCGTTGTGTTCATTGGGAACAACTATTATTCCGCCTTTCTTTGGCACACAATGGACGGGACTTACCCATGGCGAATCAGAAATAGGGTAAATCATGCCGGCATCAAGAAGTTTGATAACCTCTTGTTTGATGACGTCATGAATTCGAGGATTAACCCTTCTTTGGCTTTGGATTGCGGGTTTAAATTCATCTTCCATGAGAATTTTGTGAGTACAAAAGTTTGGATCAATTCCGCGAATATCGGAAATTATCCAAGCAATTGCCTTCTTATGATCTTTAAGCACGGCGATAAGGCGAGATTTTTCTTCTTCTTTCAAGTCCTTAGCGATGATGACGGGAGACTTCTTCTTGTCTTCAAGGAACACGTACTCGAGATGGGACGGTAATTCCTTAAGCTCTAAATCCGGAGGATTTTCGATGGAGGGCGTAGTCAACTTCGGTTCATCAATAGCAATATCCTTGGGAGATGGTGGAGAAATATAGTCCTCATTGAGAAGTTTCTCAATGGTAGGAATGTATTCATCCCAATCGGTGGGAGAATCGTCATATTGTAAGCTCACATCTCCCAAAGTGGCTTCAAATTCTGTCAAAAGGAAATCACTTTCTCCAAATGGAGTTAGTGATGGAGCAATAGAGGCAACGGTCTCAACATTGGGAAGAGAGGTAAGACTACTTTTGCAAGCATCTTTAAAGTGTTCTTCACAAGCCTCATCAAGAACGTCGATACAATTAACACTCGTATGAATAAGGCTGTTTAGAAATCTTACCCATGTTGAAGACAATTTGATCGTCACCAACTCTCATGATAAGCTCACCCGCTTCTACATCAATGAGAGTGCGACCGGTCCTCAACAATGGACGTCCAACGATTAATGGAACACGAGGGTCCATCTCGTAGTCATCGAAAACGAAATCCCACGGGAAGGTGAATTTGTCAACGCCAACGAAAACGTCTTCGGCTATCCCCACTGGATAAGCAACCGTACGGTTAGCTAATTCCAAAGTCATTTTGGTGGGGACTAGCTCGGGGAGAGATAATTGCTTCCAAACGCTTAGAGGCATTAAGTTGATACTAGCACCTAGATAGGCTAGGGCCATGCAATTCTCTACTCCCGAGAAGTTGCAAGGGATTAAGAAGCGACCCGGATCACCAAGTTTGGTTTGCAATTTCCTTAAGAGCACTACAGAGCAATTCTCGTTAAGTTGGGTATTAGCAATGTCAAGAAGCTTTTCCTTGTCACTAAGAAGATCTTTAAACATCTTCGCATATTTAGGCATGTGAGCGAGAGCCTCAACAAAGGAGATGTTGAAATTCAATTGTTTAAACATTTTTAGAAAGTTTGAAACTTGAATATCGTCCTTGCTTTTGAGCTTCTCTTTCCTCAACCTTGAGGGATAAGGTATATCGGATGAAGAGGAAGGCTTTGGAATAGTAGGATCACTCACATCCTTGGGTGGTGGAGGGGTAGAAGTAAGAGGTGGAGGAATTGGGGAATTAGAAGGTTGAGGAATAGGAGTAGGTGACTCGTTTTCCTTTGTCACAATCACCGGTGTAGGTGTAGGAAGCTCGGGTTCCTTGGTACCTTTTCCACTGCGAGTGGTGATTGCTTTCATCTCCCCTCTTGGATCAGCAACGGTGTTACTCGGAAGAGTACCCGAAGAACAGGGTTGATTACCTTGGAAGAAACCAGCCATCATGTCCTTTAGGTCATTCGTTTGACTACTCAAAGAGTTTCGCATATCGGCTCTAACATCATTCCCTTGTTTCACCATGTCGCCCTTCAAATTAATAATCTGGGTCTGCAGATTCTTCACCAACACATCATTTGTCCGCATGTACGTTTCGACCTCGTGGTTGAAAACGATGGGTTGGGTAGGAGGAGGTGCTTGATAAGCAGGTGGTTGGTAAGGAGCGGGTTGGTAAACTTGAATAGGATTTTGAGGTGGATATGGTTGTCTTTGAGGTGGTTGGTATGGTGCTCGAGGTTGGTTTTGATTGGTTCGGTTAAGGTTTTTTTGGTTTTGATTGGTTGGAGGAAAACCGGGCGGGGAAAGAAACTTGTTTGAGTGATAGCTGAGCAAGTTGCGGTCACCTTGAGGACGTGCTTGATAGCCTCCCGTGGAATAATTACCGTATGGTGCGTTAACATTCTCACAAGGATAGTCTTGGGTGGAGGTACAAGTAGTGTAAGAATGAGGACCCCCGCATATTTCACATGGTTGGCTTACAGCATTGACCTGAGCGTTTTGAGTGTTGATGCTTTTGGTATTGTTAGCAGTTTGGACAGCAAGCGATTCAATAAGCGAAGTAAGTTTATCAATTCTCTTGTCGTTGTCATTAGTGCTCGCACTAGCGGCATTGGTCCGAACACTCTTGGTTTGCACTCTAGACTTATTCTCAATAATATCCCAAGCGGCATTAGAAGACTTAACCAAAATATTACCCCCCGAGGCACTATTTAGTGAATCTTGGTCATTCATGCTTAAACCATTGTAAAAAGTATTAATTTGGTGCACTTTGATAAAACCATGTTGTGGGCACTCTCTTAAAAGGTCTTTAAAACGGTCCCAAGATTCACTAAAAGCCTCATCGTATTTTTGTTCAAAATTAATAATTTCATTCCGCAAAGCGGTAGTACGAGAGGGTGGGAAAAAGTAGTTTATGAATTAGGTCTCTAAGTCCGTCCACGTAAGAATACTTTGTGACGGTTCCTTTGCAAGCCAATGCCGGGCTTATCCCTCTAAGGAGAAAGGAAAAAGTTGTAAGCGGATTACCTCTTGTGGGACCCCATTGAATTTGATCGTATTCGGGAGTTGAAGGAACCTTTTGATGTGGTCATGAGGATCATCAATGGTACGCCCCAAGAATGGTTGAGCATAGACCATTTGATGGAAGCCGGATTTGAGCTCAAAGTTGTTGGCTGCAATCGCGGGTATGACAATAGGAGCGTTGTTTCCCTCAACATGTGCTTGCAAAAGTTCGATCATAGGACGATTGTCCGGTAGAGGTTCATTGTTGTTATTATTCATGTTGTTTTGAGGTGGATTATTATTGTTGTTGTGTACACCGGCCATGTCTAAGTTATCGAGAGTCTCGGGCTCGGGATAAGACGTTGATCGTGTACGCATGCACCTGCAAAAGAAATAACAAATCATAAATCATTTTGGTTTTTTATGTTTTTTAATTTTTTTGTATTTTTGAAAATTTTATATTTTTCAGGATTTTTGAAAATTTTTAATGATGAAAAAGTAACGTTCACGGTGAACGGATCCCAAAATCCAATTTCTCACAAAAAACCGTTAATACTTACGAAAAGAGCCGGCAGCGGCGCCATTTGATACAAGAGCTTTTGTATGGTTCAATTTAGTTCTCGGTATCTTCTCGAATCGATCACGGTTCAAAGTGGAATAGTTGTTCTTGGTTACTAAAAGGGGTTTGGTTTTCTATTCTACTAAAAGGGTTAAAAGAGCAAAGGATAAAAATACTCTAGAAACAATTATCTAAAAAGTAACTCAATCAAATTAAAATCACATTAAAAACAATAAAGTAGAAATTAAAATTAAACAATGAATGAAAACAAACTTTAAAAACTCAACTTAAAAAAAAAACTTAATAAAAACAGAAATCATTCATTCGGATTAAATCTCTTGATTCGGAATAAATAGTTTGATTCAGAATAAATGTGCTTATCCGGAATAATTAGCTCATCCGGAATAAATTGGAAAACCTTGATTCGGAATGTTTGTTTATTCGGAATAAAATTGCTCACTCGGAATACCTTGGTTCATAATGTAGCTCATGCGGAATAATCACTTGGTTCGGAATAATGTTGATCCGGAATAAATGAACTCATTCGGAGTAATGCTGATCCGGAATAAAAGGTTGATCCGGAATAATGCTTGACCCGGAATAATTAATGAAAAGGCTTCATTCGGAATACTAGGTTGATCCGGAATAATGCTTGACCCGGAATATTGTGCTCACTCGGAATAATTTGCTCGTTCGGAATAAAATGCACTGACTCGGAATAATGAAAACCAAAGCTTCGTTCGGAATAAAAAACTGATTCGGAATATTTTTTTAAAAACCTTGATTCGGAATATTACTACTCATCCAGAATATTGATTATTCCGGATGAACAGATTGATTCGGAATAATTTGAATGACACCTTCGTTCGGAATAACTTGCACTGATTCGGAATAAATGATAAAAAGCTTCACTCGGAATAATCAAAACAAATAGCTTATTCGGAATAATTTGGCTAACACCTTCATCCGGAATAAATTGACTTCATTCAGAATCTAGGTAACTGACTATGCGAAGAACAGGGAAAATAATAACAACACGAATTTAACCAAAATCCACCAAGTTTTTAACCAAAACTTATACCAATTTAACCACTAATCATCTACTAATCATAAACATCAAACCAAAACAATAAAAACACAAAACCCACTTACTTTTGAAGATCAAACTCAACAAAATAAAACTTTAAAACTTTAAATCAACAAGAGAAAGATGAACAAGATGAAATGAAGGATTATATTGAAAGATTAATGTTAAACAAATGGAAGGGAAGATTAAAGCTTACAAGATCTTGGATTGAAAAATGAAAATCACCAAACACCTTAAGGGTGTTGGTTCCTACGAAACAAAGAAAGCAAAACTGGAAAAAAAACTTGTCTAATTTGTGGGAAGGACTCCTATTTATAGGCCTTCAAGTTGGTTGGTGAGTGGGCTTACTCCCTTTCTTTTTGTCTTCTCGTCTTTTCAGAAAAGTTGGCGTTTTCGATTTCGATTCGGGATTTGTCGACGAATAAATTCAACTCGTCTTTTAATTTCTTCGTTTAATAGACTTGTGTTCTTCGACATATGTAAATCTTCCATCTTTGGTCCTTTTCTTCGATAGATCTTCAAATAGGCCCATTGACTTCAAATCTTTTGCATCTCTTAGACTATAAACTTCGTCTTTTTGTCTTTTTCTTCGATAAAACCCGTGCAATCCCATGTTTTCTTCAATATTTATCTGGTTGGCTCTGAAAACACAACAAACACACAAACCACGCATAATTCCAAATAAATGATATTAAATACGCGTTTTAGTCTCGTTTTAGCAAGAAATAAGTGGTAAAAGGATGGGTGTTTTCACACCTATCAACCGACGTTCCTAATATTGATGTTGAAGAGACCGTAGACGAGATGGCCAACAATCGTTCGATGATGGAACTGCTCCAAGCGCCCACTGATGGTTATGGAGACGCGATCGTAATTACCGCTATCGAAGCGGAGAATTTTTAGATAAAGAGCGGAATGCTTTCGTTGATACAAGCTACGAAGTATCGAGGTCGTGAGGCGGATAATCCTCACGATCACTCGGAATTTTGATCGTCTTTTGACCACGAGCAAGTTTAAACTTATGGTTTTTTCGTACTCGCTCGATGGTGCCGCAAAGGATTGGTACGAGAAAGAGCCACCTAATTCCAAAATTTCGTGGAAGGATCTCGTTTCCAAATTCAATAATCATTTATTTCCGTCGTCGAAGACCATGTTTTTCAAAAACGAGATCACGAGGTTCAAACAAAAGCCGAATGAATTGTTTAGAGACGCGTGGGATCGTTTTAAGGAATTGCTTAGGCAATGTCCGCACCATGGATTTTCCGAGTTGCACCAAATCGACACGTTTTATAACGGTCTTAGTTTTCAAGAACAAGATTCGTTGAATTCCGCCGTCGGTGGCAATTTTTTGTGTAAAACTCCGAAAGACGCTTTATTGACTATTTAAAATCGATCCAAGGTTTACCAACTCCGTAACACACCGAGTGTTGTCAATGTCGCCAATATTAGTAATTCTAATCGCGACATTGAGACGGTTGATGCAAAAGTCGATAAGTTGACGAACGTGTTTACGTCTTTTCTCATAGAGATGCAAAAGAAAGACGCTCCCTCTACGGTGAAAGCGGTTGAGGCATCGTGTACGTTGTGTGGTGGACCTCATAATTATTACGAGTGTACGGCTACGGATGGCCAAACGTCGAGTGTTAACGCGTTAAACAACAATTTTCAAAATCAAAACAACGCGTGTCCATCATAAGGCAATTATAACCAAGGCAACAATTTTTCGAATCAAAACCGAAACAATTTTCAAGGAAATAATCAACAAGGAAATTTTTTGAATCAAGGTTATAATCAAGGTCGTAATTTGAGTTGCCAAAATCAAGATAACAACAATCAAAACTCGAATTTTTCAAACAACACTAATCAAGGAAACAATGTTTCAAATAGTAATCAAGGGAATTTTCAAAGAAGTAATCAAAACCAAGGGAACTTTAATGCTAATCAAAATATTTCGTCAAAGTATTTTCAAGAATATATGAAAACGAATGAGGCTAATATGAGACGTTTAGAGGGACAAATTGGTAATTTGAAAAACGAATTTTCCAACAGGTTGAAAACTCAAAATACAAAGATTGAGAAAGGACAAATCGACATTAAAAAGATGTTTTCGGCAATTATGAACAAGGCCTCGTGTGCGTCATCGAGTTCGTTACCTAGTGACACCGTAGCAAATCCGAAGGAACATGTTAAAGCCGTCTCGTCTTCTGAGCAAAGTCGTGTGATTACCCCAAACCTTGATGGATTTAGAGTTGTTCCTTCTTCTCAACCCTCGACTTCTAAGACGCCTTCATGTTCTGAAGTCGATGGGGTGAATGTGGTGACCAAGGAAAATAGTACACACCCTCGTGTACCTCGAATTCCGTCCACGGTTCAAAAAGAGAGCTTTATCGACCTCACCCAAGTAACCCTTGAAGAAACTTGTGCTTCGATCCTTCTTAAAAAACCCAAAAGGCATATGCCGAGAAAGGAAGAGGATCCGGGCCAATTTCTACTTCCTTGTAATTTTTCCGAGATTAAGGGATGTTTAGCCCTTGCCGATTTAGGTGCTAGCATCAATCTTATGACTCATTATCTTTGGAAATTGATGAGATAGCCTAGACTTACCCCCACGAACATGACAATCGAGCTAGCAAACTTTACGCCTTTAAAACCAATTGGAATAGCCGAGGATGTCATGTTAGGATTGGAAAGTTTGTTTTTCCCGTGGAATTCGTCATTTCCGATTAAGAGTGTGATCCTAAATGTCCAATTATTTTAGGTCGACCCTTTTTATCGATGGCTCGAACTGTAATCGACGTCCACGGTGGGAAGCTCACTATGAAATATTGGGAGGATAAAATGGACTTTTTCACGAGTAGATCCCAAGTTTCAAATGATCATGATAAAACCGAGATTTCAAATTCTAATGATTTCAAAATGTTAACTTTAGCGGAAAATATGAGGCTTGATGCATGTTTTGAAAGAATTAAAATGAACGGTTTTTAAGATGACGATTTTAATGATAAAGAATATGTTTACTTAATTCAAATGGGTATTCGTAGATTTATGGATGAAAAATCATGTTGGGATTTATTCGGTGAAACAAGTGAACAACCAATTCCGAGGGGCGACGTTAGTGCCATTACGAAAATGACCAAAATAGACTCGTCTTCGTCACCTTCGAAGGACCACGTCTTTGAGGCATCAACTTCTAATTCCATTGAAGTGCCTCCATTTCCTAGCCCAACACCCATTGAGGATAAAGGTTTCATAGACATCGATCCTCTCGTCATGGAAATATCACCTAAGCATATACCTAGGTCTTGTAAGACCATGGTTATGAGTGCTCACATCGAATCTTTCTTTGACGATGACGATGGCAATTTTTCCGAGATTCATCACGTGCTTAAAAATACACATGCAATTTTTGATTCTCCTAAAAAGAATTTAAGTACGGTGAGTACAGATTATGAGTTTGATCCCGAGATTGAAGAAATTATCGAACGAGAGCTAGCTCTTTTGCCTCCACTTCCACCTACAAGTGAGGTTGATTTTTCCAAAATCATGGAAGAACTTGATGAGTTAGAACGTCTTATTTTTTATGACGAACCAACTCACGTGACCAAAAATCCCATTCTCGAGGAGTTACCTAATCAACACTCCTCAAATGAGAATGACGTTTACCACATTCGTGGGGATCTAACTTATTAACGATCCCCACAAAAGAATGATGGTTTTGTGCTTGATCATGATCTTTTCGAGAGATTATCTAAAATTTTAAATGAGGGGAATGAAAAACCTTGGTTTGACAAGCCTATCTATGATGAAGAAATCGAAGACATTCACGTTCATGAGGATGACGAATGTTGACCCCGAGGGGGCGGTGTTCTTGTTGATAAACGTTTTGAGAACTTATACAATCCACCACCCCCTAACCGCGACTTAAATGTGAGGATTTTTATCGTGACTAATTTTGAATTTGAAACGCCAAATATTTTCGACATCATCAAATCGGGTTTTCATAAAGAGTTTTCGAACGATGAAATAGGAAAAGATTTTAAAATTGATTTAAAAGATTTTTCTACAAGTCTAACTCCGTCATCACCATGTTTTATGAGTGCTACCACCCCGTCTACTCCTTTTAACGAGTGTGAGTGTGGATTTATTGTGGGGGAAGCCCCTTATGTTCCCTCACATTTCTCCATTGAGGACGAGATATTCAATCCCGGTGTTGCTTGTAAAGGGAAATCTCGATCTTCCACCGATGCAATAAATGGAAAATATATCTATTTGCTTGGTGTGACTCTACCTCGAGTAGCTCATGGTTTTAGTTCCCCACCCATTGTCCCACCCTTCTATTTCTTCTCATCTATTTTCTTTGACCCTCTAGGGTTTTTGGTTGGAGTAGCGTTGTTTCGTCTTTCATCCGAAAACGAGGACGCTATCTTTGACCCCGGTATACGTTTATCGGGTTTTTAAAGTATTCCACGTACTTTTGGGAATTTTTTATCATGTAAGCCCCACCAAAATGACCATACCATGATTATCTCTAAATGATCACATTTATGGGGATTCGAGTCGAGCTTTTGACTCGGTTATCCAAAACAAGGTGCCTCGTGGGGGATTCTCATGCTTATCCTTGTAAATATTATCATTTTCTAATAGTGTAACGAGGGGACTTGTGCTCTTCCAACCTTTGTTTCGTGGTTGTTTGTGATTGTGATTAACTAGGTTCATCGTCATCATTGAAGCCTCTCGTGTTCGTTTTGCGGATCACTCGAGCTTCGATCGTTGCCCTTGGAGATTCCGATATCCGATGATATCCTTATATGTTCTCACGTTTATCTTATTAGTATAATTCATAAACGGCTTTTAGGTTATTCGTTTTACCCTTTCCATGCTCGAGATTAAGCATTCGACTTTCGTCTCTAGTATGAGGGTGTTTCACCCCTAGACTCAAAACATTGAGGACAATGTTTAGTTTTAGTATGGGGGGTGGGGGTGAGTAGATACTTCACCTTTCTTACGTCATCACACAATCCAATATTCATCTTTTTGTTATCGTTTTATCGCAAAATAAGGCTAAAAATGGCCAAATTTTAAAAAATTTCTAGTTTTTCATAAGTGTTTAAGACACGAATTTAGGTTTTCCGATGGTGAGAATAAGAGTAATTTTTGACTCGACCGTGCGTGTTGAGCACTTTGCTTCGATTCCTTAACTTTAATTAGGCTAAGTCTCTTAAATGAGGATGAGAAATGATAGAGTTAGTTATAAGTTACGTAATCTTTCACGATCTCATGTGTGGTAATTATTAGCTTATTCTCCCCACGCTTTTGTTTAAATAAATGAAATAAGTAAGTTCGTACGATTTAAAAGATTAATTAGCTTCTAGCCCAAGATCGTTTAAAAGTTGATCGTTTTCAAATAGAGTTCATAGCCAAGGCATAACTTATTGAAGCGGGATGCGAAGATTGGGAAAGTTCCAAAAAGGCCTTAACAAGGCATGAGGACTCCATTTTGTTGCTAAAGATCCAAGATGATGTGAAGTATCATTATTCCAAAATCAATATGAAGGATCGAGACACACGACGAAAAGCAATATACTCCCCTAAAGATCATGGAGAAGTCTATCCAAAAAGACCCTAACAAGGTATGAGGATAAATATATCCAAGTCCGAAAAGGAGGCGAATCGTTGTATATCAAAATCCCAAATAAAGATTGAAGAAAAATTATGAAGTCGTGGTCCAAGTTTGAAGAATCTCTCAAAAACGTCAAGTGAAGAAATTCCATATATGAAGAGAAGACCATTATTTCAAGAATGTCTTCCAAGATTCGAAGTGTGAAGTACATGCCAAATATCGGTCCGAGAAAGGTCTCAAATCGTGAAGCGAGTTATGTCAAGATATGAACTTAAGGAGATTACGAGAAGCTGTTTTAAAAGATCATGTCCTTTAGCTAACTATTAATTAAATCGTCCTACTTTATTTTTGGCCTTAATAAAATATCGAAATAAGTCAAATGCATCCTCATGATCATTAAGACAAAAATAAAATATAAGAGATACACCTTAGGAATAAGGGAGTCTAAGTACGTAATTAACGCTCATGAGTAATGATTGTTTTACTAACTTATAATGACAATGATCTCGTTACACGCTTAGCATGAAATTTGGTGAAATTCAAGGAAGACAAACTTATCTCAATGAGGCATTCATGTGTTCGTATTATTTGACCCTAAAAGTCACTTAGTCGTGATGAAAACAATACATTATGTCTAAAACACGTGTAGTAGTTTATTTAAGTTTACGTTTTCAATAAATCTCACCTAAAAATGAATTTGGGAAGTGCTAAGATACTTAATTCTAGCATTGCGTGGGGACACGGCAGTGGTTTAGTATGGGGAGCGATGAGACTGCAATTATACATAGTCTTATCGTCCAAATCGGGCTAAAAATGCTTAGAAATGTCATAAAATACCCCAAAATATGCTTGTGTTTGTTCCTTGTGTATTTTAGGTACGGATATCGTGAATTCACCAAAATATTACAAGAATCAAGCAAAAACGAACACGAGAAACGAAGTCGCACAAAGAACCGTACCCGAATCATGAATTTCCATTGAAGTCCTTGAAGTTTTGAAGATTGTCAAGATTGGTCCCTCATCTTTTGAAGACTTGACATTTTATACCCTTACGAAACTAAAATATTGCATTTGGCTCTCTAAAATGTTGAGAAGTTCCATTATGAGCCCTTGAAGTATGGTAAAATTACATCTATGGTCCTTGAAACAAGTTTGCAAAATTCTTTGTGGCCAAAATAGGAAAACACAAAGTTTATTAACAAGGGAAAAAGGAGTATATAAGCTGAAAACTTGGTATGAACAAAAGTTTAGGAGTTGGAGGACTAGAATGGCCAGAAAACAAAAGATACACCACCCAACCACAAACCGCCACGTCGCCCACTAAACCCCAACCTCCAATCATACTCCCCCATTCTCCCACGTCACATTCCACTCCAAGTTTTATATAACAGATTTATTTAAATCAGTTTGACAAAACAAAATTTGTGGGAAACACATGTTTAAACCTTAAACACAATTAAACCCCACTATTCATCTTCCCCAATCCCACATAAACCCTAACCTAATTTACCCACTAAACCAAAGGGTAAATCCTTCTAACTGTCCATACTGCTAATTAATCTCATTCTCACAAAAACCCATCACAAAAACAACTCTCCCCGTGACCCAAGTGGCCCCCACGAACCTCCCCTGCTTCACTAAAAATGGCAAAATGGGCATCTAGACAGAAAATCAATGGTCCTCACAAAAACTTGGTCCCAAAGTTCGCAAACAACGTCCAAGATCATCACATAACAGCTGGCACATCAACATCAATCACATGAGAGTTTTTGACCAAGACTTCAAATTCAAAATCTGTTGACTACAAGGGCAAAGATGGAAAAGACTAGCTATGGTTTTCATGTAATCAATTAGACTAGAATGTTCCTGTAGGTAGTATAAAGAGGTGACGAATGTGTCCCTATTTCTTTGTTCCAGAAGTTTAGCTTGTAAACTTTTTAAATTGAATATTTAAAGTAATTTTAAACCTTGTAAGTTATATTTCTGTGTTCCATCTTTACTTATATGTATTGTAGAGTAATCTTTTAATTTAAAGTTTATCAAAGCTTTTTGTTGTTCAAAAGTTTTTGACAGAAAAAGTGTTTTGAGATCCTGGTTCTTAAAAGTTAGATGCAAATTTGTGGTTTGACAAGCCCAATCTTCTGAATATCTTTTAAGGAACGGTTAACTTTGTGTGTTGATTCCAAGTTTTTAGTTTTGGTTCAAAGGAATTTGTGTTTTAAAGTCTCAAATCTCATATTTTATTTGTCTTGTTTCCCCTTACTGTACCAAAAGATGATGAAAACTTGTTGACACCAAGCTTTCATCACGTTTTGTATACTTATAGTTTCCTTGTTTTTGTTCCTATTGTGTGTATTCACTAGGTACCAAAGAAGCCATAAGCCAAAGGACTGATGTAGTCCTTTGGCTTGGACTGTTGTAGTCCATTCCCATTCTCCATTTCAAACAGCAATTCATAAGCCCATAAGCTCAAACTCTTGCTTGATGGAGATGGCTTTCAGCCATGTTGGGGGCCGGATGTGGGTCCCACAAGGTAAACCCCTAGGCTTGAACCCTCCTAGATAGTAAAAGATTGTGGTTTTTGAGTTTTATGTGATTTGGTAATTGTTTGATCGGTTGTATGTTATTTTGTGTTTCTTGATCATTAGATGCATGTTAGAGTAAGTTTGAATCAGGCTTGAGTGTTTTTGTGTTAAATCCTTTGCAAATTTCTGTTAATCTGTTTTAAGGGGTGTTTGGGTTTAATATGTTCAAGGCTTGTGGTGATGTCAAGTTTTAAGTTCTTTGCATACACATGTCTATCATGTTAGTTTAAAAAGGTTTTATTAGCTTGTTTTGTCCAAGTATTACATTAGTCATTTTTGCTTGTCTCATTTTCTTGGTCAGATTATTAGTAGGGTAAAACAAAGGTATTATAGTTAGTTTTAGGTGATGAATCTTGGACATCAGTTAGGAGTAAGTCAGTTTAGGGTTGTGTGATAGATTAGTTGAGATTTGGTATTGTTTGGATCAAGTTAAGTTGGTTTGAAATTCGTCTAGGTGCCTATTGAACCAGCAATTAGCTACCAGACCCATATCTTTATTTCAGTGACTGCATATTGCTTGTTTTGAGTGCTTAATTGCTTTTGGCTTGTGTATTTTTTGCTCTATACTGACTCCCCACACTCCACTAAGTGTGGGGGTGCCTTTGTCTTCCAAAATCTCCAAGTAATAAACTCAAAAACGCCAATTTTGTGGTTTCTATGACTCATCAGTGGGAACAAGGTTCACACTGCTTGTGTAATTCTAGCCACTGACTAGCAAAAGGACAAAAGTCCCCAGACCTGTCACTTTCAGTTTCCTTTCTTTTTGTCTTTAGTGAAATTAATTAGGTATTTTTCACTCATTTTAATTTTCTTGTGTTTAAATATTTATTTCAAGATTTTTCGTAAAGTTTGTTTTTATTTTTCTGTTTATTTTAATATTTTAGCATTATTTTTAATTTTAATTAGTTTTTAATTTTTCTGTTTTTGTCTTTTAGTGATAAAAAGGAATATTTTTCAGTTTTTCAATTTTTCTTATTTCAAGTAAAGTATTTTAAGATTTTTAGAAAATAAAGTTTTATTTTTCCATTATTTAATCATTTTTTAGAATTATTTTAAGTTTAAATAGGTTTTTATTCAAACTGTTTTGTCTTATTAGGTAAAAAGGTACTTTTTTCAAATTTTTCCATTTTTCTACTATTAACTTAAGTGTTTTAAGATTGTTATAAAAGAAAATATAATTTTCTCATTATTTTATAATTTTTACTATTATTTAATTTAAAAAATGTTTTTAGCATTTAAAAAATAGAAAAATAGTTTTTAAAATTTAGGAAAAATACTTTTTAGTGTTTAATTAATATAAGTAAGATATTAGTTTGATAAAATAATATTTTGGGCTTTTTGTTAATTATATTTAATTTTAGGGCTTTAATTAACATTTAAAATTGAATATTTAATTAATAAAAGGTTTTAAAATTTATTTATTGAACTTTTATTCTTACTTATATTATTTTAGACTTAGTATTATTTTTAATTTATTTTTAGCTTTAATTTTTAATTTCGTCGCGTTTTACGTACTTACGTTTACGTTTTACGTCACTCGTCGTAGTATAGCTCGTCTTTTAAATTTTCTCTCTTCAAAACCAAAAACGACACTAATCCAAAATTGATTTTTATATAATTTGCCTAATACACATACACCTCTGTCGAGAATGAACTTGGAATTTTCGTCTTTACGGTTTTGCTAAACCGTATCGATTAATACTTTCCGCTTGTTATTTCTTTTTCCTAAAAGAAATATACAAAAATACCTACATCACTACTACTGGAAAACTTGTTGACCTTCGATCACAACCTAAAAGCAAATCTAGTGTTAAGTATGTTGAAATGTATAGAAAACCTAGATCACCAAAGAGTCAAACAAGTGTTAATGGGACTATATTTTATGAACCTAGACATAAGGTTATGTCTAGAAAGGCTTGTTATTCATGTGGAAGCTTCTCACATCTGGCCTATAAGTGTGTTAGCGGATACAAACCAGCCGTTGACAATAGGTCAACTCAAGTCAACCCTAAGCCTTATGTTCATACTAGACCTCAGGCTACTAGACCATCTCCTTACTTCTCTAAGGCAGCTAATAGCCAAGGCCAAAGACCCTTCCAAAAGACCAAAACTTGGTCTAACAAACAGTGGGTTCATGTAGCAAACCCTAATTCACCCGTTGACAGGAACAACTCATCCGCTGACAGGGTAAAACCAGCCGCTAACAAAACTAGGTTTGGTATGAAAATGCCACAACTAGCAGCTGTCAGACCCATTGTTAGACCTACTAATAATAAGTATTTACAACCTAAAGGGACAAGGATCTAAGGCATCATCCAACTTAACATGGAGACCAAAACAAGAACAGTCATCAACTTTTAATGGTGTCTCTATGACTTGCAATATGTTTAAATGTAACACCCCAAAATTTATACAATTCAATACAGCAGAAGACTTGCTGGTGTTACGGGATAGCACATTACTCACATCATAGACAACGCTTAAGAATCGCGTCGTTTAATAATAAAGCATTTCCATTCATAAATATCAAATTTACATAGGTCCCAAGTCATATTATTTCATACAAAGTTTTACAAAGCTTTTGAATGGAAATTATTGTTTAAGTGCGGGCCATGAATTCTTGTCGTCTTCCCGAGAATTACCTTCAAGTACCTGAGATAAAACATGTTAAAAGAAAAGGTCAGCGATAACGCCGAGTGAATTCATAGAGTTTAATGAAATCCATCAATATAACATCGGTATAAAATTATTACCGAAAATCATTTTGTACAAATATTTGTTAAAGGCCATAAAATAGCCAAAGTCGTTTTATACAAATCCTTATAAAAAAATCATAATATAGGCTTTCGCCTTCAAAATCATTATATGAACCATTGTCGTTAAAAACATCATACAATACGTTTTATAACGTTGTATCGAGTTAAATAAAAACCGTTATATGAATATGGTTATGAAAAACCAAAACACGAATATAATATCAAAGTAAGACCCCGTATTGCTAGTCAGGCAATATATCATAATTCGGTGCGTATAGCAGTATTTCGTTAATTGTATTATTATAAGCCGCATGACATTGTTAACTTACTACAACAAACAACGGGTAGCTAGCCCGAAACTCAATTTTCCCATCTAAATTAGCGTGTCGTCACAATAATCACGCTTGTGTAAATCTTCTCATACATAAATTCGCTTACCAATCAACGTGGCACGACGGGGATCAACCGTCAAGGCGCGAACTGGGGTGATCGTCCCCAAATAGTACTATTATATGCATAAGCGTCTACCAAATCCCGGTAGTTCACAATTCATGCTAATGGGACTATTAGTGACATAACCTAACTTTAATAATCCATTTTATTTCATCTATCGGGTCATTTAATCATTCATCGGGTCATATAATCATTCGGGTCCAAATCAATAAACAAGCAATCGGGACAAATGGTGTCCTATTTTATAAAAACTAACATGTTATCTCCCTCGCGGGTTTAGAAAACATTTATAAAAACGTTTAAAAGAGTGCGAGGCTATGAACTCACGTTGATGTGGGAAGGCGGGTTATCAGCAATTTGGATGTACGGTACGTGCTTCAATCACGGAAACCTAGACAAATAATATTCGTCTTAGACTCTTGCCCAATGATTTTATAAAAATAACAATTATGTATACATATGATTATTTTATTTATATGATGATCAAGTGGGTTTATATATCCTTATTTACTTATTTTAGTGTTATGTATTGGTAACTTTTATACTAGTTTTACTTATTTACATGTTTTAGGCCCAATAAGCCTACTATAAGCCCAATACCTTATATTAATCCATTTTACTCTTTTATTATCAGTATTTATACTTTACATGTTGGGCCCAAATGGGTTAAGCCCAGTAAATAAGTTTATAAGTGTTTTAGTCCATTTTGTTGTATTATTAGTCCAATAACGTTAACTTAGCCCGTTAATGTCCGTGTGTTTTATAGTTTGGATTTTATCGGTTTTTACTTGTTATATATGTTTATATATCAGTATATGAGTTTATAAAATTCTACACTAGACGGGTCCAACCGTCTAAGTTTTATTTAACAAAAACATTAATTTTACGGTAATAGCCAAAAAAGTCGTAAAAATCATGTTTATAGTTTTATAACTTATAATACTTATCAAACTACCATTTTTATAAAATGTCCATTTATTTATCCTTATACATATTTATATAAATGTATTATATAAGTTAGTGGATTTTCATTCACATTTTATGCTATTTTTATTTGAGTGCTTATATAATACTATTATACTTTAATTTCCCAAAATCTGATTTTTACTTTCACTTTCACAATTGTTACCATATCTTGAGTTCTACATGGAGATAGAAACTCATTTTTGGACACCATAAACTACATGATATGTGCTACAATTAACTTAGATTTAGCTACTGCTCAATCCAACTCTAAACATCCTTAACAGTCCGTCCAAAACTGACTATTCAGATTGGTACTCTAAACTTGTTTTGATCATATCTCACTCATTATAATGATTCCATTGCATGGCCAACTATCACATGTGTACAAGACATATTACTTACTGTATATCCATTAATCTATGCCATTTTATCAGTTCATCACATGATTCTTTACTGTTTTATACAGCCATCACATTTAAGCAAGATTTTAACCATTTTACCTATGGTTTTCTATATTTTTAACCATGTTTATCAAATCTATCAACACCAAATCCCCACATAATATTTTTAATCATTATTCATCATCATATAAATATACATAAATAAAGAAATTACAATATTACATAATCAAAATAACAAGAGGATAGGAAGAACAATCTTTATACCACCATTAGTGATGAAAAGATGAGATTTTTGATGAATAAGACTTGGTTCTTGTTATCAAATCTTCAACTTTAGCAAGGAAACTTCTTGGGTCCTTTGGATAGATGAACACCTCCATGAATTCAGCCCTTTAACCTCATGAAAACTCCTTTTCATAGGTTAAGATCACCTCCAATCTTCATATCTTCCAAGGGTTTCCATCATATGTGTGAATAACACAAGTTTTAGTGGTTGAAAATTGGTCAAATGGGGTGTTTAAGGTGAGGATGGGACGAATTTTAGAGAGAGGGAGGAGTGTTGTGTGGTTTTTGCATGTAAGAAATGAGTTAGTTGTTTAGAGATGGTGGTTTTGATGCATAGTTGCTTACTTTGTAAGCTTAGGACAAGTGTAAGTAACTAAGTTACTTACAACTTGACACCTCTTTGGTGTTGGCTCACACTTGGCCATCCCATATAGTGGGGTGGGGCAAGTGTAAACTTGTCTCATCCCACTAATTTACGGGTATCCCTCGATTCTAGTTTCCTCGATTTACGTGCCCTCGGGTCGTTTTACGAAAAACGTTTTTATAAATTATGAATCAACGGCACAAAAAAATCTAATAAAAATTGTCTTATCAAAAACGGAGTTCAAAAACGTAAATACGTAATCCTAAGGTTTCCGGTTTAGTCGTAAAGGACGTTAAATTATAATCGTAAGTCCTAATCTCTTCTCGTAAATTTGTGAGTTTATGAACCAACACAAATTTAAAATTCCAAAATAATATTCACGGATAAATTTATTTTCTGAAATGTCGGACTGTCACCAAAGACGGTGTATGTAAACGTGAGCACGTAACGTAGAATCCTCCGGTTTAGACGTAGTCGATGCTACTTCAAGACGTAAATCCAAATTACTTCCCAAAAATAAGTGAGTTCATAATATAACATTAAAAATAATGTTTTTAAATAATACTTGAGAATAAAATATCAACCATAAATTGACGGATTGTCACATTAAATATCTTGAAAAGTATGTTGGGACAAATTGGGTGTTTAAGGTAAAAAGGGATGAACAGGGGGTTGTTACAAGAAACAAGTCCATTCTTGTTGACAACCAAATGGATCCAAGTCTACTAAGGCTTGGGTTCCTAATGAAAACTGATTTGTTTTCTTTATGTGCAGGACATTCCAAAGCATCTTAATGATCATGGATATTGGGATAGTGGATGCTCAAGGCACATGACTAGAAAGGAAGATTATTTGACAAAGTTTAATCCTATTCCAAATGGTTATAAAGTGTACTTTAGACGAGGATTCGGGACAATATCAGGAAAAGGCACTCTTATCACTAACAACTTGAGGTTTGATGAAGTTTTTCTAGTAAAAGAACTCGTCTATAACTTGTTTAGTGTGTCACAAGTTTGTGAAAACAAAAATAAAGTTCTGTTTACTGATACTAAATGCTTAGTTTTGATTAAAGACTATGCGTTACCTGCTGATAAGTTCATTGAATTTAGAACACCTAGACATAAGGACATTTATAATGTCAATCTAAAGGGGATTAAAATGAGTAATAACTTGTCATGTCTATAAGCTAAAGCTCCAGCAGATGAGAGTATCTTATGGCACAAACGGTTAGGGTGCATTAACTTTAAGAACATGAATAGACTTGTAAGGCATGATCTTGTTAGAGGATTGCCTTCAAAAGCATTCCACAATGATCATAATTGTGTTTCATGTCTTAAGGGCAAGCAACAAAAGGCCTCATTTAAGTCTAAGAGTGTTCATTATAATTCTAAACCCCTGCACTTGCTTCACATGGACTTATTTGGACCTACTAATATAGAGAGTTTAAATGGTAAATCTTATTTCTTTGTGGTCACTGATGACCATTCTAGGTTTACATGGACTTTCTTTTTAGTCAAGAATATTGATACTACCAAAACCATATATAATTTTATTAATCAAATGGAAAAGAAATCAGGATTTATAGTTAACATTCTTAGAAGTGATAACGGTGGTGAGTTTAGAAATGACCTATTAGATGCCTTCTGTGTGGATAAGGGAATTACTAGGAAGCTTAGCATAGCTAGAACTCCACAACAAAATGGTGTAGCTGAGAGAAGAAATAGAACTCTTATTGAAGCAGCTAGAACCATGTTAGCAGATGCTAAGTTACCCATTGCTTTTTGGGCTGAGGCTGTAAATACTGCATGTTATGTTCAGAATAGAGCCTTGGTAAACAATATTCACAATAAGACCCCCTATGAGCTCTTTTGGAATAGAAAACCTAATATATATTTTCTTAGACCCTTTGGATGTCATGTAGTGATTCTTAATACTAGTGACAACCTAGGTAAGTTTAATTCAAAAGGTGATGAGGGATATTTTGTAGGTTATTCTATGAACATCAAAGGGTATAGGGTTTACCACAAGAGGGATAAAGTAATAACAGAAAACATGCATGTTGACTTTTTAGAGAGTAAACCTAGTGATCCTGCAAATGGACCAGATTGGCTTTTTGATTTAGAGCCATTGTCTAGGTCCATCAATTATTTGATTGTTACTAATCTAGCTGTCTTGGAGAACTCTCTATGTGGAAGAATCTATTGTTCATATTATAGGTACACAAGCTACAAAGGTGACAGGATAACAAGCAGATGAGTTCACTCCCACATTTTCCTTTGTGGACTTACCTATTTGGAGTGAAGAATTCATTAAAGCATCTACTGCTGAAAGAGAAGTGGAGAGAAAGCAACAAGAAGAAAAAGTCAATAAAAGTATGCCATTCGTTGACAAAAGTAGTTCAGCCGCTGACACACCTGATCCAGCCACTGACAACTTGCTTTCATCCGCTGACAAGGCAATACTTGAACTGGTTGAAGATTCCATACCTAATGAAGGAGTCAGCGTCATCAATCCAGACGCTGACAACATGTTTTCTAGTTCTAGTGGGTATGGAAATCACGATGATGGGGATCATGGCACCTTGGAGTTTACATTGCATGACAACACTTTGTTTGGGGGAGGAATTGTTACTAAAGTATCCAAAATTCACCCTCCCAGTCATATCATTGGTCCCATCAATTCACCAGTTTAAACAAGAAGAAAGAAGAGTCCTCAAGGAGGATTCATTGCTAAAATTCACAAAAAGGATGATACCTCTTTAGTTTAAGAATGTTTATTTGCTTGCTTTCTGTCACAGAATGAGCCCAAGAAGATTTTTGATGCTCTTCAAGAAACAAGTTGGGTTGAAGCAATGAAGGATAAGCTTCATCAGTTTGCCATACAAGATGTTTGGGAGCTTGTTAACTGTCCCAAGCATGTAAGACCAACTGAAGCACGTTGGGTTTTAAGGAACAAGAGAGATGAGAGAGGCATTGTGATCAGAAACAAGGCAAGACTGGTTGCTCAAGGTTACACACAAGAAGAATTACTGAGATTGAAGCAATAAGTATTTTCCTATCCTTTGCATCTTGCATGGGTTTCACAGTCTACTAGACGGATGTCAAGAGTGCTTTCTTTTATGGAACAATTCAGGAGGAAGTATATGTTATGCAATATCCTTGTTTTGAGGATCCAGAGCATCCAGACAAGGTTTATAGAGTCAAAAAGGAAATGTATAGCCTTTATCAAGCCCCTAGAGCATGGTATAGTACTTTATCCACTTATCTTGTGGAATATGGTTTCAAGAGGGGCACCATAGACCAAACTCTCTTTACCAAGTAAAATGGAAAGATTTTCTGCTTGTCCAGGTCTATGTTGATGATATCATTTTTGGATCATCTAATCCAAAGACGAGTGAAGATTTCTCTAAGCTTATGACTGAAAAATTTCAAATGAGTACAATGGGAGAGATGAACTTCTTTTTAGGTCCTGCAAGTTCAGTAAAAAGAAGAGGGTATCCTCATCTCTCAAGACAAATATGTATATTAAATATTGAAGAAATTTGGCTTTTCCGTACATGAAAAACGGGCTAGCACCCCTATGGATAGGGAACACCCCTGGGGAAAGATTCGAGATGGAAAGGATGTTGATGTTAGGATTTATAGGTCAATGATTCGCTCATTCATGTATCTTACTCCCTTTAGACCCGACATCACGTTTGCTGTGTGTGTATGTGCACGTCATCAAGTGACTCCCAATGAGTGGCATCTTCATGCTGTCAAAAGGATCTTTAGGTATCTTAGGTGCTATCTCACTTTGGGATTATGGTACCCTAAGGATTCTCTATTGGAGCTTGTGGGCTATCCAGACAGTGATTATGGAGGTGATAACAATAATAGGAAATCCACAACTTGTGGATGTTAATTTATTGGGAGTAGACTTATTTCTTGCCAATGCAAGAAACAAACAGTGGTGGCTAATTCACTAACTGAGGCTGAGTATGTAGCTGTTGGTGCATGTTGTGGGCAAGTGCTATGGATTCAAAATCAGCTTTTGGATTATGGATACACTTTTTTGCATACCAAGATATTTGTAGATAATAACAGTACACTTTGCATTATTAAAAATCCTGTGCATCATTCTAAAACTAAACACATAGAAATTAAGCATCATTTTATAATGGACTGTTTTGAAAAAAGCTTTGATACATCCAGATAGAGTAGACACAGAAGATAATGTGGCTGATCTTTTAACTAAACCTTTTGATGTTAGGAGGTTCCAGTACTTGGTAACAAGTATTGGAATGATCAATCCATAAAATATGTGTTTTTGAATTTAATGTATAGTATGTACAAGATGTGAACTATTATTATTACATGTAAAATGTGTTAGATTTTACACTTTATTTTCTAACCACTGACAAAGGCATTCTATCTGCTGACAAGTGGAAAGAAGCCGCCGACAGCCTATGTTCGTTTTTTTTGGTTTTTCATCTAATCATGCAGGCATGAAGAGCATTGTGCAATAGGATACAGAGTTGCTTATGGACCTCAAAGATATGACAAATATTTATTTATGATGGTTGGATTGTTTACATTCCTATCTTGAAATAAATATTTATCACATTTATTTATTTTGCAACCTGTGTAAGTTTAAGGGGAGGTTTAGGAAACCTTTAGGTTTTTTGTTACTTAGAGTGCTCTTATCACAATTCTAAATTGTTTCCACAGGTGAGTAGGGGTTAGAAATAATGAAGACATTTCTTTTTTAAGAATTGTTGGAATTTCTAAACCTTGAGGCACTGTAACATGCAAAGTTGATATAACTGTACATGTTGCCAAGACTGTTTTACCTAGAATTGGGATTGGTTGGTTGGGAGACTTGGTGTAGATAAAAACGGGCTTACATGGGAGTTACAAAGTGTTTATATGAGATAAATTCACTCCAAAGGACTTACCTTAGCAAGGTTCACTTGAGAATAGTTATGTTTATCTTGCTTATACAAGTGTGTATAATTGGACAGATAATGCCAATTTCAGTTTGTGTAAGAGGAAGAGTTATCTTCATTAGGGTAAACCTCTTTGTTAAGGTATTTTTATTTTATTACTTTTTATTTTTGGCCGTTGACACATAAGTGGTTTAGACGCTAACAAGCACGTTTTTAGACTCTGACATGGCAAAATTTACACGCTGACAAATATAGTCGTTACCCGCTGACAAACTCTTTTACCGTTGAGGGACATTGGGTCCCACCTAGTTGTTACTTTTATTATATTTTGGGCCGTAATTTTATGGGATTTGGTAATTTCTTTTAAAGCAAAGATATAAGTTATTGTTTTTCAAGATCATAATCATTACTTTTTGAATAACTTACCTCTTTTTCAACCAATAGTAACCTAGTTTACCTCCTATATATATCACACTTTTGAAACAGGGTAACTTGCTTGTTTGTCTAATTTTCTCCATAACCAAAATTCTCCATTTTCTTTCATCTTAAAGCTTTCACCAACAGTTTTCATGGCTCCATTGTTTAAACATGCTGCTGCTACAGTGGGATTCAGGGATCAGCATAATATGATTGCATATCTTGTGGCTGATCATGACAATCATCCCCAATACAACAGAATGATTGAGTATATCTTGGCGTCCAACTTAAGGTATGCTTTGACTCATGCTCCTCTCATTCCTATCACACACATCAAGTAGTTTTGGAACACTGCCAGTTCTAGAATAATCGATTGAGTGATTACATTATCTAGGACTGTTCATGGGACAAAATGGGTGGTCACTGAAGCACTTGTTCGTCAAGATTTACAACTTGATGATGTTGATGGTGTGACTACCCTTCCTGTTGAACAGATAGAGGAAGGACTTCGAGGCTTGGGATATGATTTTCCCCCAGAAGGGTGTATTAATAAATATTCCAAACAACAATTTCCTTAGACTGGAAGTTCTTAATACATGTCCTCCTACAATTTATTAGTCCCAATTGTACATCTTTCAATGAAATCGACCGTTCATTTGGGAGTGCTCTTGTCTGTATGGCCACTAGGAAAAATATAATTTTTCTCATATGATTTTTGAGGGCATGTTGCACAACAAGGGTGGCAAGATCACACTTGCTTACCCTAGGTTTTTACAAATGGTTTTTGATTTACAAAGATACTGTCGTAGGGATCATGACAATTTTTATAAGATCCCTCCTCAAAAATCAAAAATCTTTTTGTCCATGACCACTGCACCATTTAGGGACCTACCTTTGACCCCTCCTATGCTGGTTGTTATTAAGGTAGCCTTACACCCTCCCCCACCACAACAACAACCACCTATTGACCAACCTCCACATCCCTTCACCATGAAGACATGAACATGGACCCCCAACTGTCAACCGCTGACACTCGCGTTTCAGTCGGTGACACAGCCACTACACCCGCTGTCACATCTCCACCTCACCCTTCACAAATTCCACATTCTACTTCAACTTCTGAACCCTTTGATTTTATATTGGAGAAACGCCAAAGGACTATTGGAGTGTTCTTCTCTAGTGGTTCTAGCCACGAAGTAGAGAGAACTTCGCCTGATGAATACATATTAAGGAGTCAAATCTCAATTATGGAGGAGGGAAGTCTACAACCACTAACCATTTAGGAATTGATGGCTATCTGCATTGGCTTACGAAAGTCTAATGTAGAACTTGTATATAAAGTCACAGAGCAAGACCTTCAACTCAATAAGTTGAGGGAGAGGATAGTAGTTTTAGAGAATGTTGGTCCTAGGAAGAAATAGGCTATGGTGATGTCCTCGGGAGATTTGTGACAATCTAACATTTTCAGGTAGTAAATTATTTTCTCGTATATTATTTTGAAACTTATTTTTGTGTTGGTTTGTGAACTCACAATTTACAGGTTGAAATTAGGGCTTACGTGTATAATTTATCGTCCATTACGACTAAACCGGAAACCTTAGGTTTACGCATTTACGTTTTTGAACTCCATTTTTGTTGAAACAATTTTTATTAGATTCGTTTTGTGCCGTTGATTCATAATTTATAAAAACGTTTTTTGTAAAACGACCCGAGGGCACGTAAATCGAGGAAACTAGAATAGAGGAGTACCCGTAAATTAATGGGGATGAGACAAGTTAACACTTGCCCCACCCCCACTAAGGGGCGGCCATGTTTAACCAACACACCCTATTATGTGTCAATTTAAGATAAAACTAAGGACACTTGTCCTTAGTTTATACTCAAAACCACCTACCCCTTAAAACTACTAACACAAACCATTTGCACTCATTAATATCATGCAAACTACTCCAAACTCTCTCCAGCCCCTCCCCATTTCCGTCCCATACTCCACCACTAAACACCACCATTTGATCAAAATTAAACCATGAATCTTGTGATTAACTTGCACAAGATGAAAACCTTTTGAAGACTTGTTGATTTGAGGTGATCCTTACATCTACAAAGAATTTTTCTTTGCAGTCTATGGCTGATTTTTCTCAGGGTGTTCATATATTTGGTGATCTTGAAGGTGGTCTTGATATTCCATAAGATTGGTTATCAAAAACCAAGTCTTGTTCTTAACCTTTCGCTATATTGGTTGGTAACAAGATAATTTCTTCTATCATCTTGTTATTTTGTAAATGTAATATTGTATTTTATTTATAATTGTATATGTATATGATGATAAATGATGATCAAAGTATTATGTGGGGATCATGTGTTAATAGATTTGGTTAAAAAAAGACTAAAATCTACATGTAAAGATGTTAAAATCTTGACTAAAATTTTAGGCTGTATAAAACAGAAAGTAACCATATGATCACTTGGTAAAATTACTTGGGTTATTGAATATACAGTTAGATATAAGATTTTTACATATGTGGAGAGTTGGCCACTCAATGGAATCAATAAAATGAGCGAGATATGATCTAAATACTATTAAGGTTCAAATCTGTATAGTCTGTATTGGACGAATTATTAGGGTTACTTAGAGGATGAATGAGAAGTAGCTATACCGGAGTTATTTGTAGCACATATTATGTAGTTTGCGCTGCCTAAATTTGAGCTTCTATCTCCTTCTAGAACTCAAGATATGGCAAAAATGGTGAAAGTAACTTTGATAATCAGATTTATAAATAAAAGTATATAATATAAAATGAGCACTCAAGTAATATTATTATAAAATACATATATAAAACCCACTAACTTATGATAATACTTATAAAATAAGTTGTATAATATGATAAATAAGTATGACATTTTTATAAAAGTACAAACTCAATTGTTTTATAAAGTTATAAAACTATATATAAGTTTTACGTCTTTTCGGCTAAAACCGAAAGATTGACGTTTTTGCCAAATAAAATTTAGACGGTCGGACACGTCTAATGTAAAATTTCCATAACTCATATATTGATATGTAAGTACATTTTACAAGTAAAAACCGATTAAACCCGAGCTTTATAGCTTACGGACATTAACGGGCCAATGTAGCCTTATTGGACTATTAACCCAACTAGTTTGGCTAAACACTAATGGACTTACTCATGGGCTTAACCTACTTGGGCCCAACATATGAGTATAGGCCTGGTATTAAAAGTATAAATGGACTAATATATTGTATTGGGCTTATAATGGGCTTATTGGACATTAATATGTTAACATGTTAAAACTAGTGTAACTAGTCTAAAAATTTACTAACACATAACAACTTTAATATTGAATGAAGAGATAAAATCCCACTTGATCATCATCATACTTATAACATCATCATATATATACATAGCCATTATTTTTATAAATTTATTGGACAAAAGTCTAAGACCGAGTATTATTTGTTTAGGTTTCCGTGATTGAAGCACGCACCATCGCCGATAACCCGCCTTTTCTAATCAACGTGAGTTCATAGCCTCGCACTCTTTTAAATGTTTTATATAATGTTTTGTAAACCCGCGAGGGAGATAACATGCTAGTTTTTGATAAAATAGAACACAAGTATTCCCGATGGTATGCTTATTGATATGGACCCGAATGATGCTATGACCCAATGAATGAGATGAAATGGATTATTAGTAGTTAGGTTATGTCACTTAAAGTCCGATTAGCATGAATTATGAACTACCAGGATTTGGTAGATGCTTATGCATATAATAGTACTATTTGGGGAAGATCATCCCAGTTCGCGCCTAGACGGTTGATCCCCGTCGTGCCACATTGATTGGTAAGCGAATTTATGTATGAGAAGATTTACATAGCGTGATATTTGTGACGACACGCTAACTTAGATGGGCAAATTGTTTGTCGGGTTCGTGGCCCGTTGTTTGTTATAGTAAGGTAGCAATGTCATGCGACTAATAATAATCCAATATAATCCAATGTAATCCAAATATCCAATATGATACGATGCAAATAACGATAATATAGAGACTACGGTCTCATGGACGGTTAAGATGTATGACTTGATTTATATATATATTGCCTGACTAGCAATACGAGGACTCACTTCTGATATTATACTTGTGTTCTAATTTCTATGACTGTTTTATGTAACGGTTTTATTAAACTCTATGAATTCACTCTGCATTCGCTGATATAATTTTCGCATGTTTTATCTCAGGTGCCTGAAGGTAACTTGGATGGAGATCGACTCTGATGGCCCACATAATAAAATTATTCATTCGATCTATGTTTTGTAAACTTTATGACTGTGAAATTTGGGGACCTGATGTAAACTTAAAACTTTTATTCGAATGAATGTATGTTAAACCTTGTACAACCATTTTTATGCGTTGTCTATGATTTGAGTTATTGTGCTATCCCGTAACACTCTATTGACCCTTCCGCTGTACCGATTTGAAATTTGAGAGTGTTACAGTTTGGTACCAGAGCTCTCGTTATAGAGAACGAAAGATTTTTTTTAAAAACCTAGGTTTAGAATAAAACATTTCAAAATCTTTTAACTTAAAACATTTTCTTAAAATGTTTGAAAAATCATTTGACTATAACG
This sequence comes from Glebionis coronaria, assembly GCA_025667525.1. NCBI lineage: Eukaryota > Viridiplantae > Streptophyta > Magnoliopsida > Asterales > Asteraceae > Glebionis > Glebionis coronaria. Next base: position 344,986 of record JANFOE010000621.1, on the reverse strand, counting down.
GTGCCATAGATCTCCGATGTTACCAACAAGCCTTATTGAGAAGACATATATTTTGATATATATAATATATATATATATATATATATATATATATATATATATATATATATATATATATATATATATATATATATATATATATATATATATATATATATATATATATATATATATATATATATATATATATATATATATATATATATATATATATATATATATATATATATATATATATATATATATATATATATATATATATATATATATATATATATATATATATATATATATATATATATATATATATATATATATATATATATATATATATATATATATATATATACATATATATATATAGATATATATATATATATATATATATATATATATATATATATATATATATATATATATATATATATATATATATATATATATATATATATATATATATATATATATATATATATATATATATATATATATATATATATATATATATATATATATATATATATATATATATATATATATATATATATATATATATATATATATATATATATATATATATATATATATATATATATATATATATATATATATATCATGGTTTTAGTATGTAACTGTTTGATAATTATTTTATGCTAATACGAGATATATTATATAAATGCAGATTGTCATGGCTGACCTCAATATCCCTGTAGAGAACCATGTTATCCCCGAACCTAACATAGATGATAGCCCTTACTTAGACTTAGTGGATTATAATGTAGAGGAGGATATGGATGATGAAGAGGAGGAACCATTTGAGGATCCCGAGCCCGAGATAGGACTAGGAGATCAGATTGCCCCTCAAGTTGATGTTGTAGAGAATGATAATGATAATGTTGGTATTGAGGAAGATGATGAGATTCGGATAGATAATGTAGGTAATGAGGATGACGATGAGGATGTCGATGAGGAGGTAGGTATAGATGACCAGTTGATTGGTCCGATTCTGAGTTTGAGTTACTTAGAGATGAATTGTCTGAATCATCTGAATCTGAGTCTGGATCAGAGGATGATGAGGATGATGATGCACCTGATGGGATTGCTACCCGTAGACATGTGATAGGAGAGTCGTCGAGGGTTCGAGAGGCTACTCATATTGATGGACTTACACCTTGGGCCTTGAGACGTGATTTAGATGCTTCCCATGTTCAAGGTAGTATAACAGAGATTGGTTTAGGTGTTGTTCAGACTCATGTTGCTTTATTAGAGTCAAAGACTAAGATTGGTGAAAAGAGTGGGGGTTGCTTGATTTGGGTTTGACTGATGTGGAGCGTGGTTTGAATGAGGCGTTTAGGAGATTATCTGTGTTGGAAAGTGGTGAGTATTCCGAGATGAAGAGAAAGGTGAATACAATAGAGATTCAGTTGAGTCTGGCTTGTGCGATACGTTAGAAGGAAGAGAAAGAGTTGAATATATCTGTTGGTTGGAACAGTAGGTTTTATACTGAGATGGTTGAGAAAGGAGTGATTCGTAAGCGCCCAGCTGAAGATATATCTTGTGATCGTTCGAGGAAGATACCGAAGACGATGGATGATGGGCCTTCTAGCAGTTCTCAGTAGACCAGTCTATCTTTAGTTGTTATCTTTGTATCTTTTGTAACTTTAACTAAACTGACATATTGGTTAGTAAATCTTGCACGAATTTTGGGCCTGTATAGTGCTAGGAATTTTGATGTGGAATGTTAATTAAGACAATGTGGTTGTTTCTAATCTAATGAAATATGTATCTTTGTCTTGAATTCCATATCATGCCTTATTTGTATCTTGATTATGAATTCAATCCATCTTATATGAATCCCTTGTTGGGTGAATGCTTAATATACTTTGAAATTGTGCAATTATAGAACCATGCCGCCCAAGAAAGCTGTGACTGAGGATGATGTACGTAGGATCATTGCGGAGAAAGTTGCCGCATCTATGACTGAATTTATGGCAAATGCTAGAAATGGAGCTGGCGGTAGTGGAGCTGGCGGTAGTGGAGCTGGCAGTAGTGGAGCTGGTGGTACTAATGTGAATGTGAATGCTAATGCTAGAGGAAATATAGGAGGACTTGGACCTAATGCGCCTGAAGTCGGTGGTTGTACTTATGTGACATTCATGAAGTGTGAACCTCTCCCTTTTAATGGAACTGAAGGTGCTGTAGGATTAAGCCAGTGGATTGAGAAGATTGAGTCGGTGATACGGATTAGTAAGTGTAAGGAGGAGGATAAAGTGACTTTTTCTATGGCTACTCTTAGAGGTCGTGCGTTGACTCGGTGGAATGGGAGAATTACTTTTATGGGCACTGATGTTGCTAATACTACTCCTTGAGCTGAAATTAAAAAGTGGATGACTCTAGATTTATGTTCCCGTAGTGTGATTATACGGTTGGAACAAGAGTTGATTCATTTGAGAATGAAAGGTGTGGACATTGATAGCTACACAAACCGATTCCATAAGTTGGCCTTGCTATGTCCTCGATTGGTGGAACCCGAAGAGATCTGATAGTAGTAAATCGTACACGTTTTAGGAAAAACGTATATGAGTGGCAAGTATTAAGTTGCACGCTTTAGGTAAAACGTAAAACCGAATAAGTGCGGGTTCGTTCTCGAAGGAGGTGTGTGGGTTAAGTGTGCCAATTATGCAAAATAAAGTTTGGATTAGTGACGTTTTTGGTTTAGAAGAGAAAAATTAAAGACGAGCTACGACTACGATTACACTACAACGTAATGACGTAAAACGCGAACGTAAATACGTAAAACGTGACGAAATTAAAAATTAAACCTAAAAATTAATTAAAAATTAAAACTAAGTCTAAAATAATATAAATAAGAATAAAAATCCAATAAATAAATTTTAAAACCTTTTATTAATTAAGTATTCAATTTTAAATGCTAATTAAAGCCTTGAAATCAAATATAATTAAGAAAAGCCCAAAATATTATTTAATTGAACTAATAAATCACTTATTTATTTAAAGACTAAAAAGTATTTTTCCTAAATTTTCAAAACTATTTTTCTATTTTTAAAACACTAAAAACTATTTTTAAACTAAAATAATGATTAAAAATATTAAAATAATACTAAAAATATTTTGACAATTTTAAAAATCCTAAATTATACTAATGAACAGTAGAAAAATGAAAAAGTTTGAAAAAATAAAAATTTTCACTAAAAGACAAAACAGATTATAATAAAACCCTAATTAAACTAAATTAATTCTAAAAATTAATAAAAAAATGAACAGTGAAATATTTTTGAACTAAAAATCTTAAAATACTTTTCTAAATCTAAGAAAATTTGTAAAACTGAAAAATATAAAGTTTTCCACTAAAAGACAAAAACAGATAATTAAAAAGTAATTTAAAATGCAATTTAATCTAAAAAATAGGAAATGAACAGTAAAATAAAATTAAATAAATGGAAAAATCTGAATTAAAATAAGAAAAATAATGAAACGAAAATCAAGTTCTAATTCTTAAATTAGCTCACTAAAGACAAAAAAGAGAAAAACTGATAGTGACACCTTGTTTTGATTTGTCTGCTTGTGTAGCAGTACCAAGTTTTACACTACCAGTGGGAACTTGGTTCCCACTGCTAGTTATAAAAACGGGTCTGAGCACAAATAAGCTTAGGAAAGCTTATTTGTTGGCTTTTTCTTGGACAACAAGGCACCCCTACACTCAGTGGAGTGTAGGGAGTCTAGAAATGCAATAAAAACACTAGCTTACTAACACAAATCACACAAAAACCCCCAAATGTAGTTACTGTATATCAGAAAGGGGTCTTGGGCTTTTTTGCTGATGTGTTTGGTGATTTGGTGAGTTTTGGCTCACTAATTCTTCACATACACTCAATCAAAACACCACAAACTCAATGGAAACGCTATATTACACTAAACCTTAACAGCTTACAAGATTTGGAGTCAAGAATTACTGAAACCAATCAGTTTTTAGCCTATGACTGTTAATGCTATTTTTACCACTTTTTGACTAAGCAAATCTTGTTTATACACTATGAAACTTGAAACCAACTACTGATATGACTCAGTAAGGGTATTTAAGATGTGTTTGACATGTTTATAAACCAAATTTTGTCACCAACTAAGCTTATGATCCAAATCCAAACACCCTCATAAATTCTGCAATTAAAAATTTACAAACTAAATGAACTCAAATCTTAACTAAACAGATCTACCACTACTCAAATAAGCATATAGGACATAATCAAGCATGTATCAACTGATTATCTTACTTCCAAACAATTATTACCCAAATCTCATACACAAAACAAGCTCCTAAAACCTACACACCCAAACTGGTAACAGAGGGTTTAAGCCTTAAAGGGGTTACCTTGTGGGACCCACATCCAGGCCCCACTATGGCTGACATGCCATCTCCATTCAAGCTCGGGCTTGAGCTGAACTAGTTTGATGTAGAGAGAGGGAAAGGAATGCTTCCAAAGCCAAACCTCCAATATGTCTTCTCTTGTTGAAAACCTGAAAAAAAATGTAACACAAAGAGCAAACTGATAATAATGCTAATAAGCAATAAGTCTTGCTTATGGATTAAGCAACTTATAGCTTATAGCTTAATAATAAAAAAATGAAACTTTCTTGAAAACTGATTTTCTTGAACAAAATAAAACCAAACTTAAACTTGGACAAATCTTGATAAAAATCTATCAAAACAAGTAAACCAACATTAAAATTCCACTTTCACTTCACTTTAAAACTGGTTTCAAGATTTTGCAAATTCTTGCCAAAACTTCCAAAATGATTTTCTAAAAATCGTTTTGATAAATGATAACTCTTTTAAGGACTTAAACTATTTTGCAAATAATAAAAGGATTATACTAAGGAAAACAGAATAAAAGGGAACTCAGAATTGAAGAAATAGAAAGCTGCTTTATTACCTCTCTTTAAATTTCTTACAAAAAACTGGAACAAGGCAAACCATAAGTTGGTTGCTCTTTAAATAAAGCTAAGTAGAACATTCTAGGCTACTGAATAAAATGATTCAAAGCTAAAAACCCTAATACAGAAAAATCTGATTTAGCCCTTGGAATCTTGACTGAAATTTGGTCAAATGTTGATCATGTGATGTGCAGCTGTAATCTTTGATCTGTGGACGTTAAAATGGTCTTAGGGACCAAGGAAAACGTTTGGAGAAGTTGATTTTCTGATGGATTCTTTTCCTCTTTTGGTGTAGCAGGGGAGAATGGGGCGTCCATTTGGAGGTCACGGGGTGAAGGTTTTATGGGTGGGTTTGGTTTGTGTGATGGGTAATTACGTATGGAGGTTTATAGTAAAAAAAACTTTGTTTAGTGATTGATTGAAACTGGGTTTTTAGGGTTTAAAGGGGATTAGGGAGGGTAAACAATTAAGGTTTAATTAAGTTTTGGGGGTATTAAGTTTAAAATCTGTTTACCTCCACTTTTGTTAACTGATTAAAAATCAGTTATTTAAAATGTTAGTGGGTAATGACGTGTGATGTAGGGGAAAGGTGATTGGATGAAAATAGTGAGTGGATGATGTGTCAGCTGCTGGTTGGATGGTGTAAGTTTGTTGTCTGGACAGTTATAGTCCCCCAATTCCCTTTGTCTTGTCACTTTAAAATAAACAGCCCAACTTGCAATTCGTTTGTTAAGGAAGTTTAAAAACTTCTATGTTGGCCACAATAAGTTTCATAAACTTGTTCCAAGGGCTTGTTTTGTATTTTAACCATTCTTCAAGGACCAATAATGTAAAATCTCATCATTTTAGGGACCCAAGTGTAAAATTGAGGATTTACAAGGGTTTAAAATGACAAGTATTCCAAAGTAGAGGGACCTAATCTTTCCAATTCTTCAAACTTCAAGGACTTCGAAGGAAAATCATGATTCGGGTCCGGTTCTTTGTGTGGCTTCGTTTCCTGTGTTCGTTTTTGCTTGATTCCTTTGATCTTTTGTTGATTTCACGATATCCGTACCTAAAATACACAATGAACAAACACAAGCATATATTTGGGTATTTTGATGATATTTTAAGCGTTTTAAGCCCGATTTGGACAATGAGACTATGTATAATTACAGTCTCATCACTCACCCATACTAAACCATTACCGTTTCCCCACGCAATGCTAGAATTAAGTATCATAGCACATTTAAAATTTATTTATGATGACTTTTATTGAGGATATAAATTTAAATAAACTACTACACGCGTTTTAGACATAATGTATTGTTTTCATCACGATTAAGTGACTTTTGGGATCATAGAACAAGAACACGTGAATGCTTCGTAATAAATAATTTCGTCGTCCTCGATTATCACCCAATTCCATGCTAAGTGTGTAACTAGATCATTGTTATTATAAGTTAGCAACACGATCACATCTCATGAGTGTTAATTACGAACCTAAACTCCCTTATTCCTACTTGGTATCTCTTATATTTTATTTTGTCTCAATGATCACGAGGATACATCATTGACTTATTCGTGAATAGAGATCAAGTCTAAAAATAGAGTCTTAACGGTGTAACCAAAATCATCGAATTAATAATTCACCCTAATAGACAACGATGTGAAAAAATTAAGTCAACAAGAAGGATCGATAAACACGGTTTTATAACGGTTTTGAACATGAGACTTATTACCAAGACTTTTATATGCCCCCTAACGGAAGGGCCTTATTATCATAGGTTTACCTCCATCTTTTATTCAACTCCGACATGGAGCTTTTATTATGACTTCGGTCTTGCCTTGCCTTTTATTATCCGCCTCATCGATGGTTTTATTAGCCAAAGACGTATATCCTCACGCTAAAGCAAATTTTGGATCTTTAAAGCTTCAAAGATTAAGGCTTAATTCACTTGCAATTTGGGCATAGATTTTTGGGCCTTGTGAGCTTCAAATTTTTGCTTAATTTAGGTGAGCACTTGAAATCTTATTATTAGGGGAAGCTTTCGATTATTCGGGTGCCAATACTTCAAAACCGTGACGCTGGCGATACCTTAATGTTTTCCTAATTTAATTACATGGAAGCTACTAAAACAAATTAGAAACCAACAATAGTGACTAAACTGCTAAATCAATATTTATTAACAATTTATTATCAAAAGCGTGGGGAGAATAAGCTAATAATTACTACACATGAGATCGTGACGATTACGAGACTTATAAATAACTCTATCATTTCTCGTCCTCATTTAAGAGACTTAGCCTAAAAAGTTAAGGAATCGAAGCTAAGTGCTCAACACGCACGATCGAGTCAAAAATTACTCTTATTCTCACCATCGGAAAACCTACATTTGTGTCTTAAACACTTATGAAAAATAAGAAAAAAATTAAAATTTGGCCATTTTTAGCCTTATGTTGCAATAAAACGATAACAAAAAGATGAAATTTGGATTGCCTGTTGACGTGAGCAAGGTGAAGTATCTACTCACCCCCATACTAAAACTAAACATTGTCCTCAATGTTTCGAGTCTAGGGGTGAAAACACCCCCATACTAGAGACGAAGTTGAATGCTTAATCTCGAGCATGGAAAGGGTAAAACGAATAACCTAAAAGCCGTTTATGAATTATGCTAATAAGATAAACGTTAGAACATAAAAGGATATCATCGGATATCGGAATCTCCAAAGGCAACGATCGAAGCTCGAGTGATCCATAAAATGTACACGAGAGGCTTCAATGATGACGATAAACCTAATGAATCACAATCACAAACAACCACGAAACAAAGGTTGGAAGAGCACAAGTCCCCTCGTTACACTATTAGAAAAGCAATAATATTTACAAGGATAAGCATGAGAATCCCCCACGAGGCACCTTGTTTTTGATAACCGAGTCAAAAGCTCGACTCGAATCCCCATAAATGTGATCATTTAGGGATAATCATGGTTTGGTCATTTTTGGTGGGGCTTACATGATAAACAATGCCCAAAAGTACATGGAGTACTTTAAAAACCTGATAAACGTATCCCGGGGTCAAAGAGAGCGTCCTCGTTTTCGGATGAAAGACGAAACAACGCTACTTCAACCGATAGTGGAACCCCAAAGGGGTAGAAGAAAATAGAAGAGAAGTAGAAAGGTGGGGCAATTGGTAAGTCAAACTTATGAGCTATTCGAGGTAGACTCACACCGAGCAAATAGATAAGTTTTCCATTTATTGCATGGGTGGAAGACCGAGATTTCCCTTTACAAGCAATTCCGGGATCGTAAATCACGTCCTCAGTGGAGAAACGCGAGGGAACATAAGGGGCTTCCCCCACACTAGATCCACACCAACCATCGTCAAAAGGAGTAGACGAGGTGGTAGCACTCATAAAACGCGGTGATGACGGAGTTAAACATGTAGAAAAATCTTTTAAAACATTTTTAAAATCTTTTCCTTTTTCATCGTTCAAAAACTCTTTATGAAAACCCGATTTTATAATGTCGAAAATATTTGACGTGTGAAATTCAAAATTAGTCGCGCTAAAAATCCTTACATTTAAGTCTTTGGTGGGAGGGGGTGGCGGATTATATAAGTTCTCAAAACGTTTATCAATAAAGAACACCGCCCCCTTGGGGTCAACATACTCGTCATCCTCATGAACGTCGATCTCATCGATTTCTTCATCAAAGATAGGCTTGTCAAACCAAGGTTTTTCATTGCCCTCCTTGAGTGTCTTAGAAACTCTCTCGAAAAGATCACGATCAAGCACAAAACCATCATCCATTTGTGGGGATTGTTGATAAGTTAAATCCTCACGAATGTGGTAAACGTAATTCTCATTTGAGAAGTGTTGATTAGGTAACTCCTCGAGAATTAGATTTTTGGTCACATGAGTTGGTTCGTCATCGAAAATAAGACGTTCCAAATCATTTAGTTCATCCTCGATTTTGGAAAGATCGACCTCACTCGTAGGTGGGAGTGGAGTCAAAAGAGCTAGCTCTCGTTCAATGATTTCTTCAATCTCGGGATCAAACTCGTAACCATCGTACTTCACACGAGAAAAGTTCTTTTTGGGAGAATCCTCAAAAATGGCATGTGGATTTCGAAGTACGTGATCAATCTCGGCAAAATCGCCATCGTCGTCGTCAAAGAAAGAGTCGATGTGAGCACTCACAACCATGGTCTTACAAGTCGAATGAATATGCTTAGGTGACTTTTCTAAAACGAGAGGATCGATGTCGATAAAACCTTTCGCCTCAACGGGTGTTCGGCAAGGCAAAGGAGGCACTTCGATGGAGTTAGAAGTTGAAGCCTCAAAGACGTGGTCCTTCGAAGGTGGTGAAGACGAGCCCATTTTGGTCATTGTCGTGATGGCACTAACGTCACCCTTCGGAATTGGTGTTTCACTTGTTTCATCGAATTCATCCCAAAGTGAATTTTCATTCATAAATTTACACATACCCTTTTGAATTAGGGTACACGTATACTTTATCATTAAAATCATCATCTTTAAAACCGTTCTTCTTAATTTTTTCAAAACATGCATTAAGCCTCATTCTTTCCGCTAAAGTGTACATTTTGAAATCATTAGGTTTAGAATCATTAGGTTTTGAAACCTCGGTTATTTCATTATCATAAGACACTTGGGATTTACTCGTGAAAAATTTTCCATTTTATCCTCCCCATATCTCATAGTAAGTCTCTCCTCGTGAACGTCGATTCGGTTCGAGCCGTCGATAAAAATGGTCGGCCTTAAATAATGGGACATTTAGGGTCACACTCGTAATCGAATATAACGAAATCTGCGGGAGAAACAAACTTTCCAACTTTGACATAGACATCCTCGGCTATTCCAATTGGTATTAAAGGTGTACAATTTGCAAGCTCGATTGTCATGTTTATGGGGGTAAGATTAGGCAATCTCATCAATTTCCATAGAGAATGAGGCATGAGATTGATGCTAGCACCTAAATCGTCAAGGGCTAAACATGCCTAAATCTCGGAAAAATCACAAGGTAATAGAAATTGGCCCGAATCCTCTTCCTTTCTCGGCATATGCCTTTTGGGTTTTTTAAGAAGGATCAATGCACAAGTTTCTTCAAGGGTTACTTTGGTTAGGTCGATAAAACTCTCTTTTAAACCGTGGATGGAATTTGAGGTACACGAGGGTGTGCACTCTTTTCCTTGGTCGCCACGTTCACCCTTCGACTTTAGAACAATAAGACGTCTTAGAAGTCGAGGGTTGAGAATAAGGAACAACTCGAAATCCTTCAAGGTTAGGGGTAATCACACGACCTTTCTCACGAGACGAGGTGGCTTTACATTGTTCCTTCGGATTTGCAACGGTGTCACTAGGTAACGAACTCGACGAAGCACCCGAGGCTTTGTTCATAATGGCCGAAAACATCTTTTTAATGTCAATTTTTCCTTGCTAAATCTTCGTGTTTTGAAATTTCAAAGTATTAGTAAAGTCGTTTTTCAAAGTACCAATTTCTCCCTCTAATCGTCTCATATTAACCTCATTCGTTTTCATGTAATTTTGAAAATCGTTTGACGAACTATTTTGATTTGAATTAAAGTTCCCTTGGTTTTGATTGTTTCTTTGAAAATTTCCTTGATTCCACTTGAAAAATTGTTTCCTTGATTGTTGTTGTTTGAAAAATTCGAGTTTTGATTATTGTCTCGATTTTGCAAATTCAAATTACGACCTTGATTATAACCTTGATTTTGATTCGAAAAATTTCCTTGTTGATTATTTCCTTGAAAATTGTTTCGGTTTTGATTAAAATTGTTTCCTTGATTGTTGTTGTTTGAAAAATTCGAGTTTTGATTATTATCTCGATTTTACCAATTCAAATTACGACCTTGATTATAACCTTGATTTTGATTTGAAAAATTTCCTTGTTGATTATTTCCTTGAAAATGTTTCGATTTTGATTCGAAAAATTGTTGCCTTGGTTATAATTGCCTTGTTGTGATGGACCCACGTTATTTTGATTTTGAAAATTGTTGTTTCCATTTAACGCACTCACATTCGACGTTTGGCCATCCGTAGCCGCACACTCGTAATAATTATGAGGTCCACCACAAAACATACACGAAACCTCAACCGCTTTCACCATAGCGGGAGCGTCTTTCTTTTGCATTTCGACGAGAAAAGACGTAAAGACATTCGTCAACTTGTCGAATTTCGCATCAACCCTTTCAATGTTGCGATTAGAACTACTAACATTGGCGAGATTGGAAACACTTGGTGCGTTGCGGAGTTGGTAAACCTTGGATCGGTTTTCGATAGTTATTAATGCATCTTTCGGAGTTTTACACAAAAAGTTGCCACCGGCGGCGGAATTTAACGAATCTTGTTCTTGAAAATTAAGACCGTTGTAAAACGTATCGATTTGGTGCAACTCGGAAAAACCATGGTGAGGACATTGCCTAAGCAATTCCTTAAAACGATCCCACGCATCTCTAAAAGATTCATTCGGTTTTTGCTCAAATTTCGTTATTTCATTTTTGAAAAACGTCGTCTTAGACGGTGGGAAAAAATAATTAACGAACTTGGAGACGAGATCCTTCCACGTAGTTATGGAATTAGGTGGCTCTTTCTCGTACCAATCCTTGGCGGAACCATCGAGCGAGTACGGAAAAAGCATAAGCTTGACGACGTCGGTGTCGACATTCTTAAACTTGCTCATGGCCAAAAGACGATCAAAATCCCGAATATGGTCGTGAGGATTATCGGCTTCACGACCTTGAAACTTTGTAGCTTGGATTAACGAAAGCATTCCGCTCTTAATCTCAAAATTCTCCGCTTCGATAGCGGGAATTACGATCGCGTCTCCATAACCCTCGGTGGGTGCTTGGGGCAATTCCATCATCGAACGCTTTTCGGCCATCTCGTCTACGGTCTCTTCAACAACGATATTAGGAACGTCGGTTTCTAAATCTCGTCCACGTCGTCGATTCCTTCGATTACGATTGCGTCGATTCAAAGCATCGCTAGAATTAGAATAATCCTTCGATCGAGTGCGCATGCACTAAGCGTAGAATGGGAGGTAGCAAAGAAGATTCTTTTTGCGGTTTTTCGATTTTTTCATTTTTTTGGTTTTTGATTGTTTTTTAATTTTTTTTTTTGGATTTTGGTGTATTACGTAGACACAAATTTACAAATCTCCCCTCGAATCGATTTCTCGATTAAAGGAGCCTCAAAGAATGAAAACGATCACGTGGAGTGAACGCCTTCGATGACTTTAGAACGTTGGTGGAACACCAAAACGTTCAAGAGGGTTTAATATTGAAAACAAGCAAATATAGTATACGTAGATAATACTTGTGCGGCAAACCCTCGATTAGCCCTCTTTCTCAAAACACGCACAAGCAAGCGGGGGAAACGAGGCGGCGCTAAGCACTTAAGAGCCTTTTTCCCTTAGGTTGTGAAATACAACCGCCTTATACCCACCTTATAGTTTGTGTTAATAGAAATTAAGCCTCACGAAAGTATATATCTATTTTGCCTTTAAACTTTTGCTTTAGATTCGAATACAATGATCGAGTGATGAAATCCCGAATCAAGGTTGCGTTTTCACGCTTTTGGAGTACTTGTATATTTATTGTTTTACGTAAGTAAAATATAGTAATATATTCACAAAAAACGAAAACGATAATGGGATATCTACAATATAGTAAAAAGATTGGTTTGTGTTTAATTTAGAAAAATTAAACACGATTTATTTGGATACTATAATATAATAAAGAAAAATAACAAAAATGAGTATGTACGATATTTACGCTTTCCAAAAATGAAAAGCAAAAACGCACTACTCACACAAACACGATACTAATAATGGCACACTAAAAACACCTCCCCGGCAGCGGTGCCAAAAATGATATTGAGTAAAAACACGTCGTATAGGAAACAACGTATAGATGCGGCAAGTATTAAACTCGACGATTTAGGAAAACCGACAAGTCGAATAAATGCGGGTTAGTTCTCGAAGGAGGTGTGTGGATTAAGTGTGCCAATTATGCAAAATCAAAGTTTGGATTAGTGACGTTTTTGGTTTAGAATAGAAAAATTAAAGACGAGCTACGACTACGATTACACTACGACGTAATGACGTAAAACGCGAACGTAAATACGTAAAACGTGACGAAATTAAAAATTAAACCTAAAAATTAATTAAAAATTAAAACTAAGTCTAAAATAATGTAAATAAGACTAAAATCCAATAAATAAATTTTAAAACTTTTTATTAATTAAATATTCAATTTTAAATGCTAATTAAAGCCCTAAAATCAAATATAATTAAGAAAAAACCCAAAATATTATTTTATTGAACTAATAACTCACTTATATTATTTAAAGACTAAAAAGTATTTTTCCTAAATTTTCAAAACTATTTTTCTATTTTTAAAACACTAAAAACTATTTTTAAATTAAAATAATGATTAAAAATATTAAAATAATGCTAAAAATATTTTGACAATTTTAAAAATCCTAAATTATACTAATGAACAGTAGAAAAATGAAAAAGTTTGAAAAAAGTAAAATTTTTCACAAAAAGACAAAACAGATTATAATAAAACCCTAATTAAACTAAATTAATTCTAAAAATTAATAAAAAAAATGAACAATGAAATATTTTTGAACTGAAAATCTTAAAATACTTTTCTAAAATCTAAGAAAATTTGTAAAACTGAAAAATATAAAGTTTTGCCACTAAAAGACAAAAACAGATAATTAAAAAGTAATTTAAAATGCAATTTAATCTAAAAAATAGGAAATGAACATTAAAATAAAAATTAATTAAATGGAAAAATCAGAATTAAAATAAGAAAAATAATGAAACTAAAATCAAGTTCTAATTCCTAAATTAGCTCACTAAAGACAAAAAAGAGAAAAACTGATAGTGACACGTTGTTCTTATTTGTCTGTTTGTGTAGCAGTACCAAGTTTTACACTACCAGTGGGAACTTGGTTCCCACTGCTAGTTATAAAAACGGGTCTGAGCACAAATAAGCTTAGGAAAGCTTATTTGTTGGCTTTTTCTTGGACAGTAAGGCACCCTACACTCAGTGGAGTGTAGGGAGTCTAGAAATGCAATAAAAACACTAGCTTACTAACACAAATCACACAAAAACACCCAAATGTAGTTACTGTATATCAGAAAGGGGTCTTGGGCTTTTTTGTTGATGTGTTTGGTGATTTGGTGAGTTTTGGCTCACCAATTCTTCACATACACTCAATCAAAACACCACAAACTCAATGGAAACCCTATATTACACTAAACCTTAACAGCTTACAAGATTTAGAGTCATGAATTACTGAAACCAATCAGTTTTAAGCCTATGACTGTTAATGCTATTTTTACCACTTTTTGACTAAGCAAATCTTGTTTATACACTATGAAACTTGAAACCAACTACTGATATGACTCAGTAAGGGTATTTAAGATGTGTTTGACATGTTTATAAACCAAATTTTGTCACCAACTATGCTTATCATCCAAATCGAAACACCCTCTTAAATTCTGGAATTAAAAATTTACAAACTAATTGAACTCAAATCTTAACTAAACAGATCTACCACTACTCAAATAAGCATATAGGACATAAGCAAACATGTATCAACTGATTATCTAGCTTCCAAACAATTATTACCCAAATCTCATACACAAAACAAGCTCCTAAAACCTACACACCCAAACTGGTAACAGAGGGTTCAAGCCTTTAAGGGGTTACCTTGTAGGACCCACATCCAGGCCCCACTATGGCTGACATGCCATCTCCATTCAAGCTCGGGCTTGAGCTGAACTAGTTTGATGTAGAGAGAGGGAAAGGAGTGCTTCCAAAGCCAAACCTCCAATATGTCTTCTCTTGTTGAAAACCTGAAAAAAAATGTAACACAAAGAGCAAACTGAAAATAATGCTAATAAGCTATAAGTTTTGCTTATGGATTAAGCAGCTTATAGCTTATAGCTTAATAATAAAAAAATGAAACTTTCTTGAAAACAGATTTTCTTGAACCAAATAAAACCAAACTTAAACTTGGAAAAATCTTGATAAAAATCTATCAAAACAAGTAAACCAACATTAAAATTCCACTTTCACTTCACTTTAAAACTGGTTTCAAGATTTTGCAAATTCTTGCCAAAACTTCCAAAAACGATTTTCTGAAAATCGTTTTGATAAATGATAACTCTTTTAAGGAATTAAACTATTTTGCAAATATTAAAAGGATTATACTAAGGAAAACAAAATAAAAGGGAACTCATAAATGAAGAAATAGAAAGCTGCTTTATTACTTCACTTTAAATTTCTTACAAAAAACTAGAACAAGGCAAACCACAAGTTGGTTGCTCTTTAAATACAGCTAAGTAGAACATTCTAGGCTACTGAATAAAATAATGCAAAGCTAAAAACCCTAACACACAAAAATCCGACTTTGCCCTTGGAATCTTGACTGAAATTTGGTCAAATGTTGATCATGTGATGTGCAACTGTAATCTTTGATCTTTGGACGTTAAAATGGTCTTGGGGACCAAGGAAAACGTTTGGAGACGTTGAATTTCTGAAGGATTCTTTCTTTTCCTCTTTTGGTGTAGCAGGGGAGCATGGGGGTCCATTTGGAGGTCACGGGGTGAAGGTTTTATGGGTGGGTTTGGTTTGTGTGATGGGTAAAGGGGATTAGGGAGGGTAAACAGTTAAGGTTTAATTAAGTTTTGGGGGTATTAAGTTTAAAAAATTTGTTTACCTCCACTTTTGTTAACTTATTAAAAATCAGTTATTTAAAATGTTAGTGGGTAATGACGTGTGATGTAGGGGAAAGGTGATTGGATGAAAATTATGAGTGGATGATGTGTAAGCTGCTGGTTGGATGGTGTAAGTTTCTTGTCTGGACAGTTATAGTCCCCCAATTCCCTTTGTCTTGTCACTTTAAAATAAACAGCCCAACTTGCAATTCCTTTGTTAAGGAAGTTTAAAAACTTCTATTTTGGCCAAAATAAGTTTCATAAACTTGTTCCAAGGGCTTGTTTTGTATTTTGACCATTCTTCAAGGACCAATAATGTAATATCTCATCATTTTAGGGACCCAAGTGTAAAATTGATGATTTATAAGGGTTTAAAATGACAAGTCTTCCAAAGTAGAGGGACCAATCTTGCCAATTCTTCAAACTTCAAGGACATCAAAGGAAAATCATGATTCGGGTCCGGTTCTTTGTGCGGCTTCGTTTCCCGTGTTCATTTTTGCTTGATTCCTTTGATCTTTTGTTGATTTCACGATATCCGTACCTAAAATACACAATGAACAAACACAAGCATATATTTGGGTATTTTGATGATATTTTAAGCGTTTTAAGCCCGATTTAGACGATGAGACAATGTGTAATTACAGTCTCATCAAGATCCGAATTGAACAAAACATTAAAGTGTTGCCCAAGAATATCTGAGGGGATGTGACATCATCAAAACAATTGACCATTGATGATGCTGTTCGAATGGCCTACCAACTCATTGGCCAAATAATTCTGGACAAGGAGGATGAAGCACATGCTGGTGAGAAACGAAAGGGTAAAGGCGATCGTGGAGGTCGAGGTGATAATAGGAAGAATTTTAATCGCCGTCAAAACCAAAGAAGGGGGAATGAAAATGCTCTTACTAACAACACACCGCACAATAATGAAAAGTGTCCTAAATGTGGTAATAAGAGGCATGCTGGCGACTGCTTGAAGTGCCGAAATTGCGGAAAACTAGGACACTAAGTGGAAAAGTGTAAGAGGGGAGTCATTTGCTTCAACTATAATGAAAAAGGTCATAAGAAATCGGATTGCCCCAAGTTGAAAAGGATTAGACCTGGAAGAAACCCCAGGGTGGTGCTTATCAACTTGGAACGGTTGAGGTTAAGAAAGAGGAACCGAATGTCGTTACTGGTATGTTTTTACTCAACAATCATTATGTTGTTGCTTTATTTTATTTGGGTGCTGATAGGAGCTTTGTATCCACTAACTATAGTGCCCTTATTGACATTGAACCTGTTGAGATAAATACCAGTTACGAGGTAGAATTGGCTGATGGTAAATTAGTAAAAACTAATAACCTGTTAAAAGGATGCTCTATAAATCTCTTAAACTATTCCTTTCCGATTGATTTGATGTTGATAAAACTAGGTGGTTTTGATATTATTATTGTTGGAAATATGTTTTTACGTATTTAGAAAGGATCGGTCACTCCAATGATATATTCAAGTATTGGGCTCGTGATCCATTATGTAAATATAGTCCATATAGCCCACATGTAGGGTGGGCTATATATACCCCCTCCTAGCATGTTAGGAGGGGTTGCTCATTTGTATTTTCACACACTTTAACTTAATCAACCATCTTTCTCTCCTTCTCTCCTTTCTCTCTCTACCTTTCTCTCTCTAGTTCTTCCATTTCCCTTCCATTTCATTAGATAAATCATAACTTGCTAAATCCTAAGAAACCGTAGACCTACAATTGGTATCAGAGCTTCGGTTCAATCCTTGGATCGTGTTTTTGTCATTGATTTTTGTGGCCTAAAATTTTATTTGGTCTCGATCTATTAATTTTTTATGTCACGATGGTCAAATTTATCTTTTGTCTGAATCTGTTAAAAACTTTTTGTCACTGTTTTTGTCACTTTTTTACTTGCCACAATCTCTTTCATGGGTTATGGTATGCTCAAACAATCAATGCTGCTATCATATTCGTTCATACTTCTGGTCATCAAATATGGTCACTTTCATCAGTTTGTGGTTTCGAATCTGTCCAACTTGCCGTTACTGATCTGGGTCTAATTTTTTTTCTGGGTTTTTTGTTTCCTTATTTTTTTGAAGATGAAGAAAAATCTAGATCCTGAAAATCAGGAAAATGGTACTATGGATAAGTTTTCAGATAGATGCATTCCGATGCATGCATTCCGATGCTATCATTCCGATGGCCACTTTCGATCGCATTGACTGCGAAGGGGATTTTTTGACACATTACGATGGGTTCGACTGTACCTATTGCGATGGGACTCATTACGATGGGTCTCATTGCGATAGGTAATTTGACCCATTGCGATGGAGCGATAAGGCAACATGCTGTTGAAATTTTTTTAACATTCCGATGGAAGTGAAATACATTGCGATGGTTTCAAAAACATTGTGATGATTGTTAAAAATTATTGCGATGCAGCTTATGGAAATCATTGCGACAAGACTTTGACCAGTTTTACAAAACATTCGTAAGACAATGTAGTTTAAAATTTGCCCGAGACCAAAACTATAACAACAATTGACCAACACAAACCATCATCCTTATAACTCCACAACACCATAACTAACCTAACCCAACGTCTCCTATCTCCATTCCACATCTAGACTCGAACAAGAAAATATAATTAAAATAAGATCTCAGATTCGTTTAATAAGCAAAGATCTATTTACATCGTGTTTATTAAATCATTCATCATCACAGATCGTGTTTGGGACAAAGTTTATTAAATCAGAATATGACTCGAATTTTTTTAAGTTGATCTCAGATTCAGTTCGTGTTTTCACATACATGCCAAGCTCATTATAGCTCTTACATGAATTTGAATTTCATCATCGATCTATGTACTCGTTTAAACCTATATCGATTTACGAAATTAAAGATCGTGGCTCAACAAATCTGTTACCCTCAATCTTTGTTTCGTCATATAAAGACCATTTTCATACCTACCCGAGATCATTGAAATGATCTAAGTCGAATCATTGCACCATCGTGTTCTTCGATTCACAACTGATGAAAGTCAGTCTTCACAATTAGTGATGCCATCGTCGATTTTATGGTTTTAATACTATGATTAATCAATTCGATGTTTCGATGTGAGTTGAATAGTATGATTATTGGGGATTCACAGTTTTGGCTGTGATTGAAGAAGTATTATATGATTGATTGAGATTGGGAGATGTTTAGATCAGAAAGAGGCTGTGTTATGTTGTAAAAATGGTGGATGGAGGTTTCTATGTGGGAGGCTATTGAGGTGGATGGAGTAGGTTATCTATGAGATTAGGATTAGGTTTAAGTGAGTAATTTTTGGGTTGGGTGGTTTTTATATCCACTGACCTACTGTCCATTTCATATTTCAAGGTGTTGATCGGGTATTGCAATTGATTAGATCGAGTATAACATATGCCATGTACCTAATCCTTTATCACATATATACGGTGGGCAGTATGAAAGTACTTACTTTGATTTAAGTGGTAAAAGTTCTCATCTAGATGAAAATACGTGTGATGATTTGGAAAATATGGTATAACAAAAATTTGATGAGCATATTACTTACTTTTATACAAATATTTTTTTTATAAACTTTGTGCTAAAAGATTAAGTTTAGGAAATTTTTGTTATAATAAGTCATATTGGATATAAGTGGATATTTTCAGACAAAAAGTGACGAGACTAAGTGACAAAACTAAACGCACAACGAGTACACGTGATGAACTTCATACCTTCTTTTTATTTGAAGACATTCCGGGAAGACAATTGTCATAACCGCAGAGAAAATCAGTGTTTTAACTCGTGGCGTTATCAATCTCTAAACGGTACACTACTGATTCGATGTTTAATTGTTTTGATGTTGCAATTATTCATCATCATTATTCTATATGGAGAGATATGCATTCCCGGGACTTAATTGACTCGAGTGCATCTCCGGAAGAAGATATATGCATTTCCGGGACTTAATTGACTCTAGTGTTACGATGTCAACTTCATGAATGGGATAAAGTGTCTACTTCAGTATTTGAGCTTCATACTTGGGATTGATTTATTTTCTTCAACTATGTGGGGGAAGAAATGTCTTGATTCTTTCTAGTATGCATAACTTGAACTCTCAGGGGGAAGAAAAATTCAGAAGAATTATTCAAGCCT
Organism: Glebionis coronaria; assembly: GCA_025667525.1. Classification (NCBI taxonomy): domain Eukaryota; kingdom Viridiplantae; phylum Streptophyta; class Magnoliopsida; order Asterales; family Asteraceae; genus Glebionis; species Glebionis coronaria. The sequence continues at coordinate 325,104 of JANFOE010000621.1, read as the reverse complement.
GAGAAGAGAAGTTGTTGATTAATACTTGGCTTTTACCCCAAGTATGAAAGTTCGTTAAACCGAATCTCTTCGAATTGAAAACCGGTCTTAAGTGCGACTCAATCGTCTTTTGGTGAACAAGAGAATGGTTTGGTTTGTTTGTCTAATTTAAACTAATAGCAAGTAAATTTAAGTGTCGTTGAGTAAAGTGGAAGTTTAAAGATTAAAACTAAAATGAGTTAAAAGTAAATGCTCGAAAACTTAGAGGCAATATTGGAAAAGTACTAGAACACTAACAAAAATAACACTTAGAAATTTTATAGAAACAATCACTAAACAAGCCCTAATCGGAATGTGGCAAAAAGACACTAATCGGAATATATCATAAAAACCCTCGATCGGAATATTGAACCAAGCCACAATCGGAATGTTAAGAAATAACAGCTAATCGGAATGTGAGCACTTGCACAGTCGGAATATCCACAAAAATGAGGGACGATCGGAATATCTAAGAACTGCCAAATCGGAACAATGGCAAAACCCACCAATCGGAATGACCAGAAACACTACAATCGGAATATGTAAAAATGGCCAGATCGGAATATTTAGAAACCCTTATCCGATCAGTCAATCGGAAAAAGGGATGTGTCTGCTGGTCGGAATACGTGGATCAGAAAAGGGTTTATAACCTTTTCCGATTTTGGTGGAATTCGTAAAAAAGCCAAGGTAATAAGCTATATAATAAGCTAATACCCCAAACTAAAACGAATCAAGGATTAAACGGATCAAATAAGCACTTATCTCAACTTATCCAACCTCAAAATAAGCAACTTTTCAATCAAACAACAAAAATATGAACTTTTTAAGAAAACTTTTTATAAAGTAACTAAGCTAATCATAAAAATAAGCCAATAAGCACAATAATCTTAAAGCTTAATCAAATGAAAACTTAAGTAATCATCAAAAGATTAACTTTTTAAGCACGAAATCATTTAGAACAACACGGATCATATGATAATCGCACCAAAATCAATCTAAAATCAAAGAAAGGTAGAATGAGATTAAGGATTAAAAGCTTAAAATAGAACTTGATTAATGAAATAAGCAATACAAAATGTTTAATCTTGAAAGATTAAATGAAAAGATGAAACTTAGTGAGAGAAAGTTTAAGACTTTCTCTCTCTAAAACTAGAGAGAAAAGTGAAAAATGAAAAAAAACTAAAAATTAAAGACTAACTAACTAACTACCCTCCTAATGACTATTAGGAGGGTATTTATAGGGAAGGTGGAAGGAGTGCATGTGTTGCATCTTCTTTCTTTCTTTCTTAACGTCTTCTCGACTCGACTTTAATTCTTTGTCTTTTGTCGATGTCGTGTCGGGATTTGAACTTTTCTTTTAATTTTTCTTCTTCTATTAGACTTAAGTTCTTCGTCTTCATTAAACTTCCGTCTTTAGACTTTTTCTTCGATAAATCTTCAGAATAGGTCTTGGACTTCCGTTCTTTGTGCACTCTTGATCTTTTGACTTCGTCTTTTCCCATTTTCTTCGATAAAAGCCCGTGAAAGCCCGTGTTTTCTTCCTTTTTCATATTTTGGTCCTAAAACACAATAAAAACACAAACCACGCATAATTCCGACTTTTATGACATAAATCACACGTTTTGGTCTTGTTATTATTGGAAATAAGTGGTAAAAGGATAAGTGTTTTCACACTTATTATTGATCTACTTGGTATGCCCCAAACTTTCAATCCCTCATAGCAACATTATCATGTTATATGATGGGGTTTGCTTTTTAAATTCCGTTGTGCGCTTAATCATTCTAAGCTTTATTGAAAGCTTTGAAGTTGCTTATGAGGATTGTCGGTTTAGGGGGAAGCTATTTAAAAGCTTCTACATCAAGTTTATGTGGCATGAATTAGGGGGAAGTTAATTCAGAAGCTTCTCCTTAACCAGAAGTATATGGATTACTTAGCTCGTGGCGTTACAGTATTTATACTACTAGTTACTACGAAGATGAGTCACTCTGAAGTGAAGACTTGAAGTCAAAGGCCTCAGAAGACTTCATCAGCATTGGACGCTTCATGAAAACTTTTGTTCTTAATCATTATGTACTTGTTAGGAAAAATATTGTAAGCAATTCTACACATCGTCCCATGGGGGAAGATTGTTGGAAATTCACTTTATGTGACTACATTTAAGAATTCCCATTAGTTATCATAGTCACACACGCTTAGACTAGACTAGGAAACAATGTATAGTTAAGTTTGGTGTGTGACTATATATACCCCTCCAAGGCTTCCAAGGAGGGGTGTTGCTTGTGTTTCATTTTGAGTTAAATACATTTTTCTTTCTTTTCACACACAACCCACTCTTCTCTATCTCCTTCCATGGCTACCACCACCTTCCACCACCCACCTAGACCACCAGATCATACATAACAAACCCACAATTATTGGTATGGATTGGTTATCCTTGAATAATGCTACAAATTTATGTGGAGAAAAGAAGGTTAAGATTCCTCTTAGGAATATGATGTTAGTAATTGATGGTAATCGAGGTGAATCCCGTTTGAAAATCGTTTCATGGTATTAAAGTCCAAAAGTACATCAGGAACGGTTGCGAGCTATTCTTAGCTCAAGTGACCGGGAATGAGTCTAAGGAGAAACGATTGGAAGATGTACCTATTATCTGTGAATTTCCTGAGATATTTCCCAATGATTTACCCAGACTTCCGCCGATAAGGCAAGTCGAGTTTCGAATTGACCTAATTCCTGGTGCTGCATCGGTGGCACATGCGCCTTACCGATTAGCACCTTCTGAATTAAAGGAATTATCCGAACAAATCAAGGAGTTTTCTGATAAAGGTTTTATTCGACCAAGCTCGTCACCTTAGGGAGCTATAATCTTGTTCATTAAGAAGAAGGATGGATCTTTCCGTATGTGCATCGATTACCGTGAGCTGAATAAGTTGACAATCAAAAATCGATATCCTTTACCAAGGATTGATGATTTATTTTATCAACTAAAAGGCTCTAGTGTGTATTCTAAGATAGATTTGTGGTCTGGATATCACCAACTTCGCGTCCGGGAAGAAGATATTCCAATAACTGCATTTAGAACTCGTTATGGACACTATGAATTTCAAGTAATGCCATTTGGGTTAACTAATGCACCTGTGGTCTTCATGGATCTAATGAATCGAGTGTAAAAACTCTATTTGGATAAATTTGTGATCGTGTTCATTGACGATATTCTAATCTATTCTAAGAATACAGAGGAACATGCAGAACACTTAAGGATTATCTTGAGCTTGTTAAAGGATGAAAACTTGTATGCTAAGTTTTGGAAATGTGATTTTTGGTTGGACTCTATGCAATTTCTTGGTCATGAGATTAACAAAGATGGAATTCATGTGGATCCAGCAAAGGTTGAAGCCATTAAGAATTGGTCTGCACCGACAACGCCAACGGAGGTGCGACAGTTCTTAGGATTGGCTGGCTATTATGGAAGATTCATTAAAGAATTTTCTCTAATAGCTAAACCCCTGACCAAGCTAACTCAGAAAAATAAACCTTTCGTTTGGGAAAGTGAAGAATATGGAGCATTTCAGATATTGAAGCAAAAGTTATGTAGTGCACCAATTCTATCATTACCCGACGGAAGTGAAGATTTTGTAGTATTTTGTGATGCATCTCTCCGAGGTTATGGAGTTGTCTTGATGCAGCGAGAAAAGGGGATAACTTATGCTTCTAGGCAATTATTGAAGAATGAGGAGAATTATACTACTCATGATCTTGAGTTAGGAGCTGTAGTATTTGCTCTTAGGTTGTGGAGACATTATCTGTATCGCACTAAGTGTACGGTATTCACCGATCATAAAAGCCCACAGTATATTATTGATCAAAAGGAATTAAATATGAGGCAACGAAGATGGATAGAATTGTTAAGTGATTATGATTGTGATATAAAATATCACCTGGGAAAAGAATATGTTGTTGCCGATGCATTACGTAGAAAGGATAGAGAGCCTATCAGAGTACGTTCTCTAGTCCTGACTGTGCACAATAATTTACCTGAGCAAATTAGAAATGCGCAAATAGAAGCCTGTAAGAAGGAAAATTTTGTGAACGAAGGGTTTCGAGGTGAAGGAGATCCTTTAGAGGTTAGAGCTGATGGAGTGAAATGCTTAAGAGGTCGTATGTGGATACCTAAGTTTGGAGGCTTAAGAGATTTAATTATGTTGGAATCCCATAAATCTAAATATTCCATTCATCCTGGATCTGATAAAATGTATCATGGTTTGAAGAAGTTGTACTGGTGGCCGAATATGAAAGCTGATATTGCTATGTATGTTCTTAAATGTTTGACTTGTGCAAGAGTCAAACCTGAACATCAAAAGCCGTCAAGATTAATTCAACAACCAAAGATTCCTGAATGGAAGTGGGAACGAATCACGATGGACTTTATCACTAAGCTTCCTAGAACATCTTCTGGAAATAACTCGATTTGGATCATTGTCGACAGACTGACCAAATCAGCTCACTTCATTCCTGTTAAAGAGCAGTTCTCACTGGAGAAGCTGACTCGTATTTATCTTGAGAATGTTGTATGTAAGCATGGAGTGCCTGTATTAATCATTCAGATCGAGATCCTAGATTCGCATTGTTTTTTTGGAAATCCCTCCAAAGATCTTTGTGAACGAATCTCGACATGAGCACTGCTTATAACCCCCAAACTGATGGGCAGAGTGAAAGGACAATACAGACACTGGAAGATATGTTAAGAGCTTGTGTGATAGATTTTGGTAAGAATTGGGATAAAGATTTGCCTTTAGCAGAGTTTTCATATAACAATAGTTATCATGCTAGTATTAAGGCTGCACCGTTTGAAGCTTTGTATGGTAGGAAGTGTAGATCTCCTGTATGTTGGAGTGAAGTTGGGGATACCCAGCTCACAGGACCGGAATTGATCCGGGAGACTACGGAGATGATAGTTCAGATTAAGAATCGGTTGTTGACTGTCCGAAGTAGACAGAAAAGTTACCCGGATGTGCGGCAGAAACCGATGGAGTTTGAAGTGGGAGACCGTGTAATGTTGAAAGTATCGCCATGGAAAGGCGTCATAAGATTTAGAAAGCGAGGGAAATTGAATCCCCGCAATATTGGACCATTTAAGATTTTATCTAGAGTAGGTCCGGTGGCTTACAAATTAGAGTTACCCTAATAACTTCTTGGTGTTCACAACACATTCCATGTATCTAATCTAAAGAATTGTTTAGCAGTGTGTGATGAGAAAATCTCGTTTGATAACGTCCGAATTGATGAGAAGTTGCATTTTATTGAAGAGCCCGTAGAGGTTATGGATCGTGAGGTAAAGCAACTAAAACAAAGTCGGATACCTATCGTCAAGATCCGGTGGAATTCAAAGCATGGACCAGAATATACTTGCGAACGAGAGGATGAAATTTGGAAGAAATACCCCCACCTCTTTGATTTTAATAAAAAATGGGTATCGAAATGAAATGAATCACGAGGACGTTGATCCCTTTTAGGAGGAAATGTTGTGACAATCTAACATTTTCAGGTAGTAAATTATTTTCTCGTATATTATTTTGAAACTTATTTTTGTGTTGTTGTGTGAACTCACAATTTACGGGTTGAAATTGGGGCTTACGTGCATAATTTAACGTCCTTTACGACTAAACCAAAAACCCTAGGTTTACGTATTTACGTTTTTGAACTCCGTTTTTTATGAGACAATTTTTATTAGATTCGTTTTGTGCCGTTGATTCATAATTTATAAAAACGTTTTTCGTAAAACGACCCGAGGGCACGCAAATCGAGGAAACTGGAATCGAGGAGTACCCGTAAATTAGTGGGGACGAGAAAAGTTAACACTTGCCCCACCCCCACTAAGGGGCGGCCAAGCTTAGCCAACACACCCCATTATGTGTCAAGTTAAGATAAAACTAAGGACACTTGTCCTTAGTTTATACTCAAAACAACCTATACCTTAAAACTACTAACACAAACCATTTGCACTCATTTCTCTCATGAAAACTACTCCAAACTCTCTCTAGCCCCTCCCCATTGCCGTCCCATACTCCACCACTAAATACCACCATTTGATCAAAATTAAACCATGAATCTTGTGATTAACTTGCACAAGATGAAAACCTTTTGAAGACTTGTTGATTTGAGGTGATCCTAACATCTACAAAGAAGTTTTCCTTAGAGTCTAGGGCTGCTTTTTCTCAAGGTGTTCATATATTTGATGATCTTGAAGGTGGTCTTGATATTCCATAAGATTGGTTATCAAAAACTAAGTCTTGTTCTTAACCTTCCAATATATTGGTTGGTAACAAGATCATTTCTTCTATCATCTTGTCATTTTATAAATAAAATCTTGTATTTTCTTTATAAATGTATATGTATATAATGATAAATGATGATCAAAGTATTATGTGGGGATCTTGTGTTAATAGATTTGGTTAAAAAAGACTAAAATCTACATGTAAAGATGTTAAAATCTTGACTAAAATTTTAGGCTGGATAAAACAGTAAGTAACCATATGATCACTTGGTAAAATGACTTGGATTATTTAATATACAGTTATATATATGATTTTTATATATGTAGAGAGTTGGCCACTTAATGGAATCAATAAACTGATCAAGATATGATCAAAATACTATTAAGGTTCAAATCTGTATAGTCTGTTTTGTATGAATTATTAGGGATACTTAGAAGATGAATGAGCAGTAGCTATATTGAAGTTATTTGTAGCACATATTATGCAGTTTGTGCTGCCCAAATTTGAGCTTCTATCTCCTTGTAGAACACAAGATATGGCAAAAATGGTGAAAGTGACTTTGATAATCAGATTTGTAAATAAAAATATATAATATAAAATGAGCACTCAAGTAATATTATTATAAAATACATATATAGAACCCACTAACTTATGATAATACTTATAAAATAAGTTGTATACTATGATAAATAAGTATGACATTTTTATAAAAGTACAAACTCAAATGTTTTCTAATGTTATAAAACTATATATAAGTTTTACGTCTTTTCGGCTAAAACCGCAAGATTAACGTTTTCGCCAAATAAAACTTAGACGGTCGGACCCGTATAATGTAACATTTCCATATCTCATATACTGATATGTAAGTATATTTTAGAAGTAAAAACCGATAAAACCCGAGCTTTATAACTTATGGACATTAACGGGCCAAAGTAGTCTTATTAGACTATTAACCCAACAAGCTTGGCTAAACACTAATGGACTTACTCATGGACTTAACCCACTTGGGCCTAACATATGAGTATAGGCCTGGTATTAAAAAATATAAATGGACTGATATAATGTATTGGGCATATAATGGGCTTATTGGGCCTTAATATGTATGAGAAGATTTACACATAACAACTTTAATATTGAATGAAGAGATAAAATCCCACTTGATCATCATCATACTTATAAAATCATAATATATATACATGGCCATTATTTTTATAAATTCATTGGACAAAAGTCTAAGACCGATTATTATTTGTTTAGGTTTCCGTGATTGAAGCACGCACCATCACCAATAACTCGCCTTTTCTAATCAACGTGAGTTCATAACCTCGCACTCTTTTAAATGTTTTATAAAATGATTTGTAAACCCGCGAGGGAGATAACATGCTAGTTTTTGATAAAGAAAGAACACAAGTAGTCCCGATGGTATGCTTATTGATATGGACCCGAATGATGATATGACCCAATGAATGAGATGAAATGGATTATTAGTAGTTAGGTTATGTCACTTAAAGTCCCATTAGCATGAATTGTGAACTACCGGGATTTGGTAGACGCTTATGCATATAATAGTACTATTTGGGGAAGATCACCCCAGTTCGCGCCTTGACGGTTGATCCCCGTCGTGCCACATTGATTGGTAAGCGAATTTATGTATGAGAAGATTTACATAGCATGATATTTGTGACGACACGCTAACTTAGATGGGTAAATTATTTGTCAGGTTCGCCGCCCGTTGTTTGTTATAGTAAGGTAGCAATGTCATGCGGCTAATAATAATCAAATACAATCCAATGTAATCCAAATATCCAATATGATACGATGAAAATAACGATAATATAGAGACTACGGTCTCATGGACGGTTAAGATGTATGACTTGATTTTTATATATATTGCCTGACTAGCAATACGAGGACTCACTTTTGATATTATACTTATGTTCTGATTTCTATGACTGCTTTATGTAACGGTTTTATTAAACTCTCTGAATTCACTTGGCATTCGCTGATATATTTTTCACATGTTTTATCTCAAGTGCTTGAAGGTAACTTGGATGGAGATCGACTCTGATGGCCCACATAATAAAATTATTCATTCGATCTATGTTTTGTAAACTTTATGACTGTGAAATTTGGGGACCTGTTGTAAACTTAAAACTTTTATTCGAATGAATGTATGTTAAACCTTGTACAACCATTTTTATGCGTTGTTGATTTAAGTTATTGTGCTATCATGTAACACTCTATTGACCCTTCCGCTGTACCGATATGAAATTTAAAAGTGTTACAAGATGATTCTTACAAAGGGGAGGATACACCTACTGAACTAGTCAATTTGAGTGATAAAGGGTCCCAAGTAGGTTCTTATGGGACAAGGAGGTAGCTGAGGCGCTTGCATGATTGAAAGAACAATAGTCTTTGGTTACTCCTATCAAGCAGTCTTTAAAAAAAATGATGCTACAAGTGAGTGGGATTGCAGCCACTGACAAAGGTACTTTACACGCTGACACACATATTTCAGCCACTGACAGATCTATGATTGGTTTATCCCAACAACCTTTCATCATTAAGGAGACATCCACTCGGGTAACAACTACTTTACCCTCATTGGATCCATTGGATAAGGGTAAAGCAATATTGGTAGAGGAACAGGTTCCAAAGGATGTAGCTCAAGTTGAGTATGATACTATGATTGCAAAATCATTTTGGAACATAGGTAAAAAATAGTACTTTCTAAGAACAAGACAGAAAGAAGGGAGCTCTATTACATGCTTCTTAGGTGTCATCAAATAGGGTGGACCTATGCAAAATTGAGGAAGCTTTCTTTTGACAAGTTGGAGTACTATGCTTATCCCATTTGGGAGTCTGTATGTGAGGCAAACACATTTAGGTTGTTGTCGGCAGAAAGACAGGAAGGGATTGAAGTAAAGCTAAAGATCAAGAAGGCTTTGGTTGTGCCTAAGCCAGTGAAGAAAGGGTTCAAGTTAGGATTTCCAAAACTTGACCAATTTCACCCAACTCAAGTAGTTTTAAAGAAAAATATGGTGCTTTCTCCATCGATGGCTTCTAATATAGCTGATGTTGTACCTTTGGACTTCAGGAATCCAATCATCAAATATGAAGAAGGTTTTGTGGGATTTTGGAAGATCGTCACGTCTAGTAATAAGGTACATACATTTAGTTCTTTGGTGTCTTTGTTTGCCAGTATGGACAGGGAGGATATAGAAACTCTTTGGAGTTTGATGAAGGAGGTCTATAAGGCTGAAGTTACTTCATCTTTGAATGGAATAAAGATCTGGACAACATTTAGAAGAATGTTTGTTCATGATGTTGCGGATCCAGTTTGGTTGGATCTGGTTGGCTTGGGTGAGTTAAAGTGGCATTTGTATTCAGCTGCTGGTGTTTACCATCTTAGTACTACAAAGTTTGTAGAATAGTTGTTGATATATCAAGAATATCCTCTATCACAAGAATTGTTGAAGAAGTTGGTCTGCACCAAGCTTGAAGTTGACTACACCAGTGAAATTAACATCGACTTTCTAAGTTTTAGATATGCTCAGATTAAGGAGTAGGTTTTATTTGTAAGAATCCTCTCTTGTATTTTGTTTTTATTCAGAAACTTGAATATTAGTATAAGTATCAAGTTTAGGGGAGGATTGTTGGGAATAAAAATAGTAAAGTCACTATGTCGCTGACAAAGGGATTTTGGATGCTGACAAGAGTAATTGAGGTGCTGATAGATTGGACACTAACAAGACAAATCAAGGCACTGACAAAGGAAATCCCAGTTACAAGACAACTCCTTAGTCAACACGTTTTGTATATTTAGGAAAGATATCATCAACATTGTATTCTATATATTTTCTTATCCTAGAATAGTTGATAGGTTGATTATTGTTCAAGACTCGTTTTGTTATAAAAGGGGTCTTAGGGTTCATTATTGATATACGTTCTTAAAACTTTCATTTTACCTCATTGTTTGTCAATACAAGTGAAAGTTTGGTTTACATTGTGTTTTGCTTTGTTCTTTGATCTAAGTGTTAATTTTGCATAACACTTAGATTGTCATAAACACAAAGTTTATCTGCGTGTTATACTTGATTTAATCTCGTCAACACAAAGTTAAATTGATCTAAGTTTGAGATCAACAACCTTGCTTTTTAAAAAATTGGTTTTCTTTTTCTTTTGGTAACGAGAGAGAAGGACGAGGATATATATATATATATATATATATATATATATATATATATATATATATATATATATATATATATATATATATATATATATATATATATATATATATATATAGTGACGAGAGAGAGTGAGGTCAGAGATGGAGAGTGACTTGCTGCATTAATAAAACCTCTAACATAGGTCTTGTCCCTTTCTTGGCCGACATGACTTGTCACCAAAATCAGCCATACTTCACGTGAGGCGCACAGGGAGTGAGTACAAGAATGGTTGTGCGTGAAATACAGTACTATATGAGTTATCTTATTATTTGAGTATAAAAATGTTTTTGGGCTAGATTTGTAAAAAGAAGTCTAACACATATTAATATGTAACTTAAATCTTTTTAGTCGAGTTTGTCATTTAGCGAGAAAGAGGCTCCGAGAGTTAGAGTTAGAGTTATGAGTCGGGTTTAGTAGCATGCTTTGAGAGGTTTAAAGTGGTTAAATTAAAAATAGTCGAAAGGCTGTCAACTTTTTTTAGTAAATTCGAAAGATATTTTAGTTAAGTTAAAATGGTAAAAGTAAAAGTAACGCTGAAAGGCTGGCGAACTTTTCTTTAGTTGAGACAATAATTTTCTTACTTTGAAGTTTGGTCGAGTATTACACCAAAAATGTTTTGAGCATATATATCATTAAACCGTGGTAAAGGGTGACATGTGTATGTGTGACGTAAATACACTTTTGCATTCTTCGATTGTGACCTAATCTATCCTTATATATTTAGGTTGCGTCTTGCGTGTGCCGCTTTTGGGATTTTCATATTGTTGCTGTAATATCTTTGCATTACTAAGGTGAGTTCATACCCCCTCTTTCTATGTTTGAAATCACTTTATAAATGTTTTTAATCTCGTTTGGGGGAGATGCATGCTTGTTGATGTGAAATACGTGTTTATACGTTTTGCTGATTGTTTATGATACATATGTGGTTATACTTTCAAGTATTGTTTGTGATACATACGTGTTTATGCCTTTGAAGGATTATTAATTCTACATACTTATGATTATGTGAGTTAGTCAAAACTCTTATCAATCTGCTTTATAGGCTTAATCTATTTGGTGAGATAATGCTTGTGACATCTTTTGTTGACGCAAAACTATCATTTTCTTGAATTACATCGTTGGGGTTATGCATATGAAGATAATGCTTTGTTGCTTGCTTATGGACGCAAAATATGTTTTATGGATCTTTTCGCGAAATTTATTGTATGATATGCCTAAGTACCGTTATCCCACTTTTCCCATCGTGCACCGTTAGTTACTTCTGGATGACCAGTTAAGTAAGCACATATGTAATAGATAGATCTATTGGATTTTGTCACTCCCGTCCGGGTGTCCTCTATCACCACTGCCAAATGGACGTATACTTATGGCTATTTCAGAGATTGTCTTAGGGTTAAGATGCCTAGCGGACACTTATTATTGTTTCATCTTGTCATTAGCCTCGGTGTCATGAGCTTAGCAATATCATAACTGGGTAAGCTTTACCCTATATGCTTGCCATGATCTCAAATGGATTCATATGCTTCAAAACTATATATGTTTGCCATTATATCTCCCATAATGGATTCATATGTTTTAAAACATTTTGTTTGCGGTCTAATTAATCTTGGATGTGAATCTTGCTATGATCTTGTATTGATCTTGAATTGAACCTTTCTATGATCTTGTATTGATCTTGAATGTGAATCTTGATATATCTTGAATTGAATCTTATTATGATTTTGCATTGATCTTGGTTTGAATCTTGCTATGATCTTGTATGATCTTGTTATGCTTCTTATATGTGATCTTGACATGAATTGGGCATGTGATCTTGATATGAACCTTGCATGTGATGTTGATATGAATGTTGTATATGAACTGAATTATTTTGTGTTGGTTGTAATACTTTTGGGTATATGATGATATGACCGAACTTTGTGGTTATTGTTGCATTAGTTGCTAAACTCTCGATTTCTAAACACTTGTACGATACTAATTTTGGTAGTGGGCTTTGAAAACTTTTGAAGTGTCATAAAACTTATGAACTCACCAACTTTATGTTGACCGTTTTAAGCATGTATTCTCAGGTACTTGACTGTATGATTATTTAGATTTTGCGTTGTTATATTTGGCATAAAAGTCGTTCTCTCGGATCATGCTTCCGTTGGGCCTATTTTGGGGGTGTTACAGATTGGTATTAGAGCCTTGGTTATAGAGAACTAGGTGCTATTGTATAGGCATAGACTATATCCGATGCTCAAGTGTGTTTTATCATTTTAACATGCTCTTTCAGCTGCTATATGAATATCTTTCTTGCATGTTTGCGTTTTCTTCATCCGCTGTTGCATGACTGCTTTCTTTATCTGTTTATGATTGATTTATATGCTTATAGATCCTTATAGCTGTTCGATAGCAGTTTTTATATAACATTATATTATATACGAGTTCCTTGTTTGATATGTACTTTGTGCATGTTATCGCGCGTCGATATTTATTTTCCTCCTATTATAAATTTGAACGTCTGATAACACTCTAATTATACATGTTTGCGTGTGCGTTATTTGTATATATTTAGGTTAATTATATGAAATATCGATACTTAATAGACTATATTTGATGTATAGGTTCCAAGGACGTGTCGTGGACGGAAATGGAAGAAAATACGAAGGAATGAGGCTTAAACGAAGAAATAAAGTCAGGCTTCTGATCTCCCGACACCGGTCACTGTTTTGGCCATATCTTGAGCATACGAACTCCGTTTTAGTTGGTTCAAGCGGCCACGGAAAGAGGAAAGAAAGTTCTACAACTTTGCAATTTGGCCAAAGCTGGAATGACAAATTTGCAGCGCGCAATCCAAAAAGTGCGGCTCACTTTTCTGAAGGAAAATGTGCGGCCCACAAATGAAAAAGTGCGGCGCACTTTCCTTCTGCACCACTCAAAAGTCATAGTTATGACTCCCATTCATTACAAGTCCGATCAATTGAATTAACCTTGGTCCCCAAGTGTTAGAAACACTATATAAACACCCCAAAAACACAGAGAAACATATCCATCTCATATATATCTCATTCTATCATAAACCTCCATTGGAAAAGAGGGAATTAGGTGAGGATCTTTGGATCCAATGATCCAAATACTCTTCTAATCCATGGTGAACCACCATATCACCACCACCATCATAACCCACGAATTTACCACCTTCCTTCTGCATATTCGGTAGCATTTGGATGTTGGTTAATCATGGAATCATTAGCTTTGGATTTATGATTGTTGTAATCATAATAATGAATTTGGTACTTTGTAATCAAACCACTCGCATAAATGGATTGGGTACATTTCTTTACTGATCAAATTGATATGTTTCTATGTTTATTGATGCTTATGATTGTGATTATTGATTTGATTATAATTGCTTCGCAAGGGCGAAGTGCGGCGCACAATTAGGTTTGTGCGGTGCACTTTTTCCCTAGTGCATGATTATAAGTGTGATTTAGATGCTCTTGTATTATATGTTATTATGTAAGACCATTGTTATATGTTGGATTCATCCATGATCATTGACTAATACTCATGTGAATGGATGAGTTTCATGTCATCTAATAAATGAATCTTGTTAATCACTTTTGTAACGATTAGTGGATTAAAACATATAACAACTCTTGCATAATCTCATGTACTACCTTAATTATTGAAATCAAGCATAAACCATTCTTAATGTTGTTGGTATGACAAAGTCTTTAACCGGATTCTTGTCATATCAATTAGATGTTGCATGCACGACTAATAATCGATATGTTGTCTTACATGGTTTATGTGCTTATATTTCATCTTAGCTATATATCATTTCTATGTTCTTTGAATCATCATTTGGATAAGCTTAAGTCTTTAGAACTTGTGACACTCTAAAGATAATTGTTTTAACTTGTTAACACCAATCCCATGGATCGACCTAGACTTACCTTTAGACTATGCTATACACGAAAGGGTATACTTGCCTGTTGTGTTTTTAGTCCCTTGTTTGGTAATAATATAGTAATATAAATTTAAAACTCTATTTCGCAACATCATGCTTTTGGCCCTTTGTTTAGGACTTGCGAAACACACATCAAGTTTTCGGCGCCGCCGCTGGGGATTGTTTTCGTTAATTGTTAAAACTTTCTATGATACTAGTTAAAAAAAACCATCGCCGTAGAGAATTCTGGCAATCTCAACTTTTCTGTCCTAAATTTACAAAAAAGTACGCCGCACATTTAGTTTTGTGCGCCGCACTTTCTGACGTACTTGTAAGTATGCCGCACATGTACCATTGTGCGCCGTACTTTCTGGCGAACTTGTAAGTACGCCGCACATGTAGCAATGTGTGTCGCACTTTTCTGAAGAAAAAATTCAAACCATCTGCTGAATGAATTTCAATAAACCCACCCAGCCTTTTTAATGCATAAGTTTACTTATAAGAACATATGGATTAGTTTCTTTGTGCCCTTATTTGTCGAATTTTTGTATTTGTATACAATGTACATTAAAATGAAAAGAAAAAAAACTAAAAAAAAACCAAAAAAATATTTCTTTTATTTTATCTCTTGTTGATTTTGCTGTTAAAGACTTTTGTAGTTTTGCTTATTTGCTCTTTCTTGCTATATGAATCATTTGAGTTTCTTAGTAATTATAATAACGAAACTTAAAATATTTATTAAAAAAAGGTTAATTTTATTTATAAATAAAAACATGATTCGTTTAGGTGTGTTTCGTGAAGATTAGTAATTTGTTTCTTGCATTTTAGTTCGCATGTGTTATGTGTGCTTGTTTGCATTTCATCCATTGTATGCATTTTTGTTCTTTTTCCTAGTTTAAGGGGGCGTTTGAGTTATTCATTTTCTAAAGATTTAAAAAAATTATCCTTTCATTAAAATAAATGATATTTTATGCCTTAAGTCATATTTGTTAAAATAAAAAATTAATTTTTTTTTTAAAATAAATGGAAAATACATGAAAAAAAATTTGAAATCTAGTTTTTGCCATTTGTTTCATGTTATGTGTTAGATGTGCATTATGTTATGTCTTATTTTGTTCTTAGAATGTTGTGTGATAAGTGGTTACTTGTCTTTCTAGCTTATTAGTCTTTCTTTTTAGTTTTTTTGCTCATTTTCCTTTTTCATGCAGTATGTGTTTTCATGTTTCTTAAGGGTGTGTTTGGATTAAGATAATTTATATATATCGAAATGATTTTGATAAAAGTAATTTTATAAAAGTTGTTAGTTTTTATGTTATAAGAAAGTTTTTTTTTTAAATTCGTACAAAAAGTACGTCGCACATTTGATTTGTGCGCCACACTTCTGGGCTGAAACCAAAAATATTTTTTTTTTCGTGTCATTATCATATAAATTATTTCATAATCATTCTAGTATACCCTTGTTTTTTTAATGTGTGAGATAGATTGTTTGTGTTTGTTTGCATAATAATGTCAAAATCTAAAATAAAAAATAAAAACTATAAAAACTATAAAATCTAAAAAAGAGTTTGCTTATTTATTTTGTTACTTTAATTTGTGGTGCATGAGTGTTTGACTTTTGTTTGTATGTGACCATTGCATATTTTATTTTGAAATGTACATATGCATAAAAATAAAAAGTAAAAAAAGAAAAGGTAAAAATCTTAAAAACATAATTAAACTTATAAAAAAAGATTTTCTTATTTATTTTTTGTAATCTATGTGTCTCCGTGTCTATGTGTTTGTTTGTGTTTGTTTTATCTAATGTAGATTTATATATGTTTTAGTAATAATTAAAATGTAATAAATAAACAAAAAAACTAAAATTGGTTTTCTGTCAAATTAAAACCGCCGCACAATTGGTTTGTGCGGCACACTTTTGAAAAAATAGGCTCGAAGTACGTCGCACTTTGTCGAAGTGCGACGCACTTTCTGGTCTACAAAAACATTTTTTGCTCGAATTTTATTCTTTTATATTGCGTAAGTAATATGTTATAGTGAATAAATATCCTAGATGAATATGTGCATTTAACCTTTTTAATAAAAACATAATAATTATAAAATAGTTATAAAATATAGAAACCTCAAAAATATTTTCTTTTATTTTCGTGATAGATTTTCTTTGTTAGATGTTTTATGTATTATTGTGTTACTTGGTTGCGTCTTAACTTTTTATTAGTTCTTTGTTATGTGCTTGAGTTTGTATATTTGCTTATTTTTTCGGCCTAGCGAAATTAAAATATAAAAATGGAACTTTGTTAGAAGTTCGCCTCACTTTCCTTAAAACACGACGTACTTTCTTCATCATTCCTCAAAAATATCATTTTGTTTTAACCAACGTGTTTGTTAGTTTCTCTTATATGCTACATCTTTGTATATTAAATAATAAATATGTTTTTGATGAGTGTTTGTCTAAAAAAAACAAAAAAATTTTAAAAGATTTTATATCCCTTTATTTTTCATTTCGTATAGCTTTGTGTGTTATTATTAGTAAAATGTAAATAAATAACATTTAAGAAAAAGAATATATAAAACGAAAAACTTTGCATTTTTGAGTATGATGTGTGTGAGGCCTCTACGTGTCGTGTCTTGACTATTGCAACCAAAAATATATTACGAACTTTGTGGGTGTGTTCCCTGGAAACCCTCAAGAGATTATAACTCGTCCACTCAGTACACCGAGGGGTTTAAAGTCTTTTTGCATACGCTAAATGCAATCGTGGTGCCTACGAAAGTGGGCTTTAGAATTTTATGTTTTTTTGTAGTTTTGTCTATTCTTGTAGATTTAATAAATAGGTGGAAGCTTGGATTATTATCATATGGGGACGTGATATATATATTTAGATCGGTGTATAATATTTTTGTTGAATTCACATGCTTGTGACGGCGCTTCATTTTGCGCTAAATTTTCCGAATTCAACCAGAGAACTTATAAGCCCCGGGAAGTCTCGTTTCTCTTATATTTATTTTTCCCGCTTGTCATACTTTTAAGTTATTTTCTAAATTACGCATATTGCTAAACTTAAGTGTGGGGGGAAAATGAATTGGAAAATATGAGTCGTTATTTGATAAAAAACTTTTGTTAGCCCTCGGTAATCTAAAAATCAAAATTATTTTTCTTTTTCTTTGCCACTTGGGATAATATGTTAGAATAAAACATAGAAAAAATGGTTGGTTTCTAGTTACCCGGTATGATCGAATGATTTTTGCTAATAGTTGTTTCGTGGTTGGTTATGAGTAGTGTGCCATTCCAACGAAGATGAAAAATGCAGGCTTTATGTTTCGTATTTTTTTTGGTGTATGCTTATATTAAGTGTGGAGGAATTGTTAGTTGTGAAGGGCGTGGTGAAAAAAAAAAGAATGAAAAAAAAGAGAAAAAGACGAAGAAAAAAAATGGAAAAAATCAAAATCGAAAAAAAAGTGAAAAAAAAATATGTGAAGAAAAAAAGAAGAAGCCAATGAGCTATGTATATTTATGAAGATGAAGGAAGAAGAAGTTCTTTTGAGATATCGATTAGCCAATGTGCTAAGACTTGATATATGTATGTTGTTCGATATGTCAATGAGGAAATTGTAATATTTCATTGTTTGTGGTACGTTTGGTGACTAGCAACATGGGTTATTTTAAACATATAAAAAATTATTATTATTTTTCTTTTTCTTGCTTGAGGACAAGCAAACCCTTAAGTGTGGGGGAGTGTTTGCTCTTTGAGCCAAAATTTCTTACAAAAACCCAAAAATATTTGCGATTTCAAAAATTTTTAAAAATTTCTTTTCTTTTGGAAATTAGGTAAATTTTATTTTTAACTTTCTTTTTCTTAATTGCTTGAGGGCAAGCAATAGTTTAAGTGTGGGGGAATTTGATAACGCTCTAATTATACATGTTTGCGTGTGCGTTATCTGTATATATTTAGGTTAATTATGTGAACTATCGATACATAACAGAATATATTAGATGTATAGGTTCCAAGGACGTGTCGTGGAAGGAAATGAAATAAAATACGAAGGAATGAAGCTTAAACGAAGAAATAAAGTCAAGCTTCTGATCTCCCGACACCTGTCACTGTTTTGGCCATGTCTTGAGCATACGAACTCTGTTTTAGTTGGTTCAAGCGGCCACGGAAAGAGGAAAGAAAGATCTACAACTTTGCCATTTGTTTAGAAGCTAGAATGACCAAGTGTGCAGCACACAATCCAAAAAGTGCGGCGCACCTTTCTGCAGGCAAATGTGCGGCGCACAAAGGAAAAAGTGCGGCGCACTTTCCTTCTACGCAGCTCAAAAGTCATATTTATGACTCCCCAAGTGTTAGAAACTGATAGGTGTGTAAACACCCATCCTTTTTACCACTTAATTACAATAATAACCGAGCCAAAACGTGTATTTTCTGTCTTTTATGTCAGAATTATGCGTGGTTTGTGTTTTTGTTGTGATTTAGGATGAAATTGTGAAAAGTGGAGAAAACACGGGCATTTACGGGCTTTTATTGAAGAAAAAGATGAAAGATGTAGTCAAGAAGTCAAGAGTGCAAAAAGAACGGAAGTCCAAGACCAATTCTGAAGATTTATCGAAGAAAACGTCAAAAGACGGAAGTTTAACAAAAGCCGAAGGACTCGAGTCTTATTTATTGAAGAATTAAAAGGCGAGTTTAAAGAAATCCCGAGCCAAAAGTCCTTAAAGTCCAAGATTAACAAAAGACTAAGAAGGAAGGACTTAATGGTGCAATTAACAAGAAAGGAAGGAGGGGAGGAAGCTTCCCCTAACCATCTCCCTAATCTCCTATAAATACTTCTCATTTTCATTTCATTAGTTTTGTTGGCTAAGGTGACAATTAGTCTTCCACCTTTACTTTTATGCACATTTAATTACTTGCACATTTATTTTATTTCACCTTTAATTACCTTGTCTTGCACCTTAATTTTCAAGTAAGTTAAATTTATCTTTATTGCACCTTTACTTTACTTGTTTTTATCTCTCATTCTACCTTTCTTTATTGCTTGATCTTTATGTTTATGTGTTCATCATCTTGCTTATTTGATTAAAGATTGTACTTTTATGCTTTTGATTGTGTTAGATCATTTATTTTCATAGCTTATTTGTGCTTATTTTCAAGTTTATAAAGTTTTTATAAAAGTTATTTTTATATAAAAGTTGTTTTTCGTAAAGCTTATTCATTCCGTGTTTTAAAAGTCTTTAAATTTCAGTTTAGTAGCTTAGTTTTATACGGTTTGTTTTAGGATTTTCGTGGTGTGCTTATTAGAGTTTTAGCTTATTTTCTAGCTTAATTTGTGCTTTTTCCTCCGTATTCCGATCTTACAAATCGGAAAAGGGTTTTGCATTCCGACGGGGATTCCGATCTCCCCATCGGAAAAGGGTTTGTCACATTCTGATTGGGGTGTCTAGGGTTATTCCGATCTGAAAAGTGACAGCATTCCGATCAGAACTATACTCTTCATTCCGATCTTGGGGTAAATCCACATTCCGATGAGATCTCCTGAGGCTACATTCCAATAGTTGGTTCCGATCAGCATTCCGATCAAGAGGTGAGTATCATTCCGATCTGGAGTTAGGTTCATATTCCGATCAGAGGTGTTCGTTTGGATATTCCGATCAGGTAAGTGACAGTTATTCCGATAAGAGGTTTCCGATCTACATTCCGATCAGGGTAGGTAATTCAACATTCCGATTGGGCAGGTTGTGCATATTCCGACGAGGTACATTCCGATCAGATTCTGATCGGAATATATTCCGATTGGGTTATTTTCCATGTTTTGTCTTGTTTAATTTTTACATTCTCATTTTAATTCTTGTCTAATTTTAATTTCCGTCACGCTTTTAATTTTTGTCATTTTATTATTTTACTTTTCAATGTTTTTTTTAATATCGCACCATTTAATTTTAATTAGTCTTAAATTTAATTTCTCGCCATTTTACTTCAACGACATTTACTTTTAAGTCTTTGCACATTTTTATTTAAAATCAACCAAAAATATTTGTTTCACCAAGAACAGTAGAGTCACATAGAGAACCTAGATCTATTCGATTAGACACACATCAACGAATCTTTTTAATTAGGTAAAAACCTAGTTATCAAATGGCGCCGCTGCTGGCTCTTTTCGTAAAGATTAACGGTTTTCTGTGAGAGACGCGTTGCTTTTTGGGATCCGTTCACTTGTGAGCGTTATTTTTCTTGCATAAAAATTCAAAAAACCATAAAAAATTAAAAATTTCAAAAATCCAAAAAGATTTTATCTTTATTGTGTATATATATTGTCTTTGTGTTTGGTTTCTTTTTCTTTTGCATTTTCAGGTGTATGCGTACTAGATCTTCTAATTATCAAGAGCCCGAGACTCAAGAAGATTTAGCTATGTCAGGTGTTAACAACAATAATCCACCGCACCTTAACCATAACAACAATGTTCTTCCACAGCCCGATCTTCGAACAATGGAAGAGCTTTGTCAACCAACCATGTTTGGACGAGGAGGACCGATTGCGTCGATGCAAATCAACGCTCCGGAGTTTTTGTTGAAGCACCACATGATTCAGCAAGTGCAAACAAATCCATTCGCCGGAATGCCTGATGATGATGCCAACAAACACCTCGACAAGTTCATTACAATCACCCAAAGCATGAAGTTACCCGGTGCCACAATGGATGTCCTTCGCCTACAACTCTTTCCACATACTTTATCGCATCATGCATAGAAATGGTTTGATCGTCTCCCGAAGAATTCTATTCACACTTGGGATGACATGACTCAACGCTTTTTGTCGCGCTACTTTCCACCATCCATGTTCACGAGCCTTCGCAATCAAATCAGCGGTTTCATGCAAGATCCCGATGAATCTCTTTTTGATGCTTGGGAAAGATATAATGTCTTGATTGATCGTTGTCCAAACCACAACATGCTTCCCGTCACATTGACTGATACTTTCTACAACGGATTGACTTTTCGTGATCGTGATACGATTAATGCAGCCGTCGGTGGCACATTCATGAAAAGGAGACCCGAGGAGTGTAGAGAGCTTATTGAGAACATGACTACTCACCACAAGAACTGGGATTCCTCTGCTTCTTCAAGGAACAACCCGAGAGTCAATGTTTCTTCTACTTCAGCAAACCCTGAGATGACCGAACTCACACGCATGATGACTGAAATGAACAAAAGTATCACGCTTCTCGCTTCAAACCAACAACAACAACAAGTTAAAGCGGTTGCTAATCCTTGTGAAACATGCGGCGGTACTCACTCATACACCGATTGTCCTTCAACTCAAGGAAATCCAGAAAATGTGTATGCAGCTTATGGTAATTATTCACCGGAAAATTACCAAGCTCGACAACAAGGGGATAGAAATTTGCTGAGTTACCGTTCCAACAATTACCTTTCACCCGGTTTTTCTCCTCAAAACCAAAACCCCGCCAACAACTACAATAGAAGCAACCAAATCCCACCAAGAGCTTCTAATCCTTATCACCCACCCGCCCAACAAATCAAGAATCTACAGAGCTAAATTATCAATCTTAAAGGAGATATCACAAAGCAAGGAAATGAGATTAGATCCGAGCTTCGAGATAATATCCAATCCTCCTTCAGCAATCAAACCAATGATTTGAAGAATATGCTTGCTAGTTTCTTTCCCGCCGTTCAACCTTCTACTGCAAGTTCTCTACCTTCAAACACCGTCACCAATCCGCGAGCAAATGTGAGTGCTATTACTACTCGTAGTGGAATTACCATTGTCGATCCACCAATCCCGCCCCCATCATCCACACCTCCTCCACCACCATTTATCCCTACTCCTCCTACACCTAGTATTAGTGCACCATTACCGTCTCCGCCTCATCATGATGATGTCCCTAGGAAGGACCCTTCAACATCTCAACCTTTACCTACACCTGCACCTTCACCACCAAAACCCAATATCCCTTATCCCTCTCGTTTAGGCAAGACCAAAATGCTAACCAAGGATGACTCTGAAGTGACACGCTATGTGAAGATGATCTCTCAGATGAACTTCAACATTAGCTTTCTTGAAGCACTTGTCCACATGCCCAAATTTATTAAAGCATTTAAGGAATTGCTTAACAAGAAGGAGAAGTTGATTGAACTCTCCAACACACGCTTAAATGAAAACTGCTCTGCAGTTATTCTCAAAGAACTTCCGGAAAAGCTTGGAGATCCCGGTCGTTTTGTGTTGCCTTGCGTTTTCAACAAAACTGAAGAATTTACTGCGCAAATGCTTGGTCTGTTCTGGGAGCATCCGCCTGCTCTCGATCCTGAGGACGTAGGCAGAAGGATGCAGTTTTTCCGAGACCAAATTCGGAGTCTCGAAAACCGGAAGAGGGCCCTACTCCAGGAAGAAAAAGACTTAATTGTTCAGGCCGCCACCCTCGGTGCCGGGGGAGACTAGAATAGAAGAGTCCGCCGACTCTTTCTAGAAGATTGAAATAAGTGTCTGTAAACGCAAAGTATTGTGTTTTAATGCATGGCTTTATCTTTCTTTGTTTGGTGGAGATCTACTCTTGCTGATCTCGGGGCCAGTATTAATCTTATGCCTTTGAGTGTTTGGAAAACACTATCATTGCCCGACCTCACTCCTACAAAGATGACTCTTGAACTTGCAAATTGCACTCTCGCTTACCCCGTTGGTATAGCCGAAGACGTGTTCATTAAAGTTGGCACATTTACTTTCCCGGTCGACTTTGTCGTTGTTGATTATGAAATGGACCCTCGTATTACTTTAATACTTGGTCGGCCATTCTTGAGAACCGGATGAGCTTTAGTGGATGTGGCCGAAGGTGAGTTAATCTTAAGAGTCGGGGATGATGCACAAGTTTTCAAAATGGGATAGCTTACAAGCACAACCTTTGGAGGCCGCAAATCAGTGAATATGATTAATGTGCTCGATGATTTTACCGTCTACGACAATCCTCTATTCGACTCTTGCATCGATAATCCACTTTTTCATGATGATGTGGATGATTCTCGGTCCACTTTGGAACCTTCTCCCATTTATGATTCTCCACCGGTCTTTGATGCTTATGATGATGAGTCTAGCTCAGATTCAGATGATTTTGATGATTGTACCTCCGAGTATCCCGAGCTGCCCACGTATGATGATTTCGATGAGGCCGATACTATTTCGAGCGATTCTTCACATGATGAAGATCCTCCGCCATCACTCGATCCTACTTTGGACGATTACTCATTTGAGGAAGACTTCTCTACGTTTCTCAACACTTACTTCCCTGATGAGAGTGATGCTCCTCCTTTGGACTTTGAAGCTTATCGTCTTGATCCTACTTTGGATTTGAAGCACATTCTTTAAAAGGAGAAGAAACCGGTCGACACCAATATCCGCAACACGTATGAGTTAACACCTCTTTGTCCCCCTTCTGAGGACAAGGTTGTGCTTCTTCGCGGATCTTCTTCACACTCTGTTGAGCCTGAGTGCTATTTTCCCTTAAAGGAAAAGGTGTTCGACCCCGGTATTGATATTCTGCAGCCATCTCAGTATCCACCTGATGAAATAAAAGGAAATATCTTTGGAACTTATGGAAATCTGCTTGCACCACTTCACCCTTGCTTTCACCGTGCTCCATCTTTGCTTATGGGAACCTTGCCTATCCTTCTTTGGCTTGCCTTGTTCGCCTTAAGACTATGCTATTTGATGGACGAAAAATATGTTTTTGATCCTGGTGCATATATTTCATGCTTCTTCCTATGATGATCAACGTCGAGTCAGGCTCACGACTCGGTTAACAAAAATCAAGCGTTTCTTGGGAGGCAACCCATGCATCTATCTTTTAGCTTTCTTTATCCTAAGTGTAGGGGAGACCCTTTGGTTTTCTATTTCCTCTCCTCTCTTAATCAGGGATTCGAGCGCTCAATGATTCACTCTTGACGATTCTTGACGACCAGTGATTCCGTGTTCACTTCTTCTCGGTTCTATCCTAAACTCTTTTCGATTCACTATTTTATATTTTCTCAATATTAAAATAGGAATCTCTTTAGTTTTCTCTTCCTTAGCGAGATTTAGACAAAGTGCACAATGTCCTAAGTGTAGGGGAGTTTACTCCCACATGCTTAAGCATTGAGGACAATGTTTATCTTAAGTGTAGGGAGGAATTCTATCGAAGTTAAGTGGCTCTTTTCCTTGTATTTGTCCTCATTTTAACCGGAAAATCAATTTTTCAACATTTTTCAAAATTTTTGATCTATTTTGGCCTATTAGTTTTTCCTTTTGTATAGTTATTTTTCTTTCCTTATTAGAATAAATGTTTAATAAAGTGGTTTTAATTTTCAAACGTTGTGAATCTTTTGACTCAACCCGAGTTTACTTATCTAAGTTACTCTAGCTAGTATCCTTAACATGTTTAAGTCAAGTTTTGCTAGGCTTTTATATAGGGAGCTATAAAACGCGAAAGTCTTAACTCTCACGGGTTAAGAACAAGAACTTTTCACAAGTTCCTATAATTGATCCTAGAGAGTCGTTTATCAAGGGAACTTTAAAATGCGATTTCTAAACTTGAAAAAGTCTAAGAATTTGCAAGATCCTATAGGCGACTCGAAAACCCAAAACTTTGATTTAATAGGCTAAGCATCCACGACTCTCATTACTTGAGATTTTAAACTGTGGAGAACGAGAGATGTTAGAGCCAATTATAAGTTCGGTATTCTTTCATAAATTTATGTGAGTTAATTATAAGCCTATTCTCCCTTCGCTTGCTAATAAATTTATCTGCAATAAATAAGGTTGTACGATTTAAAAAGATACTTAGCTTCTAGCCCAAGATCGTTTAAAAGTTGCTCGGTATGGATTAGAGTTCATAGCCAAGTGATAGGTGTGTAAACACCCATCCTTTTACCACTTAATTCTGGCTAAAACAAGACCAAAACACGTATTTAATATCATTTGTTTGGAATTATGCGTGGTTTTTATGTTTATTGTGTTTTCAGAGCTAACCGGATGAATATTAAAAAGAAAACATGGGATTGCACGGGTTTTATCAAGGAAAAAGACTCAAGACAGAGTTTATTGTCCAAGAGATGCAAAAGATTTGAAGTCATTGGGCCTATTTGAAGATTTATCGAAGAAAGGGACCAAAGACGGAAGATTTACATAAATCGAAGAAACTCAAGTCTATTGAACGAAGAAATTAAAAGACGAGTTGAATTTAATCGAGGACAAATCCTGAATCAGAATCGAAAACGTCAACTTTTCTGAAAAGACGAGAAGACAAGAAGAAAGGGAGAAAGCCCACTCACCAACCAACCACTAGGACTATATATAGTTTCTTCCTTCACATTTTTAGGGAGTTAGCTTTCATTTATCTTTTTCCAGTCTCTTTATTTCGTATCTTCACCAACACCATTAGGGTGTTTGGTGAATTTTCATTTTTCCTTCAATCTTGTAAGTTTCAATCATTACTCTTGTTTACTTTTACATTAATCTTTCAATTCCAATCTTTCTATCCATCTTGTTCTTCATCATCTTTTTATTGCAAGTTCTTAAGTTTTTATTTGGTTCAAGTTTGATCTTAAAAAGTTGTTGATTTAGTGTTTTTATTGTTGGGATTTATTACTTATGGTATTTAGATGATTATTGGTTAATTTGGTAAAACCTTTTTGCGTATTCATCTTGATTTTAGATTCAAACCGTGTCTCCTGTTCTTGCGTTACTGCTACTGTTCTTCATTGCCAAATTTATTCCGAATAGTGATTTGCTTAAGTCTCTTACTCGGAATGCTCAGAAATTCCGAATAGCCTGTCCATTTTTTACCCTTGTTCGGAATATTTTATATATTCCGAATTAAATTTATTCCGCATAGGGAATTCTTTCCGCTTAAGCCAGTTTTTCCGAATAGGGTCAGCTTTCCGAATAGGGTCATTTTTCCGCATAGATTTGTTTTTCCGAATAGGATTTTATTCCGAGTTAGACTTTTATTCTGCATAGAACATGTTTTCCGAATAGGAGGTTTTCCGAATAGGACCTTTTTCCACATAAGGGTATTTTTCCGAATAGGAGATTGTTTTCCGAATAGGGTCATTTTTCCGCATAGATTTGTTTTTCCGAATAGGATTTTATTCCTAGTTAGACTTTTATTCCGCATAGAACATGTTTTCCGAATAGGAGGTTTTCCGAATAGGACCTTTTTCCGCATAAGGGTATTTTTCCGAATAGGAGATTTTTTTCCGAATAGGACCTTTTTCCCCATAAGGAATTGATTCCGCATAGAGAACCTTTATTCCGAATTACATCTTTTTCCGAATAGGACTTTTATAGCAATTTATTCCGATTAGAGTATTTTCAGTTAGGGTATTTTTCCAGTACTGTTTGATTTAATTTCTTATTCAAGTTTTACTTTTTAATTGTTTTAAGTGTAAATCTTTATTACTTTATTCTTTTCCCTGTTTTAGTAAAATAGAAAACCAAAACCACTTTTTGTCACCAAGAACAAATCATTCCACTTAGAACTGAGATCAATTCGAGAGGATTCCGAGAAACGAACTTTCATCATAGAAAATATCTTGTATTAAATGGCGCCGCTGCCGGATCTTCTCGTTAAGATCAAAAGTTTTTTGTGAGAACTTGGATTTTGGGATCCGTTCCCCGTGAACGTTACTTTTTCACGAAAATTTTCAAAAACAACTAAAAAATATAAAATTTTCAAAAATTAAAAAAAAAAAAATTAAAAAACCATAAAAACCAAAAATATTTTGCTTTGTTTTTCTTTGTTCATTCTTTTGCAGGTGTATGCGCACTCGATCCACGTCTTATCAAGAGCCCGAGCCTCTCGATAACTTAGACATGGCCGGTGTACACAACAACAACAACATACCACCTCCAAACAACAATAATAATAACAACAACCCGCCTTTCAACAACATGAATAACAACAACAATGAGCCCCTTCCAGATAATCGCCCGATGATTGAATTGCTGCAAGCTCATGTAGATGGCAACACGGATCCAATTGTCATACCTCCAATTGCCGCCAACAACTTTGAGCTAAAATCAGGCTTTATCCAGATGGTCTCCGCTCAACCATTCTTGGGACGTACCATTGATGACCCACACGACCATATCAAGAGATTTTTGCAACTCACCAACACGGTCAAGTTCAATGGTGTTCCACAAGAGGTTATCAGGTTACAACTTTTTCCCTTTTCTTTAGAGGGACAAGCCCGACATTGGCTTGCTAAGGAACCGCCACAGAGTATTCTCTCGTGGACGGATTTGGAAACAAAGTTTATCAATTACTTTTTTCCACCCTCTCGTACTACCGCTTTGCGGAATGAAATCATAAATTTTGAACAAAAGTACGATGAGTCGTTCAGTGAATCTTGGGATCGTTTTAAAGATCTTTTAAGAAAATGCCCACAACATGGTTTTACCAAAGTACATCAAATTAATACTTTTTACAATGGTTTAAGCATGAGTGACCAAGATTCACTAAACAGTGCCTCGGGGGGTAATCTATTGGCTAAGACTTCCAATGCTGCTTGGGATATCATTGAGAATAAATCTCGTGTGCAAACCAAGAGTGTTCAGACCAATTTCGCTAGTGCTAGCACTAATGACAGCGACAAGCGATTGGACAAAATCACCACGCTTCTTGAATCGCTTGTCACCCATACCGTCAACAACAACAGCAACAACGCTAAAAACGCTCAAGTTAACGCTGTCAGCCAACCTTGTGAGATATGCGGTGGTCCTCACTCTTACACCACTTGTACTGCCACCCAAGACTACCCTGCTGAGAATGTGAACGCAGCCTATGGCACCTATCCTCAACCTGCTTATCAAGCTAGACCTCAAGGTGACCGTAATTTGCTTAGCTACCGCTCTAACAATTATCTTTCCCCACCTGGTTTTCCCCCAAACAACCCAAACCAACAACAAAACCTCAATCGCCCTCCTCAACAACAACAACAGCCTCGACAACCATACATACCTCCTCACAAGCAGCAACAACCACCTCAACGTAACAACCAAGTTTACCAACAACCTGGTTATCAACCACCCGCATACAATGCTCCTCCAAACCAACCCACTGCATTACACCAGGAGGTTGCAACCTACATGAGGACAAATGATGTGATCGTGGAAAATCTCCAACAGGAAGTGCGAAACTTGAAAGCAGACTTGGTCAAGCAAGGAAACGATTTGAGAGCCGACATGAGAAACACGTTGGATAGCCAAACTAATGATCTGAGGAACATGATAGCTAGTTTCTTCCAAGGTAATCAACCCTCTCCTTCGGGTACTCTTCCGAGTAATACCGTTGCGAATCCAAGAGGGGATATGAAAGCAATCACCACTCGAACTGGCAAAGGTACCATGGAACCCGAGCTTCCTATACCTCCACCGGTGGTTGTGACTAAGGAGAACGAGTCACCTGCTCCTATTCCTCATCCTTCTACTTCCCCAATTTCTCCACCTCTTCCTTCTACCCCTCCTCCACCCAAGGATGTGAGTGATCCTATTCTCCCAAAGCCTTAATCTTCTTCCAATATACCTTATCCATCTAGGTTGAGGAAAGAGAAGCTTAAAAGCAAGGACGATATTCAGGTTTCTAACTTTCTTAAAATGTTTAAACAACTGAATTTCAATATCTCCTTGCTGAGGCTCTCGCTCACATGCCTAAATATGCGAAAATGTTTAAAGATCTTCTGAGCGACAAGGAAAAGCTCCTCGATATTACCAACACCCAACTTAATGAGAATTGCTCTGCAGTGCTCTTAAGGAAATTGCCAACCAAGCTTGGTGATCCGGGTCGTTTCTTAATTCCTTGCAATTTCCCGGGAGTAGAGAATCGCATGGCCCTAGCCGATCTAGGTGCCAGTATTAATCTCATACCTCTAAGTGTTTGGAAGCAATTATCTCTCCCTGAGCTAGTCCCCACCAAAATGACTTTGGAATTGGCTAACCGTACGGTTGCTTATCCAGTGGGGATAGCCGAAGACGTCATTGTAGGAGTCGACAAATTCACTTTTCCTGCTGATTTTGTTGTCGTCGACTATGAGATGGACCCTCGTGTGGCACTAATTGTTGGTCGTCCATTCTTGAGGACCGGTCGCACTCTCATCGATGTTGAAGCCGGTGAGCTTATCATGAGAGTGGGTGACGATAAAGTAGTCTTCAACATGGGAAAGTTGTCTAAACAGCCTTATTCATATGAGAGTGTTAATTGTATTGACGTTCTTGATGAGGCTTGTGAAGAACACTTTAATGATGCTTGCAAAAGTATTCCTACCTCTCTTCCTAAAGTTGAGACCGTGTCCTCTATTGATTCCTCGTTGTCTCTATTTGGAGATAGTGATTTATTTTGGAACAATCTTGAAGATATCATGGGAGATGCGAATTTAGCTACTAATGATTCTCCCACTGATGGGGATGAAGACATGAATTTCTTTGACAATCTTCTCAACGAAGACAATCCTTCTCCTCCATCTCCCACGGTTATTGCTATCGATACTCCGACTTCGAATACGCCTCCCGTCGAAAATCCTCCGGATTTAGAGCTTAAGGAGTTGCCGCCCCATCTTGAATATGTATTCCTTGAAGAAGAGAAGAAGTCGCCAGTCATCATTGCTAAGGACCTAAAGGAAGAAGAAAAATCCCGACTTATCAACGTGTTGAAAGATCATAAGAAGGCTATTGCTTGGAAGATTTCTGATATTCGTGGAATTGATCCTAACTTCTGCACACACAAAATTCTCATGGAGGACGACTTTAAGCCCACAATTCAAAGCCAACGAAGGGTGAATCCAAAAATCCATGAAGTCATCAAAACAGAGGTTATCAAACTTCTTGATGCGGGTATGATTTACCCTATTTCGGATTCACCATGGGTTAGTCCAATCCATTGTGTGCCCAAGAAGGGCAGAATAACCGTTGTTCCCAATGAACACAACGAGTTGATTTCCACTCGTCTCGTTACTGGGTGGAGAGTTTGTATAGACTACCACAAACTCAATGATGCCACGAGAAAGGATCATTTCCCTCTACCTTTTATGGACCAAATGCTTGAACGATTAGCAGGTAATGAATATTACTGCTTTCTTGATGGTTTCTCGGGTTATTTCCAAATACCCATCGATCCCCAAGATCAAGAGAAGACTACATTCACTTGTCCCTATGGCACTTTTGCTTACAAAAGAATGCCTTTTGGCTTATGCAACGCCCCCGGGACTTTCCAAAGGTGCATGTTAGCTATCTTCCATGACATGGTTGAACAAACCATGGAAGTCTTCATGGATGATTTCTCGGTCTTCGGGGATTCCTTCTCTTCTTGCCTTGCCAATTTGGAACGTATGCTTAAACGGTGCGAAGACACTCGCCTTGTTCTGAATTGGGAAAAATGCCATTTTATGGTAAAAGAAGGCATCGTGCTGGGACACAAGATTTCCAAAGCCGGTCTTGAAGTAGACCGTGCTAAAGTCGATGTTATCGCCAAGTTGCCTCCACCTTCAACTGTGAAGGGTGTGAGAAGTTTTCTGGGTCATGCGGGCTTCTACCGTCGATTCATCAAAGATTTTTCTTAAATCACTCGCCCAATGACCCACCTCTTGGAAAAAGATACTCCTTTCATCTTTTCCAAAGAGTGTCTTGAAGCCTTCAACTCGCTTAAGGATAAGCTAACTAAGGCACCCGTCTTGGTTACCCCTAATTGGGAACTTCCCTTTGAGTTGATGTGCGATGCTAGTGATTTTGCTATTGGAGCGGTTCTGGGACAAAGAGTGAACAAACACTTCCAACCAATCCATTACGCTAGCAAGACAATGACGGGGGCACAATTGCATTATACGACAACCGAAAAAGAGCTTTTAGCTGTTGTCTATGCTTTTGAAAAATTCCGCCCCTATCTTGTCCTTTCTACAACAATCGTGTATACCGATCATTCCGCGCTGAAGTACTTGTTGACAAAGCAAGATTCCAAACCAAGACTTCTTCGCTGGGTTTTGCTGCTCCAGGAATTTAAAATCGAAATTCGCGATAAAAAAGGAGCAGAAAACTTAGCCGCGGATCATCTCAGCAGACTTGGGGATCCTTACCAAGGGGATCATCCAAATAAAGAAATCAATGATTCTTTTCCCTTGGAGACCTTAATGTCTATAAACTCGAATTCTGATGCTACCCCGTGGTTTGCGGACTTTGCAAATTACTTAGCGGGTGGAATTCTCAAGGAAGGGTTGACGTCCCAACAAAAGAAAAAGTTTTTCACCGACATTAAGACTTACTTTTGGGACGACCCTTACCTATTCAAACAATGTTCCGACCTGATTATCCGCCGATGTGTTGATGGACCGGCAGCTATGAAAATCCTTGATGCTTGCCACAAAGGACCCACCGGTGGTCACTTTGGTCCCAACTACACCGCCAAAAAAGTGTTTGATTCGGGATTTTATTGGCCCACCATCTATCGTGACACTCACGATATGGTTAAACGATGTGATGCTTGCCAGAAACAAGGCAAGATCACACATAAAGATGAGATGCCTCAAAATTTCATTCAAGAGTGTGAAATCTTTGATGTTTGGGTTATCGACTTTATGGGGCCATTCCCTTCTTCTAAAGGAAACAAATACATCCTTGTAGCCGTTGACTACGTCTCCAAATGGGTCGAAGCCAAAGCTTTACCTACTAATGACGCAAGGGTGGTTTGTAACTTTTTGAAAGCTCTTTTCGCTAGATTCGGTGTGCCTCGTGCTATTATTAGTGATCGTGGGACTCATTTTTGCAATGACCAATTCACAAGAGTCATGGCTAAGTACGGTGTAAATCATCGTCTTTCCACAGCCTACCACCCACAAACTAATGGCCAGGCCGAAATATCCAACCGAGGACTTAAGCGAATTCTTGAAAGGACCGTGGGAGAGCATCGTGCCTCATGGGCTGATAAACTTGATGATGCTTTGTGGGCTTTCCGTACTGCTTACAAGACCCCGATCGGCTGTACGCCTTATCGTCTTGTGTACGGGAAAGCGTGCCACCTCCCATTGAGTTGGAACACAAGGCTTATTGGGCCTTGAAGTGGGCTAATTTTGATATTAACAAAGCCGGTGACCTACGCAAGATCCAACTCAATGAGCTGAATGAACTTCGGAATGAGGCTTATGAAAATTCTTTGATCTATAAGGAAAGAACTAAGCTCATTCACGACTCCAAGATCAAGAACCGAGAGTTCCATGTTGGAGACAAAGTCTTACTTTTTAACTCTCGGTTGAAAATATTTTCGGGCAAGCTGAAATCTCATTGGTCTGGCCCATTCACCATTGCCCAAATTTTTCCATATGGTACTCTCGAGCTCGCTCAACCTAATGGACCGAATTTTAAGGTGAATGGCCAACGAGTGAAGTTGTACTTTGGTGAGGACATCTCTCATGAGATGATTCCATCCCTCACCATGTTCCCCATGAACTAATTTTGGGTCAAGTCAGGCTCGTGACTCGGTTATAAAAAACAAGCGCTCCTCGGGAGGCAGCCCGAGTATCTATCCTTTTATGTTTTCACCCCCTAAGTGTAGGGGAGGACCTATTTTGGTTGTTTGTGTGGTGATGTGATTACAGGGATAATTGCACTCTTGGAATCTTTGAAGAACCGTGCTCCCGTGTTTTCCGAAATCCGGTTCTATCTCTCAACTATCGTGACTCAATTTTCTTCATAATTGATCACTTTTGTCGTCTCTTCCTTAACTTGATTTAACCAACGTGCACAATGTCATAAGTGTAGGGGAGACTTTTCCCACATGCTTAAACATTGAGGACAATGTTTATCTTAAGTGTAGGGGGACTTCTATCGAAGTTTTAAGTTGACTTTTCCATGAAAATGCCTTCACTAAACCGGAAAATCATCTTTTTCAACATTTTTCAAATTTTTTATTAACTTTGGCCATTTAGTCGTAATTTTTAAATTTTTATCGTTGCTTTCATATGTATATATCCCGCAATAAATTCAAAAATATTAATAAAGTGGTGTAGCTAGTTTAGAAATCTTTGACATATTAGGCCCGTTGTGTTTATTTTGACTCAACCCGAATAGACTTATCCAAGTTTATTCTAGCTAGTATCCTTAACCATGTAGACCTTAATTGGTTTATTAGGCTAAGCATCCAAGAGTCTCATTACTTGAGATTTTAAATTGTGGATGACGAGAAATGATAGAGTCAATTATAAGTCGGTATTCTTGCACAAGCTCACTTGGTGTAATTATTTGCCTATTCTCCCATCACTTGCTAATAATTTATCTGCAATATGTAAGGTCGTACGATTTGAAAAGTTACTTAGCTTCAAGCCCAAGATCGTTTAAAAGTTGCTCGGTAATGATAAGAGTTCATAGCCAAGGCATAACTTATGAAGCGGGGCGCGAAGATTGGCGAGTCCGAAAAGGCCCTAACAAGGCATGAGGATTCAATTTTATTGCTGAAGATCCAAAGTGATGTGAAAAGCATTATTCCTAAAATCAATATGAAGGATCAAGACTCACGACGAAAAGCAATCAACTCCCATAAAGATCATGGAGAAGTCTATCCAAAAAGACCCTAACAAGGTATGAGGATAAATAGATCCAATTCCGAAAAGGAGGCGGATCGTTGTATCTCAAAATCCCAATTAGAGATTGAAGAAATAATCATGAAGTCGTGGTCAACAAAGTTGGAGTACCCCTCAAAAGTCTCCAAGTGAAGAAACTCTATTATGATGAGAAGACCATTATCTCAAGAACGTCTCTCGAAGATATGAAGTATGAAGTACATGCCAAATATCGGCCCGAGAAAGGTCTCAAATCGTGAACCGAGTTATGCCAAGATATGAACTTTTTGATATCCCGAGAAGCAGTTTTAAGAGATTTTGTCCTTTAGCTAACTATTGATCAAATCGTCCGCTTTTGCTTTCAGCCTAAATAAACTATCGAAATAAGTCTCAAAAATGCATCTTCATGATCATTCTAAGACCAAAAATAAAATATAAGAGATACACCTAGGAATAAGGGAGTTTAAGCATTTAATTAAGCCATGTGTGTAAGTGTTTGAATTGCTAACTTATAATAACAATGATCTCGTTTTTAAGCTTAGTTTGGGGAACGTGAAACTTGAGGGTGATAAATCTTCGCAGCACCAAAGCCCTAATGTAAGTCTTTGATTTCTTTGCAAGTTATTTCTTTCCTTTTGTTTATCTTAAAGTTTTAATTTCTCTTAGTATTTTGATTTTTATTTAGTAGTATTTGAATAAGGCCAAGGTTGATTGATTATGAGAAAAGTGTAAAATTGCTTTATCACTAAGCATTGCATGAGGGCATGGCAATGGTTAAGTGTAGGGGATTTGATCGGTGTGTAAACACCCATCCTTTTACCACTTAATTCTGGCTAAAACAAGACCAAAACACGTATTTAATATCATTTGTTTGGAATTATGCGTGGTTTTTGTGTTTATTGTGTTTTCAGAGCTAACCGGATGAATATTAAAGAAAACATGGGATTGCACGGGTTTTATCAAGGAAAAAGACTCAAGACAGAGTTTATTGTCCAAGAGATGCAAAAGATTTGAAGTCACTGGGCCTATTTGAAGATTTATCGAAGAAAAGGACCAAAGACGGAAGATTTACATAAATCGAAGAAACTCAAGTCTATTAAACGAAGAAATTAAAAGACGAGTTGAATTTAATCGAGGACAAATCCCGAATCAGAATCGAAAACGTCAACTTTTCTGAAAAGACGAGAAGACAAGAAGAAAGGGAGAAAGCCCACTCACCAACCAACCACTAGGACTATATATAGTTTCTTCCTTCACATTTTTAGGGAGTTAGCTTTCATTTTTCTTTTTCCAGTCTCTTTGGTTCGTATCTTCACCAACACCATTAGGGTGTTTGGTGATTTTTCATTTTTCCTTCAATCTTGTAAGTTTCAATCATTACTCTTGTTTACTTTTACATTAATCTTTCAATTCCAATCTTTTTATCCATCTTGTTCTTCATCATCTTTTTATTGCAAGTTCTTAAGTTTTTATTTGGTTCAAGTTTGATCTTAAAAAGTTGTTGATTTAGTGTTTTTATTGTTGGGATTTATTACTTATGGTATTTAGATGATTATTGGTTAATTTGGTAAAACCTTTTTGCGTATTCATCTTGATTTTAGATTCAAACCGTGTCTCCTGTTCTTGCGTTACTGCTACTGTTCTTCATTGCCAGATTTATTCCGAATAGTGATTTGCTTAAGTCTCTTACTCGGAATGCTCAGAAATTCCGAATAGCCTGTCCATTTTTTACCCTTGTTCGGAATATTTTATATATTCCGAATTGAATTTATTCCGCATAGGGAATTCTTTCCGCTTAAGCCAGTTTTTCCGAATAGGGTCAGCTTTCCGAATAGGGTCATTTTTCCGCATAGATTTGTTTTTCCGAATAGGATTTTATTCCGAGTTAGACTTTTATTCCGCATAGAACATGTTTTCCGAATAGGAGGTTTTCCGAATAGGACCTTTTTCCGCATAAGGGTATTTTTCCGAATAGGGGATTGTTTTCCGAATAGGGTCATTTTTCCGCATAGATTTGTTTTTCCGAATAGGATTTTATTCCGAGTTAGACTTTTATTCCGCATAGAACATGTTTTCCGAATAGGAGGTTTTCCGAATAGGACCTTTTTCCGAATAAGGGTATTTTTCCGAATAGGAGATTGTTTTCCGAATAGGACCTTTTTTCCGCATAAGAAATTGATTCCGCATAGAGAACCTTTATTCCGAATTACATCTTTTTCCGAATAGGACTTTTATAGCAATTTATTCCGATTATAGTATTTTCAGTTAGGGCATTTTTCCAGTACTGTTTGATTTAATTTCTTATTCAAGTTTTACTTTTTAATTGTTTTAAGTGTAAATCTTTATTACTTTATTCTTTTCCCTGTTTTAGTAAAATAGAAAACCAAAACCACTTTTTGTCACCAAGAACAAATCATTCCACTTAGAACTGAGATCAATTCGAGAGGATTCCGAGAAACGAAATTTCATCATAGAAAATATCTTGTATTACCAAGGCATAACTTATTGAAGCGGGATGCGAAGATTGGCGAGTCCGAAAAGGCCCTTACAAGGCATGAGGGCTATATTTTGTTGCTAAAGATCCAAAGTGATGTGAAGAATCATTTATCGAAAATCAATATGAAGGATCGAGACACACGACGAAAAGAAAAAACTCTCCAAAAGTCATGGAGAAGTGTATCCTAAAAGACCCTAGCAAGGTATGAGGATAAATAGATCCAAGTCATAAAAGGAGGCGGATCGTTGTATATCAAAGTCCAAAATAAAGATTGGAGAAAAATGAAGAAGTCGTGGTCCAAGTATGAATCTCTCAAAACTTCAAGTGAAGAAATTCCTATATGAAGAGAAGACCATAATTTCATGAACGTCTCTCAAGGTTTGAAGTATGAAGTCGCTTCCAAATATCGGTCCGAGAAAGGTCTCAAATCACGAAGCGAGTTATGCCAAGATATGAACTTTATGAGGTCTCGAGAAGCAGTTTTAAAAGATTTTGTCCTTTAGCTAACTATTGATTAAATCGTGCACTTTATTTTCGGACTAAATAACTATCGAAATAAGTCAACAATGCATCCTCGTGATCATTCAAGACAAAAATAAAATATAAGAGATACCCCTAGGAATAAGGGAGTCTAAGTGAGTAATTGGCCCACATGAGTTCGTGTTAGTTTACTAACTCATAATAACAATGATCTCGTTTTTAAGCTTGGTTTGGAGAAAGTGAAAACTTGAGGATGATGATTATTCATGACATTTCCAAAACCCAAGGTATGCTTTTTGATTTCTTTATTTTGAATGTCTTTAATTTTCTATCTCTTTAATAAAGGCCAACGTGGATTAATTATGATGAAAAATGAAATCTTGCTTTGTAACTAATGCATTGCATGAGGACATTGCAATGGTCAAGTGTAGGGGATTTGATAGGTGTGTAAACACCCATCCTTTTTACCACTTAATTACAATAATAACCGAGCCAAAACGTGTATTTTATGTCTTTTATCTCGGAATTATGCGTGGTTTGTGTTTTTGTTGTGATTTAGGACGAAATTGTGAAAAGTGGAGAAAACACGGCCATTTACGGGCTTTTATTGAAGAAAAAGATGAAAGATGTAGTCAAGAAGTCAAGAGTGCAAAAAGAACGGAAGTCTAAGACCAATTCTGAAGATTTATCGAAGAAAAAGTCAAAAGACGGAAGTTTACCAAAAGCCGAAGAACTCGAGTCTTATTTATTGAAGAATTAAAAGGCGAGTTTAAAGAAATCCCGATCCAAAAGTCCTTAAAGTCTAAGATTAACAAAATACTAAGAAGGAAGGACTTAATGGTGCAATTAACAAGAAAGGAAGGAGGGGAGAAAGCTTCCCCTAACCATCTCCCTAATCTCCTATAAATACTTCTCATTTTCATTTCATTAGTTTTGTTGGCTAAGGTGACAATTAGTCTTCCACCTTTACTTTTATGCACATTTAATTACTTGCACATTTATTTTATTGCACCTTTAATTACCTTGTCTTGCACCTTAATTTTCAAGTAAGTTAAATTTATCTTTATTGCACCTTTACTTTACTTGTTTTTATCTCTCATTCTACCTTTCTTTATTGCTTGATCTTTATGTTTATGTGTTCATCATCTTGCTTATTTGATTAAAGATTGTACTTTTATGCTTTTGATTGTGTTAGATCATTTATTTTCATAGCTTATTTGTGCTTATTTTCAAGTTTATAAAGTTTTTATAAAAGTTATTTTTATATAAAAGTTGTTTTTCGTAAAGCTTATTCATTCCGTGTTTTAAAAGTCTTTAAATTTCAGTTTAGTAGCTTAGTTTTATACGGTTTGTTTTAGGATTTTCGTGGTGTGCTTATTAGAGTTTTAGCTTATTTTTCTAGCTTAATTTGTGCTTTTTCCTCCGTATTCCGATCTTACAAATCAGAAAAGGGTTTTGTATTCCGACGGGGATTCCGATCTCCCCATCGGAAAAGGGTTTGTCACATTCTGATTGGGGTGTCTAGGGT
Source organism: Glebionis coronaria (assembly GCA_025667525.1). Taxonomy (NCBI): domain Eukaryota; kingdom Viridiplantae; phylum Streptophyta; class Magnoliopsida; order Asterales; family Asteraceae; genus Glebionis; species Glebionis coronaria. Next base: position 286,562 of record JANFOE010000621.1, on the reverse strand, counting down.
TATTCCGATCTGAAAAGTGACAGCATTCCGATCAGAACTATACTCTTCATTCCGATCTTGGGGTAAATCCACATTCCGATGAGATCTCCCGAGGCTACATTCCAATAGTTGGTTCCGATCAGCATTCCGATCAAGAGGTGAGTATCATTCCGATCTGGAGTTAGGTTCATATTCCGATCAGAGGTGTTCGTTTGGATATTCCGATCAGGTAAGTGACAGTTATTCCGATCAGAGGTTTCCGATCTACATTCCGATCAGGGTAGGTAATTCAACATTCCGATTGGGCACGTTGTGCATATTCTGACGAGGTACATTCCGATCAGATTCTGATCGGAATATATTCCGATTGGGTTATTTTCCATGTTTTGTCTTGTTTAATTTTTACATTCTCATTTTAATTCTTGTCTAATTTTAATTTCCGTCACGCTTTTAATTTTTGTCATTTTATTATTTTACTTTTCAATGTTTTTTTTAATATCGCACCATTTAATTTTAATTAGTCTTAAATTTAATTTCTCGCCATTTTACTTCAACGATATTTACTTTTAAGTCTTTGCACATTTTTATTTAAAATCAACCAAAAATATTTGTTTCACCAAGAACAGTAGAGTCACATAGAGAACCTAGATCAATTCGATTAGACACACATCAACGAATCTTTTTAATTAGGTAAAAACCGAGTTATCAGAAACACTATATAAACACCCCAAAAACAAAGAGAAACATATCCATCTCATATATATCTCATTCTATCATAAACTTCCATTGGAGAAGAGGGAATTATGTGAGGATCTTTGGATCCAATGTTCAAAACACTCTTCTAATCTATGTTGAACCACCATATCACCACCACCATCATAACCCACGAATTTACCACCTTCTTTGTGCATATTCAGTAGCATTTAGATGTTGGTTAATCATGGAATCATTAGTTTTGGATTTATGATTGTTGTAATCATAATATTGAATTTGGTACTTTGTAATCAAACCACTCGCATAAATGGATTGGGTACATTTCTTTACTGATCAAATTGATATGTTTCTATGTTTATTGATGATTGTGATTGTGATTATTGATTTGATTATAATAGCTTCGCAGGGGCGAAGTACGGTGCATAATTAGGTTTGTGTGGCGCACTTTTTCCCTGGTTCATGATTATAAGTGTGATTTAGATGCTCTTGTATTATATGTTATTATGTAAGACCATTGTTATATGTTGGATTCATCCATGATCATTGACTAATACTCATGGCAATGGATGAGTTTCATGTCATCTAATAAATGAATCTTGTTAATCACTTTTGTAACGATTAGTGGACTAAAACATATACCAACTCTTGCATAATCTCATGTACTACCTTAGTTATCGAAATCAAGCATAAACCATTCTTAATGTTGTTGTATGACAAAGAAACCGGATTCTTGTCATATCAACTAGATGTTGCATGCACGACTAATAATCGGTATGTTGTCTTACATTGTTTATGTGCTTATATTTCATCTTAGCTATATATCATTTCTATGTTCTTTGAATCATCATTTGGATAAGCTTAAGTCTTTAGAACTTGTGACACTCTAAAGATAATTGTTTTAACTTGTTAACACCAATCCCGTGGATCGACCTGGACTTACCTTTAGACTATGCTATACACGAAAGGGTATACTTGCCCGTGTTGTGTTTTTAGTCCCTTGTTTGGTAATAATCTTGTAATATAAATTAAAACTAGCTTTCGCAACATCATGCTTTTGTCCCTTTGTTTAAGACTTGTGAAACACACATCAACGTATCCTTATAGAACACGACTCACTTACGACATGTGCGCCTTGCTTTTGGTAATTTTACCTAATATTGTTTTTGAGATTTCAACTATTTTGATTGTGAATTTTGTTGGTGATACTTGAATAAATGATTTATAAGTGTCTTCATTGAAATGGATTGGGACGCCTCTACATTTGAATAACGAGGTTATCAATCGCTGAACCATAAGGTTATAAATTTTTATTTACATGGATTAGGACACTTTTTGATGTAAATAATGATTTATAAATAAGTGGGCTTAATTGCATTCAACATGTCTCTATATTTATACTGTTATTTTGATATTCCAGTTATGGAATGTGTTCATTTTGAGTCACGGTTCGTCCATACGGTTTAATCGCTATTCTGTCCTTTTATCATTGTCATTATTGCGTTTGACGAACGATTTCTCAAATATCATTTGACTCGTGAGTTGTTGCACGGAGTTTTCCGAATGAAAATAGACCGACGTGAGCTAAACCAGTTAACTATAGTGAACCATGTATCGACTTTTTTGAGTAGACAACTTGCTAGATTCTTCACTTCTAATTGCCCTTAAATTGTTCTATGAACTGCTACCGCCTTATCAGATTGACGTGTCAAACCTTTCAAATACATTCTAGCTTTACCTATTCCTTTCCGATATTATGGACACTTCTCAACCTATTAACAACGATCGAGTTTCGAGGACGAAACTCAAAATGACACGTGGATGATGTAACACCCGAAAATTTTTCGTAATTTAAATAATAATAAATTATATTTTGAAATCATTATTGAGCCTTACCAAACTTGTTGGATTTGAAAACGGGATATATTTTGCAAAATCTGGAAAAAATAAAAAAATCGTACAGTCTGCGTATAAAAAATTAAATGAAAATTAAACCTTTATATTTATTATCACATAATCATAAATAACAAATAACAAAATCACATTGGATTCCCATTTTTTCCCTCACCAACACCTCTAACAAAAAATTGATCACTTTTGAAATTCAAAACCTTCAACAAAGTTACTACAACTTGAGTAGTGCCATGTCCTAAGCCTCCACCCTATTGGCAGATCATTTTGGTCCCCTCCTCACACAAAACATGTTCTCCTACTCTCTATTATATTCATATTTAACTCTATTTCCCATAAACACCAACACACAATGTATTCTCTCTAGCTCTTGAAACATTTAGATGAGGCACAAACACAACATTCATCCTCCATTTTTGTACCTTGAAAACTTCATTTTTACCATAAAGCTTCACTATTCCCTCCGTCTTCACATAAAATAAAAACTTCCAGAGAGAGAGAGAGTGAGTGAGGTCAGAGATGGAGAGTGACTTGCTACTTTAATAAAACCTTTGACATAGGTCTTGTGCCTTTCTTGGCCGACATGACTTGTCACCAAAATCAGCCATACTTCATGCGTGAAATACAGTACTGTATGAGTTATCTTATTATTTGAGTATAAATTTTTTTTTGGGATATATTTTTAAAAAGAACTCTATCAAATATTAATATGTAACTTAAATCTGTTTAGTCGAGTTTGTCATTTAGCGAGAAAGAGGCTCTGAGAGGTAGAGTTACGAGTCGGGTTTAGTAGCATGCTTTGAGAGGTTTAATATAACACCCCACTTAGATAAGTGCACCGTTACGTGTATTTATGGTGTGTCATCAAAGCATATAAGGTAAATGTCCTAAAACATTAACTGACCATAAAGAAAATACCAGAATCAAACATCAGTAATCTAAACATAAGCCCAAAACATGGAAAGTAAAATACTGAAAGAAAGGACTGAACAATGTCCAAACATGCAAACAAATGAATGAAGTACATAAAGTAAAGAAGTATGGATACCTTCCATCCAATGCATGTACGCTCAGTATGCTAAGAGTGTCCCGGTGTACCTGTCGTTAGAACATGAAAGGAACTACGGCTGAGCATAACGTCCAGTGAACGGATATAAAAGCATGATAAGAATGTACTGAAATGAAACGGGTAACAAATACTGAAGCTATAAAACTGATATGTAAATTTTAGCGGAAAACTGTGTATAATTTGAAAAGTCTGATTTATAAGTAGTAAAGCAAAACTATTATCTGTTAAGTCTAAAAACATGCATTTACTGTATTTTAATTGCCAAGAGCTTATATAGGTCATGTGTTGTAACAACGTCTACATGAATACATAGAGGGTGACCTCGTCATGCTGTAGAGGGGTGACCTCTAAATAAGGTGCTGGGTGGAGGGATCAACTCCAATGTGAAGGATGTAGAGCACACATCACATTCACTTGATAAGCTGTAACTGATAACCTAGGATGCATCCATACGCCCTGCATATAATACTGATAAATGGACAAGCTGAAATAAAAGGGACGCTGCGAGAAATCATTCCCCCGTAGAGGAGTCATGACACCGGTTCCTCAAGTGTCATGGTTACGGTACCTCCGTAACTAGTACATAACTGGTCATGCTTGTGTATAAAGCTCATGCAAATTTAACATAGTTATTAAAATAATTACTGATAAAACTTAGAACATATACTGGGGAAAACATTTGGCTGAAGACGGGGAATCCTAATCATGCATAGAAAGGAGGTCCTTACTGAAGGACGGGAAATTCGTACCTCGTGTCCAGTAAGGAAATAATAATGAAAGATGAAGGATCTACTCCGACTTCACGAATACTACATAAATAAGGGACGTGAATGAGTTGTCTGATTACTGTCTATGATTACTGTTCTTAATTCATTTTGCGTATTCTCGTATTATTTTACTGGTTACGTATAAACTGATTAATATGATTGTCTGGTGTATTTCTAATGAATTCATCTGTTCTTTACTATTTATTGAATAACGTATATCCTGTATTTCTGATTACTGTATATTATATTGTATCTGATTATGGTATTTTACTATATTGTGGTATTATAATATTACTATAAATAGTAACCTGCCAAAAATAGAAAGTTTCCTAATTTAGAAAAGTTTCCAATTAGTTTCAACGCGGATTAAATCATTTAACAATAACATACCTTTTTCATTTATAAAATAAATTAAACATTATTTATTTAATATACAATTAAAATCAAATAACATTTGTAATGCTTATTATTAAGGTATAGAATTTTTAAATAGAATAAATGATTTAATATTTATAAAACATTATTTTAAAAATTCTTATCGTACTTAAACCCGACAACCCGAGTCAAAGGCTCCCGAGACATATTTTATCGGTCAACCGTGAACCAAAACCCACAGCAGCCACCCGACCTAGGGTCGTGGCCCCCTTGTTGTTGACTTCGAACAGTAGCCACTGGCCTAGTGCCAGTTGCTACTGTTCTTCCCTTATTCCCACTGTTTTTGGTGTTAAGGTTCCCACTACATTGTTATAAATTCCCACCGTTAGTTATAAGTTCCCACTGTTTTCTGACTAAGACCCACCAAGAGTTGTAAACTCTCGGTTGTCACTGCTGTAAAACCAAACACCCCTGATTATCTTGTCTACTCACTGCTTATGTTAAACCAAACACCCCTTTAATACTCGTTGCCCCTGTTTAGGGTTTTTCATGGCTGGCAAACAGAAAAGACCACCAAGACCCTAAGATCTCGGCTGTGTATACTCAAAACCCACCGAGAGCTTTATGCACTCGATTTTCGTGATAAAACCCCAACCCGACTGATTGTTAATGCTTATTACATGTATATGATATTAATAATCATTTTTTTCTTGACTAACCATGTATTCAAGGTAAAACACGAAAAGGGAAGGAAAAGAAATACCAATTTCACGTGATTAAGGATGAACACATAAATCAAAACAACTGTAGGATCAAAAGTATTTTCCCTCCTTGGTTTTATGTCTTCAGCCGTCGGCCACTCAAGACACAGCAACCCTAATTCCTTTTTGTTTTGCGTTATGATAAAATGGAATGAATTTTTTTTTTTTGCTTTCCCTTTGCTAATTTAAAATCAGACTGGGCTTAAACCCAATGCCTTTGTTCCTTGTTTAGCCGCCGGCTTCAACACATAAAAATGTGTGTCTTTTATATTTCGACACCTTTAACTATCGTGTAACTTGTATTTATTCCTCGTGTTTCAATTTTCTGAAGCGTAGTTTTTTTTAATAGTAATACTTATGTAATACTTACGTAATCTTTTCTGACATCTATTAATTATTTTTCTGAAATAATTACTTTTGTAACATTTAATTAAAGCTGGGACTGCGTATATTTAGTATTCATGGATTTTTAAAAGGGTTGATATCTGAATAGCCAAAATTAATTATTTTTCTGAATAATTAATCACATAACGTTATAAATAAAACGGAGGCGGTGTCAAATAAATGTTCTTGGATTTTAAATGCGGGTTTTACAACTCTTCCCTTCTGAAAAAATAATTCGTCCTCGAATTAGAGATACGATAATGCTGCGGGTTTTACATTTGAAGTGGTTAAATTAAAAATAGTCGAAAGGCTGTCAACTTCTTTTTAGTAAATTCGAAAGATATTTTAGTTAAGTTAAAATGGTAAACGTAAATGTAACGCCGAAAGGCTGGCGAACTTTTCTTGAGTCGAGACGATAATTTTCTTACTTTGAAGTTTGGTCGAGTATTACACCAACAAATGTTTTGAGCATATATCATTAAATCGTGGTAAAGGGTGACATGTGTGTGTGACGTGAATGCACTTTTTCATTCTTTGATTGTAACCTAATCTAGCCTTATATACTTAGGTTGCGTCTTGCGTGAGTCGCTTTTGTGATTTTCATATTGTTGTTGTAATATCTTTGCATTACTAAGGTGAGTTCATACCCCCTCTTTCTATGTTTGAAATCGATTTATAAATATTTTAAATCTCTTTTGGGGGTGATGCATGCTTGTTGATATCAAATATGTGTTTATACGTTTTGCTGATTGTTTGTGATACATATGTGGTTATACTTTTCAAGTATTTTTTTTTTTGAACGGCAGTTTGGTGCAGCGGAGTATCTTGCGTGCCACCGAGGCACCAAGTCTCTCAACCCGAGTTCGAATCATCTCACGAAGAGAATATTCCTTCTAAGGATTGTTAATGCTACATACTTATGAATATGTGAGTTAGTCAAAACTCTTATCAATCTTCTTTATATGCTTAATCTATTTAGTGAGATAATGCTTGTAACATCTTTTGTTGACACAAAATTATCATTTTCTTGTATTACATCTTTGGGGTTATGCTTATGAAGATAATGTTTTGTTGCTTGCTTATGGACGCAAAATATGTTTTATGGATCTCTTCGCGGAAGTTATTGTATGATATGCCTAAGTTCCGTTATCCCAGTTTGCCCGTCATGAACTGTTAGTTATTTCCGGATGACCGGTCAAGTAAGCACATATGTTATATATAGATCTATTGTAGTTTGGCACTCCCGTCCGGGTATCCTCTGTCACCACTGGCAAACGGACGTATACTTATGGCCAATTTAGAGGTTGTCTTAGGGATATGACACCTAGAGGGCTCTTATTATTCTTTCATATTGTCATTATCCTCGGTGTAATGAGCTTAGCGATATCATAACTGGGTAAGCATTACCGTATATGCTTGCCATAATCTCAAATGGATTCAGATGCTTTTAAACTTTATATGTTTGACATTATATCTCCCATAATGGATTCATATGTTTTAAAACATTTTAGTTGCAGTCTAGTTGATCTTGAATGTGAATCTTGCTATGATCTTGTATTGATCTTGAATTAAATCTTGCTATGATCTTGTATTGATCTCGAGTGTGAATCTTGCTATGATCTTGAATTGAATCTTATTATGATCTTGTATTGATCTTGACTGTGAATCTTGCTATGATCTTTTATGCTTCTTATATGTGATCTTGAAATGAATTGGGCATGCGATCTTGATATGAATCTTGCATGTTGATGTTGATATGAATCTTGTATATGAACTGAATTATTTTGTGTTGGCTGTAATGTTTTTGGCTAAATGATGATATGACCGAACTTTGTGGTTATTGTTGCTTTAGTTGCGATACAATCAATTTCTAAACACTTGTACGATACTACTTTTGGTAGTGGGCTATGAAAACTTTTGAAGTGCCATGAAACTTATGAACTCACCAACTTTATGTTGACCGTTTTAAGCATGTATTCTCATGTACTTGACTGTACGATTATTTTGAGTCTGCGTTTTGATATTTGGCATATTAAGTCGTTCTCTCGGATCAAGACTCGGATAAACATGACGTAACATGCCCCAAAACTAGTGTGCTTCCGCTGGGCCTATTTTGGGGGTGTTACACGTTTCGTCGATCGATCGCAAAAGAAAGAGGGAAATATGGAGTCAAAAATAATGAGGGCTTAGGGGTGTTTATATAGGCATCGTATACTTGTAGCCCAATGTAAACTATTTAAGGTAAAAAGCCCTCTTCCCCTTTGTCTTAACCGACTGTCGAAACACCCCTTAGAGGTGTTCCGGAACCTTCTTTTCCTCTTCTTTTTAATTTCACAATGATCGTTAATTCTTAACTCTTAAACTTAACGAAGTTTAGATGTTTATAGCTCGTTTTAATTAACAAATATACAAATATATTTATTAACAAATAATCAACTCTTTACGTATTGTGTGCAATCAATCTCGAGTTCGATCCTAACACACGACTATTAAATTTACGTCCATAAACTTTCAGATCCCACTTGGACATATTTAAAATAGTGTGATCACATCGGTTAGCGTCTAGTTACACGCTGATGCCTCTATTACGACTCGAGTAAGGTCTCCTGAATAAAACCTTTTAATGATTCATCATTATTATTATCCTTTCGTTTCTAATACAACGTTAATAAGGATATGGATCTTAGTCATTTCTTTCATTAACCATTATGTTTCTCGTTCATAGATTCAGCAAGATTACCAAAATAAATTTTGGTGCGGCCACAAAAACATCTTACTAATCCCACGAGGGCCCCAGTTGATGTATTAAACTCCAAAATAAATTTGGAGAAACAAATTCCATATTGAGTACAAGCAACTTATGAATTTTGCAACACTTCTAAATATAACCCTTATAGCTACCATCTACGTTTAGCGTTAGATTATTTCACAGAAATGCACTAGATCCATGACAGTTTCCTGGTATCTCATGTCTGACGATAACTATTTTATGATATACTTAATGACAAAGACCCATAAATTATAATCATAAAGTTGGGATAAATCCTATATTCAATTCATCGAATATAACCTAAATTTGATATGTAAACACAACAATATACTTTCAAGTATATTCAGTCATAATTTAGATTTATCTTAATTTAATAATACTCCCATATTATTAATCGAAAACGGACATATAGAATACAATAATATTCATGGATTAAAACATGTAAAATATGATACACAATTAAATAAAAAGAATAAACGTAACCGAAACTTTATTTCATTAATTAATAACGTCTTAACATCCTTTATCCAAATACTAATCACATATTTGCATGAAATCACTAGCTAATTGAAGCCCAATGCTTTTGTCATGTTCATTGACCTTTCCTCTTGGAAAAGCCTTAGTAAAAGGATCAGCTACGTTATCATATGTGTGAACTTTTAATAATCAGATTTCACCTTCCACGACTTGTTCTCGAACATAGTGATAATTCCGTTTAAAGTGTCTGGTGCCTTTCATGACTCTAGAATCATTGGCGAATATCATTTCAGCAGAATTGTCACAATACATATCAATAGATTTTTTAATTGAAGGCATCACTCCAAGATCTTCAATAAACTTCCTAATCCAAACAGCTTCCATTGCAGCTTCTGAAGCAGCCATGTACTCAGCTTGAGTAACATGCATTGCAATAGTTGTCTACTTCTTGCTCTTACAGTCAACTGCTCCTCCACTATAACAAACATGTAACCCGTATGAGACTTTGTATCGTCTTTATCACATTGCCATGACGCATCACATAAACCTATTACATTTAGTTTTGTGTTTGGTTTACTTCCGAACACCAAAAACATTTCTTTCGTAGTCCTCAAATACTTTAGAATATGTTTAACAGCAACCCAGTGGTGCTTCCCTGGATTTTGCTGGTAATGACTGAACAAGTTCTGAGCAAACGCCACATTAGGCGTTGTGTATCTAATATCATACATGATAGATCCTACAACCAAATCATAAGGCACCTTCTTCATGTAAGCCAGCTCTTCGGGTGTTGATGCATCTTTCTCATGACTTAATTCATGCTTAACTTCCATAGGTAGAAAACCTTTCTTGGAATTATGCATATTATACTTCTTCAACATCTTGTCAATATAAGCATCTTAACTAATACCAATTTACCGTCTACTCCTATCTCGATATATTTTAATTCCCAGAATGTATGCAGCTTCTACCAAATCCTTCATAGAAAGCATTTACCAAGATAATCCAAAACTACTTTACGTCATGGAATGTTACTTCCCATGATCAATATGTCATCAACATATAGAATTAGCGACACTACATCACTCCCAATAGCTTTGCGATATACACACGGCTCATCACGATTTTGAATAAATCCAAACTTCTTGGTTTCTTCATTAAATCGTTTATTCCTTTGACTTGATGCTTGCATCAAACCATAAATAGATCTCTGAAGTTTGCACACGCGTTTTGGATATTTAGGATCAAAATACCCTTCAGGTTGCTACATATAGATGTTTTCATCTAAGCGACCGTTCAAGAAGGCAGTTTTAACATCCATTTGCCATATCTCATAGTCATAGTATGCTGCTATAGCTATGAGAATCCTAATAGCTCCTAAGTCTGCTACAAGATAAAATGTCTCCTCGTAGTCTACGCTAAAAGTTTGTGTAAAACCTTTAGCAACTAAACGAGCTTTAAAGGATTGTACTTCACCATCCATGTTAGTTTGTGTATAATTAGCATGTTCACCAAGATACCCTACTTCATCATCATCATCATCATCCTCTATGTTAAGACATAGTTTCTTTGGTGCACGTATAGTCCTTTTAGATCTACGTAGAGGAATTATTTCTGATGGAACCGCCAGACGTTCTGGTTCCATAGGAATTATTTTGCTAGTATTTTCAGAAGGCAATGTATCTATATGACTCTCTTCAAGATCATAATTTCTCCCACTAATTTCTTGATTTACAAGATCACTTTCATGAAAGTCTCCGTACCTTGTAACAATAACTTTGTTTTCAGGTGGATAATAAAAGTAGTAACCCATAGTTTCCTTAGGGTATCCTATAAGATACATTTCACAGATCGTTGTGGAGTTTATCAGCCGAGTCACGTTTCACATACGCCTCACAACCCCAGGCATTTAAATAAGATAAATATGGCTTTTTATCCATGCCATATTTCATATGTTGTCTTATTTACCTTCTTCGTGGGAACTATATTTAGAATACGAAGGAGATTCTAAGGCATAGTCTCAAAAGGATAATGGGAAAGTTGTAAGATTAAACATAGATCACACCATATCTAATAATGTACGAATTATCCTTTCGGATACACTATTTTGTTATGGAGTATAAGGATAAGTAAGATTCTGAACAATTTCGTTCTCACTTAGATAATCTTTAAATTCTTGACTTAAGTACTCACAACCTCTATCAGAAAGAAGAGCTTTAATCTTCTTTCCTAGTTGCAATTCTACATCCGCTTTAAACACTTTGAATGTTTCAAATACCTCATGTTTATGCTTTAGTATGTAAACATAACCATAACGGCTATAGTCATCCGTAAATGTTAAGAAGTAGCTAGCACCTTTCCTTGACACATGTCTAAGTGGTCCACACACATCAGTGTGTATTAAACTAAGTAGAACAGTAGCCATTTCAACATTATTATTAAAAGGTTTCTTGGTGATCTTCCTAGAGATATAAGACTCACATTTATCAAATGAATCATCATTAATATTTTCCAAAAGACCTTTACGTTGAAGCTTTTGTATGCGAGTCTTCTCAATATAGGAAAGTCGACAATGCCAAAGATAAGATGAGTTCTTGTCTAACTTTCTCTTCATATTCATGCTAAAGACAAAATTATTATAATACTTGGAATCATTATCATGCATGTCAATTTCAAACATACCATTCATAGCAATTTCATTAAGATAGAAAATACCATCTTTAAAAATCTAAATTGCATTCTTATTAATAGTGTGAATAAATTCAAGAAACAAACAAGAAAAAAATAACACCTCTAACAATAAAAGGTGCATAATGAAAATTGTTTAAAATCAATACTAAACCCGAAGGTAAAACTAAATTAAACGTTCCCATGGCTTCAACAGCTACTTGTGCTCCATTTCCCACTTGCAGAAATTGCTCCCCATAGGATAGCTTCCTTTTCAGCTTAAACCCCTGAAGCGTATTACAAATGTTAATACCACATCCCGTATCATATACCCAGGAATTTAACTTGTATGTTAGATTAAATAATTCAATCATAAATAAGTTACCTGAAGCTACAATACTTTTCTCAGACTTCTTTTTCTTAATTTCTCGCAAGTCATCGAGGTAGAGAGGGAAGTTCCTCTTCGAGTGACCATTGACGCCACAATGGTGACAAGTCTCATCCTTTTGAGATCGATTCTTCTTAGCAATGTTTTGTTTAGGCTTTTGATAAGTCGCAACTTGCTTGCCTTTATCACCTTTGCCTTTGCCTTTCATCTTTTTGTCCGCTTGCGGTTTTGTCTTACTCACTCTACCCTTTTGTATGTTAAGTACTTGAGGAGTAGAGGTTGATGCCTTGTCCTTAAACCCTTTTTCATAGTCAATGAGCATTGCATGAAAATCATTAATTGTCTTCCCCGTGCAATGCATATTGAAGTTCCTAACAAAATCATTGAAGTCCTTGTTAAGGGACCTATTGATTAAGTTAATCACCTTATCATTATCATAGGGTTTCCCAAGTGCAATGATGTAAAATACATGATTTTACCATGACTAAATATAATAAATTTCCACTTATTAATCCTAGAACACAAACTCATGTGTTATATTTCTATAGGTCATGTGTGAACTCGTCTAATATGTACATATATTCTACATACATGCTTGTTATAATAAGTTGACTATGTAAGCTATGCACATAAATCAAGTAGTAAAAATGCACAACCAATATTTGATTAGACAACACTTAACAAAAATGAGAAAATATGTTACATCTTGTAATTATAGCCGTGTATATACATGCATATTCAAGGCATGCCTAGACTTGCTTAGACTAGCCCAAGGTTATGTGTTCTTTATGCTCTAGCCCAACATAGGGCCCAACACAAGCCCACCCAACCCTTTGGATAACCTTACACGGAATCCCACCTTAGGTGGAAGAAGAAGAGATGCATGGGGAACCTAATGGCATACACTTGGCAAGAATACTCTTACCAAGACAAGTCATGCCTTTTGCCCTCCTCTCTCTCTCTCCCCTTTTAGCCGAAAATACACACACATACACTCACATTCTTTCATGTAAATCTAAGCTTGTTTCTCTCATCCTCTTCTCTCTCAATCATATGGCTTAAAGCCATATACATCTAAAAACCAAGTATTAAATCCACCAAGATCCTTGTCTCATCTTTACTACAAATCATTAGTAGTATCATTCACTTGGAATCACTATAAACAAGCCCTAGCTAAGCCATCTAGGCCACGGCTTGATTTATACATACGGTTTTCTTCATCATTTTGAGTAGATCTCAAATCACCTTGTTCACCTAGATCATTTGTGGTACTTTTAGGCAAGAAAGGTATACACTACTTGTTCTTTCATTTCTTCATGCATGCATCATCATACATCTATAAACACAAGTAAGTAACATGTTAAAAATCAAGATTTGATGAATCTATGACCATTATAGGTCACGACATATTTATAAAAATCATGTTCATGATTTAAAACCTTTTGATAAGGAACTTATGATTGGTATGTTATTTTTTAAACTTGATTTAAAAACCATATGAGACGTTTTGTAAATCTAAAGGTTGCATGAGTTACAAATCTTGTTTTATGGGACTATGGTTAAACCAATAGTCATAAATCTCATAAAATTAATATGTGTAACCTAAAAGTCTTGAAGACCATGACCTTAAAGTTCACGGCATACATGGTTAATGTATATGTGATTTATGTGTTAAGTTTAAACGATGGAATATGAAATGATACATGTTAAAATGACTATTAAAAATCACAAAAATAATTTGTGGAATAAATGTAGCCGTGGGTTATATATGACCTAAAATTAATTAAATGTACATGCATGCTTATGTTAACCATAGATCTAATGATAAATACTAACTTGAGTATGTTAAACATAAAAACAAGCTTATAAAATCTTTTGGGAACCTTGGAAAGAGACAATATAGCCGTGGGCTATATGTAGTCACCTTGGTAAAATGGGAACCTTGGAAACATGCATATCACCTAGATAATCATGATTGTATTTTTGTAAATAATTACAAGACTTAAAAACTAGTTAAAGTGTTCATCTTGGAAATACCAAGATCTAAAAAAATAGCCGTAAGTTATATATGAGGGTGCATGGATCTATGTATGATTTTTAGGTCTAGACATGGTTTAGATCTCATTTTAAACTTGTGACTTATTTTCTTGATATGTACATAGTTAGATCTATTGTTGTAACACTTATAAATTTACATGCAACCTTAAAATGGGACTTGACCTATCTTCATATGCTATAACTAATGTAGGTCGTGGGTTATAAGCTACTACTAGGGCTTATGACATACTTGTATCCTTATGACACACCTAGATCTCATTTGGTATAACACATAAAATGAATTTTTAAGTTTTTATTCATCTATTTAGATTGAAAACTAAATATTAATAAGCTCATAATAAGCTTATAAGAATATCCTAAGTAAAAATATACATAAAATGTAATTAATGTTAATGGACTAATTAAGTCCATGAAAAGTTAACCTAAAACTTAAATGAACCCAATAAGCCCATTTTATAAATTATAGTGACTTAAATGGACTTAGGATCACACTTAGGCCCATTTAACTACTTAAAGGGACTTAAAAATGTATTAAGCCAAATAAATGATTTAAAGACCTATTTAAGTAAATTAGTGAACTTGAAGTATATTTAAGCCCACTAAAATAGCCCATTAGATGTTTAGCCCATTTAATGAGCCCATATAAAGTTTAAATGTTAAAATAAAAGTTTTTATAATAAAATATAACTTACAAAAACATTTTGGATGAAAATGACAATTTACAAAACTTAAGGACGAAACCGTAACTTATAAAACTTGTTTTGATAAACTAGTAAGCACAAGGACTGGAAATGTAAATATCCAAAGGTCTAGGGTTTAATAATTACTATCCGTGGCGAATTAAACCCTAGGGACCATTTTGGGAAGTTTCCAAAAGTTATTTTGTCATTTTAAAACCCTAAGGACTATTTTTGTAAATTGTCGAAACCTAAAGAATCCCTAGGGGCTGTTTTTGTAAATTTAGTAAAGTTACAAAACATAGATATAACTAGGGGGACCAAATCTGCCATAAGCCGAAACTATAACAAGCCCTAGGTACTAAATATGTAAAATCCGAAAGTTTACTTGTTTAAAAATATGGAGGGACTAGTTTTGCCATGTTCCGAAACATTAACAAGCCCTAACTCTAAAATCTATTTTAATTATAATAAAACATAATTAAAAGTCTAGATCATAAGGATTAATGTATAAAACTTAAGTTGTGATAAATAAATTATTTTATAAATGTTAAATAGTTTATGAAAACTTTAGAGTTAAATAAAAATAATATTTTTTTTGAAATATTTATTTACATTTGCTTTACAAGATAAAATGTATAAACAAGATGAATGTGTGATATTAATACATGAATTCATATACTTTTAAGAAATAAAATTATATGAAAGTTAATTAAATTAAATGTTACCACATAAAAAAATATTATAAGTAAAATCCCTTATGTTTACTTAAATATAGAACTTGGTTATAAATTTAATTAGATGTTATTGATACAAGTACTATAAACATAAATTAATATTTTAAGTGAAACATTTTCTTTTATGTCTACTTAAATGTAAAACTTAATTGTAAGATTGAATGATTACTATAAATACATGTATGCTAACTAATATTAATAGTTAAACATTTTATGTGAACTTAGAAATGAAACTTATATAAATAAGTTAAATGAATATTGATACTACTTGAACTACGGTTATTTAGATAAATACCATAGTATGAATGAACTGAATAAAATCCGTATAAGCATACATATATGTTCTTGTACTATCTATTAAGACTGTACTATCTGATTAGGCATAACTTTGGTGTGAGCTTTAATTGGATATCCGTGTTAAACAAGCAATTGCCTACTCCCAGTGTGACAATCCGTCAATTTATGGTTGATATTTTATTCTCAAGTGTTATTTAAAAATATTATTTTAATATTATATTATGAACTTACTCATTTATGGGAAGAAATTTGGGTTTACATCTTGAAGTAGCATCGACTACGTCTAAACCGGAGGATTCTACGTTACGTACTTACGTTTACATACACCGTTTTGGTGACAGTCCGACATTTCAGAAAATAAATTTATCCGTGAATATTATTTTGAGATTTCAAATTTGTGTTGGTTCATAAACTCACAAATTTACGAGAAGAGAGTAGGACTTACAATTATAATTTAACGTCCTTTACGACTAAACCGAAAACGTTAGGATTACGTATTTACGTTTTTGAACTCCGTTTTTTGTTTTATGAGACAATTTTTATTAGATTCGTTTTATGCCGTTGATTCATAATTTATAAAAACATTTTTCGTAAAACGACCCAAGGGCACGCAAATCGAGGAAACTAGAATCGAGGAGTACCCGTAAATTAGTGGGATGGGACAAGTTTTACACTTGCCCACCCCACTATATGGGGCGGCAACACATAAGCAACAACACCATGAGGTGTAAACACCTCCTAAACAAGCTAACACTTGCTAAACTAAAGCTTACAAGATAAGCCACACCAACACCAACACCACTAACTTCAAACCATTTACTTCATATCTCACATGCAAACCACTCTCCAAGAACACACAACTCTCTCCTTCCTCTCATTTTGGCCGTCCACCATAGCTCTCCCACCACCATGGTTCATCAAGTTTAAACATAAATCTTATGTTATTTCTACATATGAAGATGTCCTTTCGAAGATATGAAGATTGGTGGTGATTTTAACATTCAAGGAGAATATTTTTTGGTGTCATAGGTCTGATTTCTACAAGAAGTTTACAAGTATTGGTGGTCTTGAAGATTGGTGTTGATCTATCATAAGTTTTTCCATCAAAAATCCAAGCCTTGATCATAACCTACACAACCTTGGTGGTAAAGAGATTGTTCTTCCTATCCTCTTGTTATTTTGATTATATAATCTTATATTTTCTTTATTTATGTATATGTATATGATGATGAATGATGATAAAAATATTATGTGGGGATTTGGTGTTGATAAACATGGGTAAAAAGATGGAAAACCACATGTAAAATGGTTAAAATCTTGCTTAATATGATGGCTGTATAAAAATAGTAAGTAATCAAATGCTAAATTGATAAAATGGCATAGTGGAATCAATTTAAAGTAAGTATTAGGTGTTATACACATGTGAAAGTTTGCCATGCAATGGAATCATCAAAATGAGTGAGATATGATCAAAACAAGTTTAGAGTGCAAATTTGCCTAAACTGTTTTGGACGAATTTATTAAAATATCTAAAGGTTGATTCATCAGTAGCTATAATGGAATAAAATAAAGCACATATCATGTAGTTTCTGTCATAAAAATTTGAGGTCCTATCTCATTATAGAACTCTAGATATGAACATTTTAGTTAACTTAAAATTTAGGATTGATTTTGTGAAATTAAAGTTTAATACTATTATATAAGCACTCAGATAAATATAGTATAAAATGTGAATTAAAACCCACTAACTTATATATTACATTTATATAAATATGTATAAGGATAAATAAAATGACATTTTATAAAAATGGTAGTTTGATAAATTTTATAAGTTATAAAACTATAAACATGATTTTTACGTCTTTTCGGCTAATACCGTAAAATTAACGTTTTTCGTCATATAAAACATAGACGGTCTGACCCGTCTAATGTAAACTTTTTAAAATTCATATACTGATATATAAGTACTTAATACAAGTAAAAAACGATAAAACCCGAACTATATAACATATGGATATTAACGGGCTAAGTTAGCCTTATTAGATTATAAACCCGACTAGTTGGTAAAACACTTATAAACTTACTTATTGGGCTTAACCCTCGGGCCCAACATGTAAAAGTATAATACTGATAATAAAAGTGTAAAATGGACTAATATAAGGTGTTGGGCTTATAATAGGCTTATTGGGCCTAAAACATGTAAATAAGTAAAACTAGTAAACTAGTATGAAAGTTACCAATACATAACACTAAAATGAGTAAATGAGAATGTATAAACCCACTTGATCATCATCATATATATAAAATCATCATATGTATACATAATTTTTATTTTTATAAAGTCATTGGACAAGAGTCTAAGACAAGTATTATTTGTCTAGGTTTCCGTGATTGAAGCACGTACCGTACATCCATATCGCCGATAACCGCCTTCCCACATCAACGTGAGTTCATAGCCTCGCACTCTTTTAAATGTTTTTATGAAATATTTTATAAACCCGCGAGGGAGATAACATGTTAGTTTTTATTAAATAGGACACTAGTTGTCCCAGTTGTTTGTTTATTGGTTGGGACCCGAATGATTGTATGACCCGATGAATGATTATATGACCCGAGGTATGAGATAAAATGGATTATTAATGTTAGGTTATGTCACTAAAAGTCCAGTTAGCACGAATTGTGAACTACTGGGATTTGGTAGACGCTTGTGCATTTAATAGTACTATTTGGGGACGATCACCCCAGTTCGCGCCTTGACGGTTGATCTCCGTCGTGCCATATTGATTGGTAAGCGAATTTACGTATGAGAAAATTTCCATAGCCTGATCTTTGTGACGACACGCTAACTTAGTTGGGCAAATTGAGTTTCGGGTTAGATACCCGTTGTTTGTTGTAGTAAGGTAACAATGTCATGCGGCTTATAATAATCCAAAATAACGAAATACTACTGTACGCACTGAATTACAATGAATTGCCTGACTAGCAATACGGGGTCTTATTATTGATTTTATGTTCGTGTTTTGGTTTTACATAACCATATTCATATAACGGTTTTTATTTAATTTTATACAACGTTATAAAACGTATTGTATGATGTTTTTACGACTTTGGTTCGTATAATGATTTTGAAGGCAAAAGCCTATATTATGATTTTTGATAAGGATTTGTATAAAATGACTTTGGCTATTTGATGGCCTATTACAATGATTTGTACAAAAATGATTTTCGGTAATAATTATATACCGATGATATATTAATGGTTTTATTAAACTCTATGAATTCACTCGGCGTTATCGCTGACCTTTTCTTTTAACATGTTTTATCTCAGGTACTTGAAGGTAATTCTCGGGAAGACAACAAGAATTCATGGCCCGCACTTAAATAATAATTTCCATTCAAATGCTTTGTAAAACCTGTATGAAATACAATGACGTGGGACCTATGTAAATCTGATATTTATGAATGGAAATGCTTTATTATTAAACGACGTGATTTTTAAGCGTTGTCTATGATGTGAGTAATGTGTTATCCCGTAACACCAACGAGTCTTCCGCTGTTTTGAATTGTGTAAATTCGGGGGTGTTACAGTTTGGTACCAGAGCTCTCGTTATAGAGAACGAAAGATTTTTAAAACCAAGGTTTTAAATAAAACATTTCAAAATCTTTTAACTATAAACATTTTTCTCAAAATGTCTAAAAATCTTTTGACTATAACGGTGCCGAAGAATTCCCGAGTTATCGACAAGGCCAGACTGAGAAGTGTTATTTTAATATATATATATATATATATATATATATATATATATATTTATAACTTAGATTATATATATATGATGTAATTTGATTACATGATTGTTTGATGATTATTTTAATATTTATACGAGGTATTTATACGACGTAGATTGTCACAAGAAACCCTTACTCTCCTAGCAAATAAATCAAAGCTATTCCCGTAGGATTTCTAGCTATTCTAGATCTAAACCAAGTTGTGGATATTTATGATCCCAACAAATGGTTGATATTCGTAGAAATGTTGATATTAGTTGATTGTGATACTGAAGAAGAATTGGCGAGATTAAAACTGATATCGATGTCATGACGATCTTTCCTTATAGAGTGGAGTTTGACAAAACGAAACCACCTGGAAGGGTGTCATCTGATTCGTTGCCACCCAATTCTTAAATTTGAAATAGAAAGGGTGAATGTTGCACTTGAGGCTGTCATTGGAACCATTACCCAAAAGCCTCATGCCACTAATACCTTTCTGAGAAGTCTAATTGAATGTGTGAGTCATTTAATACTAGTGACTCATTTGATAACTATTGATGAAAGAGCTATAGGATTGGAAATTAAGTGTTGATTATATCGAGCTTTTACTGCCCTATTAAGGTCTAAGAATAAGGTTGAAAGTATTGGAGAATAAGGTAGGATATTGCATTGAGTATAAGTTGATTGAAACTTGAATAAAGTAAAATTTAACTTGTATGGAATAAGAAATTGTTAAGAGGGAGTCCTTAAGTTCTGTGATTGAATTATAAGGTTTTAATTGATTGTTGATTCGTGTTAAGGGTTGTTCCTAGGCCATTGTCCACTAATGAGGATGCCCAGTGTCCAAGAAATAAATTGAAGAAATCTTCTTCTGAATTGAGACCAATGGATCTTCTAGGACAGGTGGAACACCTAATGACTCTGGTAGATTAGTATTCATTGTGGTATCTATTAAAAATCCCTAACTTAACTTAGACATCAGTTGGTAGGATGAATTCTTGGAATTGTATGACATAGTGACAAGTAATATGTTACGGTACAATTTTGACTTGTTTGTGACTAATGAAAAGACTACCTTTGATTGCTAAATCCTACATGTATCGATGTTACCTATCTTTTATTTCTTCATCCTAATGTTCGCATTAGTGATGCAACCATTGAACAAGTACTCATCTCGATTTGAGTTACATTGTGGATTATTATTTTTGAGCGCCAGCAAGGTCATGAACCTCATGATTATTTGGCTAATGCTCATTTCCTATCATATTGTAGTTAGTTCTTGGTGAACAAGCTTTCATCACTCTTTTGCAGATCACTCATTGTTTTTATAAGATAAAACATTATCCCTTGAGAAAAATTGATTTTTCATCACTATAAGGATTATTCAAAGTGAGATTTATAAGTGATCGTTATCGAAATGAAGTTGTTTATAAAACACCTTGGAAAACTTAATTGTTTTCATAACAAAAAAAATCTTTGTCAATTTATTTTTGATTCTTATTTAAGAATTAAGCATTAAAATGTTTTTATTATAAACATGATGATAAATTTTTGACGAACTGAGTATTGCATCGTTAATCTTGAAATTGTATATAGTTGCGCGCCTACATACAATTTGGAATGGACCATGCAAGGCTGATTAGTAGTCAACATAAAATTATTAATAAACATTGAATTCTCTTTGAAGACTGTGAAATATTAAATTTTATGAGATCAGCAAGAAGTGAAAAATAGGGACATATTGTTAGGAACACCTACATATGTGCCCGAACCATTTATTCTTCTGAGTCGAATTTACTCATCTGTGGAAATTGTCTTAATTGACAATTGATATTCCCTTCTTGTCCAATTCTCCCGTGATATGATTCTTTGGAAAAGTATCTGATTACCGAGTGTTGATACCCGATTGGATATATCGACGTTCCTATCATTTCTTTTGATTAGATTTCATTTGAATGACCTGTGTAACGATCCGAGGAGCTTTCGAATGCGTACTTAAATTATGGAAACATGGGATATATTCATATTCGTTAATGTTTTCGTCTATATCTGAATTGAAATTCTCTCGCGTAGATTATGCGTTGACCTTACTCTTTTAAGCTTAGTTATGTCTCCAGATATCCTTGAATTGTGAAGGATTATGAGTTACTATTAGTCTTTTGAGAAGTTTACATCTTATCGACGGTAATAAAACTAAAAATTTGATTGTGCCAGTAGAATGGATTGATTGATTATGACATGACGACATTGTCTTAATTGATGGGAACTTGAATAAAATTCCCCTAAATGAT
The DNA here is from genome assembly GCA_025667525.1 of Glebionis coronaria. Classification (NCBI taxonomy): domain Eukaryota; kingdom Viridiplantae; phylum Streptophyta; class Magnoliopsida; order Asterales; family Asteraceae; genus Glebionis; species Glebionis coronaria. The sequence continues at coordinate 264,475 of JANFOE010000621.1, read as the reverse complement.
AAGATGTGATTATCAAAAGTGATCTAACTAATTCCCGATAGCTGACCATATCCTGCATTTAGACTTGAAAACTATACCATGAATGGTTATAAACTGATCATAGATCTTGTAATCTAGAAGGAACTTAAAAGTGAATTTATTAAAATATGTTTCTATTATTTAAAATTTTAAGAGGTATTTCCTGATTACTTACCTAGACTTTTGCCATTAAGGCAAGTTGAAATTGGTATTGATTATATTCCTGGTGCTGCACCTATGGCTTGTGCACTATACGTCAGCACCATCTGAATTAAAAGAATTACCGTACAACTGAAAGAGTTGTTGGAGAAAGCTTTTATTCTACCAAGCTCGCCATCATAAAGAGCTATGGTGTTGTCATTCCTTATATTTGTCGAATTACCGTGAACTATGTAAATTGATGATAAAAATCTATATCCACTACCCAAGATGATAGATTTGTTCGATCATTTACAAGGTTCTAGCGTATGTTCTAAAGATTTGATCCACGGCATGGTTATCATCAACTTCGCATCCGCGAAAAAGATTATCTATTCCAATCACTACATCCAGAACTTGTAATGACCATTATGAGGTTCATGTTATGTCGTTTGGATTGACCAATGCACATATGCACATGTGGCATCCATAAATTGGGTGAATCACGTGTTTAGGCTGTAAATTGATAAATTCATGCTTGTGATCATTAAGGACCATTTGTTTGTTTATAAGAATAAGAAGGAGTTAATAATTATTTATAGCTTGCCCTGAATAAATAAAAACTTGTACCTTGAATTTTTAACATGTGATTTAAGGCTTGATCCTTTACATTAAATGACCGTGTGATTAAAAGATGACGGAATCTGTATTGACTCTTCAAAATTTAGAGTCATTTAAGACTTTGAGTTATACTAAAAAGAATGTACAAATATGTTTTGACAAATGTTTTATCAAAAGTATTTTTAAGGAATCATTCCCTTAAACCCAAAACATTTAACTAAACTCCTGTTTATGGGTAAATGTTTGTGTATACCTCAAGAAAACCTAACAGGGATTGAGGAAACAATTTAAACCATGACTTGGAATTTAAAATGACAATTTTTGCATTTCAACTAAGAAATTTTTTGCCAAAGTATAACCAAAGATTTTGCGAACATTTACAAATCTTATTAAATATTTTAATTATTTTCGATAAATCAACAAAAATATTTTTAATTAAATTCATATTTATTTGAACATTTTATATAAGTGGTCGAACTAAGAAATTTAAAATTTTTACGTTTACGTTTCATAAAAATTAAATATTTATTATTTAATTACTTGTAATACTTATCGACGCTTTAAACGTCAAATCGAGCAAAACTGATAAAAATGATAGTTGAGACGAAACTAAAACTTAGAAAATATGAAGAAATTTTTTTGAATGAATACGGTCATGATAATTATTTTATCAGGAAAGGGGTGAAAGAAATTACTGACGCATTATGTAGAAAAGATAAAGAATCAATTAGGATGTATTCCTTAATAATGACTGTGCAAAATAAATTGCCGAGCAATTTAAAATATAGCCGATGCTTATAAAAAGCATAATATAGATAATAAAAAGGGGTTCGCGGCTAATATGAACCATTAGAATTGAGAAGCCAATGGCGTTGAATGTATAAAAGGCCACTTGTGGTTGCCTAAATATTGAGATGTAGTCATGTTGGAATCTCGTAAGATTAAGTATTCTATTCATGTCGTTTCTGATTTAATGTATCTTATTTGAAGAAGTTGTACTGATGGCAAATTATGAAGGCAGACATCGCCTCATACATTAGTAAACGTCTAACTATTGCAAAGGTCATCATCTGAATTTGATTCGATTTGGGTCATCGTCGACAGACTGACCAAATCTGCTAATATCATTCCTGTTAATGATAGATTCTTGATGAAGAAATTGACTCTTTTGTATTTAAAGGAGTTGTGTAAACATAGTGTGCCTGTATCAATCATCTCTATCAAGATCCTCGCTTCGCATCGAATTTCTAGAGATTTGCTCAGAAGTCATTAGGAACGAATCTTGATGAGAGTACTGTTTACCACCCCAATCGAAGGGACGAGGTAAAGTAACGATACAAAATACTAGAAGTGCTGTTTTATGTTTGACTAATTGACCTTTGGTAATAAACCGTATAAGAATTTTCCTTTGGAGAGATTATCATTGATAATTATCGTATTAGGATCGAGATCGAATCTTGTTAAGATCTAAATATGAGAGCATCTGTAAGCAGGAGTTGGGATGAAGACATCCGACATACACCCATTGTGAGTTGGACATGTCTTTTAGGTTTAAGGTTTCTTATGATGACAAACCTAACCTTGCAAAATACCCAACCCGCGAGACCTGAAATGATTGTTGAAATTAAGATATGATTATTGACTGCCGATAGTGGGCAGGAGGTTATGTGAATATGAAGTGTAGATCTTGAAGTGCAGGATGGGTAGCGAAGTTATGCCAAAAAATTTCACCTTGGAAAAATGACGAGATGATCTGAAAGATCATAGGAAATAAGTCCCCGTTGAATGGGACCATTGAGATGATGTAAAAAGTTGGTTTGAAAGGCATATAAGCTGAATCTACCCTAGGACTTCAAGGGCTGCGTAAATTATGATTCGTATATCTAACTTGATGAAATGTCTATCAAGTGAAAATCTGACTATTCCTTAATGAAGTTTAGATTGGCGAAAAATTGCATTCATCAAAAACCTGTGAACATCATGGATAGAGAAATTAAGTCAACATTAAGCCTGATCTTATTCCCGTAGTTATGTTTGATGAAACTAGTGTATTATAATGGATTACACTTGTGAGAAAAGACCGAATGTGGAGGAAATACCCACATGGCTTTAACTCTATAAGAAGCGAGTGGTAAGATAAACTGATCTTTGAGGACAAAGATCCTGTTTAGGGGTAAATGCTGTGACAATCCGTCAATTTATGGTTGATATTTTATTCTCAAGTATTATTTAAAAACATTATTTTAATGTTATATTATGAACTCACTCATTTATGAGAAGAAATTTGGGTTTACGTCTTGAAGTAGCATCGACTACGTCTAAACCGGAGGATTCTACGTTACGTGCTTACGTTTACATACACCGTTTTGGTGACAGTCCGACATTTCAGAAAATAAATTTATCCGTGAATATTATTTTGAGATTTTAAATTTGTGTTGGTTCATAAACTCACAATTACGAGAAGAGATTAGGACTTACAATTATAATTTAACGTCCTTTACGACTAAACCGGAAACCTTAGGATTACGTATTTATGTTTTTGAAATCCATTTTTTTTATTAGACAATTTTTATTAGATTCGTTTTATGCTGTTGATTCATAATTTATAAAAACGTTTTTCGTAAAACGACCCGAGGGCACGCAAATCGAGGAAACTAGAATCGAGGAGTACCCGTAAATTAGTGGGATGGGACAAGTTTTACACTTGCCCACCCCACTATATGGGGTGGCAACACATAAGCAACAACACCATGAGGTGTCAACACCTCCTAAACAAGCTAACACTTGTTTAACTAAAGCTTACAAAATAAGCCACACCAACACCAAAACCACTAACTTCAAACCATTTACTTCATATCTCACATGCAAACCACTATCCAAAAACACAAAACTCTCTCCTTCCTCTCATTTTGGCCGTCCACCATAGCTCCCCCACAACCATGATTCATCAAGTTTAAACATAAATCTTATGTTATTTCTACATATGAAGATGTCTTTTTGAAGATATGAAGATTGGTGGTGATTTTAACATTCAAGGAGAAGATTTGTTGGTGTCATAGGGCTGATTTCTACAAGAAGTTTACAAGTATTGGTGGTCTTGAAGATTGGTGTTGATCTAACATAAGTTTTTCCATCAAAAATCCAAGCCTTGATCATAACTTACACAACCTTGGTGGTATAGAGATTGTTCTTCCTATCCTCTTGTTATTTTGATTATGTAATCTTGTATTTTCTCTATTTATGTATATGTATATGATGATGAATGATGATAAAAATATTATGTGGGGATTTGGTGTTGATAAACATGGGTAAAAAGAATGAAAACCACATGTAAAATGGTTAAAATCTTTCTTAATATGATGGTTGTATAAAAACAGTAAGTAACCAAATTCTAAACTGATAAAATGGCATAGTAGAATCAATTTACAGTAAGTATTAGGTGTTATACACATGTGAGAGTTGGCTATGCAATGGAATCATCAAAATGAGTGAGATATGATCAAAACAAGTTTAGAGTGCAAATCTGCCTACACTGTTTTGGACGAATTTATTAAAATATTTAGAGGTTGATTCATCAGTAGCTATACAGGAATAAAATGAAGCACATATCATGTAGTTTCTGTCATAAACAATTGAGGTCCTATCTCATTATAGAACTCTAGTTATGGACATTTTAGTGAACTTAAAATTTAGGACTGATTTTGTGAAATTAAAGTTTAATACTATTATATAAGCAGTCAAATAAAAGTATAAAATGTGAATTAAAACCCACTAACTTATATATTACATTTATATAAATATGTATAAGGATAAATAAATGGACATTTTATAAAAATGGTAGTTTGATAAGTTTATAAGTTATAAAACTATAAACATGATTTTTACGTCTTTTCGGCTAATACCGTAAAATTAACGTTTTCGTTAATTAAAACTTAGACGGTCGGACCCGTCTAATGTAAACTTTTTAAAATTCATATAATGATATATAACTACTTAATACAAGTAAAAACCGATAAAACCCAAACTATATAACATATGGATATTAACGGGCTAAGTTAGCCTTATTAGACTATAAACCCGACTAGTTGGTAAAACACTTATAAACTTACTTATTGGGCTTAACCCACTCGGGCCCAACATGTAAAAGTATAATACTGATAATAAAAGTGTAAAATGGACTAATATAAGGTATTTGGCTTATAATAGGCTTATTGGGCCTAAAACATGTAAATAAGTAAAACTAGTAAACTAGTATGAAAGTTACCAATACATAACACTAAAATGAGTAAATGAGAATGTATAAACCCACTTGATCATCTTGTTATTTATATAAAGTCATTGGACAAGAGTCTAAGACAAATATTATTTGTCTAGGTTTCCGTCATTGAAGCACGTACCGTACATCCAAATCACCGATAACCGCCTTCCCACATTAACGTGAGTTTATAGCCTCGCACTATTTTAAATGTTTTTATGAAATATTTTATAAACCCGCGATTGAGATAACATGTTAGTTTTTATGAAATAGGACACTAGTTGTCCCAGTTGTTTGTTTATTGGTTGGGACCCGAATGATTGTATGACCCAATGAATGATTATATGACCTGAGGTATGAGATAAAATGGATTATTAAAGTTAGGTTATGTCACTAAAAGTCCCATTAGCATGAATTGTGAACTACCAGGATTTGGTAGACGCTTGTGCATATAATAGTACTATTTGGGCACGATCACCCCAGTTCGCGCCTTGACGGTTGATCCCCGTCGTGCCACATTGATTGGTAAGCGGATTTATGTATGAGAAGATTTCCATAGCGTGATCTTTGTGACGACACGCTAACTTAGATGGGAAAATTGAGTTTTGGGTTAGCTACCCGTTGTTTGTTGTAGTAAGGTAACAGTGTCATGCGGCTTATATTAATCCAAAATAACGAAATACTGCTGTATGCACTGATTTATAATGAATTGCCTGACTAGCAATACGGGGTCTTATTATTGATTTTATGTTCGTGTTTTGGTTTTACATAACCATATTCATATAACGGTTTTTATTTAACTTTATACAACGTTATAAAACGTATTGTATGATGTTTTTACGACTTTGGTTCGTATAGTGATTTTGAAGGCAAAAGCCTATGTTATGATTTTTGATAAGGATTTGTATAAAATGACTTTGGCTATTTGATGGCATATTACAATGATTTGTACAAAAATGATTTTTGGTAATAATTATATACCGATGATATATTAATGGTTTTATTAAACTCTATGAATTCACTCGGCGTTATCGCTGACCTTTTCTTTTAACATGTTTTATCTCAGGTACTTGAAGGTAATTCTCGGGAAGACAACAAGAATTCATGGCCCGCACTTAAATAATAATTTCCATTCAAATGCTTTGTAAAACCTGTATGAAATACAATGACTTGGGACCTATGTAAATCTGATATTTATGAATGGAAATGCTTTATTATTAAACGACGCGATTTTTAAGCGTTGTATATGATGTGAGTAATATGCTATCCCGTAACACCAATGAGTCTTCCACTGTATTGAATTGTGTAAATTCGAGGGTGTTACACCCATATGAGTTTACAGCCCCATATAAATTTTGATAAAATTTTCCCTTTTTGGGAAAGAAAATATGCAGACAAATATTGGGCATAACTTAATTGTATAAACTTGATTTTGATTGATTATTATTGAAACTTTTAAATTGTTGTAAATCGCCCGAATATTATAAATAGATCTATTAGGGATTGACCATCCCCGTCTGGGTGATTCATGCTCACTGTGCCTTGGTCGGGACAACAGACGTATACCATGTTGGAACTGAAATGGGTGTCTTTTTGTAAGACACTATGTCCTCATCTGTTGAGGACTATGGGGTTAAGCTTCAGTTTATAATAATAAACAAATGTTATTTACATTTTAGTAAGAATGCTTTGTGCATTATTACTTCTATGATTATTGTATTTCAAAACTAATTAATTGTTAAAATTTGTAAAATCACCAACTTTATGTTGACCCCCGTTAGTATGTTTTGCACAAGAATATGAAGTTAGTATGTGGTGTGTGCATGGTCTCCAGCATCTTAGTAATCTGCATCATATGACTCGTCAGGAGTTCTATTTGGGAAACATAAACAATCAACTTCTGTCGTGTTTAAGACAATTTTTAATTTATTTGTTAACAAACATGTAATCTGATTTAAATAATCTTTATCTTATGCTCTATGGACTATATGCTATCAATCCACCCTTGTGACGTCTCCGGGGATATTTTCCGCATATTTTGACCCTACCTGGGGTGTCACAGAGAATGTATCAGAGCATTAGTTATAGAGAACCAGATAAATTTTTAAATAAAATAAAAATAAAAATGATTTTTCTTTTATTTGAAACTGGACTATAACTTATAAGAATCTTTTTGGGATTTTATTTTATGACCGTATTAGTTAAGCATATAGATCTTAGGGCATTTTATGCTATGTGAACTAATTGTATATATATATATATATATATATATATATGTTTACTAAACTTGATATTAATTCTATTTAGTGAGATATTGCTATATGTTAGACGTGCTAAACTTGAAAATTTTACACTACATAGTAAAATACTGAAATGAGAATATGAGTAACATTAAACTAAACTTTACATTTACTAATTGATAAATGAACTACTTACATGATAATACATATATATGTATAAGTATAAATATTTGTAACCTTAAACCATTCTAATAATTGTTTAAAAGGGATATATTTCATAAAGCATGTAATCTAAATAATATTGTTCTTTGTTTGTAAGCTTATACTCACTTCAAACTTAAAATAATACTATTTCAGAGCATCATGACTCCGCCTACTGCATCCACGACTCTTCTACCCAGAGTAGCTCCTACTCTAGTTGTTTGTTCATCCCCACGATTGACGCAGTGTGGATGGTTGTCAGCCTCAGATTCAGAGGATGACCCAGCCACCGTAGCTGTACTCCCAGAGGACCCTTTTTCTATCTTAGCATCAGCCACACCGGCCCCAACCTCTATGGAGGAGGACCGGGTCCCTTCTAGCATACCATCTTCCATGCCTATGTCCTTTTCATCAGGCTATTTCTCCGGACCAGCACCCGTCTCCACTTATGAGACCGGGGAAGGCTCCGGGGCAGGACGTGTCGATTCTGTCCAGGCCCAGATCTTCGCATTGGCTGCACGCCATGAGCGAGAGATATCCGACCTCCGCAGCCAGTTGCCAGTCAGTCAACAGGGCCACGTCGTCATCTATGAGCGTATCGACACTCTTTTTCGCACTATGAGGGATATTACCAGACTGCTAAGGGCATCCAGGCTAGGACGGACGAGGCGCTAAAATGGTTATTGGATGAGAACTACCGACTCCACCAGTGCATTCAGGTCATGGAAGGTCTGTAGCACCAGACCCATGCTGCTCTTGCTGCTCAGGAGCAATCCTTGTCCATCTTCTTTGATCTCGCCACTGTCCTGCATGATGGGGTTACTGGGGAGATGGCTTACCTCTGAGGGGTCGTCGATAGGCTCCAGAACCAGCTACTGTCTGCACTCTGTACGCTCAAGGAGACCCGAACGACAGTTCGGACTTTTTGGAACACCAGGAAAAATTCTGCAGCCCCACCAGCTCCATCCGCACCGTCAGCCGCGACATCTTCTAGTGGACCATTCAGGCAGGATTAGTATAGATGTACTAGACTTCTTTTACATCATGATAAGCTCGTGGGTTACATCCCGGCTATCATGATATAGGGCATTTGTACTTTTATCTCTTTTTCTGCTTTTGGTGATGTAATCCCGTACTTTATCTTTCCTTTTTCTTTGGGCATGTATTTTGGATATGATGTACTTAAGACAATGTGTACTACTACCCAGAGCAAGGCTAGCTAAGCCTTGTTCCGGATCTGATATGCTCGATGAATATTTAAAATTCCCTACGGAACTTTGCATGAAATCACTCTCTTATGTTATATCTGTTGTGCAATGTATTATATTATGAAATCCTGACCGGTTATCCAAATTTGTTATGAATTTTATGCATGAAATCATTGTCTTGCAAATAATATTAAAACTGCACTAACGATTGAATTACTAATCTCATTTTGTGTATGATTATAGAAAAATGGTGATTTCACAATCGAACCCCAATAATGCAGTTGTCTCCAATACTGCTAATACCGAAGTACCTGAAGCTACTCATAATGTTATCGCTGCTCAACTCCGGGAGATGATTGGTGAAGGCATTTTGGCAGCCATGGCAGCCAGAGAAGCTAATGTGGGCGATGACCCAAACCCCAACATACACAGAAACAACTTCAACAGGGGTTGTTTGTACCCCGACTTCTTGATATGCAAACCCTCATACTACCGAGGAAAAGAAAGAGTTGTTGAACTAATGCAATGGTTTGAAAGACTAGAGACAGTTTCCCGCATCAGCAATTGTGCTGACGAGAACAGAGTTAAGTATGCTACATGCACTCTACTCGATAGCGCCCTTACTTGGTGGAACTTTGTGGTCGCCACCCTTGGACATGCTGCTGCTTATACTCTCACTTGGACCAACCTCAAGGAAAGAATGACTGAGAAGTACTGTCCCAGAGGAGAAATGAAGAAGTTGGAAGTAGAGTTGTGGGATCTCAACTATAAGAACAATGATATCATTTGGTATAACCAAAGATTTCAAGAGTTAAGCTTAATGTGCACCATAATGTTTCCTCTAAGGAGTGACAATATTGAAAAGTATGTCAGCAGACTCCCTGACAACATTCATGACAGTGTGCTAGCTTCATTACCCACCACTGTTGAAGGTGCCATGGAATTTGCGACTGAGCTGATCAACAAACGAGACCGCAATCTGTCCGAGAGGCAAACAGACAACAAGAGGAAATCCGATGAAAACTCTCGTAGCCAGCACCAGCAGCCTTCCAAAAAGCAAAACGTTGGGCAAGCAGATGACACTACCCCCACAACCCGCACCAAGAACTACTCAGGGACAAAGCCCAAGTGTTCGAAGTGAAACTACCATCATGTTACTGGAGGACAATGTCAAGGATGCTACAAGTGCGGCCAATAAGGCCACTTTGCTCGCGATTGTCCAACCAATGTTGCTACCCCAGGTCGACCCAGCACCAATCCTGGAAACAGCAACAAGGGCAAGTCCAACGCACGAGGGAGTGGAAGTGGTCAACCGGGAAACCAAAATCCCACTGGTAGGAGCAGTAGCGGGCCGAAGAAAGTTGTGGTATGTTACGAATGTGGAACCCCTGGGCATGTGAGACCTGATTGTCCCAAGACGGCCAACCAGAAGAAGGACGACAAGAGAAGTCCTTCGCAAGTGTACATGACTGTCAATGCCCCAACAAACCCAGGCTGCAGCATCGTACCTGGTACGTTCTTACTATACCAGTGATATACATCTACCTTGTCTGATACATGTGTAAACCAAAGGACCACAATTGCTAAATTTAGTAAGGTAATGGAAATCCCTCTGATAGTTCTAGGCTCCTATTATACTTTGGAATAGTCGACGGAAAAGTTATGATAGTTAAACACCATCATTCGAGGTTGATCCTTAAAACTTTTCATATCGCCATTTTACATCAATCAAATCCTAGAAAGCCCTGATGGATTTGAGGTCGGTATTAGCACAAATTGACTAACAAGTATCATGCGACTATCCTATGTAACCAAAAATGGGTTTGTGTACCTTGGTGAGATGAAACCTTGATTATTCTGGGGAGCCATAACCCCAATATAGTTAACACTAGATTTAGTGTCATCTCTAGCACCAACGGGCCAGAGAATACTTGGTCCGAGAATATCCCATTTCCCTAACATGTTTCTTCCCTGCCTAACCTGAAAGACACACCCGACTCACAATGGGTGGTAGGGTTACTTGCGCCACCTAGACAACCCTAAGCCTGAAAGGCACATCCAACTCACAATGGGTGTACTTTGTAGGGCTATGTTCGACATCCCCCGTAAGGAAATGTTGAATGTCCTATGTTTTTGGACATTCCTCTTTCCTCTTCGGGTCCAATTAGCTCGACAATACCATCACCCACTAGACGCTGGGAGATGAGAATTTCTCTCTCTAAAAGTCAAAATTTGTACGAATTTTGAACCCGTAATAGTGAATGCATGACCCTTGTTACGACACCCTGCAAGGCGCGCACTTCTTTATTCTTGGTATCTTCTTTTATTTCCACCATTTGAGGTACTTCTTTTCTGCGTCCCTCTCACTCAGCCTCACGGCAAAGGAAGCAGATTCTTTGAAACTTCTTACGCAAACGCCATCGACAACAATCGTAACATCTTTGTTGGGTAGAAACTTTAGTACCCTTAACTAATGTTTGTGTCCCGCTGGCTTGAGGTAAAGATCGTATGTCTTTTCTTAAAGCTGTTAATATAGGAGGGGTTAAAGTTAAACATGTTTGTTTTATCTTCAACCCCCAATTTTTCATTCGCGGGTATGGAGATATAACTTGTCTCTCACCCATGAAAAGGATGTAGAAATAGTGCATCCCCAGATTCCCCAGCGTATGAAATATGTTGGAGTGTCCTCCTCATATTAGAAACCATTTGCAATGGATTTGTCCTCCTAACCAAATCCACAACGCCATTGGTTTTCTCCCAGATCCTGGAAGGGTATAGCTGCGACCCCGTTAAGCTTTCCTCGCCTACCCATCCACAGCAGCAGTCTCCTTTACTGCTCAATCGGATGTATAGTGCGATCCAGATAAGGATCTCTTTGCATTCCTCGCCTACCCATCCACAACAACAGTCTCCTTTACTGCCCAATCGGATGTATAGTGCGATCCAGATAAAGATCTCTTTGCATTCCTCGCCTACCCGTCCACAACAGTAGTATCCTTTACTGCCCAATCGGATGTATAGTGCGATCCAGATAAAGATCTCTTTGCATTCCTCGCCTACCCATCCACAACAGCAGTCTCCTTTACTACTCACTCAGATGTATAGTGCGATCCAGATAAAGATCTCTTTGCATTCCTCGCCTACCCATCCACAACAACAGTCTCCTTTACTGCTCAATCGGATGTATAGTGCGATTCGGATAAAGATCTCTTTGCATTTCCCCTATCCGACCACAGCAGTAATCTCTTCTACTGCTCAATCGGATGAATAGTACAATCTGGATAAAAATATCTTTGCATTCTCTTCAGTTCACCTGTAATGACAGAAGTTTTCATTAATACCGAATCAGACATATAGAAGTAACCTAGGAATAGATCACTTCGCGTTCATGCCACCATCCGCACCTGAGAGAGAACCTGAAACAAATAATACACTTAGAACATCTATCACTTAAAACATGAGTATGTTTTTTATAGCTTTGATTAAATATAATAAATTTACACCTATTAATCCTAGAACACAAACTCATGTGTTATATTTCTATAGGTCATGTGTGAACTTGTCTAACATGTACATATATTCTACATACATGCTTGTTATAATAAGTTGACTATGTAAGCTATGCACATAAATCAAGTAGTAAAAATGCACAACCAACATTCGATTAGACAACACTTAACAAAACTGAGAAAATATGTTACATCATGTAATTATAGCCGTGTATATACATGCATATTCAAGGCATGCCTAGAATTGCTTGGACTAGCCCAAGGTTATGTGTTCTTTATGCTCTAGCCCAACATAGGGCCCAACACAAGCCCACCCTACCCTTTGGATAACCTTACACGGCATCCACCTTAGGTAGAAGAAGAAGAGATGCATGGGGAACCTAATGGCATACACTTGGAAAGAGTACTCTTACCAAGACAAGTCACGCCTTTTGCCCTCCTCTCTCTCTCCCCATTTAGCCGAAAACACACACACATACACTCACATTCTTTCATGCAAATCTAAGCTTGTTTCTCTCATCCTCTACTCTCTTAATCATACGGCTTAAAGCCATATACATCCAAAAACCAAGTATTAAATCCACCAAGATCCTTCTCTCATCTTTACTACAAATCATTAGTAGTATCATTCACTTCGAATCACTATAAACAAGCCCTAGCTAAGCCATCTAGGCCACGGCTTGATTTATACATAGGGTTTTCTTCATCATTTTGAGTATATCTCAAATCACCTTGTTCACCTAGATCATTTGTGGTACTTTTAGGCAAGAAAGGTATACACTACTTGTTCTTTCATTTCTTCATGCATGCATCATCATACATCTATAAACACAAGTAAGTAACATGTTAAAAATCAAGATTTGATGAAGCTATGACCATTATAGGTCACGGCATATTTATAAAAATCATGTTCATGATTTAAAACCTTTTGATAAGGAACTTATGATTGGTATGTTATGTTTTAAACTTGATTTAAAAACCATATGAGACATTTTGTAAATCTAAAGGTTGCAGGAGTTACAAATCTTGTTTTCTGGGACTATGGTTAAACCAATAGTCATAAATCTCATAAAATGTATGTGTGTAACCTAAAAGTCTTGAAGACCATGACATTAAAGGTCACGGCATACATGGTTAATGTATATGTGATTTATGTGTTAATTTTAAATGATGGAATATGAAATGATACATGTTAAAATGACTATTAAAAATCACAAAAATAACTTGTGGAATAAATGTAGCCGTGGATTATATATGACCTAAAATGAATTAGATGTACATGCATGCTTATGTTAACCATAGATCTAATGATCTTTTGGGAACCTTGGAAAGAGACAATATAGTCGTGGGCTATATGTAGTCACCTTGGTAAAATGGGAACCTTGGAAACATGCATATCACCTAGATAATCATGATTGTATTTTTGTAAATAATTACAAGACTTAAAAACTAGTTAAAGTGTTCATCTTGGAAATACCAAGATCTAAAAATATAGCTGTAAGTTATATATGAGGGTACATGGATCTATGTATGATTTTTAGGTCTAAACATGGTTTAGATCTCATTTTAAACTTGTGACTTATTTTCTTGATATGTACCTTGTTAGATCTATTGTTGTAACACTTATAAATTTACATGCAACCTTAAAATGGGACTTGACCTATCTTGATATACTATAACTAATGTAGGCCGTGGGTTATACGCTCCTACTAGGGCTTATGACTTACTTGTAACCTTATGACACACCTAGATCTAATTTGGTATAACACATAAAATGAATTTTTAAGTTTTTATTCATCTATTTAGATTGAAAACTAAATATTAATAAGCTCATAATAATCTTATAAGAATATCCTAAGTAAAAATATACATAAAACGTAAATTAATGTTAATGGACTAATTAAGTCCATGAAAAGTTAACCTAAAACTTAAATGAACCCAATAAGCCCATTTTATAAATTATAGTGACTTAAATGGACTTAGGATCACACTTAGGTCCATTTAACTAATTAAAGGGACTTAAAAATGTATTAAGCCCAATAAATGATTTAAAGACCCATTTAAGTAAATTAGTGAACTTGAAGTATATTTAAGCCCACTAAAATAGCCCATTAGATGTTTAGCCCATTTAATGAGCCCATATAAAGTTTAAATATTAAAATAAAAGTTTTTATAATAAAATATAACTTACAAAAACTTTTTGGATGAAAATGACAATTTAAAAAACTTAAGGACGAAAACCGTTATAAAACTTGTTTTGATAAACTAGTAAGCACAAGGACTGGAAATGTAAATATCCAAAGGTCTAGGGTTTAATAATTACTATCCGTGGCGAATTAAACCCTAGGGACCATTTTGGGAAGTTTCCAAAAGTTATTTTGTCATTTTAAAACCCTAAGGACTATTTTTGTAAATTGTCGAAACCTAAAGAATCCCTAGGGGCTGTTTTTGTAAATTTAGTAAAGTTACAAAACATAGATATAACTAGGGGGACCAAATCTGCCATAAGCCGAAACTATAACAAGCCCTAGGTACTAAATATGTAAAATCCGAAAGATTACTTGTTTAAAAATATGGAGGGACTAGTTTTGCCATGTTCCGAAACATTAACAAGCCCTAACTCTAAAATCTATTTTAATTATAATAAAACATAATTATAAGTCTAGATCATAAGGATTAATGTATAAAACTTAAGTTGTGATAAATAAATTATTTTATAAATATTAAATACTTTATGAAAACTTTAGAGTTAAATAAAAATAAATTTTTTTTGAAATATTTATTTACATTTGCTTTACAAGATAAAATGTATAAACAAGATGAATGTGTGATATTAATACATGAATTCATATAATTTTAAGAAATAAAATTATATGAAAGTTAATTAAATTAAATGTTACCACATAAAAAATATTATAAGTAAAATCCCTTATGTTTACTTAAATATAGAACTTGGTTATAAATTTAATTAGATGTTATTGATACAAGTAATATAAACATAAATTAATATTTTAAGTGAAACATTTTCTTTTATGTCTACTTAAATGTAAAACTTATTGTAAGATTGAAGGATTACTATAAATACATGTATGCTAACTAATATTAATAGTTAAACATTTTATGTGAACTTAGAAATGAAACTTATATAAATAAGTTAAATGAATATCGATGCTACTTGATGTACGGTTATTTAGATAAATACCATAGTATGAATGAACTGAACAAAATCCGTATAAGCACACATATATGTTCTTGTACTATCTATTAAGACTGTACTATCTGATTAGGCATAACTTTGGTGTGAGCTTTAATTGGATATCCGTGTTAAACAAGCAATTTCCTACTCCCAGGTGAGTTTACAGCCCCGTATAAACTTTGATAAAACATTCCCTTTTTGGGAAAGAAAATATGCAAACATATATTGGACATAACTGAATTGTATAAACTTGATTTTGATTGATTATTATTGAAACTGTTAAATTGTTGTAAATCGCCCGAATGTTATAAATAGATCTATTAGGGATTGACCATCCCTGTATGGGTGAGTCATGCTCAATGTGCCTTGGCCGGGACAACAGACGTATACCATGTTGGAACTGAAATGGGTGTCTTTTTGTAAGACACTACGTCCTCATTTGTTGAGGACTATGGGGTTAAGCTTCAGTTTCTAATAATAAACAGATGTTATTTACATTTTAGTAAGAATGCCTTGTGCATTATTACTTCTATGATTATTGTATGTCCAAACTAATTAATTGTTAAAATTTGTAAATTCATCAACTTTATGTTGACCCACGTTAGTATGTTTTGCACAGGAATATGAATTTAGTATGTGGTGTGTGCATGGTCTCCAGCATCTTAGTAATCTGCATCATACGACTCGTCATGGGTTCTTTTTGGGAAACATAAACAATCAACTTCTGTCGTGTTTAAGACAATTTTTAATTTATTTGTTAACAAACATGTAATTTGATTTAAATAATCTTTAGCTTATGCTCTATGGACTATATGTTATCGATCCACCCTTGTGACGTCTCCGGGGATATTTTCCGCATATTTTGACCCTACCCGGGGTGTCACAAATGTGCTATCCATGTAACCTCTCATTTCCATATAGTGTGCACTTACGGGTTTCCCAGGGGATTGCTTACAGCTATGTAAAGCATCTACTAAATCGTAGATCTTCACAGCTTGAGGTTTCTTAAGCATTGCCTTGATCTCTTCAAGCATTTTGCATGAGAGGATAAAGCTCAAACTTCTTTTTTAGAGAAGGTGACATTTTCCCAATCATTAAGCAATCCACATCAGTGAGCTTCTTAATTTCAGTATTGTAAATGGGCCTTTCGGCCTCAGAAGCCCCTTCGGCATGGTCAGCCAGTACAACCGTGGACAAGTAATCTATAGTACCCGCTACTCTCAAGACAATTCTAAGGGAGCGATACCAATCATTGAAGTTTCAGCCAATAGGTTCTGGATGATCAAAAACATTTTGAACGCCACACTTAAAGCGTTGTTGTCGGGTTGAGCCATTTCTATAGAAATAAGTTCAAATATTAGTATTTTTGATAAATGCTTTCAAGAAAATAAAATTATCCCGGTAAATAAATTAACCATATTATTTTTATTGAAACTAGAACCTATATTGACATAAATCCATTACATCAGTTGATCTGCTAGTAATAAATGTATTCAACATAGTAACTTGTCGAATAATTTATTGGCAAACAAATTCCAATCTCTAGATATTTTAGGGACTTACATTGCCAAAAGTACATTTTGCATCGTAAACATGTTTCATCCCCTCTGAATGCCTTAAGTTTCTAGATCTCACTGAGTAACTTAATTAAATTTTCTAATCTAAAGAAGGTAAAACTAATCATGTGAATTCTCATTCTAACAAATCACCTTAAAAACACATGGAAAATACCTAACTTTTGTGCTATAAAGCGAAATTATGTGGTATGTTTTGTGTTTGTGTTTAAATAGGTAAGAAGGATACATTTTCAAGCAAACAAGAAGAAATCATGCTTATTTGGATGAAAAAGACAAAGAAGGATTAAAGATGACAAGACTTTGAAGATGAAGGACCTATCTTGACAACATTCCAAATTTGAGGGACTTAAAGTGCAATTTGGATAAAGTTAAGATCAAAGTCAAACCTGGTCAACTATCAAGTCAACAAAGTCAAAGGGTTAAAATGAATAAGAATGCAAGTTGAAGGACCAATATTGTCAAGATTCATGAATATTCAAGGACTGGATATGTTATTCTTCAAAGTTTCAAGGATTTAAGAGGCATTTGTCAAAGTTTAATACAAAGAATAAAAGCTGCCAAGACTACAAGGGCCAAGTTTGCCAAAATCTGGAAGTCCTATTATTTATGTTTACATGGCCCAATCAGAAGACAAGTAAAAGGAGAAATGGATCGCCACCTAAGCCACTATCTGCCTTTCATTTTGGATATATAATCAATGATCCAGATCTTGATCTAAGCCACTACCACTTCAGCCATTCAGGCAGCGACACGTCACTCCTTTCTTCAACATCAATTGAAGACGTTATAGGAAGATTCAGAAGATGTGGAAAGAATATAAACTGATCATGAATACATTCTAGACATTATCATACAGTCTAATTGTCCTCAAACATCTCAAATCAAAAACCCCCAATCCTGGAGATGATCAAGAACCCTAACAGATTTTATCCACGTGGCAACCACGGATTGGACAGGCCACGTCATTACTCCTCACCTCATTTCAGTTCTATAAATAGATGGATAGGTCCTCATTTTGTAGTATGTAGCTAGGTGTGAAATACACACATACCTTTCATTTTCCCTCTGAAAGTTAGTTATCTTTTCAGTTAGATAACAACTCTCAAGTGCTTGACACACACTTGAGAGTCTGTTAGTTAGTTATAACTACTTGTAACCAATTTACCTACTTCAATAAAAAATACTAAATTATCCTTCATTACTCCTTTATTATTCACTGCATCTCTTTGTTCCTGCTGCTGTTTTAAGTTTCTAGTGATCACAATTGATCAATGGAAGCTTTGTGAGTGCTTTTTACTATTCAGTTCATTCCAGTTCCTGTTTTGAAGATAATCGTAGTTGTTTGGGTATATGATCAGAAATGGCTGTTAGAGGTGATTGATTAGGGAATTGGTGTTGATTAGGTGGTGGTTTATCAGTGTTTAGTTGACTCAGCGTCACACTACTCCTATAACGGAGGCTTCTAGCTAAAAGGCATCTTTCCTTTTTTTAAATTCCTCTCAATTGTTGAAAGCATGCTCAATTCCTAGTTAGCTTTATTGTTTGCTTGATTCTGCTCAATTTGTTCTTGGTTAGAAGTTTTGATGCTAGCTAGATCATAGTCTGTTAGTTTGTTAAGTTCTGGTTCAATAATTGTTAGCATGTATATGATTTTAGCATTTAGCCTGAACATCCTGCATTTGTTTAGTTGACCTTCAATAGATTTGGAATTTGCTTGTTTCTATGTTAATTGTGATTGTGTTGATGTGTTTGTGATGTTCTGATCTAGTTTTGTTTAATTGCTTAGTGTTTGTCAAGTTTTGTTTCATTTTAATGTTACTAGCATCAGAACTATCATACCTGTATTAATCTTTGCTAAGCCTGCTTTGATACTTGTTCTTACTTGATTTAGTATTCCTTATTAAGTCTTATTTAGTTTGATAAGAGTTTACATCAGTAGCTGTAGTTTGTTTGAGACTTGAGTCATAAATTCTTGCCAAAAATTGCATCATAAGTGTTCTATGGTCCAATACATGTATCTGTCATAATATTGCTTTCTTGTGATGGGTACTTGGTGCATTTGACATTCTAAACTTGTCCAAATACTTTTCAAATCATATCACAGTCTTTTAATCAGTTCTTCTTTTGTAAAATTTCCAAAAACCAGTAAAAAGAGTGTTTGGATATGTAGGTAAATTGTTTTTCAGCTTGAATCATTGAGTGTAGTCACTTTGTTTGAGTCATCAAGCTTAGTATAAGTCTGTCTAGTGAGTTTTTCTTGTCAAGTTTTTGTCAAAATCCATTTAGTCTCACCAAGTTTTAGACGTTTAGTAAACTCAAGTCTCTGGAATCTTAATACGGTTATAAAATCTTCATTACTTCATGAATTCTTGACTTTCTTGGCTTATTGTAATCCTTAGATGATCAGCTTTTGATATTGCTATAAAACTTTTTCCAGTTTCAGCATTTGCTTATTCAAATAAGCCAATTCAAGTTACTGATATGCATGCTTAACTAGTAGTTCATCATTTACATTTTAGCCAATTTTACTTTATAAAACATACCTTTTTCTTTCACAGAACTACTTAGAGACTCAAATTAGGAATTTCCTGAACTTTTGAGCTTATTCCATTTTTGGTCAACAAAAGTAAAATAAGATGTACATTTGCTTATTTTCATTTTCCAGCTTATTCCCTTAATAATTTTTCAAACTAATTGACATTCCAAGTTCCTAGAGAGTTGTTCTTTCAGTTTTAGTAAAAAAATCAAGTTGTGCTTATCTGGATTTTGTTTGAGCTTATTGTTAGCTTATTGCAAAACGTGGAGTTCTACTTTGTTTCAGCTTACAATCTTTGTTTTCCCTAGTTGAAATCACGTTTTAAGAAGTTTTCAAAAAGAATTTTTCAATAAGCTTTTGAAACGAGCTTATTCGAGCTTAGTTTGTAAAACGCGTTTTATTGATTGTTCAAACTTTTCATGGCAGTTTTAGTCCCTAATCTTTGGGGGTGTTTTTACTTCACAATTAATACTTTTCTAGTAATTAGCTTTTCTAATTCTGTCCTTTTAGTTTCACTGCTTACTATTTCAGCTTATTACTTTTCTAGATTTGTACACTTTGCTAATAAATTTTGCTTGTGCATTGATTGCTTGTACTTTTGGTAGTTTTACTTGTACTCTTAGCTTTACAACTTGTATGACATGCATTAGTGATTTGTACCTTTAGTTTTATCATTTGCACTTGTGCATTTATTACGTGATAACTGCAAAGTGTTTTACGGTTACGTAGCTTACTATTTTTCATCATTTTTACGTGCTTGATAAAAGAGACATAGAATATCCTAAAAACCCTAACAACCAAAAACAATAAATAACTTGAGATTGTTAGGACTTTCAATTGGTTAAGAATCGAGAGAAACGAACTTCAATTTACTCAATTTCAAATGGCGCCGCTGCCGGTTCTTTGACTTTACGAGAGACTATCGATTGACGGTTTTCATTGGCTTTTGGGATCCGTTCACCTCGTGAACGTTATTTTTACGTATCATAAATAAAAAACAATAAAAAATAAAAAATATAAAAAATATAAAAAACTAAAAAATAACAAAAACAATCCTTTTCCTAAAGAATTGATCAAAAAAATAAAAAATCAAAAAGCAATCTTTTTCCTAAGAGATTGCACCCAAAAATATATATTATTGGTTTTCATCGCTTTTTACGTACATATAGTATTTTCTTTAAAAAACCCCAATAAATACAAAAATATTTTCTCTATATTATTATATGTAAATACGTATACGTATAAGAACAATCAATACACATATTCTCCATAAGTATTGCCAAGGCAATACACCGTGTTAGGGGGCGTTCCGGTCCTTGACACGTGTATCAATCAAATTCAATAAAGCAAGAATAGATAAATACTTCCTGATGTGGTCGTGATTGTATATGTGATAATTAGATACGTTATAGGGTAAATTAGTAAATTAACTTTAGGAAAAAGTAATAGACTAAAATTACCAAAGACGAATTCATAAACACGTGGGTGAACCAAGTTTGTTGTACACGAAGATCTTATGAATTTGAGACGTTTTGCTTGGATTTGGACAATTGATTCGAATTAGTTTCGGTTTTTAAACTAAAATTAAATTCTACAAATTTAAAACTATTTAATTTTATCCTAAAGTGCATGAATTGTACCCCATTTTATTTAAAAGACAATTACTAAAAATATAAAATTATTTAAACTATTTAAAAATTAAACTATTTAAAATAAATTAAAATATAACTATTTAATTAAATTTAACTTTACACTATTTAAAAACATCATTTAAACTCATTTAAAAACTCTTTAAAAACTGTTAATTAATTGAATCTATTAAAAATTAACTTTTACTTTTTTTTTTACTAAAACAAATCTGTTGGGTCCACTAGATGTGGATCTTGCAGCCTGTCAGGAACGGTGAACGACTTCTGTAATCACAAGTCTATTCACAGAGAGACTCTATACACAATATAAGTGCGGAATACAAATACTATAAAGAAGAACATAATAACTATAATGACTTGATCCTTTTATAAGGATTTCTGATATTAATGATAAATAGAATTACGTTTGATGAAGGTGTGTCTACCCCTTCTGCCTAAGGTTCCTTTTATACTACAAGGAAACCCTAATACATAATTAAACAAAACGTGTAAAACTGATATTCATATCCTTTCCTAACATATCTCATGCATATCCTAACAAAATAATAACTAAATAATAAAGTTTGACTTTAACTAAGACTAGGAGCACGACTTGCTCCTACTACTACTATGACCAGGAGGAACTACATACCTCCTAGTCTACCTATTACAATTAACTATTCCAATGGTCCTAACAATCCTCCCCTAAACTTGAATTTGACCTGTTGAGTTCAAGTTTCCTGGTAAAACGTGCAATAAAGCTTGAGGATTGGAACAGCAAAAGAAACAGCAACATCATCAAGATAAGAAACATAAGAACCAATGCAACAAGGAACACTAGAAGCTTCTCCAAAGCTTGAAACAAATCAGCATCGTGTTGAATCTTTACAGCAACATGAGCAGATTTGATGAGCCTTTACCAAGTAGCTGCTCGCTCTTGGGCTAGCCAATCTTTCTGGTGGAATAAGCATCACCCTGGGAGACTAGAACCCAACCCAACTCTTAGAACGTGAATCAATGGTGAGTGGGGGTACCCTGATGATTGTAGGCAAACCATCACAGCCGTCAACGGATTTGATATGTCTTTACTAGAAGTCGTACCCTTCTGGACTCGCCAACTCTTAGCAATGAAGCATCGGTGAGTTGAAAACCCTATAGCTTTAAGAAAGCTATTACAGCTATCAACGGATTTGATAAAATCTTTACCAAGAGCCGTACGCCCTTGGATTAGCCACTTTTCAGTCGAGGACCATGGCAAGTGAAAACCATCCAGTTTTGGGTAACCTGGCAACCATCAACGGATTTGAGAATCACACCAGGAGCCGTACCCTCAAGGTGAATCAACTCTTTCTTGTCGGTGAGACATGGTGAGTTGAGGACCATTTGTTGTGTGGACCAAGTCCAACACCAGATGAAACATCCAACCAGCACAAGTGTGAATCAGTAACAGGAACCCAAAGTTTTTTAAACAGTATAAGCAGATGGTATGATATTCACAAGTGTAAAATCCATGATTTGTTTAAAGTATAAGCAGATATTATATAAAAAGTATTTTTTTTTATTTTTTTTAAACTATAACAAATGAAAGTCACCAATCACTTTACACATTGGTGAAAAGAAATGCAGTATTAACAGAAAAACACAAAACATAAAAAACTTACAAACCAACCACATCACATACCAGACGCAGCCACCTTCTCAGCTTGCAGGCGAGCTTGTATCCCTTACACCAGGGTAGTTGCCATAGAAGACTCATTCCCGGAAGGGGCATTGGAAATCTGCAAGTGACAAGCAAGCATGGCCTCCATCGAAGCAATAGTCAACGGATAGTCCAAATCCGTGAGCATGGACACCATAGCACCAGATTCCAACTCCAAAACATGCACACCACAGCCAACATAATTTCCATCTCGTGATAACCCATGTTGGTTGTCCTTCCCGACACCATAAAGGGGAGCATGTGGAGGGGAATCAAGCATCATTTTCAAATCAGCCCACATTCTCAGACCAGGCCAGGAGGGCACTTCACTAGGATGAAGAGGCATACCAGTATCAACGAACCCATACAACGACATAAGATCTTTACGATCCGCCCAAGACAAAATATGTAACACTCTCAATTTTCGTATCGGTACAACGGAAGGGTCTTTTAGAGTGTTACGGGATAGCACAATAACTCCAATCATAGACAACACATAAAAATGGTTGTTCAAGGTTCAACATACATTCATTCGATAAAAAGTTTTAAGGTGTACAACAGGTCCCAAATTATACAGGTCATTAAGTTTACAAAACATAGATCGAATGAACATTTTTAATATTTTGTGGGCCATCAGAGTCGGTCTCCATCCGGATTACCTTCAAGCACCTGAGATAAAAACATGCAAAAATCATATCAGCGAATGCCGAGTGAATTCATAGAGTTTAATAAAAACCGTTATATAAAACAATCGTTACAATCAGAACACAAGTATAATATCGGAAGTAAGTCCACGTATTGCTAGTCAGGCAATATATAAATCAAGCATACATCTTAAACCGTCCATGAGACCGTAGCCTCAATATTACCATAATAGGTAATATTTTCATCATTATTAGCGTCGTTATCGTTTTGTATATAGGTTTTAGGATACATTTTAGGATTATTATTAGCCGCATGACATTGTTACCTTACTGTGAAAACAGTGGGCGGCGAACCCGACAAATAATTTGCCCATCTAAGTTAGCGTGTCGTCACAAAAATCACGCTATAGAATCTTCTCATACATAAATTCGCTTACCAATCAATGTGGTACGACGGGGATCAACCGTCAAGGCGCGAACTGGGGTGATCATCCCCAAATAGTACTATCAAATGCATAAGCGTCTACCAAATCCCGGTAGTTCACAATTAATACTAATGGGACTTTAAGTGACATAACCTAACTACTAATAATCCTTTTAGTCTCGTTTATAGGGGTCATAGCATCATTCGGGTCCATATCATTAAGCATACCATCGGGAATACTTGTGTTCTATTTTTATCAAAATCTAGCATGTTATCTCCCTCGCGGGTTTACAAATCATTTTATAAAACATTTAAAAGAGTGCGAGGCTATGAACTCACGTTGATAATGAAAGGCGGATTATCGGCTACGGGAGTGCTTCGGTCACAGAAACCTATATAAATAATAATCGGTCTTAGACTCTTGTCCAATGACTTTTATCAAAATAACAATATACATATGATGATTTTGTACATATGATGATGATCAAGTGGGTTTATATATCCTTGTTTACTCATTTTAGTGTTTACGTTTTGGTAACTTTTTACTAGTTTATACTAGTTTTACCTATTTATCTATTTTAAGTCCAATACGTTTGTTATAAGTTATTTAACTTGTTTTAATCCATTTTATACTTGTACTATCAGTATCTATACTTTCCATGTTGGGCCCAAATGGGTTAAGCCCAATAAGTTCTTTTTATAAGTGTTTAACTTATTTAGTCCAATTATTAGTCAAATATGCTTAGTTAGCTCGTTAATGTCCGTATGTCCTATAGTTCGGGTTTTATCGGTTTTTACCTTTATTAGTTACTTATATATCAGTATATGAATTTTAAAAACTTTACATTAGACGGGTTTGATCGTCTAAGTTTTAATTGGCGAAAAACGTTAATTTTACGGTAATAGCCGAAAAAGTCGTAAAAATCAAGTTTATAGTTTTTATTACTTATGAATATTATTCCACTACCATTTATATAATTTATCCATTTATTTAACCTTTTACATATTTATATAAATAAATTTCATAAGTTAGTGGGTTTTTATTTTACATTTTATACAATAAAATTTGAGTGCTTATATAATAATAATAAACATTAATTCTCAAAATCTGATTATTATTTTCATCTTCACCATTTTTATCATATCTAGAGTTCTATAATGAATTAGAAGCTCATTTTTGGGTGACATGTTCTTCATATTATGTGCTACATTTAACTTAGTTATAGCTACTGCTCATTTTAAGTTTATCTTGTCTTAACAGTCCCTACAAAACTGCTTATTCAGATTAGCACTCTCATCTTGTTTTGATCATATCTTACTCATTATAATGATTCCATTGCATGGCCAACTCTCACATGTGTATAAAATCTTGTACTTACTGTAAATGGATCATACCATGCAATTTTATCAGTTCAAGTTTTAGTTATATACTGTTTTTATACAGCCAACTAAATAAGCAAGATTTTAGCCTTATTTCTCATGGTTATTAACATTTTTAAGCATATTTATCAACACTTGATCCCCATACAACATTTTTATCATCATATATACATCATATACATATACAAAAATAAAGAAAATACATTTGTTCTTTACAAAAATAACAATAGAAAATGGAGAGGATGATCTTCTTTACCAACCAAGTGTACTTCTTGTTTTTGGAAGACAAGAACTTGATGAACACCACAAGTAACTCCAAGATCATCAAGCACCAAGAACAATAGTTGAGAAATCAGCCCTAGGACACAAGTAAATCACCTCCAATGTTGTTAATATGGCCACCAAATGATCAAGGCTTCAAGATAACTCCATGATAGAGCTAGTTAACATGTATTTCATGGCTAGAAAAGATCAAAAGGGGTGTTTGTAGCTTGAATATAGACGGCAAGGGTGGGAGGTTTTGAGAGGATTTGAGGTTGTTTTGCATGTATGGAAATGGTGGAAATGAGTTAGTTGATGGTTTTAGCTAGTAAGTGGAAAAGAGTAGCTTAAGGTGTAAGCTTACTTACACTTGTAAGTGTTTAGCTAACATGATGCCACATATGGTTGTGGTGTCATGTTAGTGCCGTCCCATATAAGCTAGTGGGGTGGGACAATGTATTTTGTCCCATCTCACTAGTTTACGGGTATTCCTCGATTCTAGTTTTCTCGATTTTCGTGCCCTCGGGTCGTTTTACGAAAAATGTTTTTATAAATTATGAATCAACGTCACGAAACGAATCCAATAAAAATTGTCTCATAAAAACGGAGTTCAAAAACGTAAATACGTAATCCTAAGGTTTTCGGTTTAGTCGTAAAAGACGCTAAATTATGCACGTAAGCCCAAATTTAAATCCGTAAATTATGAGTTCGTCAACCAATCACAAAAATAAGTTTCAAAATATTATACGAGAAAATATTTCACTACCTGAAAATGTTAGATTGTCACAGCTTTTCCTCCTAAAAGGGATCAACGTCCTCCTGATCCATTTCATTTGGATGTCCGTTTCTTATTGAAATCGAAGAGGTGCGGATATTTCTTCCACATTTCATCCTCTCGTTCCCAAGTATACTCCGGTCCATGCTTTGAATTCCATCGGATCTTAACAATAGGTATCCGACTTTGTTTCAGTTGCTTTACCTCACGGTCCATAACTTCTACGGGCTCTTCGATAAAATGCAACTTCCCATCTATTCGAACCTTAACTAACGGAATTTTCTCATCACTCACTGCTAGACATTTCTTCAAATTAGATACATGGAATGTGTTATGAACACCATGAAGTTCTGGGGGTAACTCTAGTTTGTAAGCCACCGGACCTACTCTAGATAAAATCTTAAAGGGTCCAATATAACGGCGATTCAATTTCCCTCGCTTTCCAAATCTGATAACGCCTTTCCATGGCGATACTTTCAACATTACTCGGTCACCCACTTTAAACTCCATTGGCTTCCGCCGCACATCCGCGTAACTTTTCTGTCTACTATGGGCAGTCAACAACCTATTCTTAATCTGAACTATCATCTCCATAGTCTCCCGGATCAATTCCGGTCCCGTGAGCTGGGTATCCCCAACTTCACTCCAACATACAGTAGATCTACACTTCCTACCATACAAAGCTTCAAACGGTGCAGCCTTAATACTAGAATGGTAACTATTGTTATACGAAAACTCTGCTAAAGGCAAATGTTTATCCCAAGTCTTACCAAAGTATAACACACAAGCTCTCAACATATCTTCTAGTGTTTGTATCGTCCTTTCACTCTGCCAATCAGTCTGGGGGTGATAAGCAGTGCTCATGTCGAGATTCGTTCCCAAAGATCTTTGGAGAGATTTCTAAAAATTCGATGCGAATCTAGGATCTCGATCTGAAATGATCGATACAGGCACTCCATGCTTGCATACAACATTATCAAGGTATATACGAGTCAGCTTCTCCAGTGAGAACTGCTCTTTAACCGGAATGAAGTGTGCTGATTTGGTCAGTCTATCGACAATTACCCAAATCGAGTTGTTTCCAGATGATGTTCTAGGGAGCTTGGTGATAAAGTCCATCGTAATTCGCTCCCACTTCCATTCAGGAATCTTTGGTTGTTGAAGTAGTCCTGATGGCTTTTGATGTTCAGCTTTGACTCTAGCACAAGTCAAGCATTGAAGAACATACATAGCTATGTCAGCTTTCATATTCGGCCACCAGTACAACTTCTTCAAATCATGGTACATCTTATCAGATCCCGGATGAATGGAATACTTAGATTTATGGGATTCTAACATAATCAAGTCTCTTAAGCCTCCAAACTTAGGTATCCACATACGACCTCTTAAGCATTTCACTCCATCAGCTCTAACCTCTAAAGGATCTCCTTCTCCTCGGAACCCTTCATTAACAAAATTCTCCTTCTTACAAACTTCTATTTGCGCATTTCTAATTTGCTCAGGCAAATTATTGTGCACGGTCAAGACTAGAGAACGCACCCTGATAGGCTCTCTATCTTTCCTACTTAACGCATCGGCAACAACATTGGCTTTTCCTGGGTGATATTTTATATCACAATCATAATCACTTAAGAACTCTATCCATCTTCGTTGCCTCATGTTCAATTCCTTCTGACCGAGAATATACTGTAGGCTTTTGTGATCGGTGAATACCGTACACTTGGTTCCATACAGATAATGTCTCCACAACCTAAGAGCAAAGACTACAGCTCCTAACTCAAGATCATGAGTAGTATAATTCTCCTCATTCTTCCTTAATTGCCTAGAAGCATAAGCTATCACTTTCTCCCTCTGATCAAAACAGCTCCATAGCCTCTAAGAGATGCATCACAATACACTACAAAATCTTCACTCCCGTCGGGTAATGATAAGATTGGCGCACTACATAATTTTTTCTTCAATGTCTAAAATGCTCCATCATCACTTCCCCAAACGAAAGGTTTATTCTTCTGGGTAAGCTTAGTAAAGGGTTTAGCTATCAAAGAACATTCTTTAATGAATCGCCTATAATAGCCAACCAATCCTAAGGACTGTCGCACTTCCGTTGGCGTTGTCGGTGCAGACCAATTCTTAATAGCTTCAACCTTTGCGGGATCAACATGAATTCCATCTTTGTTAATCACATGACCAAGAAATTGCACAAAATCTAACCAGAAATCACATTTCAAAAACTTAGCATACAACCTTTCATCCTTTAACAAATTCAAAACAATCCTTAAATGTTCTTTATGTTCATCTTCATTCTTAGAATAGATTAGAATATCGTCAATAAACACAATCATAAATTTATCCAAGTAGGGCTTGCACACTCGATTCATTAAATCCATGAAAACCGCAGGTGCGTTAGTTAACCCAAATGGCATTACTTGAAATTCATAGTGTCCATAACGAGTTCTAAATGCAGTTATAGGAATATCTTCTTCACGGACGCGAAGTTGGTGATATCCTGACCGCAAATCTATCTTAGAATGCAAACTAGATCCTTGTAGTTGATCAAACAAATCATCAATCCTAGGTAAAGGATATCGATTTTTAATTGTCAACTTATTCAGTTCCCTATAATCAATGCACATACGGAAAGATCCATCCTTCTTCTTAACGAATAAGACAGGAGCTCCCCAAGGCGACGAGCTCGGTCGAATAAAACTTTTATCAGACAACTCCTTAAGTTGCTCAGATAACTCCTTTAATTCAGAAGGGGCTAATCGGTAAGGCGCACGTGCCACCGGTGCAGCACCAGGATTTAAATCGATTCGAAACTCTACTTGCCTTATTGGTGGAAGTCCGGGTAAATCTTTAGGAAATACCTCAGGAAATTCACAAATAATAGGTACATCTTCCAATCGTTTCTCCCTAGACTCATTCCCGGTCACTTGAGCTAGGAATAACTCGCAACCGTTCCTGATGTACTTTTGGACTTTAATACATGAAACGATCTTCAAACGGGATTCACCTCGACTACCATCAATTACTAACATCCTATTCCTAAGAGGAATCTTAACCTTCTTCTCTCCATATAAAATAGTAGCATTATTCAACGACAACCAATCCATACCAATAATAATATCAAAACTACCTAATTCTATCAACATCAAATCAATCGGAAAGGAATGGTTTAAGAGATTTAGAGAGCATCCTTCTAATAGCTTATTAGTTTTCACTAATTTACCATTAGCCAATTCCACCTCGTAACTGGTATTTATCTCAACAGGTTCAATATCAATAAGGGCACTAAATTTAGTGGATACAAAGCTCCTATCAGCACCCGAATCAAATAAAGCAACAACATAATGATTGTTGAGTAAAAATGTACCGGTAACGACATTCGGATCCTCTTTCTTCACCTCAGTTGTTCCAAGTTGATAGATACCACCCTGGGGTTTCTTCCAGGTACAATCGCTTTCAACTTGGGGCATTCCGATTTCCTATGACCTTCTTCATTACAGTTGAAGCAAATGGTTCCCTTCTTACACCTTTCAACCTTGTGTCCAAGCTTTCCGCAATTTCAGCACTTCCAGCAGTCTCCAGCATGCCTCTTGTTGCCACACT
Source organism: Glebionis coronaria (assembly GCA_025667525.1). Lineage (NCBI taxonomy): Eukaryota > Viridiplantae > Streptophyta > Magnoliopsida > Asterales > Asteraceae > Glebionis > Glebionis coronaria. The sequence goes on along the minus strand of JANFOE010000621.1, from coordinate 234,556 downwards.
TAGGACATCCATCATCGTTGCGCGATGTATTGTTGGTAAGAGCATTTGCATTCCCCTTTCTATGGTTCTGACGGCGATTGAAATTCTTCCTATTATCACCTCTATCTACACGATCACCGTCACCCTTTCTTTTCTCACCAACACGGGCTTCATCTTCCCTATCCTGAATTATCTGTCCAATGAGTTGGTAAGCCATTCGAACAGCATCATCAATGGTCAGTGGTTTAGATGATGTCACGTCCCCCCGGATATTCCTGGTCAACCCTTTAATATATTGCTCAATTCGGATTTCTTCGGGTTCAACCAATCGAGGACATAGCAAGGCCAACTCATGGAATCGGTTCGTGTAACTATCAATGTCCACACCTTTCATTCTCAAATGAATCAACTCTTGTTCTAACCTAATAATCACACTACGAGGACAAAACTACAAAGTCATCCACTTCTTAATTTCAGCCCAAGGAGTAGCATTAGCAGCATCAAGACCCATGAAAGAAATTCTCCCGTTCCACCAAGTCAACGCACGACCTTTAAGAGTAGCCATAGAAAAAGTCACCTTATCTTCCTCCTTACACTTACTAATCCGAAACACCGATTCAATCTTCTCAATCCACTGGCTTAATCCTACAGCACCTTCAGTTCCATTAAAAGGTAGAGGTTCACACTTCATGAACGTCACATAAGTACAGCCACCAACTTCAGGTGCATTAGCTCCAAGTCCTCCTAAATTTCCTCCAGCATTGTCATTCACATTATTAGCTTTCACATTCACATTAGTACCGCCAATTCCACTACCGCCAGCTCCACTACCGCCAGCTCCACTACCGCCAGCTTCATTTCTAGCATTTGCCATAAATTCAGTCATAGATGAGGTAACTTGCTCCGAAATAATCCTACGTACATCATCCTCAGTCACAGCCTTCTTGGGCGGCATAGTTCTATAGTTTCACAATTTCAAGGTATTAAGCATTCATCCAACAAAGGATTTATATAATATGGATTGAATTCATAATCAAGATACAAATAAGGCACAATATGGAATTCAAGACAAGATACATATTTCATTCGATTTGAAACAAAAGTATTGTCTTAGTTACATCCCATATCAAAGTTCTAGCACTAGATACACTCAAAATTCATGCCAAGTCTACTACTAACAAGTCGGTTCAATCAAAGCTACAAAAGCACAAAAGATACAAAGGTCACTACTAAATACAGACTGGTCTACTGAGAACCGCTAGATGGTCCATCATCCATCGTCTTCTGAATCTTCGTTAGACGATCACTAGACACATCTTCAGCTGGGCGCTTACGGATTACTCCTCTTTTAACCATGTCAGCATAAAATCTACTATTCCAACCCACAGATATATTTAGCTCCTTCTCAGCTTTCTCACGCATCGCACGAGCCACACTCAACTGAATCTCAATAGAATTCACCTTTCTCTTCATTTCAGCAAACTCACCACTTTCCAACATCGATAACCTCCTAAAAGCCTCATTCAAACCACGTTCTACATCAGTCAAATCCAAACTAAGCAATTCTCGCTCTTTCTCGCCAACCTTAGTCTTCGACTCCAAATAAGCAACTTGAGTCTGAACAACACCTAATCCAACCTCTGTCATACTACTCTTAACACGGGAAGCATCTAGATCACGTCTCAAGGCCCATGGTGCAAGACCATCAATATGAGTAGCCTCTCGAGTACTAGACGACTCTCCTATCTCACGTCTACGAGTAGCAATACCATCAGTACCATCAGGTGCATTATCATCCTCATCCTCCTCTAATTCAGAATCAGATTCAGACGATTCAGACATTTCATCCCTAGGTAGCTCAACCTCTGAATCAAACAAATCAACTGGTGGGGGCAAAGGCTCGCCCTCTGGAGCATCATAAGGGTAAATAAGCTCAGCTTCCTCATCATCATCGACCTCAACATCTATACCTACCTCCTCCTCGACATCCTCGTCGTCAATCTCATCATCTAGATTATCTAACCCAATCTCCTCATCATTCTCAATATCAACATTCTCTACCAAGTCAACCTAAGGGGAAATCTGATCTCCTAGTCCTAACTCGGGCTCGGGATCCTCAAATGGTTCCTCCTCATCATCCATATCATAATCTACTAAGTCTAAATAAGGATCATCTTCTACATTAGGTTCGGGAATAGCATGGTTTTCTACAGGAATATTAGGGTCAGCCATGACAATCTGCATTTATATATATATCTCGTATTAGGATAACATACTATTTAAACAATTACATAATAAAACCAAGATATATACATATATATAAATTAAATTATATATATCAAAATATATATCTTCTCAATAGGGCTTGTTGGTAACGTCGGAGATCTCTGGCACCGTTATAGTCAAAAGATTTTTCAAATATTTTCTCAAATGTTCATTGTCAAAAGATTTTGAAAACTTTTGTTCAAAGCCTTGGTTTTTAAAATCTATTGTTCTCTATAACGAGAGCTCTGGTACCAAACTGTAACATTCTCAATTTTCGTATCGGTACAGCGGAAGGGTCTTTTAGAGTGTTACGGGATAGTACAATAACTCCAATCATAGACAACACATAAAAATGGTTGTTCAAGGTTAAACATACATTCATTCGATAAAAAGTTTTAAGGTGTACAACAGGTCCCAAATTATACAGGTCATTAAGTTTACAAAACATAGATCGAATGAACATTTTTAATATTTTGTGGGCCATCAGAGTCGATCTCCATCCGGATTACCTTCAAGCACCTGAGATAAAAACATGCAAAAATCATATCAGCGAATGCCGAGTGAATTCATAGAGTTTAATAAAAACCGTTATATAAAACAATCGTTACAATCAGAACACAAGTATAATATCGGAAGTAAGTCCACGTATTGCTAGTCAGGCAATATATAAATCAAGCATACATCTTAAACCGTCCATGAGACCGTAGCCTCAATATTACCATAATAGGTAATATTTTCATCGTTATTAGCGTCGTTATCGTTTTGTATATAGGTTTTAGGATACATTTTAGGATTATTATTAGCCGCATGACATTGTTACCTTACTGTGAAAACAGCGGGCCGCGAACCCGACAAACAATTTGCCCGTCTAAGTTAGCGTGTCGTCACAAAAATCACGCTATGGAATCTTCTCATACATAAATTCGCTTACCAATCAATGTGGTACGACGGGGATCAACCATCAAGGCGCGAACTAGGGTGATTGTCCCCAAATAGTACTATCAAATTCATAAGCGTCTACCAAATCCCGGTAGTTCACAATTCATGCTAACGGGACTTTAAGTGACATAACCTAACTACTAATAATCCTTTTAGTCTCATTTATAGGGTCATAGCATCATTTGGGTCTATATCATTAAGCATACCATCGGGACTACTTGTATTCTATATTTATCAAAATCTAGCATGTTATCTCCCTCGCGGGTTTACAAATCATTTTATAAAACATTTAAAAGAGTGCGAGGCTATGAACTCACGTTGATAATGAAAGGCGGCTTATCGGCTACGGGCGTGCTTCGGTCACGGAAACCTATATAAATAATAATCGGTCTTAGACTCTTGTCCAATGACTTCTATCAAAATAACAATATACATATGATGATTTTGTACATATGATGATGATCAAGTGGGTTTATATATCCTTGTTTACTCATTTTAGTGTTTACGTTTTGGTAACTTTTTACTAGTTTACTAGTTTTACCTATTTATCTATTTTAAGTCCAATAAGTTTGTTATAAGTTATTTAACTTGTTTTAATCCATTTTATACTTATATTATCAGTATCTATACTTTCCATGTTGGGCCCAAATGGGTTAAGCCCAATAAGTTCTTTTTATAAGTGTTTAACTTATTTAGTCCAATTATTAGTCCAATATGCTTAGTTAGCTCGTTAATGTCCGTATGTCCTATAGTTCGGGTTTTATCGGTTTTTACTTGTATTAGTTACTTATATATCAGTATATGAATTTTAAAAACTTTACATTAGACGGGTTTGATCGTCTAAGTTTTAATTGGCGAAAAACGTTAATTTTACGGTAATAGCCGAAAAAGTCGTAAAAATCAAGTTTATAGTTTTTATTACTTATGAATATTATTCCACTACCATTTATATAATTTATCCATTTATTTAACCTTTTACATATTTATATAAATAAATTTCATAAGTTAGTGGGTTTTTATTTTACATTTTATACAATAAAATTTGAGTGCTTATATAATAATAATAAACTTTAATTCTCAAAATCTGATTTTTATTTTCATCTTCACTATTTTTATCATATCTAGAGTTCTATAATGAATTAGAATCTCATTTTTGGGTGAAATGTTCTTCATATTATGTCCTACATTTAACTTAGTTATAGCTACTGCTCATTTTAAGTTTATCTTGCCTTAACAGTCCCTACAAAACTGCTTATTCAGATTAGCACTCTCATCTTGTTTTGATCATATCTTACTCATTATAATGATTCCATTGCATGGCCAACTCTCACATGTGTATAACATCTTGTACTTACTGTAAATGGATCATACCATGCAATTTTATCAGTTCAAGGTTTAGTTATATACTGTTTTTATACAGCCAACTAAATAAGCAAGATTTTAGCCTTATTTCTCATGGTTATTAACATTTTTAAGCATATTTATCAACACTTGATCCCCACACAACATTTTTATCATCATATATACATCATATACATATACAAAAATAAAGAAAATACATTTGTTCTTTACAAAAATAACAAGAGAAAATGGAGAGGATGATCTTCTTTACCAACCAAGTGTATTTCTTGTTTTTGGAAGACAAGAACTTGATGAATACCACAAGTAACTCCAAGATCATCAAACACCAATAACAATCGTTGAGAAATCAGCCCTAGGACACAAGCAAATCACCTCCAATGTTGTTAATATAGCCACCAAATGATCAAGGCTTCAAGATAACTCCATGATAGAGCTAGTTAACATGTATTTCATGGCTAGAAAATATCAAAAAGGGTGTTTGTAGCTTGAATATGGACGGCAAGGGTGGGAGGTTTTGAGAGGATTTGAGGTTGTTTTGCATGTATGGAAATGGTGGAAATGAGTTAGTTGATGGTTTTAGCTAGTAAGTGGAAAAGAGTAGCTTAAGGTGTAAGCTTACTTACACTTGTAAGTGTTTAGCTAACATGATGCCACATATGGTTGTGGTGTCATGTTAGTGCCGTCCCATATAAGCTAGTGGGGTGGGACAATGTATTTTGTCCCATCTCACTAGTTTACGGGTATTCCTCGATTCTAGTTTTCTCGATTTGCGTGCCCTCGGGTCGTTTTACGAAAAACGTTTTTATAAATTATGAATCAACGTCACAAAACGAATCCAATAAAAATTGTCTCATCAAAAACGGAGTTCAAAAACGTAAATACGTAATCCTAAGGTTTCCGGTTTAGTCGTAAAAGACGCTAAATTATGCACGTAAGCCCAAATTTAAATCCGTAAATTGTGAGTTCGTCAACCAATCACAAAAATAAGTTTCAAAATATTATACGAGAAAATATTTCACTACCTAAAAATGTTAGATTGTCACAAAATACCTTGCAAACCCGAAGCATAACGAACATAACCATCACTAACGGTAATCCTATGGGTGAAAGTACCAGGAAGAGTTGTGGAAGGCTTAACCGTCCAACCAGTAAGAGACCCATTACCCATTGGCAATTCTGAGTCACTATCGGAAGCTGCATCAATAAGATTTTAAGGAGCACACTTCTCATAAGGAACAGACTTGCCACGTCTAGCACGTCTAGCCAACTGCTTCCGGATGGAACGGCGAGGAGTTGGAGCACCAGACGAGGGTTCAACCTTTACCTTTGCAGCAGAAGTAGGATCAGCAGAAGTAGAATCAATACCTTGCCCAACCAAAAGGATCAACAGTAGCTGCACCAGAAGAAGGAATAGGTTGAGGACCAGTCACGGGTGGTGATGGTGGTGCCATAGCAGGAGTAGCAGTGGTGGTGGTAGCATAGGTGGTGGTGGTAGGATCCGAAGATGAAACAGGGGGGAGAAACCGAAGGTGTAGGTGTGGTACCCGCTGTAGAAACATCAACAACCGAGGGAATACCAGTAGAACCAAGAGGAACATCAGATGAAGAACTAGGAGCAGCAGCAGGTTGAGAAGTAGGAACCACTCGTGGAGGAGGACGATAGATGAAACGCTCGAGAACAGGTGTACTCTGACGCTTGATCATTCGTTCATATAGAGCCTTAAGCTCATCAAAAGACAATGCCCGAACCCTTTCCCACGTCCAACCAACAGTAAAATGGGCAGCCGACTGATACTTGACATACCTCTGCATCAACTTTTTCTCCTCGGTTTTCGTCAAAGGCCTGTTCTTACGTTTTTCACGCAGTTGAGCAGCAAGCGCTAACTGTTGCTTACGCATTAACACCATAGCTCGAGGAATACAATTATGCTCATTCACATCAGAACCAAGAGATCAGTAAATTGTGAATAATCCGAGGTAAGTTTAGTGAGCACTCGCATCCAATCGTTATCGTCCCAATGCCTAGCATCATGCTGCAACTGTTCACGTCTCTGCTGCTGAAGAGCTTCCTCCTCAGCCCGAGCAGCTTGGTCAATCTCCGCTTGCATTCTTTGGGCAGCCTCCTTACCCAACCTATCCTCCTCAAGTTATCTGCGAGTACGCTTGCAAGGGGGTGAGGGAGCAGCAAGCATAGGGGCTTTCCCCTTAGAATCATGAGACGATCCAGCAGTAGTACCAGCAACATCTTCCTTTGATGGAGCAGCAGCAGGAGGGATGCTTGAATAAGTAGGAGGAATCGGCAGATCATCATATGACTTATCAGCAAACGCAGCCTTCGCCAACAAATTCAAGCCATCCTCCACAAGATATTCAACCTCCTCATCAGAATCAGACAGAACCACATGCTTCTTCCTTCGCCTCTGATGTGTCTCCAAAGCTTTAATCCGGTCAGCCATGGGAAGAACAAATTCCCTGGTAAGCTTACGATGTTGATTCAAATCCGCCTCCAAAGAAAGAATCATTTCATGGTACCTGTGCATGAGATCAAGCAAATAAGTAAGTGTAATAGGCTCCTCTGCTTTCCCACCAAGAGGACTTGGGTCTGGGAAGGCGTCATTGGAACCAGAAGCAATAAAGGGGTCATCAGCATGAGCACGAGTACCAGAGGGCGTATCAGAAGAGTGAGGGACAGGACTAGGAGGGGGGTATCCACAAATGGAGACGAATGTGGCATCGAAGAGGGGGCAGCCTTGGAAGTGGATGGCCTTTCAACCACCACTTCCTCAACCGGCTCTTCCACAACCACATTCGGTGCACCACCAACAGGATGCTCCTCCTCCATTTGGTCATCACCTAATGGAGGTTCCTCCTCAGCTTGGACAACCGGAAGAACAACATCAGGAGGACCTTGGGCAAGGCCTAACATTGCATCAGTAAGGGGCCTCCAAACCCAGCTAAACCCATGAGCCATATTGTAGTAAACTTTAGCAGTAAGATTGGGGGTCTCATGCTCCTCCCTATCACGAGGTAAACACACAAGTATCTGCTGTAAAAACCTAGGATACATTAAAAATTTCTTCCTAGAACCGGTAATAGACAGATTGCTAACCATCCCATCAAACAAATAGCGAGAGAAATTAAACACCCTACCCTGTGCTATACAGATCAGACCAGTAGCCAAAGGAGTAGGAAAAGAATCGCAACTCCCAGACTTGGGGCTTAAACAATGAATCAAAAAGTGCACCAGAAGCGTCCACTGGGGGAAAACCTATTCTTTTGGAAGTTAAACTTCCCCCATGATTATACCCAATAGCAGCCATCCCCTCCAAAACCTCATCATTGGGGATGGAAACAACACCACCTTCATCTTGAAGATGAAGGGAACTCCGAATAGAAGCTTTAGTAACCACATAAGAACGTCCATCAATGGTAGCATGGAGTTCTCGTGGACGACCAACAAGAGCCACAAGTGTAGCAGAATCCCAAAACTGGCGAATCACACTATCATAAACAATGGGGCACATAGTAAAAGCATACCTGAGGTTAGAAGCCTCAATAAACTCCAGAATGTCTGTGAATTCATCACGTTTAGGACCATCTCCTAGATAAGCGACCTTGTTGTGAGCGGGTTGGTATACCAATGCAGCCATTGATGTTGATTAGAAGTGATGGAAGTTGATTTGTTAGGGTTTGAGAGAGTAGGAGCATGTGTGTGTGTGTTATGATTGTGATGAATGAGTCAAGGGGGTAAATGACCATAAATAATGGTCTAGAAACTGTTTATTGACCCCTAATAATGTGGGTTGGCCTTTCAAATTACGCAGCTAATGCAAAGTAACCACTTGCCCCTTATAACATTATTTGCAAATCCCAATTTACCAAAGTTAAATAAGAGGATATATACCAGAATTTGCGTGCATTGACTAAAAGTCAAAACGCATAAAGGTCAACACTAGAAGCAGAATGTGGTCAACAGAAGTCAACGAAGAGATAAGTGACCCAAACCAAGACTAGAAGCCAACTAGCACTTGACAAAGAAGCATTTTTATCCACTAGAAGCCAACCATGAATGACTAGAAGCTAACCAGTAATGACTAGAAGCCAACCATTAATGAAGACAACCATCAGAAGTGAGCAAAATCCTCCACTAGGAGTAACACACACCACAAGAACCCATTCAATCTGTTGTTAAAATCTACCAATATGTTAATCTGTGCAAGTAAATATGTACACTAAGCCTCCCCTTAGGCTTAGCCTCCCCTCAATCCTAGGTATCAAGGATTGACCATCCCAATGTAAACCACCAAGTGGTTGAACCGAGGACCATCAAAGGATTTAGTCAACAGATCATCAACATTATCATCCGTATGAACCTTAAGAACCTGTATCAACTTATTCTCATTGGCATCCCGTATAAAGTGGTGCCGAATTTCAATATGTTTTGTACGTTGATGAAACACGGGATTCTTCACAATGCATATAGTGCTTTGGTTGTCAATGAAAATTTTCGTGTTCATAAAATTGAACCCATAGTCCAGCATCTTATTTTGGATCCACAAAACTTGTCTACAACAACTAGCAGCAGCTACGTATTTAGCTTCTATTGAAGAAGTAGCGACAATCGTCTGTTTCTTGCATTGCCATGAAATAAGTCTTCGACCTAAAAACTGACAACCACCAGTAGTAGATTTTTTGTCATTATTAGCACCTGCATAGTCACTATCACTATATGTGATTGTGGTAAAATTTAGATAACTTGCTTTAGGAAAAACAAGCAACTAAATATGAGCGGTAAGTATTAAGTACGACGGTTTAGGAAAACCGTGCACCAATGACCCACAATCAAATAAAATGAGAGAAATTTCGTTTCCCAAGGAGGTATATGTGTTGTGAATTAACTTGTAAGTATTTGAGATTAATATTTGAGAAGATGAGAAGACGGTTTCGTGAAAATTACACTATGTCGTAAAAGACGTAAACGTAAAGCCGTAGAAAAATCAACCAAATTAAAAATTATCTAAAACCAAAAACAAAATTAAGAAAAGATTAAAAAAGGCTAAAAGAAGTCTTAAATAATATAAATAAAGTTAAAAATCCAACAAAGATATTTTAAAACCTTTTATTAATTAAATAATTAATTTTAAATGCTAATTAAAGCCCTAAAATTAATTACAACTAATAAAATATCCCAAAATATGATTTTATTGAAAAATTACTTAACTTATATTATTATAAGACTAAAAAGTAATTTTCTAAAAATTAAAACCTAATAAAACTATTTTTAAAACCCTAAAAATGATTTAAAATAATTAAAAACTAATTAAACTTAAATTAATTATAAAAATTAATCTAAAAGCTATAAAAATATTCTAAAAATGGAAATAGTCCTAATTAAAGATACAGAACTTAAGAAAAATGAAAAAGAAAGAAAAATAAAGTTTTGAAAAATTAATAATAAAATAATAATAAAATAATACTAAAAATAAAAAGTTTCTAGAATTTGAAATAAAAAATTTCTAAAAATCCTAATTAATATAACTAAGAGAAAAACACTAATTAGAGCTTCTAAACCTTTTTTAATAATTTTATAAAAATCTTTAAAGTTTATAAAAAACCTTAAAATAATATAAAATTAAAAATTAAAGTTTATAAAACCAAAATAAGATGTAAACCTCAAGTTATATATTAAAAAGCTAAAAACTATTTTTCCTAAAAATTAAAAATCTTTTTGGTATTTTTTATTGATTTAATAAAAAACGTATATTAAATAAATCCTAGAAAATAAACTAATAAATGGAAAAATATAAAAATTGGCTAGAAAAGTCTTAAAAACTAATATAATCCTAGGAAAAATCAAAACAAGCAAAAACGTTTAACAAATAAGCTAAAATAAGCTTATTTACTCACGGCTTTATTAAATAAGCTAGAAACCAAATTACCTTAAGTAATAGGCAATGCCCTTCTATAAACAAGATGAAAGCTAGCACACTGGTAAGAGCCTTGAACCCTCCAACGAGAGGTCAGGGGTTCGAAGCCAGGCTAGTGGTTTTTGCTATTTTTTTTTTATTTTTTTTTTACTTTTTAAAACCAAATCAGTGACACTTAAACACACTAAAAACTCAAATCAAACTCCTTTTTAGCCAAGGATCAACAAGTTATGATCCAAAAACTTGCCAGACTTGAATTGAACACTAGCAGTTGGCTAAGTGTTCTTGCTTTTATGAATTCAGCCAAGAGGAGCTTGGTCTATGGGCTTATTTGGTGTTTGCTTATGGACAGGAGGGGCACCCTTGAGCTCATAGAAGCTCAAGGAGTCACAATTACAAGTAGCTAGCACTTAGCACACACCAAAATTCACAAATCAAAGCACACTTAGCAATATGCAGTTGCTGAGGTGAATATCTAGGACAGTGGACTGTTTAAGCTATAACTTGCACTCAAGTGACACTCAGAGGCTCAAACTTGGTATACAAACTCACAATATGTCACACAATCAAATACAAACCTTAAATCAACCTATTACTTCACAAAATTCAAAGATCAAGTGCCAATTTGTATGAAAAATAGCAAGAAAAGTTGATAAGCAGAATTATGCTACTCTTATTCCTCTTTAATCACACAAATTGCTCTTAACTTGTTCCAAATGACAACAAAACTATCAGCCAACCTATTCTAACCTATTATGACCTATCTAACACCTTTGTAACACCCAAATTAAATCTGTGACCCTGCTAAAACCTATTGCCAAACACCCTTTAATATTTTGAAAACCAAATTTTATAAAGCAAAACCTTACTAACCCTATTCAAACTGAATTTTATAACTAGTAACATGCATAAGACATCACATAAACACAAATAAAGCAACTTAATCACAAAATCAAACCAGATCATACAAAATCACATGAACTTGCTTTTTGAACTTTTTCAAAGGTAAAAGATGATTTACCTTAGGACCCTTACATCCAAGGGCCCTAGTGGATGTTGAATCCACCTCCAAACCAACCCGGGTTGGTGCTGATCCTTTAACACCAATCCTTCAAACCTGCTTGAAAACAAAATCAAAGAAAAAGCAAACAAAATAACAATATGTATTTTTCTGTTTTCTTTTTCTTCTTTCTTACAAACTTCCAAAATCTTTTTCAAAACTCTTAACACGTTTCTATGACCTATTAATCACCAAACAAACTGCCTTCTTAACATCAAACACTGAAACAAATTCCTTTACCAAAAATCTCAGATTTCTCAAACCTTAACCAATTTTGAAAATCAAAATTAGTTAACCAAGTTAAAATTGTGGAACTCAGAATCTAGCACCAACTTAATACCAACTTTTTAAATTGCTAAAAAGGAATTAAAATGTTTTTAAAACAAAAACCAACTTTTATTAATATAAAAAAGGAATTACATAAAGTTTGCTAGAAACTGGAACAAGGGACATCCACATACTGGAGCCTCTATTTATACTACTCTATAGAAGAGCCTAGAAGACTAAAAACATAAACCCTAACAGTAGAAAATCTCAAAATTGCCCTTGACGTTTCTTGAGGTACTTTGTCCAATTTTTGATCTAAACCGTCCATATTTGCGTTGTGATGAAGCAAAAGATCATATCCATTGATTGGGGACACGTAAGAGAACTTGGAGCCCAAGGAGGTTTCTTATTGGCTGAGAGAGAATTGGGGGTGGGGTCCTCAAGTGGTGGGATTGGGGTTTTTAGGAGTGGGAAGGGTTTTGGTGCGTGTGAATTACTTGTGTGCAGGTTTAATTGGTTTTTAACCCAGGTTAAGTGGGGTAAAATTCTGGGCTGGTAAAAGATGTACAGTAAACGAGTTTGATCCTAATTTGGGGGAAAGGGGGTTGTTAGGCGCCAGTTTAGTTTTTAAATGTTTCCACTTGTCAACTTTGGCCCTTTTGTTTTGAAAACTTTGGCAAACAAAGTATTTTGCCCTAAAACCCGTCTCTTCTTTGTTAATAAGTTTCACCAATTGTCAATTTTGGCACAAACTTTTGGCAAAAGCTTATCAAGGATGATTTTTGCCATTTTGAGTATTTTCAAGGGCTGTTCTTGGACAATGATTATCTTCAAAGGTCTTCAATGTGTCTTAATCTTCATGAGGGACCATATTTGACAATTTGAACTTGTTGAGGGACCAATCTTGCCATTTCTCCAAAGTTGAAGGACCTTTTTGCAATTTTGACAAACTTAAGGGACCAAACTTGTAATTATTAATATACAAGGGTTTTAAGTGTCATTTCTTCATAGAATGAGGATCAATCTTGTTTTGTCTTCAAGTCTTCAAGGGTATTTGATGAAAATTCCATGATTAGGGCCCGGTTCTTTGTACGGCTTCGTTTCTCGTGTCCGTTTTTCCTTGTATCTTGTGATCTTTTGTCTTTTTCACGATATCCATACCTAAAATACACAAGTAAACAAACACAAGCATATATATGGTATTTTATGACATTTTAATGCATTTAAAGCCCGAAAAGAACGATGAGATCATGTATAAATGCCATCTCATCACTCCCCCATACTAAGCCATTGCCGTGCCCTCACGCAATGCTAGAATAAAGTATCTAAGCATCACCAAAGTTCAATTTTATTAACCTTTATTGAAAAGTAAAAGACTTGCAACATACTACGAGAATGTGTAAAGACATAATGTATGATTTTCATCACAAAAATGTGACTTTTAGGGTCAAAGAATAGAAACAAGTTAATGTCCCTTAGAGTAAACTTCGTCATCCTTGATTGTCATACATTCCATGCTAAGTGCAAAAACAAGATCATTGTTGGTACAAGTCACAATGCTAACACTACTCATTCGTCCAAATTGTGTAATACTTTTTCTCCCCGCAATCCTAGTTATTTATAAAAGGAAATGGGTTACTAGCATTTTTTATCTATTTGTCATGGATCACAAGTGATTCATATTGACTTATTTGAGTAGTTATTAGTCCGAAAGCAAAGTAGCACGATTTGATTAATAGTTAGCCGAAGGACAAAATCTTTTAAAACGGCTTCTCGTGTATCTCCTTAAGTTCATATCTTGGCATAACTCGTTTCACGATTTGAGACCTTTCTCGGACCGATATTTGGCATGTACTTCATACTTCAAATCTTGGGAAGACGTTCTCGAAATTATGGTCTTCTCTTCATATATTTGGAATTTCTTCACTTGACGTTTTTGAGAGATTCTTCATATAGGACCACGACTTCATCATTTTTCTTCAATCTTTACTTTGGATTTTGATATACAACGATCCGCCTCCTTTTCGGACTTGGATATTTTTATCCTCATACCTTGTTAGGGTCTTTTTGGATAGACTTTCTCCATTCTTTAGGGGAGTAGTTGCTTCTCGTCGTGTGTCTCGATCCTTCATATTGATTTTGGAATAATGATACTTCACATCATCTTTGGATCTTTAGCAAAAATAGAGCTCCTCATGCCTTGTTAGGGCCTTTTTGGATGATCGCCAATCTTCGCGTCCCGCTTCAATAAGTTATGCCTTGGCTATGAACTCTATTCAACCCCGAGCAACTTTTAAACGATCTTGCGCTAGAGGCTAAGTAACTTTTCAAATCGTACGACCTTACTTATTGCAATTATGATTTATTCCTAATGCATTGATCTTATGGGAAGAAAAAGCCACAATTAAAAACATATGAGTTTTTGAAAGAACATTTTCATGTTCTACGTTTAGCATGATCACTTGTCTAACTCTATCATTTCTTGTTCTTCACTATATAAAGACCTCTAATTAAAGAGACTCGTGAATACTTAGCCATGCAAGTCAAAATTAAGCCAAATTTGGATTAGCTTTCATTAAGACTATATCAAATCAAAGTTTTGGGTTTTTAAGCCACCTGATGAGATGGCATTTATACATGATCTCATCGTTCTTTTCGGGCTTTAAATGCACTAAAATGTCATAAAATACCATATATATGCTTGTGTTTGTTTACTTGTGTATTTTAGGTATGGATATCGTGAAAAAGACAAAAGATCACAAGAATCAAGGAAAAACGGACACGAGAAACGAAGCCGTACAAAGAACCGGGCCCTAATCATGGAATTTTCATCAAATACCCTTGAAGACTTGAAGACAAAACAAGATTGATCATCATCTATTGAAGAAATGACACTTAAAACCCTTGTATATTAATAATTACAAGTTTGGTCCCTTAAGTTTGTCAAAATTGCAAAAAGGTCCTTCAACTTTGAAGAAATGGCAAGTTTAGTCCCTCAACAAATTCAAATTGCCAAATATGGTCCCTCATGAAGTTTAAGAGACATTGAAGACCTTTGAAGATCAACATTGTCCAAGATTAGTCCTTGAAAAATCATCAAATGACAAAAATCGCCTTTGAAACATCTTTATGGAAAGTTTGTGCCAAAATTGTCAAGTGATGAAACTTAAATACAAAGGAGATGCAAGTTTTAGGGCTGGGAACCTTAAAAGCCAAAAACTTCAAAACAAAAGGACCAAATTCGCCAAACCTGAAACATTTGAAAGAAAAATGCGCCTAACACATGTGCCACCCCCAAAAAACGGATCAAATGACATTTACTGTTCATCTTTCACCCCAGGTCCGAATTTACTCAAACATGGGTTAATTTCTAATTAACCTTGCACACACTTAATTCACACATGCCAAAACCCTTCCCACTCCTAAAAACCTGCATCCCACTCATGTGCACCAAACCCCCAATTCCCCAATCCACCAATCACATCATTCCTTAGCCCCCAAGCACATGACGTGGCTTAAATCAATGGCCAAGATTATTTGCTTCCTCCCAAAGCAAAATAAACGTTCAAGATCAAGAGAGGACAAAATGCACTCAAAATCATTCAAGGGCACATTTGGGATTTTCTTATGATTAGGGTTTATGTTTTTATGCTTCTAGGATGTTCTATAGACTCTATAAAAGGAGCTCACAACTTGTGTGAAGCCCTTGTTCCAGTTTTTAAGCTTGCACATGTAATACCTTTTTAAAGAAATAAAAAGTTTGGTTTTTGAAATATTCAAGTGTAATTCCTTTTTTATTGTTTTTAAAAGTTGAGTGTTGTGTTAAGCTTAATTCTGAGTTCCACACTTTTATTTGGTTAAGCAACTTTGATTTTCAAAGTTGTTTAAGGTTTTGAGATTTTGAGAGATTTTGGTAAAATCTTCTCAAAAGGTATTTTGGTGTTCTTGGTTCATGATTTTGGTAATTTAAGGGTTTATGATACGTTTTAAGTAATTGGAAAAGGTTTTGGAAGAGTTTTAAAAAGAGAAAAAAAAAAGAATCATATCATATCATATTATTTTTGTTCTTGTTTCTTTGTTTTGTGTTCAAATAGGTTGAAGGCTTGTTGATTTAGTTCAGCTCCAACCCGGGTTGGATTGGAGGAGGGTTATACACCCTCTAGGGCTTTGGATGTAAAGCCCTAAGGTACAAACCTTGTTCCTTGTTTAAAGTTCATAAAAGTGCTAGTTTATATGATCTTAAGTGATTTGGTGATTAAGTGTGTTTATATTGCATGATTTGTGTTCTAGTGTGTATGTTTACATGTTAGATGCACTTGGAATCAATTTGGTAGCTTTTGTAAGTATGTTGGTATGTTAAAAGTTGGTTTTTAGATTTTAAAAGGGTGTTTGGCAACAGGTTTAAGCAGGGTACAATCATTGATTTGTGTTGCTAAAAGGTGTTAGAAGTTTGCTAAAATAGTTAAGATAGGGTGTATGCTAGCTATAGTCTAATTTGGAACAAGTTTGGAGTGAATTTGTTGAGTTTTTAAGGATAAAGGGTGTTAAAAATCTGCATCTTCACTTATTTGCCAATTTTCTTGCTTTTTTGTGCTTGATTTGCTTATTTGTGGTGTGCTTAAGTGTTTAATTTGTGTTGTTCTTGACTTCTTGTGATCAAAGGATCACAAGAGTGCCATTATTGTCCAATAAGCATCCTCCAAATAAGCCATAGGACCAAGCACCTCTTGGTCCTTTTGAAATCTGAGAAAGCTTGAACATCAGCAAAACAACCAGACACGTAACACAAATTGCGCCGCAAGACCCAAGCACTGCGGCGCAACTAAAGGTGCTGCAGATCTTGGTATTCCCGTTTCACACGTTGCGCCGCAAGACCCAAGCACTGCGGCGCAAGACAGTGTTTTAATATTATTTTTATTAATTAATTTTCAAAATTTTATTTTTCTTTCTTTTTCATTTTTCCTAGGTTCTTTGTCATTGATTAGGACTATTTCCATTTTTAGATTATTTTTATAACTTTTAGATTTATTTTTATAATTATTTTAAGTTTAATTAGTTTTTAATTACTTTTAATCATTTTTAGAGTTTTAAAAATAGTTTTAATAAGTTTTAATTTTTAGAAAATTACTTTTTAGTCTTCTAATAATATAACTTAAGTAATTGTTCAATAAAATCATATTTTAGACTTTTGAATTAGTTAAATTTAATTTTAGGGCTTTAATTAGCATTTAAAATTAATTATTTAATTAATAAAAGGTTTTAAAATATCTTTATTGGATTTTTGTCTTTATTTATATTATTTTTGCTTTAGTCTTTTTAATCTTTTTCTTGATTTTGTTTTTGGTTTTATTAATTTTTAATTTTTGTGTTTTTCTACGGCTTTATGTTTACGTTTTTTACGTCATAGTGTAATTTCCAAGAAACCGTCATTCCATCTTCTCAATATTAATCTCAAAGAAATACAAGTTAATTCACAACACCTATACCTCCTCGAGAACGAACTCACTTTTAGGGTCATTCACACACGGTTTTCCTAAATCGTCGTGCACGCTTACCCTATTTACGCTCTTTGTTTTCCTAAACAAGAGTTGTATTTTACTACAATCAATTTTTGGCGCCGCTGCCGGGGAGGTGTGTCGTGTCTTAATTTGAAAAATTTTGTTTTTAATATTATCCAAAATAGTATTTGTGTTAAGTGGAACTCCCTTAACACGTATTATCGGTTTTCTCGGTTTTTCTTTGTGAATATTATTAATATATTGTATTAAGTATCACAATCAATATACAATATCTCCAAAAGTGTGAAAACACAACCTTGATTCGGGATTTCATCACTCGATCATTGTATTTGAATCTCAAACAAAAAGAAAAGGCAAAAATAGATAAATACTTTCGAGAAGCTCGATTTTGAAAAATACAAACTATAAGGTGGGTATAAGGCGGGTATTATAAAATATACCCTAAGGAAAAAGGCTCTTAAGTGCTTCGCGCCGCCTCGTTTCCCCGCTTGCTTGTGAGTATTTTGAGATTGAAGGCTAATCGAGGGTTTTGCCGCCCAAAGTATTAATACGTATACTATATTTGCTTGGTTTTCTTTGTGATTAAACCCTCGTGAACAATTTGGTTTTCACCAAAGTTCTAAAGTCATTCGAAGGCGTTCACTCCACGTGATCGTTTTCATTCCTTTGAGGCTTCTTTAATCAAGAGTTTGATTCGAGGAGAGATTTTGTAGATTGTTGTCTACGTAATACACCAAAATCCAAAAAAATTAAATATCATCAAAAACACAAAAAAATTGAAAATCCACAAAACAACCAAAAAGAATCTTCTTTGCTCACCTCCCATTCTTCGTGAAGTTTATGATCACTCGTAATCAAGCAAAACGAGCTCGTAAACGTCTTCAAAAGCAAACAAATCAAGGATCGTTGATTGTTGAAGAACCTCCAATTGTTGAACCTATTATAGAACAAGAAGTCGTAATGGCTAATCGTACTATGATGGAGTTGCTACAAGCACCCACCGAGGGTTTTGGAGAGGCCATTGTTATTCCCGCCATCCTTGCGGAGAATTTCGAGATTAAGACGGGTTTAATGTCGATGCTACAAGCAAACAAATTTCGAGGTCACGAGAAAGACAACCCGCATTACCACATTAGGAATTTCAACCGTCTCACCGCCACTAGCAAATTCAAAGATGTTCCGCATGACGCCATTAAGATGATGTTGTTTCCATATTCGTTGGATGGACCCGCTAAAATTTGGATCGAGAAAGAACCGCCAAATTCGATTTTGACATGGGCCGATCTCGTTTCTAAGTTTGTGAACAAGTTTTTTCCACCATCGAAAACAACACACTTAAAAAATGAGATTTCACGATTTGTGCAACGTAACAATGAAAGTTTTTCAATGGCATGGGAACGATTTAAGGAGATGTTACATGAATGTCCTCATCATGATTTTTCGGAATTGCATCAAATAGATACTTTTTATAATGGGCTTAATGATCATGAACGAGATTATTTGAATGCCGCCGCGGGTGGTAATTTTTTGTGCAAGACGACAAATGAGGCTTTACAAATCATTGAAAATCGATCTAAGGTTTATAGCCCTCGTAACACACCGAGTGTTGCCAACATGGGTTCGTCATCGTCGTCACAATCGTCTCGTGGCATTAATGCCTTACATGATGAAGCTAATGAGGAAAATCGGTTTTTTGATAGATTTGCTAATCTAATGTCCCATTGGAAGGCTCAAGAAGCTTCCAATTCCGCTTCGGTTAAAGCGGTTGCTAAGAGTTGTTTATCGTGTGGAGGAGCTCATGATTTATCCGAGTGCATTACCGCGGATGGTAACACTTCGAGTGCTTATGTAGCAACGGGAACTTACAACCAAAACGGCCAAGGTTCCCGCAAAAATCAAGCTCCACCAAATCAAAATGTTAACAATTATCGAAACAACAACCAAGGTAATTACCAAGGCAACACACGCAATTACAACAAAGGGAATTATCAAAGTGGGAATGGACAAATCTCTAATCAAAACCAAAACCGTGATTTTCAAAATACTACACAAGGTTTTCAAAATGCTCACACGAAAAATTTGCAAGGAGAATTTTTAGATTATGCAAAAGCAAATGATGCAAAATTTGATAACATGCAACGTGAGATGATTAGCTTAAGATCCGAGTTGAAAAACGAGCTTAAAAATGAACTTGCTAATGAACTTAAAACTCATGCAAATAAAATGGAAGGAAATGTCCAACGTCTTCAACAAAACCAACAAAAGATGGAATTAGGACAACATGAGATTAAGCAAGAATTATTGAAAGCGGATGCTAGGCAATCTAAATTTGAGGACCGTATGGCTAAGATGTTCGAAGCAATCATGTGTAAACCCTCTTCTTCGGGTGGTCTTCCTAGTGATACCATTGCAAACCCGAAGGGAGAAATGAAGGTTATTACTACACGAAGTGGTAAAACTTTCAAGGAACCAATCTCTCGTCCAAGTACTTCTACGGAGAAGGAAATCGAGAAAGAACCCGAGGTGATGGTCGAAAAGGAGCACATTACAATCCCACGAAGTACCGCTCAAACCACACCTACGGTTACACCAATACCAATTGTGGAACCCGAGATTCCAAGGCCGTTGCCTAATGACCAACCCACACCACCTTTACCCTACCCTTCGAGACGAAACAAAGAGAAAGCACAAGAAAGGAACAATTATCAATTTGAGCTATTCATGAAAATGTTTCGTGATTTGCATTTTAACATAAGTTTTGCCGATGCTTTAATCATGATGCCTCGATTCGCCGCAAACTTCAAAAGTATGCTTAACAACAAAGAGAAGTTACAACAATCGTCTAGTTGTTCATCGGTTTTTCTAAGCCGCATACCACAAAAAGTCGGTGATCCCGGTAAATTTTTGATTCCGTGTGCTATACAAGATATGGAGGAATGCTACGCCTTGGCCGATCTTGGTGCTAGTATTAATTTGATGCCTCTCGAGATTTTCAAATCGCTTTCGCTTCCGGCTCTTACTCCTTCGAACATGTCCATCGAGATGGCCGATCATTCTACGATCATGGCATGTGGAGTAGCCGAGGACGTTTTCGTTAAAGTCGGAAAGTTTTACTATCCCGTTGACTTTATCGTTGTAGATATTCCCATCGATCGAAAAGTTCCTCTCATTTTGGGTCGTTCATTTTTGGATACATCAAGAGCACTTATCGATGTTCATGCTCGAAAAATCACCCTTCGTTTCAATGAAGAAGAACTTGTCATCAATGCAACACAAAACTCCAATCTTTCTCATGTATATTCTATTGCAACTTTAAACCATGGTGACTCGACAAATGTCATTTGCAAAGAATTTTCACCAAGAGTTTTAGGGAATGTCTCCAAAAACAATTTACCATTCCCTCCGCCGGTGGAGGTTATGAATGCTAAGCCTACAAAGAAGAAACCATCAATACTTGAATCGAAAAATCCTTCACCTTCATTTTTGAAAAGTGTTGATAAGTTGCCGGTTTCTACGGAAGATCTTTCGGATGATGAATTTATGGACCCCGATGGGGAGGTTTTCTTCGTCGATAAACGTTTTGAGAACTTGCCACCACCAAAACCAAAACGGTTTCAAAATGTGAGAATTTTTAGTGTGACTAACATCGTCTTAGAAACACCGAATATTTTCGACATAATTAAAAAGGGTTTTCATAAGGAGAGTTTAAAAGATTAAAAAGGAAAAGATCTTAAATGTGATTTAATTGATTTTTCTACAAATCTAACTCCGTCATCACCGCGTGATTTGAGTGCTACAAACTCGTCTACTCCTTTTGACGATGTTTTGTGTGGTTTTAGTATGGGGGAAACCCCTTATGTTCCCTCATCCTTGTCCACCGAGGACGAGATTTTCGATCCCGGAATTTCATGTAAAGGGAAATCTCGGTCTTCCACTGATGCAATAAATGGAAAATCTTTCTATTTGCTTGGTGCGAGTCTACCTCGAGTAGCTCAAACGTTTGTCTTACCAATTGTCTCACCCTTCTACTTCTCATCTATTTTCTTCAAACTCTTTGAGTTTATGGCACGTGATGAAGTGGCGTTGATTTGTTTTTCCAATGAAAACGAGAACGCCATCTTCGACCCCGGTATTTTGCATCATTTAAGGACTTCGTCCTTTTTACCGGTTGCTTTTTGGGCCTTGTTTATCATGTAAGCCCCATCAAAAATTGACCATACCATGAATATCCCTAAATGTTCACATTTTGAGGGGATCGAGTCGAGCTCATGACTCGGTAATCAAAAACGAGGTGCCTCGTGGGGGAGATCCCATGCTTATCTTTATGCTTTATGTTCACTAATAAGGGGACTCGTACCCTTCCAACTCGTTGTCTCGTGGTTGTTTGTGATTGTGTTATCTAGATCATCATCATCATCTACGATTGAAGACTCTCGTGTTCGTTTACGTGAGCCTCCATCGTTCGTTTGAAGAAGTTTTTCACGAATCCATGACATATCCTTTATTGTTCTAACAATTATCTTTTAGCATAATTAATAAACGGCTTTAGATATATTGTTGATCACCCTTTCCATGCTAGATCCTAAGCATTCGACTCTTCGTCTCTAGTATGGGGGTGCTCCACCTTTAGACTCGAAACATTGAGGACAATGTTTACTTTTAGTATGGGGGGTGAATAGGTACTTGCTTTGCTACGCCCTCACGTGTTCCAACCTTCAATGTTTTGTTTTGCTAATAAGGCTCAAAATGGCCAAATTTTAAAATTTTTCTTAGTTTTCATAAGTGTTTTTAAGACACGAATGTATATTTTCCGATGGGTAGAATAAGAGTTAATTTTTGACTTGATGGGCATTTGGAGCCATTTACATTCCTTAACCCGCTCAATTCAAGTTTTGCTAGACTTTTATATAGGGAGCTTTAAAACGCGAAAGTCTTAATTCATTCGGGTTAAGAACAAGAACTTTTCGCAAGTTCCTATAATTGATTCTAGAAAGTCACTTATCAAGGGAACTTTAAAACGCATTCTCTAAACTTGAAAAAGTCCAAGAAAGTGCAAGATCCTATAGGTGGCTTGGAAACCCAAAACTTTGATTTGATATAGTCTTAATGAAAGCTAATCCAAATTTGGCTTAATTTTGACTTGCATGGCTAAGTATTCACGAGTCTCTTTAATTAGAGGTCTTTAAATAGTGAAGAACGAGAAATGATAGAGTTAGACAAGTGATCATGCTAAACGTAGAACATGAAAGTGTTCTTTCAAAAACTCATATGTTTTTAATTGTGGCTTTTTCTTCCCATAAGATCAATGCATTAGGAATAAAACATAATTGCAATAAGTAAGGTCGTACGGTTTGAAAGGTTACTTAGCCTCTAGCGCAAGATCGTTTAAAAGTTGCTCGGGGTTGAATAGAGTTCATAGCCAAGGCATAACTTATTGAAACGGGACGCGAAGATTGGCGATCATCCAAAAAGGCCCTAACAAGGCATGAGGAGCTCTATTTTTGCTAAAGATCCAAAGATGATGTGAAGTATCATTGTTCCAAAATCAATATGAAGGATCAAGACACACGACGAGAAGCTATTACTCCCCTAAAGAATGGAGAAAGTCTATCCAAAAAGACCCTAACAAGGTATGAGGATAAATATATCCAAGTCCGAAAAGGAGGCGGATCGTTGTATATCAAAATCCAAAGTAAAGATTGAAGAAAAATGATGAAGTCGTGGTCCTATATGAAGAATCTCTCAAAAACGTCAAGTGAAGAAATTCCAAATATATGAAGAGAAGACCATAATTTCAAGAACGTCTTCCCAAGATTTAAAGTATGAAGTACATGCCAAATATCGGTCCGAGAAAGGTCTCGAATCGTGAAACGAGTTATGCCAAGATATGAACTTAAGGAGATACACGAGAAGCCGTTTTAAAAGATTTTGTCCTTCGGCTAACTATTGATCAAATCGTGCTACTTTGCTTTCGGACTAATAACTACTCAAATAAGTCAATATGAATCACTTGTGATCCATGACAAATAGATAAAAAATGCTAGTAACCCATTTCCTTTTATAATAACTAGGATTGCGGGGAGAAAAAGTATTACACAATTTGGACGTATGAGTAGTGTTAGCATTGTGACTTGTACCAACAATGATCTTGTTTTTGCACTTAGCATGGAATGTATGACAATCAAGGATGACGAAATTTACTCTAAGGGACATTAACTTGTTTCTATTCTTTGACCCTAAAAGTCACAATTTGGTGATGAAAATCATACATTATGTCTTTTCACAATCTCGTAGTATGTTGCAAGTCTTTTACTCTTCAATAAAGGTTAATAAAATTGAACTTTGGTGATGCTTAGATACTTTATTCTAGCATTGCGTGAGGGCACGACAATGGCTTAGTATGGGGGAGTGATGAGATGGCATTTATACATGATCTCATCGTTCTTTTCGGGCTTTAAATGCACTAAAATGTCATAAAATACCATATATATGCTTGTGTTTGTTTACTTGTGTATTTTAGGTATGGATATCGTGAAAAAGACAAAAGATCACAAGAATCAAGGAAAAACGGACACGAGAAACGAAGCCGTACAAAGAACCGGGCCCTAATCATGGAATTTTCATCAAATACCCTTGAAGACTTGAAGACAAAACAAGATTGATCATCATCTATTGAAGAAATGACACTTAAAACCCTTGTATATTAATAATTACAAGTTTGGTCCCTTAAGTTTGTCAAAATTGCAAAAAGGTCCTTCAACTTTGAAGAAATGGCAAGTTTAGTCCCTCAACAAATTCAAATTGCCAAATATGGTCCCTCATGAAGTTTAAGAGACATTGAAGACCTTTGAAGATCAACATTGTCCAAGATTAGTCCTTGAAAAATCATCAAATGACAAAAATCGCCTTTGAAACATCTTTATGGAAAGTTTGTGCCAAAATTGTCAAGTGATGAAACTTAAATACAAAGGAGATGCAAGTTTTAGGGCTGGGAACCTTAAAAGCCAAAAACTTCAAAACAAAAGGACCAAATTCGCCAAACCTGAAACATTTGAAAGAAAAATGCGCCTAACACATGTGCCACCCCCAAAAAACGGATCAAATGACATTTACTGTTCATCTTTCACCCCAGGTCCGAATTTACTCAAACATGGGTTAATTTCTAATTAACCTTGCACACACTTAATTCACACATGCCAAAACCCTTCCCACTCCTAAAAACCTGCATCCCACTCATGTGCACCAAACCCCCAATTCCCCAATCCACCAATCACATCATTCCTTAGCCCCCAAGCACATGACGTGGCTTAAATCAATGGCCAAGATTATTTGCTTCCTCCCAAAGCAAAATAAACGTTCAAGATCAAGAGAGGACAAAATGCACTCAAAATCATTCAAGGGCACATTTGGGATTTTCTTATGATTAGGGTTTATGTTTTTATGCTTCTAGGATGTTCTATAGACTCTATAAAAGGAGCTCACAACTTGTGTGAAGCCCTTGTTCCAGTTTTTAAGCTTGCACATGTAATACCTTTTTAAAGAAATAAAAAGTTTGGTTTTTGAAATATTCAAGTGTAATTCCTTTTTTATTGTTTTTAAAAGTTGAGTGTTGTGTTAAGCTTAATTCTGAGTTCCACACTTTTATTTGGTTAAGCAACTTTGATTTTCAAAGTTGTTTAAGGTTTTGAGATTTTGAGAGATTTTGGTAAAATCTTCTCAAAAGGTATTTTGGTGTTCTTGGTTCATGATTTTGGTAATTTAAGGGTTTATGATACGTTTTAAGTAATTGGAAAAGGTTTTGGAAGAGTTTTAAAAAGAGAAAAAAAAAAGAATCATATCATATCATATTATTTTTGTTCTTGTTTCTTTGTTTTGTGTTCAAATAGGTTGAAGGCTTGTTGATTTAGTTCAGCTCCAACCCGGGTTGGATTGGAGGAGGGTTATACACCCTCTAGGGCTTTGGATGTAAAGCCCTAAGGTACAAACCTTGTTCCTTGTTTAAAGTTCATAAAAGTGCTAGTTTATATGATCTTAAGTGATTTGGTGATTAAGTGTGTTTATATTGCATGATGTGTGTTCTAGTGTGTATGTTTACATGTTAGATGCACTTGGAATCAATTTGGTAGCTTTTGTAAGTATGTTGGTATGTTAAAAGTTGGTTTTTAGATTTTAAAAGGGTGTTTGGCAACAGGTTTAAGCAGGGTACAATCATTGATTTGTGTTGCTAAAAGGTGTTAGAAGTTTGCTAAAATAGTTAAGATAGGGTGTATGCTAGCTATAGTCTAATTTGGAACAAGTTTGGAGTGAATTTGTTGAGTTTTTAAGGATAAAGGGTGTTAAAAATCTGCATCTTCACTTATTTGCCAATTTTCTTGCTTTTTTGTGCTTGATTTGCTTATTTGTGGTGTGCTTAAGTGTTTAATTTGTGTTGTTCTTGACTTCTTGTGATCAAAGGATCACAAGAGTGCCATTATTGTCCAATAAGCATCCTCCAAATAAGCCATAGGACCAAGCACCTCTTGGTCCTTTTGAAATCTGAGAAAGCTTGAACATCAGCAAAACAACCAGACACGTAACACAAATTGCGCCGCAAGACCCAAGCACTGCGGCGCAACTAAAGGTGCTGCAGATCTTGGTATTCCCGTTTCACACGTTGCGCCGCAAGACCCAAGCACTGCGGCGCAAGACAGTGTTTTAATATTATTTTTATTAATTAATTTTCAAAATTTTATTTTTCTTTCTTTTTCATTTTTCCTAGGTTCTTTGTCATTGATTAGGACTATTTCCATTTTTAGATTATTTTTATAAGTTTTAGATTTATTTTTATAATTATTTTAAGTTTAATTAGTTTTTAATTACTTTTAATCATTTTTAGAGTTTTAAAAATAGTTTTAATAAGTTTTAATTTTTAGAAAATTACTTTTTAGTCTTCTAATAATATAAGTTAAGTAATTGTTCAATAAAATCATATTTTAGACTTTTGAATTAGTTAAATTTAATTTTAGGGCTTTAATTAGCATTTAAAATTAATTATTTAATTAATAAAAGGTTTTAAAATATCTTTATTGGATTTTTGTCTTTATTTATATTATTTTTTCTTTAGTCTTTTTAATCTTTTTCTTGATTTTGTTTTTGGTTTTATTAATTTTTAATTTTTGTGTTTTTCTACGGCTTTATGTTTACGTTTTTTACGTCATAGTGTAATTTCCAAGAAACCGTCATTCCATCTTCTCAATATTAATCTCAAAGAAATACAAGTTAATTCACAACACCTATACCTCCTCGAGAACGAACTCACTTTTAGGGTCATTCACACACGGTTTTCCTAAATCGTCGTGCACGCTTACCCTATTTACGCTCTTTGTTTTCCTAAACAAGAGTTGTATTTTACTACAATCACCACCTATAGGATCTTGCACTTTCTTGGACTTTTTCAAGTTTAGAGAATGCGTTTTAAAGTTCCCTTGATAAGTGACTTTCTAGAATCAATTATAGGAACTTGCGAAAAGTTCTTGTTCTTAACCCGAATGAATTAAGACTTTCGCGTTTTAAAGCTCCCTATATAAAAGTCTAGCAAAACTTGAATTGAGCGGGTTAAGGAATGTAAATGGCTCCAAATGCCCATCAAGTCAAAAATTAACTCTTATTCTACCCATCGGAAAATATACATTCGTGTCTTGAAAACACTTATGAAAACTAAGAAAAATTTTAAAATTTGGCCATTTTTAGCCTTATTAACAAAACAAAACATTGAAAGTTGGAAAACGTGAGGGCGTAGCAAAGCAAGTACCTATTCACCCCCCCATACTAAAAGTAAACATTGTCCTCAATGTTTCGAGTCTAAAGGTGGAGCACCCCCATACTAGAGACGAAGAGTCGAATGCTTAGGATCTAGCATGGAAAGGGTGATCAACAATATATCTAAAGCCGTTTATTAATTATGCTAAAAGATAATTGTTAGAACAATAAAGGATATGTCATGGATTCGTGAAAAACTTCTTCAAACGAATGATGGAGGCTCACGTAAACGAACACGAGAGTCTTCAATCGTAGACGATGATGATGATCTAGATAACACAATCACAAACAACCACGAGACAACGAGTTGGAAGGGTACAAGTCCCCTTATTAGTGAATAATAAGCATAAAGATAAGCATGAGATCTCCCCCACGAGGCACCTCGTTTTTGATTACCGAGTCATGAGCTCGACTCGATCCCCTTAAAATGTGAACATTTAGGGAAATTCATGGTGTGGTCAATTTTTTTGATGGGGCTTACATGATAAACAAGGCCCAAAAAGCAACCGGTATAAAGGACTAAGTCCTTAGATGATGCAAAATACCGGGGTCGAAGATGGCGTTCTCGTTTCCATTGGAAAAACAAATTAACGCCACTTCATCACGTGCCATAAACTCAAAGAGTTTGAAGAAAATAGATGAGAAGTAGAAGGGTGAGACAATTGGTAAGACAAACGTTTGAGCTACTCGAGGTAGACTCGCACCAAGCAAATAGAAAGATTTTCCATTTATTGCATCGGTGGAAGACCGAGATTTCCCTTTACATGAAATTCCGGGATCGAATATCTCGTCCTCGGTGGACAAGGATGAGGGAACATAAGGGGCTTCCCCCATACTAGAACCACACAAAACATCGTCAAAAGGGGTAGACGAGTTTGTAGCATTCAAAGCACGCGGTGATGACGGAGTTAGATTTGTAGAAAAATCAATTAAATCACATTTAAGATCTTTTTCTTTGTTATCTTTTAAACTCTCCTTATGAAAACCCTTTTTGATTATGTCGAAAATATTCGGTGTTTCTAAGACGATGTTAGTCACACTAAAAATTCTCACATTTTGAAACCGTTTTGGTTTTGGTGGTGGAAAGTTCTCAAAACGTTTATCGACGAAGAAAACCTCCCCATTGGGGTCTACATATTCATCATCCGAAAGATCTTCCGTAGAAACCGGCAACTTATCAATACTTTTCAAGAATGAATGTTCGAGATGAGGCGAATAATTTTTCGATTCAAGTATTGACGGTTTCTTCTTTGTAGGCTTTACACTCATAACCTCCACCGGCGGAGGAAATGGTAAATTGTTTTTGGAGACATTCCCTAAAACTCTTGGTGAAAATTCTTTGCAAACGACATTGGTCGAGTCACCATGGTTTAAAGTTGCAATAGAATATACATGAGAAAGATTGGAGTTTTGTGTTGCATTGATGACAAGTTCTTCTTCATTGAAACGAAGGGTGATTTTACGAGCATGGACATCGATAAGTGCTCTAGATGTATCCAAAAATGAACGACCCAAAATGAGAGGAACTTTTCGATCGATGGGAATGTCTACAACGATAAAGTCAACGGGATAGTAAAACTTTCCGACTTTAACGAAAACGTCCTCGGCTACTCCACATGCCATGATCGTAGAATGATCGGCCATCTCGATGGACATGTTCGAAGGAGTAAGAGCCGGAAGCGAAAGCGATTTGAAAATCTCGAGAGGCATTAAATTAATACTAGCGCCAAGATCGGCCAAGGCGTAGCATTCCTCCATATCTTGAATAGCACACGGAATCAAAAATTTACCGGGATCACCGACTTTTTGTGGTATGCGGCTTAGAAAAACCGATGAACAACTAGACGATTGTTGTAACTTTTCTTTGTTGTTTAGCATACTTTTGAAGTTTGCGGCGAATCGAGGCATCATGATTAAAGCATCGGCAAAACTTATGTTAAAATGCAAATCACGAAACATTTTCATAAATAGCTCAAATTGATAATTGTTCCGTTCTTGTGCTTTCTCTTTGTTACGTCTCGAAGGGTAAGGTAAAGGTGGTGTGGGTTGGTCATTAGGAAACGGCCTTGGAAACTCGGGTTCCATAATTGGTATTGGTTCAACCGTAGGTGTGGTTTGAGCGGTACTTCGTGGGATTGTAATGTGCTCCTTTTCGACCATCACCTCGGGTTCTTTCTCGATTTCCTTCTCCTTAGAAGTACTTGGACGAGAGATCGGTTCCTTGAAGGTTTTACCACTTCGTGTAGCAACAACCTTCAATTCTCCCCTCGGGTTGTTAATGGTATCACTAGGAAGACCACCCGAAGAAGAGGGCTTACACATGATAGCTTCAAACATCTTAGCCATTCGGTCCTCAAATTTTGATTGCCTAGCATCCGCTTTCAATAACTCTTGCTTAATCTCATGTTGTCCTAATTCCATCTTTTGTTGGTTTTGTTGAAGACGTTGGACATTTCCTTCCATTTTGTTTGCATGAGTTTTAAGTTCATTAGCAAGTTCATTTTTAAGCTCGTTTTTCAACTCGGACCTTAAGCTAATCATCTCACGTTGCATATTATCGAATTTAGCATCATTTGCTTTTGCATTATCCAAAAATTCTCCTTGCAAATTTTTCGTGTGAGCATTTTGAAAACCTTGTGTAGTGTTTTGAAAATCACGGTTTTGGTTTTGATTAGAGATTTGTCCATTCCCACTTTGATAATTCCCTTTGTTGTAATTGCGTGTGTTGCCTTGGTAATTACCTTGGTTGTTGTTTCGATAATTATTAGCATTTTGGTTTGGTGGAGCTTGATTTTGGCGGGAACCTTGGCCGTTTTGGTTGTAAGTTCCCGTTGCTACATAAGCACTCGAAGTGTTACCATCCGCGGTAATGCACTCGGAAAGATCATGAGCTCCTCCACACGATAAACAACTCTTAGCAACCGCTTTAACCGAAGCGGAATTGGAAGCTTCTTGAGCCTTCCAATGGGACATTAGATTAGCAAATCTATCAAAAAAACGATTTTCCTCATTAGCTTCATCATGTAAGGCATTAATGCTACGAGACGATTGTGACGAAGATGACGAACCCATATTGGCAACACTCGGTGTGTTACGAGGGCTATAAACCTTAGATCGATTTTCAATGATTTGTAAAGCCTCATTTGTCGTCTTGCACAAAAAATTACCACCCGCGGCGGCATTCAAATAATCTCGTTCATGATCATTAAGCCCATTATAAAAGGTATCAATTTGATGCAATTCCGAAAAATCATGGTGAGGACATTCATGTAACATCTCTTTAAATCGTTCCCATGCCATTGAAAAACTTTCATTATTACGTTGCACAAATCGTGAAATCTCATTTTTTAAGTGTGTTGTTTTAGATGGTGGAAAAAACTTGTTCACAAACTTAGAAACGAGATCGACCCATGTCAAAATCGAATTTGGCAGTTCTTTCTCGAGCCAAATTTTTGCGGGTCCATCCAACGAATATGGAAACAACATCATCTTAATGGCGTCATGCGGAACATCTTTGAATTTGCTAGTAGCGGTGAGACGGTTGAAATTCCTAATGTGGTAATGCGGGTTGTCTTTCTCGTGACCTCGAAATTTGTTTGCTTGTAGCATCGACATTAAACCCGTCTTAATCTCGAAATTCTCCGCAAGGATGGCGGGAATCACAATAGCCTCTCCAAAACCCTCGGTGGGTGCTTGTAGCAACTCCATCATAGTACGATTAGCCATGACGACTTCTTGTTCTATAATAGGTTCAACAATTGGAGGTTCTTCAACAATCAACGATCCTTGATTTGCTTGCTTTTGAAGACGTTTACGAGCTCGTTTAGCTTGATTACGAGTGATCATAAACTTCACGAAGAATGGGAGGTGAGCAAAGAAGATTCTTTTTGGTTGTTTTGTGGATTTTCAATTTTTTTTGTGTTTTTGATGATATTTAATTTTTTTTTGGATTTTGGTGTATCTTCGTAGACAACAATCTACAAAATCTCTCCTCGAATCAAACTCTTGATTAAAGAAGCCTCAAAGGAATGAAAACGATCACGTGGAGTGAACGCCTTCGAATGACTTTAGAACTTTGGTGAAAACCAAATTGTTCACGAGGGTTTAATCACAAAGAAAACCAAGCAAATATAGTATACGTATTAATACTTTGGGCGGCAAAACCCTCGATTAGCCTTCAATTTCAAAATACTCACAAGCAAGCGGGGAAACGAGGCGGCGCGAAGCACTTAAGAGCCTTTTTCCTTAGGGTATATTTTATAATACCCGCCTTATACCCACCTTATAGTTCGTATTTTTCAAAATCGAGCTTCACGAAAGTATTTATCTATTTTTGCCTTTTCTTTTTTGTTTGAGATTCGAATACAATAATTAGGAGATCAAATCCCAATTAAGGTTGTGTTTTCACACTTTTGGAGATATTGTATATTGATTGTGATACTTAATACAATATATTAATAATATTCACAAAGAAAAACCAAGAAAATCGATAATACGTGTTAAGGGAGTTCCACTTAACACAAATACTATTATGGATAATATCAAAAACAAAAGCTTCCAAATTAAAGCACGACACACCTCCCCGGCAGCGGCGCCAAAATGATTGTGGTAAAATTTAGATAACTTGCTTTAGGAAAAACAAGCAACTAAATATGAGCGGTAAGTATTAAGTACGACGGTTTAGGAAAACCGTGCACCAATGACCCACAATCAAATAAAATGAGAGAAAGTTCGTTTCCCAAGGAGGTATATGTGTTGTGAATTAACTTGTAAGTATTTGAGATTAATATTTGAGAAGATGAGAAGACGGTTTCGTGAAAATTACACTATGTCGTAAAAGACGTAAACGTAAAGCCGTAGAAAAATCAACCAAATTAAAAATTATCTAAAACCAAAAACAAAATTAAGAAAAGATTAAAAAAGGCTAAAAGAAGTCTTAAATAATATAAATAAAGTTAAAAATCCAACAAAGATATTTTAAAACCTTTTATTAATTAAATAATTAATTTTAAATGCTAATTAAAGCCCTAAAATTAATTACAACTAATAAAATATCCCAAAATATGATTTTATTGAAAAATTACTTAACTTATATTATTATAAGACTAAAAAGTAATTTTCTAAAAATTAAAACCTAATAAAACTATTTTTAAAACCCTAAAAATGATTTAAAATAATTAAAAACTAATTAAACTTAAATTAATTATAAAAATTAATCTAAAAGCTATAAAAATATTCTAAAAATGGAAATAGTCCTAATTAAAGATAAAGAACTTAAGAAAAATGAAAAAGAAAGAAAAATTAAAGTTTTGAAAAATTAATAATAAAATAATAATAAAATAATACTAAAAATAAAAAGTTTCTAGAATTTGAAATAAAAAATTTCTAAAAATCCTAATTAATATAACTAAGAGAAAAACACTAATTAGAGCTTCTAAACCTTTTTTAATAATTTTATAAAAATCTTTAAAGTTTATAAAAAACCTTAAAATAATATAAAATTAAAAATTAAAGTTTATAAAACCAAAATAAGATGTAAACCTCAAGTTATATATTAAAAAGCTAAAAACTATTTTTCCTAAAAATTAAAAATCTTTTTGGTATTTTTTATTGATTTAATAAAAAACGTATATTAAATAAATCCTAGAAAATAAACTAATAAATGGAAAAATATAAAAATTGGCTAGAAAAGTCTTAAAAACTAATATAATCCTAGGAAAAATCAAAACAAGCAAAAACGTTTAACAAATAAGCTAAAATAAGCTTATTTACTCACGGCTTTATTAAATAAGCTAGAAACCAAATTACCTTAAGTAATAGGCAATGCCCTTCTATAAACAAGATGAAAGCTAGCACACTGGTAAGAGCCTTGAACCCTCCAACGAGAGGTCAGGGGTTCGAAGCCAGGCTAGTGGTTTTTGTTATTTTTTTATTTTTTATTTTTTTTACTTTTTAAAACCAAATCAGTGACACTTAAACACACTAAAAACTCAAATCAAACTCCTTTTTAGCCAAGGATCAACAAGTTATGATCCAAAAACTTGCCAGACTTGAACTGAACACTAGCAGTTGGCTAAGTGTTCTTGCTTTTATGAATTCAGCCAAGAGGAGCTTGGTCTATGGGCTTATTTGGTGTTTGCTTATGGACAGGAGGGGCACCATTGAGCTCATAGAAGCTCAAGGAGTCACAATTACAAGTAGCTAGCACTTAGCACACACCAAAATTCACAAATCAAAGCACACTTAGCAATATGCAGTTGCTGAGGTGAATATCTAGGACAGTGGACTGTTTAAGCTATAACTTGCACTCAAGTGACACTCAGAGGCTCAAACTTGGTATACAAACTCACAATATGTCACACAATCAAATACAAACCTTAAATCAACCTATTACTTCACAAAATTCAAAGATCAAGTGCCAATTTGTATGAAAAATAGCAAGAAAAGTTGATAAGCAGAATTATGCTACTCTTATTCCTCTTTAATCACACAAATTGCTCTTAACTTGTTCCAAATGACAACAAAACTATCAGCCAACCTATTCTAACCTATTATGACCTATCTAACACCTTTGTAACACCCAAATCAAATCTGTGACCCTGCTAAAACCTATTGCCAAACACCCTTTAATATTTTGAAAACCAAATTTTATAAAGCAAAACCTTACTAACCCTATTCAAACTGAATTTTATAACTAGTAACATGCATAAGACATCACATAAACACAAATAAAGCAACTTAATCACAAAATCAAACCAGATCATACAAAATCACATGAACTTGCTTTTTGAACTTTTTCAAAGGTAAAAGGTGATTTACCTTAGGACCCTTACATCCAAGGGCCCTAGTGGATGTTGAATCCACCTCCAAACCAACCCGGGTTGGTGCTGATCCTTTAACACCAATCCTTCAAACCTGCTTGAAAACAAAATCAAAGAAAAAGCAAACAAAATAACAATATGTATTTTTCTGTTTTCTTTTTCTTCTTTCTTACAAACTTCCAAAATCTTTTTCAAAACTCTTAACACGTTTCTATGACCTATTAATCACCAAACAAACTGCCTTCTTAACATCAAACACTGAAACAAATTCCTTTACCAAAAATCTCAGATTTCTCAAACCTTAACCAATTTTGAAAATCAAAATTAGTTAACCAAGTTAAAATTGTGGAACTCAGAATCTAGCACCAACTTAATACCAACTTTTTAAATTGCTAAAAAGGAATTAAAATGTTTTTAAAACAAAAACCAACTTTTATTAATATAAAAAAGGAATTACATAAAGTTTGCTAGAAACTGGAACAAGGGACATCCACATACTGGAGCCTCTATTTATACTACTCTATTGAAGAGCCTAGAAGACTAAAAACATAAACCCTAACAGTAGAAAATCTCAAAATTGCCCTTGACGTTTCTTGAGGTACTTTGTCCAATTTTTGATCTAAACCGTCCATATTTGCGTTGTGATGAAGCAAAAGATCATATCCATTGATTGGGGACACGTAAGAGAACTTGGAGCCCAAGGAGGTTTCTTATTGGCTGAGAGAGAATTGGGGGTGGGGTCCTCAAGTGGTGGGATTGGGGTTTTTAGGAGTGGGAAGGGTTTTGGTGCGTGTGAATTACTTGTGTGCAGGTTTAATTGGTTTTTAACCCAGGTTAAGTGGGGTAAAATTCTGGGCTGGTAAAAGATGTACAACAAACGAGTTTGATCCTAATTTGGGGGAAAGGGGGTTGTTAGGCGCCAGTTTAGTTTTTAAATGTTTCCACTTGTCAACTTTGGCCCTTTTGTTTTGAAAACTTTGGCAAACAAAGTATTTTGCCCTAAAACCCGTCTCTTCTTTGTTAATAAGTTTCACCAATTGTCAATTTTGGCACAAACTTTTGGCAAAAGCTTATCAAGGATGATTTTTGCCATTTTGAGTATTTTCAAGGGCTGTTCTTGGACAATGATTATCTTCAAAGGTCTTCAATGTGTCTTAATCTTCATGAGGGACCATATTTGACAATTTGAACTTGTTGAGGGACCAATCTTGCCATTTCTCCAAAGTTGAAGGACCTTTTTGCAATTTTGACAAACTTAAGGGACCAAACTTGTAATTATTAATATACAAGGGTTTTAAGTGTCATTTCTTCATAGAATGAGGATCAATCTTGTTTTGTCTTCAAGTCTTCAAGGGTATTTGATGAAAATTCCATGATTAGGGCCCGGTTCTTTGTACGGCTTCGTTTCTCGTGTCCGTTTTTCCTTGTATCTTGTGATCTTTTGTCTTTTTCACGATATCCATACCTAAAATACACAAGTAAACAAACACAAGCATATATATGGTATTTTATGACATTTTAATGCATTTAAAGCCCGAAAAGAACGATGAGATCATGTACAAATGCCATCTCATCAATATGCTTCAAGAACAAAAGGTGATTGTCACACTCCCAAAATATCAGAGTATCATGGCGACAAGGGAGTGGTGACGTCATGATTATCATACACACATAGTCACAAAGAACGACCTCTAAATGAGACGTTCGGAAAATAGATCACTTGTAATTAATAAAATAAATAGTTTTAACCAAGTGCGGAAGCATAAAACTGGATACAGTTACATAACATAGTTTTCTCAGTTAGTACAAATGATCTTGGTTTCAAAGAAATGACGGCAATGCATGAGACCTCACTTAGCATCTTCCTTCTTAATACCTGAGAAAAACATTGCTAAAGTGTCAACATAAAGTTGGTGAGTTCATAGGTTTAGTTAATTTGAAATGTTTAGTGAACCACAAGATTTTCCCAAAAGTGATGACAATATAACAGATACAAAGTCATCCCAAAAGTATTTATTACAGTCTAAGCTCGTGACACGGAAGCGTTAACAACACCGGCAGTATAATCATATAAATGTAGCCCAACTAGATGCCTAAACCCACGACATCCTATCTCAGACTCAAATGAAACTGTGCTCGCTTGTCCCCTTGTTGGACAAGACAGACAGGGACGTCAATCCCGATAGATCTATCCATAACATTCGCGCTTACACAAAGTAATTAACGGTTCACGATTCACGGGCCAAAGCAACTGGGTTTTTAGTGGGACTTAGACTAATATATAAATCAGTAAATGCACTTGTGTTCATACGTTAAAATCAAGCAATGTCTCACCCCAAAAAGCAGTAAAAATAGTTAAGTATGGGACTATAAACTCACCTCGCAATTCAGCAAAAAGGACGAAGATAAAGGTAGCTCGAGAGTATGGTTACGCTAGCCGCGACCTATTTAATTATAAGGATCGGGTTCCGATATGAAAAGTACACTAATAAAAGACACGACACCCTAGTTGTGCATGACAAAACCTTACGTTTACGGAAAAATACGACACATAAAAGTCGGTTATTAAACGGTCGGGTTTTACGGGTTAAATTATACCCTTAATTTACAAAATTCGTTCTTGGGCTTTTAAATAAACCTAATATATACCACTGGCCCAAAATGAGTCCAATATTCCCACTCACAAACCGGCCCAAGGGTTAAATAACCCGACCCGGCCCATAGGCGACATAAACAAGGAATTCAAGGAGTAAATACGTGTGTTTTCACACACTTCTCAACAACAGAGAGTTATCTCTCTCTCTCTCTTCTCTCGAAACATCCCCACCGCCCCACTCTTATCTCTCTTCCTAATCTGGATCGGTTCATCCCCTTCCATGGCTATCATGTTTTCAGTTTGAATGTAACAATCATATATGGGGTGGTTTGTGGTGTTTAGATCGCGTGAGATGTGGGGTTTCATCCCCACATCAAACCGATTGGGTTTCTGATGGTGTTCATCCTCATGGTCAACGTTATTCATCAGCCAAAATCAAAGATAAGTTGTTTCTCCTTATTTTCTTTTAACAAAAGTTAATTGATTTTCGTTTTATAAAAGATCAGTGGGTCTAATAACTTGTATAAACTTGTTGAGAACCATAAGGCTCTCGGATTTGAAATAAATAAATTAGGGTTTCGAAATATTTGGGGGTTTCTCTAAATCTCGGGTTTAAATACGATTAATTAATGTTTTCTTGTATAAAATCAAACTAATTTCAACATGTAATCGGTTTTATAAAAATTAGGGTTTCAGTCAATTGGGGGTTTTTGCATATCTCGTTTTCAATCAAATTAACTATTGGATTCGGGTTTAGATTAGGTTTAATTAGAGTTTTAATTAATAAAAATCAATTTAGGGTTTATATAAAATTGGGGGTTTTTACATTCGGTTGATAATCATGATTATGTGGTGTTTTTGGAATGTAGAAAATATTAATTTCATGTTTAAAAGGTTTTTAATTTCTAGGGTTTTGATTTGAAAAAGGGTTTTATACCCGCGGCATGATTGGGGGTTTTTTTATGATGTTTCTGAAAAATGAAAGTGGTTAAGACATTTGGATTATGTGACATTGATTGATGATGGTTTCGGCAGAAAACAAGCAACTTGGTTGGCTTGGTTTGGTTCTCGGTTTGGCCTTGATTTGGGTCTCGGTTGGGGTCTCGGTTTGGTTTGGTTTGGGTCTCGGTTTGGTTCTTGGCTTGGTCTTGGTCGGGGTCTCGGTTTGGTTGACAGAAAAATAAGGTCATGGTCATGTTCAAGTATTAATACTATGGTTTAATCTTTTCAGTTTTTAATTAAAATAGGACCGTGACGAATACCAACACATTCGTTTGATTTTTCGCAGGTTTGTCAAAGACGAGCACAACTAAGATTTCATACAGGAAAAACGAAGAGACGAAAAGACTCACAATGGGATGCTAAGTTTCGGTTTGCAGGTTCGGACAAGATGGATGGCTTGACTCTTTCGGTTTTGCAGGTGTGGACGAGATGTATGGGTCGGCTGGACACTATCTTCACTTACCCAGGAATTTGTATTTGGAAGACTTGTACAGGATTTTGTAATTGTAATTTGGACTGTGAAAAACTTTGTGTGTTGTGTTTGGACATTGGGTAAACTTTGGATTTGTATTTAATGATGTATTGTTAGTCTAGGGTTAGATTCAAGCTGAAATTGGTAACTTGTGATATACCCAATTTGGGTAAACTAGGCATGTGTGCTGTCTTGTAGTGGTTAGTAGGTAATAAACTATGGGATTTAATTGTGACTGGAAATGGGACTCTTGTCTAGCAAGTTTTTGCAATAAAATGAATAAAGGTTTATACTTAAATATTTGTACATGATGTATCAGTTATATTACTTGACTCGGATCCGACGGGTATATAAGTTTAGACGCGAAACTGAATAAACACGACCCTATAACAATTTGACACACGATCCAAAACAAAGGCAATTATGCGAGACTTCACGGGATTAAGTAAGTACATCAATTTAACATACGGCAACCATAATACGCCCACCAATTTCGTGTATTGCATTCAAACTTAATAGACGCGAAAAACTCGAGATGTTACATATGCTCTCCCTAAAAAGGGCTTTGTCCGCAAAGCAAAATAATTAACACATTCATGTCGACAACTCGTCGATAAATAATTAAAGTACTCATACTATATGAATAATTTAAGATGGAAATTTGACGGATGTCACAGTATTCCCATGTTTTAGAGATTTCGTCACGAAATCAAGACGTTGTTGTAGTAGGATGGTTAGCGAAAAGATGAGGATACTTGCTCTTGAATTGATCTTCACGTTCCCACGTGTATTCTGGACCTCTAGCGCATTCCAACGGATTTTCACAATAGGTATACGGCTTTGCTTGAGTTGTTTGACTTGACGGTCCATAACTTCTACCGGTTCTTCTACAAAATTGAGTTTGTCGTCGAGTTGAATCTCTTCCAAAGGGATAACGAGTGTCTCGTCGGCTAAGCATTTCTTCAGATTGCAAATGTGGAACACATTATGCACTCGGCTAAGCTCTTGGGGTAATTCCAAATGATAGGCTACGGGACCAATCCTCTCTATAATCCTGAAGGGTCCAATGTAACGAGGATTTAACTTTCCACGCTTTCCAAAGCGAATCACACCCTTCCAAGGTGAGACCTTCAACATGACTCTATCACCAACCTCAAACTCAAGGGGTTTGCGTCTCATGTCAGCATAACTCTTTTGTCGATCTCTTGCGGCTTGCATACGGCTCTTAATCTTAAAGATCTTCTCAGTAGTCTCGTGTATGATCTCGGGTCCAGTGAGTTGTGCTTCACCGACCTCTGCCCAACACACGGGTGAACGACACTTCCTACCATACAGTGCTTCGAACGGCGCTGCCTTAATGCTAGTGTGATAACTATTGTTGTATGAGAACTCCACCAGAGGTAGGTGTCTATCCCATCTATTTCCAAAGTCAATCACACAAGCCCTCAGCATATCCTCTAAGGTTTGAATGGTCCGTTCACTTTGACCGTCGGTTTGGGGATGGTACGCAGTGCTCATATCCAACTGCGTTCCCAATGCCTTCTGCAGTGACTTCCAAAACTGCGAAGTAAATCGGCTGTCTCGGTCGGAGATTATAGACACAGGCACACCATGCTTCGTGACTACTTCCTCCAAGTATGTCCTTGCTAACTTATCCATTCCATCAGTCTCCTTGATGGGTAGGAAATGAGCCGATTTGGTGAGTCGGTCGACGATTACCCAAATCGTGTCGAATCCGGCTGCGGTCTTTGGTAGCTTGGTAATGAAATCCATAGTGATCCTTTCCCACTTCCATTCTGGCAGTTCGGGTTGGACCAATAATCATGATGGTTTCATATGTTCGGCTTTGACTTTGGCACAAGTCAAGCACTTGCTAACGTATGTAGCAATATCCGCCTTCATGTTCGGCCACCAATACAACATCTTCAGATCATGATACATTTTGTCAGATCCCGGATGTATGGAGTATTTTGACTTATGCGACTCATGCATAATCAAAGATCGTAGGTCACCATGGCATGGTAACCAACTCCTATTATCAAGGCATAACGTTCCATCCGAGCGTGCTTCTAACTTCTTTATCATTCCTTCAACATCTTCAGTCTTGAGAATTTCGTCCTCGACTGCTTCTTTCTGAGCCTTGAGAATTAAGGATGGAAGGTCTAAGTCAATGGTCATCACCAAAGCCTTCACCCTAAGAACTCTCTCCTTTCGACTCAAAGCGTCGGCCACGACATTTGCCTTGCCCGGGTGATAACGGATCTCGCAATCGTAATCACTGAGCAACTCTAGCCAACGTCGTTGTCTCATGTTGAGTTCCTTTTGATTCAAAATGTGTTGTAGACTCTTATGATCAGTGAATACAACACACTTAGTACCATAAAGGTAGTGTCTCCAAATCTTCAAGGCAAACACCACTGCTCCCAACTCTAGGTCATGAGTTGTGTAGTTCTTCTCGTGCACTTTTAGTTGTCTTGATGCGTAAGCTATGACCTTAGTCCTTTGCATCAGTACTGCACCTAACCCTTTTATGGATGCATCACAATACACCACAAAGTCTTCATTACCCTCGGGTAGGGCTAGTATAGGTGCTTCACACAACATCTGCTTCAATGTCTGGAATGCCAAATCTTGATCCTCTTTCCACTCAAACTTCTTATCCTTTTGAGTCAATTCCGTCATTGGTTTAGCTATCTTGGAGAAACCTTCAATGAATCTCCTATAGTAACCAGCAAGACCTAAAAATTGGCGGATCTCCGTAGGTGTTGTTGGAGTCGCCCAATCCTTCACGGCCTCGATCTTAGCAGGATCAACGTGAATACCACTGCTGTCGATTACATGCCCAAGGAATTGCACTGTGTTTATCCAAAACTCACATTTGGAAAACTTTGCATATAACTTCTCCTTCCTTAGCAGCTCTAGTATGGTCTTCAAATGGTCCTTGTGTTCTTCTTCATTACGAGAATAGATGAGAATATCATCGATAAATACAATCACAAACTTGTCCAAGTATGGTTTGCAAACTCGGTTCATGAGATCCATGAATACCGCAGGCGCGTTTGTCAAACCGAAAGGCATAACTTGGAACTCGTAGTGTCCGTACCGGGTTCTAAAAGCCGTCTTATGAACGTCTTCCTCTCTAACCCTTAGTTGATGATATCCTGACCTTAAATCGATCTTCGAGTATATGCTAGATCCTTGCAATTGGTCGAAAAGATCGTCAATTCTTGGCAATGGGTAACGGTTCTTTATCGTCAGCTTATTCAATTCTCGGTAATCGATACACATTCTAAAGGATCCATCTTTCTTTTTGACAAACAAGACTGGCGCTCCCCAAGGTGAGGAACTTGGTCTAATGAAACCTTTGTCAGAAAGTTCCTTTATCTGTTCAGCTAACTCTGTCATCTCGGCCGGTGCTAGACGGTATGGGGCTCTAGCAACAGGCGCGGCTCCTGGTGTAAGCTCGATGTGAAACTCCACTTGCCGTGCTGGTGGTAGTCCTGGTAAGTCCTCTGGGAATACGTCCGGAAAGTCTCTAACGATCGGTACATCTTCTACCTTCTTCTCGTGATCTTCTTCTCCTTCCTTTTGTGTTACTTGGACCAAGAATACTGGGCATCCCTTCTCAATGTATCTTTGGGTCCTAATACATGAGATGACTTCAAGTCTTGACCCATTCTTCACTCCACTTCTTTCGCCTTGTATGATCAGTACATCGTTTCCATAAGGAACACGGACACACTTCTCATGACATACAATTTCCGCGTGATGCTTCGACATCCAATCCATTCCAATGATGACGTCAAAACTTCCCAATTCTATAGGGAGTAGGTCGATACTAAACGAACGACCTTGTAACCTTACATTATATCCTTTCAGGATAACGTCGGTGGTTACTGACTTTCCATCGGCTAATTCTACATTATACTTAACGTCTAACGCAGTAGGGGTAACATTTAGGCGTTCACTAAATATAGACGACACAAAACTCCTATCCGCACCAGAATCAAATAGTACTGAAGCATAGTTGTTATTGACTAGAAACGTACCAGTCACAACATTGTTGTCTTGCACTGCAGCTTCAGCACAGAGATGATACACTTTGCTAGGTGCCGTGAATCCTCCAGGAGTACTAGTTGTGGCTCGGTTATTCCCTCCTCGGTTTCCTTGATTCTGCCTCTGGTTCCCTTGGTTGTGATTCTGATTGCCTCGAATCTGGTTACCACGACCTTGGTTCCCACTGCTTGGACACTTGTTCTTGTAGTGACCTTTCTCTCCACATCCAAAGCAAGAGACATTTGCTCCTTGGCCACCTTGCGTTCCAGGTCCTCTTTGGTTAGTAGGACGAGGTGGTGCTCGACATTCCTTTGCCTTATGTCCGGCCTTCCCACAATTGTAGCACGTAGGGGGACATGCTCCTTCGTGGTGTCGGCCATATTTTCCGCAAAAAGGAAGTCTTCCAGCGTAGTTTCCAGTATTACCTTGTCCAGCAGTAAACACCCTTGCTACTTCTTGTCGCTTGTTCTGGTTGTAGTTGTTTGTGTTGTTGTTGTTGTTGGTATTGTTGGTGTATTGGTTGCCAGACCACTTTCTTTTATCCCCAGTATTTTCTCCCAACTCCTGTACCACTTGGTACATCAGACTTTGAGCCATATCGATTGCCTCGTGCAAATCAGTTGGCTTGGATGAAGTCACATTCCCTTTGATGCTCAAAGTTAGTCCTTCAATGTATCGCTCCAACAATCAGTCGTCGTTGGGCACCATTTCAGGACATAACAAGATCAGCTCTTGAAAGCGCTGATTGTAAGCAGTAAGAGCAGTACCCTTGACCTTCAGGTTCCACAGCTCAACTTCCATCTGCTTGACTTCATTTCGTGGGCAGTATTTCCTCACAAACATAGCTTTAAATTCACTCCAGGGCGTCGCTTGGGCAACGTCAATGGTCACTGCACGAGCATAGACGTTCCACCAAGTCAAAGCACCATCCACTAACGTGCTTGACGCAAACTTTACCTTATCAGCTTCAGCAACATTGCTAATCCCAAATTGGGATTCTAGCTTCTCAAACCATCTGGTTAATCCTACTGCTCCTTCAGTACCGCGGAAACTTACTTGCGTAACTGCACGAAATTCCTTGTAGGTACAAGTCCGTGCAATAGCATTAGTAGCTCCTTGGTTGGTCTATTCATGTGTGCTAGCTGTACGATTTGCTTCAGCTGTTGCGAGTGCCTCGGCCACTCGTTCGGCTATCATTTGACTTAGCATGACGGTGTCAATTCCACCGGTAGCGGCTGGCGGATTTTGCGTTTCAGATCTTCTAACTGGCGCCATAATCTAACAAGGTAATAGGACAATGAGTTTTGCCAGACATAACATGCATGGCACGCACAATACAATTATGAAATGCTCCAGGGTATAATACACAATATATAATGATCTCACAATTTTTGTAACCCATAATATCATTCATAGAATCGTTTGGTAGTACATCATAGTTTGTCATACATGATATAATAAAAGAAAATAAAATACCAACTAGCTAAGATAAACTTCAAAGCTTAGTGGTCATACAAGGATAGGCCGATGGTACAAGATAAATCTAACTAGTGCCCTCACGGCGCTGATGAAGCTCTCTCTCCAACTCTGCTAACCTCCTCTCAACCACGAGCTCACGAGCCTGGGAATCTCTAAGTCTAACATCGGTATCATAACAAGCGGCTCTAAACCTCTTATCCAAGTCTGCAACAGGGTCCTCCACTGGTGCCTCTAGTCCGCCTGTCTCAACCAATGGCTCTACTCCCCAACGGGTCATCAGGCTCCCGATCTCCTCAAGACGAGCATTCGGCATGGATTCCATCTGATCAAGAACAGTATGAAGATGTCCTCGTAGACGGG
The DNA here is from genome assembly GCA_025667525.1 of Glebionis coronaria. Classification (NCBI taxonomy): domain Eukaryota; kingdom Viridiplantae; phylum Streptophyta; class Magnoliopsida; order Asterales; family Asteraceae; genus Glebionis; species Glebionis coronaria. Next base: position 190,654 of record JANFOE010000621.1, on the reverse strand, counting down.
TCACACATACCGTCAACACTGTCTCATCCCTAACTGGACTCTTCTTTGCCAGTGCCTCCAACTTATCCTGAACTTCATTATACTCTTCTCCTAAAGCCTCTACAGCATCCTTCAACCTGTTTAATCGTGTCGTCACACATCCATCTGCCGCCCCAAGCATCACCACCGTCGATGTAGCTCTCCTAGGAAGAGGAGTCGTAGCTCTCGGCCCAGTAGAGATACCAGCATCAGTAAGCATCTCCTGGTACACAGTAGGTACATTCTCTGGTGGTGGTAGTAGTGGTATCTCTGGGACAGGACTGGCAGGTGTGCGGGCTGCATGCCTGTCAGTGGCAGTGAAAGGTATGAGGGGTCGGTAAGGTGAAAGTGGTGGTCGAGCAGCTCTCCCCCGAAGACGTCGTCTTACATAGTAGAAAGGTAGAGTACCAGGTGTTGGAGCAGGAATAGCAGTCCTCTCTCCTTCGTCTTCAGATGAAGATGAGGAGATGTGTGCTAGGGAAACCTCAGGAGTAGCAGCATATGCAGTAGGAGGGTCCTTAGTGTCAGTGACCTCCATAGGCTCTCCTTCCCCATCTGTGAACTCCATCTCATCATCCTCTGTCTCCTCTACCGTCTCATCTCTAGTAACTGATGTCTGACCTGGTGACTGCACCACGTCAGTGTCTAAGTCATCCTCTCCTCCGCCTTCTAGGCTAAGTACATCGTCAGCTGATGCATCAGGAATACGGATCGGTGAACGACGAACCTCCTCAGTCTCTCTCTCTGTATCATCATCTGAAACCATCCGGTACCACGGATATCCTGATGGTGATCCTCTAGGTAGTCCTACTGATGAACTGATAGTCGACTGTGAACTACGGTTGTAGTACGCTCCTGTAGACGTGGAATCGTCAGATGAAGACATCGCTGTAATCATAAACAAAATAAATGTGTGTAAATATCTTATAAAATTAGTCCGTAAAAAGGGACATTAATCATAACATAGCAATCATTGTTGAATCCACATGTATCCCATATAACATAATTCAGATTTTGTTGTTGCACATGTAACCCATGTAAATGTACCTCGTAATTGTTAAATCACATGTATCCCATTTATTACTTATGTATCTACATATACTTAATACTTACAATCCGTATGATAATCGATTAAACATATAGCAGTTATAGTCTAGAGTTACTAAATGCAACCTAGTTCTCTATAACCATGGCTCTGATACCAATCTGTCACACTCCCAAAATATCAGAGTATAATGGCGACAAGGGAGTGGTGACGTCATGATTATCATACACACATAGTCACAAAGAACGACCTCTAAATGAGACGTTCGGAAAATAGATCACTTGTAATTAATAAAATAAATAGTTTTAACCAAGTGCGGAAGCATAAAACTGGATACAGTTACATAACATAGTTTTCTCAATTAGTACAAATGATCTTGGTTTCAAAGAAATGACGGCAATGCATGAGACCTCACTTAGCATCTTCCTTCTTAATACCTGAGAAAAACATTGCTAAAGTGTCAACATAAAGTTGGTGAGTTCATAGGTTTAGTTAATTTGAAATGTTTAGTGAACCACAAGATTTTCCCAAAAGTGATGACAATATAACAGATACAAAGTCATCCCAAAAGTATTTATTACAGTCTAAGCTCGTGACACCGAAGCGTTAACAACACCGGCAGTATAATCATATAAATGTAGCCCAACTAGATGCCTAAACCCACGACATCCTATCTCAGACTCAAATGAAACTGTGCCCGCTTGTCCCCTTGTTGGACAAGACAGACAGGGACGTCAATCCCGATAGATCTATCCATAACATTCGCGCTTACACAAAGTAATTAACGGTTCACGATTCACGGGCCAAAGCAACTGGGTTTTTAGTGGGACTTAGACTAATATATAAATCAGTAAATGCACTTGTGTTCATACGTTAAAATCAAGCAATGTCTCACCCCAAAAAGCAGTAAAAATAGTTAAGTATGGGGCTATAAACTCACCTCGCAATTCAGCAAAAAGGACGAAGATAAAGGTAGCTCGAGAGTATGGTTACGCTAGCCGCGACCTATTTAATTATAAGGATCGGGTTCCGATATGAAAAGTACACTAATAAAAGACACGACACCCTAGTTGTGCATGACAAAACCTTACGTTTACGGAAAAATACGACACATAAAAGTCGGTTATTAAACGGTCGGGTTTTACGGGTTAAATTATACCCTTAATTTACAAAATTCTTTCTTGGGCTTTTAAATAAACCTAATATATACCACTGGCCCAAAATGAGTCCAATATTCCCACTCACAAACCGGCCCAAGGGTTAAATAACCCGGCCCGGCCCATAGGCGACATAAACAAGGAATTCAAGGAGTAAATACGTGTGTTTTCACACACTTCTCAACAACAGAGAGTTATCTCTCTCTCTCTCTTCTCCAGAAACATCCCCACCGCCCCACTCTTATCTCTCTTCCTAATCTGGATCGGTTCATCCCCTTCCATGGCTATCATGTTTTCAGTTTGAATGTAACAATCATATATGGGGTGGTTTGTGGTGTTTAGATCGCGTGAGATGTGGGGTTTCATCCCCACATCAAACCGATTGGGTTTCTGATGGTGTTCATCCTCATGGTCAACGTTATTCATCAGCCAAAATCAAAGATAAGTTGTTTCTCCTTATTTTCTTTTAACAAAAGTTAATTGATTTTCGTTTTATAAAAGATCAGTGGGTCTAATAACTTGTATAAACTTGTTGAGAACCATAAGGCTCTCGGATTTGAAATAAATAAATTAGGGTTTCAAAATATTTGGGGGTTTCTCTAAATCTCGGGTTTAAATACGATTAATTAATGTTTTCTTGTATAAAATCAAACTAATTTCAACATGTAATCGGTTTTATAAAAATTAGGGTTTCAGTCAATTGGGGGTTTTTGCATATCTCGTTTTCAATCAAATTAACTATTGGATTCGGGTTTAGATTAGGTTTAATTAGAGTTTTAATTAATAAAAATCAATTTAGGGTTTATATAAAATTGGGGGTTTTTACATTCGGTTGATAATCATGATTATGTGGTGTTTTTGGAATGTAGAAAATATTAATTTCATGTTTAAAAGGTTTTTAATTTCTAGGGTTTTGATTTGAAAAAGGGTTTTATACCCGCGGCATGATTGGGGGTTTTTTTATGATGTTTCTGAAAAATGAAAGTGGTTAAGACATTTGGATTATGTGACATTGATTGATGATGGTTTCGGCAGAAAACAAGCAACTTGGTTGGCTTGGTTTGGTTCTCGGTTTGGCCTTGATTTGGGTCTCGGTTGGGGTCTCGGTTTGGTTTGGTTTGGGTCTCGGTTTGGTTCTTGGCTTGGTCTTGGTCGGGGTCTCGGTTTGGTTGACAGAAAAATAAGGTCATGGTCATGTTCAAGTATTAATACTATGGTTTAATCTTTTCAGTTTTTAATAAAAATAGGACCGTGACGAATACCAACACATTCGTTTGATTTTTCGCAGGTTTGTCAAAGACGAGCACAACTAAGATTTCATACAGGAAAAACGAAGAGACGAAAAGACTCACAATGGGATGCTAAGTTTCGGTTTGCAGGTTCGGACAAGATGGATGGCTTGACTCTTTTGGTTTTGCAGGTGTGGACGAGATGTATCGGTCGGCTGGACACTATCTTCACTTACCCAGGAATTTGTATTTGGAAGACTTGTACAGGATTTTGTAATTGTAATTTGGACTGTGAAAAACTTTGTGTGTTGTGTTTGGACATTGGGTAAACTTTGGATTTGTATTTAATCATGTATTGTTAGTCTAGGGTTAGATTCAAGCTGAAATTGGTAACTTGTGATATACCCAATTTGGGTAAACTAGGCATGTGTGCTGTCTTGTAGTGGTTAGTAGGTAATAAACTATGGGATTTAATTGTGACTGGAAATGGGACTCTTGTCTAGCAAGTTTTTGCAATAAAATGAATAAAGGTTTATACTTAAATATTTGTACATGATGTATCAGTTATATTACTTGACTCGGATCCGACGGGTATATAAGTTTAGACGCGAAACTGAATAAACACGACCCTATAACAATTTGACACACGATCCAAAACAAAGGCAATTATGCGAGACTTCACGGGATTAAGTAAGTACATCAATTTAACATACGGCAACCATAATACGCCCACCAATTTCGTGTATTGCATTCAAACTTAATAGACGCGAAAAACTCGAGATGTTACATATGCTCTCCCTAAAAAGGGCTTTGTCCGCAAAGCAAAATAATTAACACATTCATGTCGACAACTCGTCGATAAATAATTAAAGTACTCATACTATATGAATAATTTAAGATGGAAATTTGACGGATGTCACAGTATTCCCATGTTTTAGAGATTTTGTCACGAAATCAAGACGTTGTTGTAGTAGGATGGTTAGCGAAAAGATAAGGATACTTGCTCTTGAATTGATCTTCACGTTCCCACGTGTATTCTGGACCTCTAGCGCATTCCAACGGATTTTCACAATAGGTATACGGCTTTGCTTGAGTTGTTTGACTTGACGGTCCATAACTTCTACCGGTTCTTCTATAAAATTGAGTTTGTCGTCGAGTTGAATCTCTTCCAAAGGGATAAAGAGTGTCTCGTCGGCTAAGCATTTCTTCAGATTGCAAATGTGGAACACATTATGCACTCGGCTAAGCTCTTGGGGTAATTCCAAATGATAGGCTACGGGACCAATCCTCTCTATAATCCTGAAGGGTCCAATGTAACGAGGATTTAACTTTCCACGCTTTCTAAAGCGAATCACACCCTTCCAAGGTGAGACCTTCAACATGACTCTATCACCAACCTCAAACTCAAGGGGTTTGCGTCTCATGTCAGCATAACTCTTTTGTCGATCTCTTGCGGCTTGCATACGGCTCTTAATCTTAAAGATCTTCTCAGTAGTCTCGTGTATGATCTCGGGTCCAGTGAGTTGTGCTTCACCGACCTCTGCCCAACACACGGGTGAACGACACTTCCTACCATACAGTGCTTCGAACGGCGCTGCCTTAATGCTAGTGTGATAACTATTGTTGTATGAGAACTCCACCAGAGGTAGGTGTCTATCCCATCTATTTCCAAAGTCAATCACACAAGCCCTCAGCATATCCTCTAAGGTTTGAATGGTCCGTTCACTTTGACCGTCGGTTTGGGGATGGTACGCAGTGCTCATATCCAACTGCGTTCCCAATGCCTTCTGCAGTGACTTCCAAAACTGCGAAGTAAATCGGCTGTCTCGGTCGGAGATTATAGACACAGGCACACCATGCTTCGTGACTACTTCCTCCAAGTATGTCCTTGCTAACTTATCCATTCCATCAGTCTCCTTGATGGGTAGGAAATGAGCCGATTTGGTGAGTCGGTCGACGATTACCCAAATCGTGTCGAATCCGGCTGCGGTCTTTGGTAGCTTGGTAATGAAATCCATAGTGATCCTTTCCCACTTCCATTCTGGCAGTTCGGGTTGGACCAATAATCATGATGGTTTCATATGTTCGGCTTTGACTTTGGCACAAGTCAAGCACTTGCTAACGTATGTAGCAATATCCGCCTTCATGTTCGGCCACCAATACAACATCTTCAGATCATGATACATTTTGTCAGATCCCGGATGTATGGAGTATTTTGACTTATGCGACTCATGCATAATCAAAGATCGTAGGTCACCATGGCATGGTAACCAACTCCTATTATCAAGGCATAACGTTCCATCCGAGCGTGCTTCTAACTTCTTTATCATTCCTTCAACATCTTCAGTCTTGAGAATTTCTTCCTCGACTGCTTCTTTCTGAGCCTTGAGAATTAAGGATGGAAGGTCTAAGTCAATGGTCATCACCAAAGCCTTCACCCTAAGAACTCTCTCCTTTCGACTCAAAGCGTCGGCCACGACATTTGCCTTGCCCGGGTGATAACGGATCTCGCAATCGTAATCACTGAGCAACTCTAGCCAACGTCGTTGTCTCATGTTGAGTTCCTTTTGATTCAAAATGTGTTGTAGACTCTTATGATCAGTGAATACAACACACTTAGTACCATAAAGGTAGTGTCTCCAAATCTTCAAGGCAAACACCACTGCTCCCAACTCTAGGTCATGAGTTGTGTAGTTCTTCTCGTGCACTTTTAGTTGTCTTGATGCGTAAGCTATGACCTTAGTCCTTTGCATCAGTACTGCACCTAACCCTTTTATGGATGCATCACAATACACCACAAAGTCTTCATTACCCTCGGGTAGGGCTAGTATAGGTGCTTCACACAACATCTGCTTCAATGTCTGGAATGCCAAATCTTGATCCTCTTTCCACTCAAACTTCTTATCCTTTTGAGTCAATTCCGTCATTGGTTTAGCTATCTTGGAGAAACCTTCAATGAATCTCCTATAGTAACCAGCAAGACCTAAAAATTGGCGGATCTCCGTAGGTGTTGTTGGAGTCGCCCAATCCTTCACGGCCTCGATCTTAGCAGGATCAACGTGAATACCACTGCTGTCGATTACATGCCCAAGGAGTTGCACTGTGTTTATCCAAAACTCACATTTGGAAAACTTTGCATATAACTTCTCCTTCCTTAGCAGCTCTAGTATGGTCTTCAAATGGTCCTTGTGTTCTTCTTCATTACGAGAATAGATGAGAATATCATCGATAAATACAATCACAAACTTGTCCAAGTATGGTTTGCAAACTCGGTTCATGAGATCCATGAATACCGCAGGCGCGTTTGTCAAACCGAAAGGCATAACTTGGAACTCGTAGTGTCCGTACCGGGTTCTAAAAGCCGTCTTATGAACGTCTTCCTCTCTAACCCTTAGTTGATGATATCCTGACCTTAAATCGATCTTCGAGTATATGCTAGATCCTTGCAATTGGTCGAAAAGATCGTCAATTCTTGGCAATGGGTAACGGTTCTTTATCGTCAGCTTATTCAATTCTCGGTAATCGATACACATTCTAAAGGATCCATCTTTCTTTTTGACAAACAAGACTGGCGCTCCCCAAGGTGAGGAACTTGGTCTAATGAAACCTTTGTCAGAAAGTTCCTTTATCTGTTCAGCTAACTCTGTCATCTCGGCCGGTGCTAGACGGTATGGGGCTCTAGCAACAGGCGAGGCTCCTGGTGTAAGCTCGATGTGAAACTCCACTTGCCGTGCTGGTGGTAGTCCTGGTAAGTCCTCTGGGAATACGTCCGGAAAGTCTCTAACGATCGGTACATCTTCTACCTTCTTCTCGTGATCTTCTTCTCCTTCCTTTTGTGTTACTTGAACCAAGAATACTGGGCATCCCTTCTCAATGTATCTTTGGGTCCTAATACATGAGATGACTTCCAGTCTTGACCCATTCTTCACTCCACTTCTTTCGCCTTGTATGATCAGTACATCGTTTCCATAAGGAACACGGACACACTTCTCATGACATACAATTTCCGCGTGATGCTTCGACATCCAATCCATTCCAATGATGACGTCAAAACTTCCCAATTCTATAGGGAGTAGGTCGATACTAAACGAACGACCTTGTAACCTTACATTACATCCTTTCAGGATAACGTCGGTGGTTACTGACTTTCCATCGGCTAATTCTACATTATACTTAACGTCTAACGCAGTAGGGGTAACATTTAGGCGTTCACTAAATATAGACGACACAAAACTCCTATCCGCACCAGAATCAAATAGTACTGAAGCATAGTTGTTATTGACTAGAAACGTACCAGTCACAACATTGTTGTCTTGCACTGCAGCTTCAGCACAGAGATGATACACTTTGCTAGGTGCCGTGAATCCTCCAGGAGTACTAGTTGTGGCTCGGTTATTCCCTCCTCGGTTTCCTTGATTCTGCCTCTGGTTCCCTTGGTTGTGATTCTGATTGCCTCGAATCTGGTTACCACGACCTTGGTTCCCACTGCTTGGACACTTGTTCTTGTAGTGACCTTTCTCTCCACATCCAAAGCAAGAGACATTTGCTCCTTGGCCACCTTGCGTTCCAGGTCCTCTTTGGTTAGTAGGACGAGGTGGTGCTCGACATTCCTTTGTCTTATGTCCGGCCTTCCCACAATTGTAGCACGTAGGGGGACATGCTCCTTCGTGGTGTCGGCCACATTTTCCGCAAAAAGGAAGTCTTCCAGCGTAGTTTCCAGTATTACCTTGTCCAGCAGTAAACACCCTTGCTACTTCTTGTCGCTTGTTCTAGTTGTAGTTGTTTGTGTTGTTGTTGTTGTTGGTATTGTTGGTGTAGTGGTTGCCAGACCACTTTCTTTTATCCCCAGTATTTTCTCCCAACTCCTGTACCACTTGGTACATCAGACTTTGAGCCATATCGATTGCCTCGTGCAAATCAGTTGGCTTGGATGAAGTAACATTCCCTTTGATGCTCAAAGGTAGTCCTTCAATGTATCGCTCCAACAATCAGTCGTCGTTGGGCACCATTTCAGGACATAACAAGATCAGCTCTTGAAAGCGCTGATTGTAAGCAGTAAGAGCAGTACCCTTGACCTTCAGGTTCCACAGCTCAACTTCCATCTGCTTGACTTCATTTCGTGGGCAGTATTTCCTCACAAACATAGCTTTAAATTCACTCCAGGGCGTCGCTTGGGCAACGTCAATGGTCACTGCACGAGCATAGACGTTCCACCAAGTCAAAGCACCATCCACTAACGTGCTTGACGCAAACTTTACCTTATCAGCTTCAGCAACATTGCTAATCCCAAATTGGGATTCTAGCTTCTCAAACCATCTGGTTAATCCTACTGCTCCTTCAGTACCGCGGAAACTTACTTGCGTAACTGCACGAAATTCCTTGTAGGTACAAGTCCGTGCAATAGCATTAGTAGCTCCTTGGTTGGTCTCTTCCTGTATGCTAGCTGTACGATTTGCTTCAGCTGTTGCGAGTGCCTCGGCCACTTGTTCGGCTATCATTTGACTTAGCATGACGGTGTCAATTCCACCGGTAGCGGCTGGCGGATTTTGCGTTTCGGATCTTCTAACTGGCGCCATAATCTAACAAGGTAATAGGACAATGAGTTTTGCCAGACATAACATGCATGGCACGCACAATACAATTATGAAATGCTCCAGGGTATAATACACAATATATAATGATCTCACAATTTTTGTAACCCATAATATCATTCATAGAATCGTTTGGTAGTACATCATAGTTTGTCATACATAATATAATGAAAGAAAATAAAATACCAACTAGCTAAGATAAACTTCAAAGCTTAGTGGTCATACAAGGATAGGCCGATGGTACAAGATAAATCTAACTAGTGCCCTCACGGCGCTGATGAAGCTCTCTCTCCAACTCTGCTAACCTCCTCTCAACCACGAGCTCACGAGCCTGGGAATCTCTAAGTCTAACATCGGTATCATAACAAGCGGCTCTAAACCTCTTATCTAAGTCTGCAACAGGGTCCTCCACTGGTGCCTCTAGTCCGCCTGTCTCAACCAATGGCTCTACTCCCCAACGGGTCATCAGGCTCCCGATCTCCTCAAGACGAGCATTCGGCATGGATTCCATCTGATCAAGAACAGTATGAAGCTGTCCTCGTAGACGGGTCACACATACCGTCAACACTGTCTCATCCCTAACTGGACTCTTCTTTGCCAGTGCCTCCAACTTATCCTGAACTTCATTATACTCTTCTCCTAAAGCCTCTACAGCATCCTTCAACCTGTTTAATCGTGTCGTCACACATCCATCTGCCGCCCCAAGCATCACCACCGTCGATGTAGCTCTCCTAGGAAGAGGAGTCGTAGCTCTCGGCCCAGTAGAGATACCAGCATCAGTAAGCATCTCCTGGTACACAGTAGGTACATTCTCTGGTGGTGGTAGTAGTGGTATCTCTGGGACAGGACTGGCAGGTGTGCGGGCTGCATGCCTGTCAGTGGCAGTGAAAGGTATGAGGGGTCGGTAAGGTGAAAGTGGTGGTCGAGCAGCTCTCCCCCGAAGACGTCGTCTTACATAGTAGAAAGGTAGAGTACCAGGTGCTGGAGCAGGAATAGCAGTCCTCTCTCCTTCGTCTTCAGATGAAGATGAGGAGATGTGTGCTAGGGAAACCTCAGGAGTAGCAGCATATGCAGTAGGAGGGTCCTCAGTGTCAGTGACCTCCATAGGCTCTCCTTCCCCATCTGTGAACTCCATCTCATCATCCTCTGTCTCCTCTACCGTCTCATCTCTAGTAACTGATGTCTGACCTGGTGACTGCACCACGTCAGTGTCTAAGTCATCCTCTCCTCCGCCTTCTAGGCTAAGTACATCGTCAGCTGATGCATCAGGAATACGGATCGGTGAACGACGAACCTCCTCAGTCTCTCTCTCTGTATCATCATCTGAAACCATCCGGTACCACGGATATCCTGATGGTGATCCTCTAGGTAGTCCTACTGATGAACTGATAGTCGACTGTGAACTACGGTTGTAGTACGCTCCTGTAGACGTGGAATCGTCAGATGAAGACATCGCTGTAATCATAAACAAAATAAATGTGTGTAAATATCTTATAAAATTAGTCCGTAAAAAGGGACATTAATCATAACATAGCAATCATTGTTGAATCCACATGTATCCCATATAACATAATTCAGATTTTGTTGTTGCACATGTAACCCATGTAAATGTACCTCGTAATTGTTAAATCACATGTATCCCATTTATTACTTATGTATCTACATATACTTAATACTTACAATCCGTATGATAATCGATTAAACATATAGCAGTTATAGTCTAGAGTTACTAAATGCAACCTAGTTCTCTATAACCATGGCTCTGATACCAATCTGTCACACTCCCAAAATATCAGAGTATAATGGCGACAAGGGAGTGGTGACGTCATGATTATCATACACACATAGTCACAAAGAACGACCTCTAAATGAGACGTTCGGAAAATAGATCACTTGTAATTAATAAAATAAATAGTTTTAACCAAGTGCGGAAGCATAAAACTGGATACAGTTACATAACATAGTTTTCTCAATTAGTACAAATGATCTTGGTTTCAAAGAAATGACGGCAATGCATGAGACCTCACTTAGCATCTTCCTTCTTAATACCTGAGAAAAACATTGCTAAAGTGTCAACATAAAGTTGGTGAGTTCATAGGTTTAGTTAATTTGAAATGTTTAGTGAACCACAAGATTTTCCCAAAAGTGATGACAATATAACAGATACAAAGTCATCCCAAAAGTATTTATTACAGTCTAAGCTCGTGACACCAAAGCGTTAACAACACCGACAGTATAATCATATAAATGTAGCCCAACTAGATGCCTAAACCCACGACATCCTATCTCAGACTCAAATGAAACTGTGCCCGCTTGTCCCCTTGTTGGACAAGACAGACAGGGACGTCAATCCCGATAGATCTATCCATAACATTCGCGCTTACACAAAGTAATTAACGGTTCATGATTCACGGGCCAAAGCAACTGGGTTTTTAGTGGGACTTAGACTAATATATAAATCAGTAAATGCACTTGTGTTCATACGTTAAAATCAAGCAATGTCTCACCCCAAAAAGCAGTAAAAATAGTTAAGTATGGGGCTATAAACTCACCTCGCAATTCAGCAAAAAGGACGAAGATAAAGGTAGCTCGAGAGTATGGTTACGCTAGCCGCGACCTATTTAATTATAAGGATCGGGTTACGATATGAAAAGTACACTAATAAAAGACACGACACCCTAGTTGTGCATGACAAAACCTTACGTTTACGGAAAAATACGACACATAAAAGTCGGTTATTAAACGGTCGGGTTTTACGGGTTAAATTATACCCTTAATTTACAAAATTCATTCTTGGGCTTTTAAATAAACCTAATATATACCACTGGCCCAAAATGAGTCCAATATTCCCACTCACAAACCGGCCCAAGGGTTAAATAACCCGGCCCGGCCCATAGGCGACATAAACAAGGAATTCAAGGAGTAAATACGTGTGTTTTCACACACTTCTCAACAACAGAGAGTTATATCTCTCTCTCTCTTCTCTCGGAACATCCCCACCGCCCCACTCTTATCTCTCTTCCTAATCTGGATCGGTTCATCCCCTTCCATGGCTATCATGTTTTCAGTTTGAATGTAACAATCATATATGGGGTGGTTTGTGGTGTTTAGATCACGTGAGATGTGGGGTTTCATCCCCACATCAAACCGATTGGGTTTCTGATGGTGTTCATCCTCATGGTCAACGTTATTCATCAGCCAAAATCAAAGATAAGTTGTTTCTCCTTATTTTCTTTTAACAAAAGTTAATTGATTTTCGTTTTATAAAAGATCAGTGGGTCTAATAACTTGTATAAACTTGTTGAGAACCATAAGGCTCTCGGATTTGAAATAAATAAATTAGGGTTTCGAAATATTTGGGGGTTTCTCTAAATCTCGGGTTTAAATACGATTAATTAATGTTTTCTTGTATAAAATCAAACTAATTTCAACATGTAATCGGTTTTATAAAAATTAGGGTTTCGGTCAATTGGGGGTTTTTGCATATCTCGTTTTCAATCAAATTAACTATTGGATTCGGGTTTAGATTAGGTTTAATTAGAGTTTTAATTAATAAAATCAATTTAGGGTTTATATAAAATTGGGGGTTTTTACATTCGGTTGATAATCATGATTATGTGGTGTTTTTGGAATGTAGAAAATATTAATTTCATGTTTAAAAGGTTTTTAATTTCTAGGGTTTTGATTTGAAAAAGGGTTTTATACCCGCGGCATGATTGGGGGTTTTTTTATGATGTTTCTGAAAAATGAAAGTGGTTAAGACATTTGGATTATGTGACATTGATTGATGATGGTTTCGGCAGAAAACAAGCAACTTGGTTGGCTTGGTTTGGTTCTCGGTTTGGCCTTGATTTGGGTCTCGGTTGGGGTCTCGGTTTGGTTTGGTTTGGGTCTCGGTTTGGTTCTTGGCTTGGTCTTGGTCGGGGTCTCGGTTTGGTTGACAGAAAAATAAGGTCATGGTCATGTTCAAGTATTAATACTATGGTTTAATCTTTTCAGTTTTTAATTAAAATAGGACTGTGACGAATACCAACACATTCGTTTGATTTTTCGCAGGTTTGTCAAAGACGAGCACAACTAAGATTTCATACAGGAAAAACGAAGAGACGAAAAGACTCACAATGGGATGCTAAGTTTCGGTTTGCAGGTTCGGACAAGATGGATGGCTTGACTCTTTCAGTTTTGCAGGTGTGGACGAGATGTATGGGTCGGCTGGACACTATCTTCACTTACCCATGAATTTGTATTTGGAAGACTTGTACGGGATTTTGTAATTGTAATTTGGACTGTGAAAAACTTTGTGTGTTGTGTTTGGACATTAGGTAAACTTTGGATTTGTATTTAATCATGTATTGTTAGTCTAGGGTTAGATTCAAGCTGAAATTGGTAACTTGTGATATACCCAATTTGGGTAAACTAGGCATGCGTGCTGTCTTGTAGTGGTTAGTGGGTGATAAACTATGGGATTTAATTGTGACTGGAAATGGGACTCTTGTCTAGCAAGTTTTTGCAATAAAATGAATAAAGGTTTATACTTAAATATTTGTACATGATGTATCAGTTATATTACTTGACTCGGATCCGACGGGTATATAAGTTTAGACGCGAAACTGAATAAACACGACCCTATAACAATTTGACACACGATCCAAAACAAAGGCAATTATGCGAGACTTCACGGGATTAAGTAAGTACATCAATTTAACATACGGCAACCATAATACGCCCACCAATTTCGTGTATTGCATTCAAACTTAATAGACGCGAAAAACTCGAGATGTTACATATGCTCTCCCTAAAAAGGGCTTTGTCCGCAAAGCAAAATAATTAACACATTCATGTCGACAACTCGTCGATAAATAATTAAAGTACTCATACTATATGAATAATTTAAGATGGAAATTTGACGGATGTCACAGTGATACTCTAGGATACCACAAGCCTAGCTTGGGTTGAGCCTTGATGTACTTGAAAATCTTCTTGACGGCATTCAAGTTAGAAACCGTTGGAGCCACCTGATGTCTAGAACAAGCACTTACTACAAACATGATATCCAAACGTGATGCAGTCAAATACATGAGTGAACCAATCATAGACTTGTACATGTGAATATTTACCGGAGGATCTGGCTCATTCTTGAGTTTGACTTTAGCAACTTCATAAGGTGTTCCTGCTGGTCTAAGAGGATCCATATCAAACTTCTGAAGGATCTCATGAACATACTTATCTTGACTTATGAAGATTCCATCCGACTATTGCTTGACTTGAAGACCAAGGAAAAATGTAAGCTCTCCCATAACACTCATCTGAAATTCGCCCATCATCAGTTGTTCAAACTCATCACACCATTCCTTTTTAGTAGAACCAAAAATAATATCGTCCACATACACCTGAACAAGGATAATGTCCTTGGTATGCCTCTTAAGAAATAGTGTTTTGTCAATTGTGCCTCTTCTATAGCCATGTTTCAACAAGAAAGTTGAGAGACGCTCATACCAAGCTCTAGGAGCCTGATGAAGTCCATAAAGAGCTTTGACCACCTTGTAAACTTTCTTGGGATGAAGTGGATCTACAAAGCCCTTAGGTTGAGTGACATAAACTTTCTCATCAATCTTGCCATAGAGAAATGCACTCTTGACATCCATCTGAAAAACTCTAAAGCCCATATAAGAAGCAAAAGCCAAAAATAGACGAATGGCCTCAATCCTAGCAACAGGAGCAAAAACTTCAGTGTAGTCAATGCCTTCAAGTTGTGTATGACCCTGTGCAACCAACCTCGCCTTATTCCTCACCACAATACCCCGTGCATCCTTCTTGTTTTTGAGAATCCATTTGGTACCAATTGCTGTCTTTCCATCCGGCAAGTCAACTAGGATCCAAACATTCTTGTTAATGCAAGTAATGCCTAAAAACATTATTAGTGTTAACTAATCTTTCTTAGTTTTGATCACAACAAACCATACAACACATTTAGTGTAAAACACAAATTGAATTATTTAACTAACACTATCATCAAGGTAATAATCATATCACTAACCTTTCTTAATCATACTTAGTGATCATCAAAATGATTATCCTTAAAACTCACTTTTGTTAATAAGACAAAAGACTTTTTAATAAACTTTCTTTTTTAGAAAATGTTTTATTAAAATGGAAAATGAAAATTTGAAAATGGCATATTCCAAATGCTGTTAGAATATCCTTTGAAGGGTTCAAATACCTCAGATATTCCCACCCCACTAAAAGACAAAAAACGGAGTGGAGTCTAGTGGCGGTACCTTAAGTACCTACGCGGTACCTTAGCGATATGGTACCGCGGGGTGAGATAAGGTATCGCGCACAGTAGCCGTTATAGATCCGTTGTAACTTTGTCTCCTTTAAATAGTGGGTCAAATCTCATTTTCCAGCAAGCCTCTTGGACGTTTTTCTCAGCCCTCTTTCTATTTTCTATAGCATAATCATTAGTAAATGATCACTTAAATTGTTAAGGATGTTTACATATGATTATCCTCTTGATCCCCTCCTTTACCATGTCCAATGAGAAGATCACTCACCCACTAGTGTAGTGATAAAGATGAATTTATGAGCTAGTCATATTCATCATGATACCCTTTTTGTTGTAGGTCAATCCAATGTATTTATTAATACTTGGACTAGTTGTGTTCATCCAAGTTATTTGTGGATACTTGGATTTGTTGTGTACATCCATTGCATATGTGTTTGCTTGGATTTGTGTTGTGTAAATCCAAGCTACATGTGTGTACTTGGATAAGTCTAGTTGAGTTGTAATAGATTTGATTAGGAGTTCTCACTAAACTATAAAGTGATGTGGTTGTGTCTTGTGAGTTCTCACTAAACTTTAAAGTGATTAGTAGTTGTGTTGTGTGAAGTTCTCACTTAGCTTCAAAGTGAAGAGTCGTGAAGATTGGTTCTAGCTTTCGTTTAGAATTCGACATCTAGCCTTGTGTCGTTAAATTGTGAAGTAGGCAACGTTGTGATGTAAGCAACGATGTAAGGTTTTCTCCGCCGAGAAGGGGGCTTGTGGATATAGTGGAAATCTCGAGTAGGTGTACTCGAGGATTGGAGTAGAAACGAGGATAG
Source organism: Glebionis coronaria (assembly GCA_025667525.1). Taxonomy (NCBI): domain Eukaryota; kingdom Viridiplantae; phylum Streptophyta; class Magnoliopsida; order Asterales; family Asteraceae; genus Glebionis; species Glebionis coronaria. Next base: position 174,513 of record JANFOE010000621.1, on the reverse strand, counting down.
AGCCTCGTTGTCGAACCACTATAAATCTTGGTGTCTTCCCACTAGGTTCTCTCCTTCCTTGCTCTTAACTTATTTCATTATCATTATACTTGGTTATTATTCTTGCTAGTGCATTTCAATTGAACCTAATCATTATGCAACTTAGCTTTAAGTAAAAGATAGTTTTGATACAAACCAAATTGAAAGCAATTTTAATTTGGTCACCAATCGAAGAGAAACTATTCAACCCCCCCCCCCCCCCCCCCTTCTAGTTTCTACAATTGGTATCAGAGCGATGGTGACTCAAGATCTTTGAAGTATATTGTACTTTAAAACTTGGATCGATCCATTGTCTCCTAAAATTAGAAGGTCTAATTGTACTAAAGTTTCTCTTTGGTCAAAACTATGTTTTCTTTGAAAAATAGGTCTTTTAATTGATAATATTGCATCCCACTTAAGATTAGTAGCCTTTATGCATTTTAGATATACTCTTGAAATGTATCTACTAGTTTGCATCTTGCTTTGTGTAGGTACTCATGAAGATCAATCAATTAATTGGTTATGGATTGAGTTACTTGCACTTTTAGAAGAATCATCTTCATTGATCTTTAACATCTTTGAATGATGATACCAAGATGATTGGGAATGATACTAGTCCTTGAAGACTTAGTACTCATCATAGTCATTGATTGGGCATAGCACTTATTCCTTCATGGATTGCTCCGTGTGGCCAAGGTACGCTTTCGTTCTTCCAAACGCCCTTTGATCATTCTTTTGATCATTTCTTGACTATGTGCTTGTTCTCGGCATCCTTTCCTTGACATTTATTTGTGGTTTGTGCTTCTTTTCTTTTATCCTCTCAAACCTTCATTGCTTGGATACTTGACTCACTATGGCGATGTAGAGTGAGTTAGTAGAAGCTTAAAGTATCAAGCATGATTTTCATGGTTTGCACCCATACGGTTAGTAGGCCCTTTGTGGGAGAGAAAGTGAATTAATACTTTGCTCATATTTTAGTTTAGACTAAGACTATTATTGAAAGTGATCTTAGTCTATACTTGAATAATTGCTTTGTGCTTATTCATTACCAAAGCCGTTTAACGTTTCGCCGGAAAGGCACGTCTTAAACCACTATATATGACACAAGCTCTTCGTTTCAATTACTTGAAGATTGTCATTAATCCCTTGAGCATTGATCCTAGTCTTGATTCACTTCCCTTGATTTCTCTCCACTTAGTCGTTTTGCTACGAGTAGTCGTTTGTCCGTTTCGGTTCTTTTCGATCTTGATTTAACTCGTAATCCTTCGTTAAGGCATATTGCTTAGTGTTATGATGATCCAATGATATTCTAAAAGGCTCATGATTTAATCTTAAGTATTTTAGAAAAACTGGATTTTTAAAATTTGGCGTTTTTCATAGATAAAAACCTGCCTCTGTAGGCGGTTCCTTATCTACGCGGCTCAAACCCGCGGTTCCTTATCGATAAGGTAACGCGGGCAGTAACTATTGTCAGAGCGCCAGTTTGTGTTTTTTATTCTTTTTCAAACCAAACTCTCTCTCTCCCAAAAACACACAGCCGACGGGTTTTACCTTTTCCACCATTGTTGAAGCTTCCAAAACCTTCAATCACTCAAATTAAATGATTCCAAGTTGTGGGTTTCACTCATCCTTCATCTAACATCAATTAATTGTAAGTATTTTCTTTCAATTTCATCTATTTTGTTCTAGGGTTCATCCTTTCATAATTGGGGATTTTTAAAATTGAAATTGAATTAAAACCTTAATAGGAATGTGGGTTGACATGGTAATCTTACTATGATTCCTTAGGTTGATATTCATTAAGATTTCACTAAAACCCACTTGTAGAACAAATCCAAATTTAGGCTAAATGATTTTGGTTGAATGATGGATTTGAGATGAACCCATGAACAAGTAGGTAATGACATTGTTAATGCTTACCTAAAAACCTTGTTTTTAAAAACCAATGTTCTAATCCATTGTTGATCTAACATAGATCATGTGTTCTTGGTCAATGATGGAATAGACACATTGTGAACATGAAAATGATATGGATTCAATCCTGTGTTTATCAAGAAATTGATATAACACATTTTCATTTTTCGTTTTCCTTTTTATTTTTCATATGAGTGATTGGAGAAATGTTGTCTTGTGTTTGTATTTAGGTACTTAATCATGCCTTCTCAATATCAAAAAGATCATCAATTCACTAAAGATTATATGTCCGACATATCCCAAACCTATGCTTCCCCCCAACTTCAAAACGCGTTTCCATCCCTTTCCACTCGTTGTTTCCATGGGGTAGAGTCGTTGACAAGGAAATAACGGGTTATGTCTAAATCCTATCTATGTTTGAGCTTTCGGGGTTTGATTGCTTGCTCAACATAGAAGAAGATATTTACCCCTTATTCCTTCTTGAATTCTTTAGCACCTACTCCATGATTGAATACAATGGACAAATCTTCATTCGTTTCGTATTGAATGATCAATTGATTCAATACTCTCTTGAAGACTTTGGTCAAATTCTCGGTGTGCCATATGAAGGCACTTGTCATTTTACGGATAAATAGAGACTTGATGCTCTCTCGGAATCCTCTGATAAACCTCCAAATGACCACACCAAAATTGATCTAGAGTTCATTCTTAAAATCATCTCGAAAGAGCGTGATGGTAACGTTGTGAGAAGCCTTCATTTAAATGTACGAAATATGAATCGATATGAAGTGCTCTCTAGCGACCTTAAGGATTTTATGGTCCAATGGGCCAATATCCTTAGGGAGAATGTCTTTTGTCTTGGTGGAAACCAAGATCATATCCCGGCGTGTATGGTGCATATATTGAGTTGCATCTTTACATCCACCAAGTACAACTTGGCATTCTATATCGCTCGACGAATCAATTATGCCCTTTCGAAGCCCAAGACAAACCTTCCCTATGCTATGCTTCTAACTCGCCTTTTCAAAAGGGTTGCTCATGATTTTCCCCACCTTGATCTTTCTCGCTTCTACCCGGTTCATCGGGTTATGTTGCCCATTCAAGAGGCATATGCTAGAAAGACAAGAAGTGATCGAGGATCGAGAAAATCTGTTCATCAAGAGATGGATGATGAGGACATGGACATGCCAACAAGTGATGGTGATGGCATAGGTACTAGTTCTCATTTCCACTCTTCGAGTAATTCCCATCCATCCTCAAACCCATTCGAGGATGAATTTGAAGACTTAGCTCCTCCTCCTCATCATTCTAGTGAAGTACCGGAAGATCTCAATATGGAGCATCTTAACCGCAAAAACCTTAGAACTCGAGGGGAATTGCACGAACACCGGGTTGAATCAAGAAAAGGTTTCAAGTTCTTGGGGAATATGATCAAGGGATTGGGGAAGAAGAGAAGGTGAAAGCATTGAAGCTTTTCAAAGAATACATGTTGGTAAACATGTATAGTTGAACAATTTTATTTTATCTTGGATATGTATTAACTTGTGATTGCATGTTAGAATTATCATTTATCTTGATCCTTAATGTTAATTATGTCATCATGTTTGTGTTTTACATTGCTTTGTGCATGCCTTTTTATAGTTAGCTTATTAGATTATGATCTGTAGTTAACTTTGGCTTGTGAAACCTTTGGGAAAAATCTGGGTTTATCAAAAATTGGAATGGGAAATTTTTGAAAACCTTCTGGTCGCGGTTCCATATCGACCCGCGGTTCCTTATCGATAAGGTACCGCCGGTCCTAGATAAGGAACCGCCGGCCACTGTGCATGACGACATCTTTGCTTTACACTGTTTTCTTAATTTTGTGTAAACCTTGCATGATTTTCAGTAATAAACTGCACATTTCCTAAACTAGGGCATCTAAATTCATTATTCACCTAAAATGATTTTAACCCATTACTAGTTTGGATCATCCCCTCACCCATTTAAACCCACCTTGTTTGCCATGTTCTTCACACATCAAACATACTTCCCTAAACCTTAAACCACCCTAATCAACCATGGTGTGTACCAAAACCTCAAACACTTCCAAGACCTCCACCCCAAGAAAAACACTCAAAATAAGGGTTAAGGTAGCTAAGCCTAACTCTTCATCTTTCCTCACACCTAAGAATGAGATGGTTCCCATTCTCATTTCTTCATCACCTTCCCCACCTCTTGCACCATGCAAGACTTCTTCCACCCATGGTACTAACCACTCCATTGGTTCTACCTCCTCTTCATTCAACTCTAGAATGAATGAGCTTTATTCACCCTTCACTCCAAGTGCACCCTTGGAAGTGATCACACAACCTCAACCAATCCAAAGCATTCCTTTTGGGAATGACTTTGATGAATCTTTGGTGACTTCACCATTTACCCCTCACAACTCACCAATTTCACCAACCTTGGAGGATTTACCTCCACACTCACCCATTTCCCCTTTGAGGAACATGCCGCCACTTTCACCCACTTCACCCTTGGAGAACTTGCCTCCTTCACCTCCACCCAACTCAAACATCCCAATTTTGGGTGTCCCTCTTTCCCTCCTCTTGGGTGATCCTTACTTTGGGTTTCAACAAACTCATGGTCCTAGATGTCCATGTTGTCTCTACAACCACTTCCTCATCCAAAACCTAAGGATGGATATGTATGGACTACATAGGGGTTTGCAAGATTTCTTGCTTACTTTGTTCTCCATGCCTCCTCCTAGGAGATGAATGATGGAGTCATTTCATAATAAGAGTTTTCAACAACAAGCCAAAGAAAACTATTTATCTAGATTTTCTGATAAGCTAGCTATGTATTAGTTAGTCTTTATTTGTCTTTGTACTTGTTTCACTAATGTATGTTTTATGTTGTTGACTTATGGATTTAGCTTTGTGTGATTCTATCCTTTTGTGCACACTAATCAACTTTAATTTGAAATTAAAATTGAACCTAAATCTATCACAACCCCTAAACTTGACTAAAATTAGGTTAAAATGATATCTAAATTATTTTGTCACCCTTTGTCAAGACATTCCTTGTGAATGTGTTGCTTTATGCAACCCTAGCATATTTTGGTTCTAATAGAGGTAAAATTCCAAGATTCGCAACTTTTTGAAAAAGTCTCAGTTTTTCCCAAAACCCATGAAAAACATGGTTTAAAGTCCTCTGGACGCGGTTCCTTAAAGACCCGCGGTTCCTTAGCGATATGGAACCGCCAGACCCTATAAGGTACCGCGGCCAGAATGTGGCTTTTGACGATTTTTTGGTCAAAACTTATAAAACCCTATTCCCAGTCAAGATTCCTTGTTTACTCAAATTGACTAAACATTCCTTGACACTACACATTTTGTATTCAAATTCTTACCTTGATTACATTTTACTTATAACCCAACCTTGAGATTTCATTCTCACACCTTCCCAACCTTGAGAATTCATTCTCACATAACCTTGAGATATCATTCTCACACTCTCACAATGCCTAACTCTTACATTCCTAACCTTGACATTTCTTTGTCACAACCCCACTCACCCAAAGCTTCCTCATCCAAGCTTTTAAAGAAACCGAAAATCTCGGTTCGACCCGTTTGGGTTAAGAAGAATGAACCATCTTCGTCCAAACCACCCAAAAACCCTACCTTCTCCAATCAAGTATTGGAATGAGACTTATACCATAAACCCCATCACCGGAGCAAAAGAAAATGTTCCACCACCACCACCACAATCCTTCAATACCCCCCCAACTCAATGACCTTTCCACCTTCCCAAACCTCACAAGGCATTGTGATAACACTCCCAAACCCTTTACCCCACCACCACCAAACCCTAAGTTTGATGCCATACCCTCATCAAACGATTTTGTGTTGAATCATAGATCCTCGTGTGATTGTTGCCGATTTCAACAAATTGAACTTGCTCATGTGTATGAGAAGTTAAATTTTCTTGAATTCCTCCTCACTCGACCTCCTATTCAAGTTTTCGTTCCGGTGGACAAAACTTCGAATGATGCATCGTCGTCTTTTTAGTTTTATTTTATTTTTAGCAATCTTGGAAAACATCACTATTAGACTAGCTTATGCTTAGTGGTTTATTTTCCATATTTATTGCTTTTAGATACTCATACTATGTGTATGACTATCTTCTTTGTTGTATTTTTTTTACCTTTATGTTATTCGTGTGCTATCTAATTAGTTCTTTTTTGAGTTGATCTTGGTTAAATTTTTACAATTGCTTATGAGTAATTCCATCAATTGTAAAGCTTTAACCCATTGACAAGCTTATCATCTTCATAGGATTGAAGTTTGATTTTGTCAATTACCTCTTTGGACATACTTAGCAAAATACTTGCTTCTAATTTGAGATTTCTTCTCTTTCTCCCTCTCAAGTTACTTAGTAGGTAGTGATCATATATACATTGGTGTTTCTTTCCTTTCTACTAACCTTTGTGTAGCATGTCATCTTAGCTCACAAACTTGGTGCCCCAAGCAAGGGGGAGCAACCACCAAGGGGGAGCTACTAGCAAAGTTCGATGCACTTCAAAGACTTATGCTAACCTTTTTGCTACGACAAAAGGGGGAGAAATGATAGTGATAAACTAGTTAATAATTCCATAGTTTGTGTTTCTACATAAATGAGTTTATCGTTTGTCGTAATCAAAAAGGGGGAGATTGTTAATGCAAGTAATGCCTAAAAACATTATTAGTGTTAACTAATCTTTCTTAGTTTTGATCACAACAAACCATACAACACATTTAGTGTAAAACACAAATTGAATTATTTAACTAACACTATCATCAAGGTAATAATCATATCACTAACCTTTCTTAATCATACTTAGTGATCATCAAAATGATTATCCTTAAAACTCACTTTTGTTAATAAGACAAAAGACTTTTTAATAAACTTTCTTTTTTAGAAAATGTTTTATTAAAATGGAAAATGAAAATTTGAAAATGGCATATTCCAAATGCTGTTAGAATATCCTTTGAAGGGTTCAAATACCTCAGATATTCCCACCCCACTAAAAGACAAAAAACGGAGCGGAGTCTAGTGGCGGTACCTTAAGTACCTACGCGGTACCTTAGCGATATGGTACCGCGGGGTGAGATAAGGTACCGTGCACAGTAGCCGTTATAGATCCGTTGTAACTTTGTCTCCTTTAAACAGTGGGTCAAATCTCATTTTCCAGCAAGCCTCTTGGACGTTTTTCTCAGCCCTCTTTCTATTTTCTATAGCATAATCATTAGTAAATGATCACTTAAATTGTTAAGGATGTTTACATATGATTATCCTCTTGATCCCCTCCTTTACCATGTCCAATGAGAAGATCACTCACTCACTAGTGTAGTGATAAAGATGAATTTATGAGCTAGTCATATTCATCATGATACCCTTTTTGTTTTAGGTCAATCCAATGTATTTATGAATACTTGGACTAGTTGTGTTCATCCAAGTTATTTGTGGATACTTGGATTTGTTGTGTACATCCATTGCATATGTGTTTGCTTGGATTTGTGTTGTGTAAATCCAAGCTACATGTGTGTAGTTGGATAAGTCTAGTTGAGTTGTAATAGATTTGATTAGGAGTTATCACTAAACTATAAAGTGATGTGGTTGTGTCTTGTGAGTTCTCACTAAACTTTAAAGTGATTAGTAGTTGTGTTGTGTGAAGTTCTCACTTAGCTTCAAAGTGAAGAGTCGTGAAGATTGGTTCTAGCTTTCGATTAGAACTCGACATCTAGCCTTGTGTCGTTAAATTGTGAAGTAGGCAACGTCGTGTAGATTGGTCCTAGCTAAAGATTAGGTCTCGACATTTAGCTTAGTGTAGGAAAATAATGTAAGCAACGATATAAGGTTTTCTCCGCCGAGAAGGGAGCTTGTGGATATAGTGGAAATCTCGAGTAGGTGTACTCGAGGAGTGGAGTAGAAACGATGATAGATCCTCGTTGTCGAACCACTATAAATCTTGGTGTCTTCCCACTAGGTTGTCTCCTTCCTTGCTCTTTACTTATTTCATTATCATTATACTTGCTTATTATTCTTGCTAGTGCATTTCAATTGAACCTAATCATTATGCAACTTAGCTTTAAGTAAAAGAAAGTTTTGATACAAACCAAATTGAAATCAATTTTAATTTGGTCACCAATCGAAGAGAAACTATTCACCCCCCCCCCCTTCTAGTTTCTACAATTCTGAAACAAGAATTGCTGCATTTCCTCCTGCATAGCCTCCACCAACTTTGATCCTCAAGAGCATGAGAGACTAATCTAGGTTCCACCTGTGAAAGAAAACAAGCAAACAAACAATATTGAAAGTCCGTATGATTATTACGCTTTTGATCTTCAATATATCTCACAAGAGCATGATGATCAGACGAGGCCTTCCTATGCATTCTACGAGTCTGGAAAGTAGAACCAGGATCTCCAATGATTTGAGTAGTAGGATGATCTTTGTGTGATTGCAACACTGGATTGGAAGCTACTTCCACTTCTGGTGCCAAGTTATTAAGATCCCCTACAAAGTCATCATCATATGAAGCAGAGTTGAAAATGCTATCTATTGGTTGTTTATGAATATCATCCAGCTTGGTAGAAGACTTCTTTTGATGGTTCCCCAGGTCAGAAGGACTTGAGAATATAGTATGGGAAGTAGAATCACTAGTCGGACTACCAATAGGTGTTAAACTAGCACTAGGAGTAACAGATGGAGTACTAGGAGCAGCTTTGTCAGCAGGCGTATTCAAGGGAAACCCAAAGCCACCTTGAGCAGATGTTGTAGTAGCTTCTTGTTGTTGTTTGAGTAATGTGTCAAGAGCTACTTGTGAATCCAATACATCCAATGGAGTTGTGATGAGACTGCTTTTATACATAGTCTCATCTTCCAAAAAGGGCTTAAAATGCATTAAATATCATCAAAATACCCAAATATATGCTTGTGTTTGTTGCCTGTGTATTTTAGGTACGGATATTGAGATAATGACAAAAGATCACAAGAATCATGCAAAAACGAACACGAGAAACGAAGCCGCACAATGAACCAAGCCCTAGTGAAGACTTTCCCAAGATCAACCCTTGAAGATTTGAAGAATTATGAAGAAGGGTCCTCCAATTATGAAGAATTGACACTTTATACCCTTGTATCCTCATAATTAAAAGTTTGGTCCCAAAAGTTTGTCAAATTTACAAAAAGGGCCCTTAACTTTGAAGAATTGGCAAGTTTAGCCCCTCAACAAAGCTAAATTGTCAACCAATATCATCCACAAAGTCAAATATATCATGAAGTCCTTCAAAGTACAAGAAATGACAAGTTTGGTCCTTTGAAAATCTCAAAATTACAAAAAGGACCCTCAACTTTCAAGAATTGGCAAAAATGGTCCCTCAATCATCAAGACTTGACAATTTCAGTCCTCCAAATTATCAATATTGCAAGTCTAGACCATTATCATTGAAGAAGATACCAATTCAGCCCTTGAAGAATTCAATTATGGCAAGAATTACCCCTGATTTCACTTTGCAAAAGTTTTTGGGCCAAAAGTGTAAAAAGGCAAAAGTTGACAAAGCTTAAACAGGCGCTGATAGAAGTTTGGATTGAATTTGACAAGTTTTTGAAACATAGGGGTGTTAAGCTGGCAGACAAAGAAGAAACCTAGACCAGTGGTGAGCTGCCACGTGCCCCACTCACTTGAATCAACCTATCACATGGCTCCTTGCTTCCACCTCACCATCCACTCACACCAGACTTAACAAACTTAATTTATTAAGTTTAATTAACGCGCTAAACACCACATTCAAACATTAATCTGGATCAAAACATGCACTATTCATCATAAGAACAAATTTGGGTTTTCTTAATCCGTTTGAAATTAACACCCAGTAACCTCCAGAATTATAATTAGGGTCTCCCTAATCACAACCAAACTCACAAACAGCTTGCCACATCATCCCTTTGTCACATGTTTTACCCTGCTTTCTACCCTTTGGAGAAGATGACAAAACAGTAAAGCAAATCCAACGCCCCACATCCTTGCTTCAAACTTAAGCTTATTATGGGCCATTGATCAAATTCCAACCCTGCCAACTCATGCAAACGTCCAAGGAAACATCACATGAGTCCAAGATTTTCAAGAAGCTACAAGGGCATATTGGGCACTTCAACCATTAGGGTTTGTAGTTTTTAGCTGTAACTTAGCTCATTGTAAGGCTATATAAAGCCACTTAGGCCTTCATTTTTCAGCTGCTTTTGGTTTTTACTTTGTTCAAACACTTGTAAATCCTTTTTCAGTTTAATGAATTTGAGTTAAGTCCTTTGAAGAAAGACCAAGTGCCATCTTTATTCTGCTTATTATTGTTTTTAGTTTACTGCTTTTGAAGTTTAAAACCTGTTTTCAAAAGAGGAGTGTGCACAAGTTTGCATATTTTCCTCATTTTCTTGATATTTTGCTAAGTCTTGTTCCAATCTTGGAATTCTTGGGTTATAGGGCTGATCATAGCATCCTAACTGAGTTGGTTAAGGTGTGGTGAGGCTTATAACTTGGGGATAATCAAGTATGGGGTAACAAGTTTGCATCAATCAACATTTTTCCAAGTTTCTGATTTTTCATGTTATTGTGCTTAACCCTTGTTGAATCTTAGCAGGCTTTTGTAGAAGCTTGTGCTTGTTCTTGCTAGCACATAAGCTCAAAATTCGTGGGTGTGGATGTACATCCATGAGGTTTGCTTACTTAATCTCCAAATCTGCATAAATTGTGATTTTTGGTGATATTTGTATGAAACTGTTGTTCTTGTGAATTTTGAGGCTTGTTCTTGCTTGAATCTGTTTATTAGCCTTGTTTTAGTGTTAATTGATGCTTGGTTGGCCTGAAATCTTGTTTTGCTTTTGAAAATTTTGATTTGAAAAAGTTAAAGGGGTGTTTGGGTCTACTGATTTATGCTTGTAATCTGTTTTTTGTGTTAAGGGAAAGTGTTGTTTATGCTTTGTATCTGCTATACCTTTGTTTGAGAGTGTTTTGCTGCAAGTTTTTGGGTTTGAACACTTGAATTGATCAATCTGCTATATAGGCCTTGTTTCTGCTTGTTTTGACCTAGGATTTTGGGAACACTTAGGGTGTATGCATGCTTAGGGATAAAAGTGGTTTAAACAAAGTTAACATAACCTGTTTGAAAGATTTGAGGTGTTGAAATTAGCTTGTGTGTCAAATACATCAGCAAAAGAATAAAACTGCATGTGTAGTGTTCATCAGTATCTTTCATTGCTTGAATCTTGCTTAATTCTTTGAACCAGTGCATGAAACCTGTTTAGACTTGCTTATTGGAGTTTATTATAGCTTGTGTGTGCATTTGGTTGAATTTGGCTGGCTGATTGTGATTTTTATAGCTTATCAAAGTCTGCTGAAGTGGTCATTTGCATCAGCAAAGTGACCACCTCATTTGGTGTTGCATTGTGATTTCTAGCATTAGGATTGTTGTATTTTTGCTTGGATCTTGTTCATGTGCTGCTTGTGATTGGTTTTTGCTATTTGGATTGCTTTGATCATAGCTTATAAGCCCACTGGCTTATTGGCTTATCTGTGCCAAAACACATCAAGTTTACCCAACTGGTGAGCCTTGATTCACAAGGTTTGCACTCAAACCTTGATCAGCAGGGTGAAAAACAAGTCCTTACACTTCATTAAGTCTGTCAACGTCCATTTTGTTCCTGTCAGCGTTTGATTATAACTTATCAGCGTTTGACTTTTGGTCAAACTTGGTTTTAAGCTTATTAAATCTGTTTTGCTTATTGGTACATGCAACAACTTAGTTTTGTAATAGAACTCATTTTTCTTAGCTTAATATCAAGTCTGGAAGTTTACAAGTCTTTTGGTTAAGCTTTTGCTAGGAAACTAGCTTATTTGGCTTTTTCAGCCAGCTTATCTGTTCTCACAGCTTATTCTACTTGGCTTTTTGAGATTTTCTTGATTGATTATTCTTAGTTAAGCTATTTGTGAGCTTTTGCAACTTGAATCAGCTTCTGAGGTGGTCTAGATCATAAATACGACTATTTTGTCGTTTTGTGAATAAGTTGTTGACTTGTTTCTGGCTTATTAAGTGGTCTTATTTGAAATTTCTTTTTGCAAAAGTCTTTGTTAGGTCAAAAGAAGGTTGTGTGTTAAATTTTAGCTTATGGCATCAGCTTATGGCTTAATGGGCCAAAAAGCCCATTAAGAATAAGCTGCTTATTATAAGTTAGCTTATTTCACATTTTCAGCTTTTGGGCCTTTGGAAAAAGTTGTTTAAAATCAAATTTTGAGTCAACCTGTGCTTTTTGAGCTTAAATTGAGCACTTTTTCTTATTGGGCCTTAATTAAGCCCAATAAGGGACTGTTTTGGGTTTGGCCCATTTTCTAGGCCCAATAGGGGTATTTAGGTAATTTCACTTTCATTTCTGAGTTATTTAGGTTAAATTAAGCTAGTTTGCAAGTTTTTGGAATTTTTTATAATTTTTGGATTTTTAATATTATTTTAATATTATTTTATTATTAAAAATTAAAAGTCTGATTTTCTAGTTTTTTATATTTTTCCTAGGTTCTAAATACTTAATTAGGATTTTTGCAACTTTCCAATTATTTTCTAGGTCTTTTATTTATTTTCTATAATTAATTTAAGATTTAATTGATTTTAGGAGTTTTTAATTGTTTAAAAATAGTTTAAATTGGTTTTAAAATTTTGAAAAATAGTTTTTAGCTTAATTAGAGTATTTTTGAGGTTTACAAACTTGAAAATCTTGTTTAGGGCTTTTTAATAATTAATTTTGATTTTTAGGGCTTTAATTAGCATTAAAAAGTCATTATCTAATTAATTAAAAGGTTTTTGCAAGTTTTGATTTTTTGTAAACTCTTAGAATATTATTAGGGATTTTTGGTGATTTTTAGAAATTTTTAGGCTTAAATTTTAATTTTGGTGGTTTTTACGACTTTACGTGTACGCCTTTTTAGACTTAGTTTAATCCGTTTTCGTAACCGTCTCCTCTTTCCTTTCTAATTTCTTTTCTTCTTGTTCATAATCACAAACAAACATTAATCAACTCTTAACACAACGCACTTGCCTCCTTGGGAAACGAACTTGCTTGGTCATTAGTGCTCGGTTTTCCTAAACCGACACTTAACACTTACCACTATTTTGTCATCCTTTTCCTAAAGGGTACAAAAACACAACATCAATTTTGGCGCCGCTGCCGGGGAGGCGTGTTGTGTTTTGATTTGGCATTATTGTTTTTATACTAACCATAATTAGTATTTGTATTAGTAGCACTCTACTAATACGTATTATCGTTTTTCGGTTTTTGTGTGAATATTATTACTATATTGTATACGTAGAACAATAAATACACAAGTACTCAAAATACGTGAGAAATCACAACCTTGACTTGGGAGGTCATTACCCAATCATTGTATTCGAATCTCAAACCAAAGAAAAAGGCAAAAATAGATAAATACTTTCGTGAAGCTTAATCTTGAAAATACAAACTATAAGGTGGGTATAAGGCGGATATTATAAAATATATCCTTAGGAAAAAGGCTCTTAAGTGCTTCGCGCCGCCTCGTTTCCCCGCTTGCTTGTGAGTATTTGATTGTGAGAGTGAATCGAGGGTTTTGCCGCCCAAAGTATTACGAAGTATCATATATTTTCTTGGTTTCTATTGATTAAACCCTCTTGAACGATTTGGTGTTCCACCATCGTTCTAAAGTCATCGAAGGCGTTCACTCCACGTGATCGTTTTCATTCCTTGAGGCTTCGTTAATCAAGAGATTTGATTAGTGAGGAGATTTGTGGACTTTTTGTCTACCTAATACATTTCACCAAGTTCCAAAAAGGTTAATACAATCAAAAACCACAAAAAAAATTGAAAAAAATACAAAATACCAAAAAGAATCTTCTTTGCTCATCCCCTCGTTGTACGTGACGTTTATGCTAACTCGAAATCAAGCAAGACGTGCTCGTAAACGAAAGAACAAAACTCCCACTCCCAACAATTCTAGTGAGGAGTCTCCTATTGACGAACCCATTGTAAGAGAAGCACCAACCATGGCGAATCGAACTATGCTGGAGTTACTTGAAGCACCCACCGAGGGTTATGGAGAGGCTATTGTGATTCCCGCTATCCTTGCGGAGAATTTTGAGGTGAAAACGGGTTTGTTGTCCATGATTCAAAACAACAAATTCCGTGGTGATGAGAAGGACAATCCACACAACCATATCCGCCAATTCAATCGTCTTACCGCTACTTGCAAGTTTAAGGATGTCTCTAACGACTCGATTAAGATGATGCTTTTTCCGTATTCCTTAGCGGGGCCCGCAAAAATTTGGTTAGAGAAAGAGCCACCCAATTCTATATTGACGTGGAAGGATCTCGTGTCTAAGTTTGTGAACCAATTTTTTCCGCCCTCTAAGACTACGCACTTGAAAAACGAGATTTCAAAGTTTTCACAAGAATTTAATGAAAGTTTTTCAACGGCTTGGAATAGGTTTAAGGAAATGTTACATGAATGTCCTCATCACGGTTTTTCCGATTTGCATCAAATTGACACGTTTTACAATGGACTTAATGATCACGAAAGGGATTATTTGAATGCCGCCGCGGGTGGTAATTTTTTGTGTAAAACGGTCGAGGAAGCTTTGGTGATAATTGAAAATAGATCTAAGGTGTATAGTCCTCGTAGCACGTCTAGTGTTCGTAAGGCTTCGTCTTCGGCTTCACCTTCTTTGTCTAATACCATCGATGCTTGCCAAATTGAAGCAAACTTGGAAAACAAGATTTTTGATAAGTTGAAAGGACTTTTGATTGAGTTTAAAGTTGGTGAACCAAGTGCTCCCGCTACGGTTAAAGCGGTTGAGGTTTCTTGCATGTATTGTGGTGGAGGTCATGATTTCTCCGAGTGCATTACCAACGGTGGTAACACTTCGAGTGCCTTTGCGGCCACGGGAAATTACAACCAAAACGGTCAAGTTTCCCGCTCTAATCAAATGACTCCACCGGGTTTTGGATCAAATCAAAATGCTAACAACTATCGCAACAATCAAGTTGGTTTTAAGAACAATTACAACAAGGGAAACTATGGGAATCAAGGGGCTAATAATCAAGTTTCAAACAAAAATGATTTTCAAAATAACAACAAAAGTTTGCAAACATTGAAAGATCTTCCAAGTGAGTTTGTTGAATATGCTAGTGGGAATGATGCTAGGTTTGACAACATACAAAGAGAAATAATTAGCCTAAGATCCGAGTTCAAAAACGACTTAAAGAAAGAGTTGAAAAATGAGTTAGCTAATGAACTTAAAATCCACACCAACAAGATGGAAGGAAATGTCACTAGGTTGCAACAAAACCAACAAAAAATGGAACAAGGGCAACATGAGATTAAACAAGAGATGCTTAAGGCCAAGAAAAGGCAAACCGAAGCCGTATTGAGGCAATCCAATTTTGAAGATAAAATCTCGTCTATGTTTGAGGCAATAATGTGTAAACCGTCGTCAAGTGGTCTTCCTAGTAACACCATATCCAACCCTAAGGGTGAGATGAAAGTGATTACCACACGTAGTGGTAAGACACTTAAGGAGCCGATTCCTCAACCAATTGCTCCTACGGAGGAAGCAATTGAGGAAGAACCCGAGGTGGTGGTCCAAAGGAGCATGTCCCAATCCCACGAAGTACCGCTCATACCACACCTACGGTTGACCCATTACCATCATTGGAACCCGAGATTCCAAAGGCTATGCCTACTATGCCTCAACCCACACCACCTTTGCCCTATCCATCGAGACTTAGGAAGGAGAAACGTCAAGAGCGCGACAATTACCAATTTGAGCTTTTTATGAAAATGTTTCGTGATTTGCACCTTAATGTGATTTTCGCCGATGCTTTGGTCATGATGCCTCGATTTGCCGCTAACTTTAAGAGTATGTTGAACAACAAGGAGAAATTACACCAATTGTCTAGTTGTTCGTCGGTTTATCTTAATCGCATACCTCAAAAAGTCGGTGATCCCGGTAAATTTTTGATCCCTTGTGCAATCCAAGACATGGAAGAATGCTTCGCCTTGGCCGATCTTGGTGCTAGCATTAACTTGATGCCACTTGCAATCTTCAAGTCTCTCAATCTTCCTAATCTTACTCCTTCACTAATGTCTATCGAGTTGGCCGACCATTCCACAATTCCCGCATGTGGTTTGGCGGAAGACGTTTTTTTGAAAGTGGGGAAGTTCTACTATCCCGTAGACTTCATTGTTGTTGACATCCCCACGGATCCTCAAGTTCCTCTCATTTTAGGTCGTTCGTTTTTAGATACGTCTATGGCTTTGATCGATGTGCATGCTAGAAAGATCACCTTACGTTTCAACGACGAGGAACTTGTTATAAACGCAACTCAAAACTCTCAAATTTCTAATGTTTATTCCGTTGCAACCATAAACCTCGTTGATATGATTGACGTGGTTTGCGAGGAATTTTCACAAGAAGTTCTAGGTTTTGGTGATGAAGAAACTAGTGGCAATCCCACTATGTTGGATCCAATTCTTGATAATTCGACACCAACCTTCACTCCATTTGAAGGTGGTGGTTTTACGTTGGAAGAATGCAATGTTCCACGTACTTGTGACGAAGACCTCGACAATGATGAGGACTTCTCGATTATCAAGGATTTTCTTAACGATTTCCCATTTCCTCCACCCGAGGAGGTTATGAGTATCGAGCCCAAATCTTCACTTGAGGAACCACCTATTCTCGAGTTGAAAGATTTACCTCCTCACCTCGAGTATGTCTATTTGGAGGAGGACGACAAGTTGCCGGTTATTATTGCGAGGGAACTTTCGAATGATGAAAAAACCGCACTTGTCGATGTTCTTAAGGCTCACAAAGGGGCGATTGCGTGGAAGTTATCCGACATTAAGGGGATCGATCCCAAGTTTTGTACCCACAAAATCTTAATGGAGGAAGATTTCAAGCCAACAATCCAAAGTCAAAGGAGGGTGAACCCCAAAATTCACGACGTCATCAAAAAGGAGGTCCTTAAACTCCTTGACGCGGGAATGATTTACCCTATTTCCGATAGCCCTTGGGTGAGTCCTATCCATTGTGTCCCTAAAAAGGGAGGGATGACCGTTGTGCCAAACGATGCCAACGAGTTGATTCCCACTAGACTCGTGACCGGATGGAGAGTATGCATTGACTATCGTAAGTTGAATGAAGCCACTCGAAAAGACCATTTTCCCTTGCCCTTCATGGACCAAATGTTGGAGCGTCTTGCGGGAAACGATTTCTATTGCTTTTTAGATGGTTTTTCCGGTTACTTCCAAATTCCCATCGATCCTCGTGATCAAGAAAAAACTACGTTTACGTGTCCATATGGAACGTTTGCCTATCGTAGAATGCCATTCGGACTTTGCAATGCACCGGGAACTTTTCAACGATGCATGCTGGCTATTTTTCATGATATGATCGAGAAGACGATGGAAGTCTTCATGGATGACTTTTCCGTGTTTGGTGATTCCTTTACTTCGTGTTTGTCGAACCTTGAGAGAATGTTAAAACGTTGTGAGGAAACCAACCTTGTGCTCAATTGGGAAAAGTGTCATTTCATGGTTAAGAGTGGAATCGTCTTAGGGCACAAGGTCTCGAAAGCGGGGATTGAGGTAGATCAAGCTAAGGTAGACGTCATCGCCAAATTACCTCATCCCAAAACCGTCAAGGGAGTTAGGAGTTTCCTAGGCCACGCGGGCTTTTATCGACGATTCATCAAGGATTTCTCGAAGATTTCTCGACCCATTACACATCTTCTTAAAAAAGAGGCACGTTTTGTCTTTGACGAAGATTGTGTACGAGCCTTTGAGATCCTTAAGAGGAAACTTACCGAAGCTCCCATTCTTGTTGCTCCAAATTGGAACCTTCCCTTTGAACTTATGTGTGATGCAAGTGATTACGCTATAGGGGCCGTTTTGGGGCAACGTCATGATAAGCACTTCTTGCCTATTCACTATGCTAGCAAGACGATGACCGAGGCTCAACTTAAATACACTACAACGGAAAAGGAGTTCCTTGCCGTGGTGTATGCATTTGAGAAATTCCGACCTTATCTCGTCTTGACGAAATGCATAGTGTATACGGACCATTCGGCTATCAAGTATCTCATGGCAAAGCAAGATGCTGAGCCGAGATTACTTCGTTGGATTCTCCTCCTTCAAGAATTTGATCACACCATTGTTGACAAAAAAGGAGCCGAGAATCTAGCGGCCGATCATCTCTCTCGTTTGGAAGATCCTCACCAAAGTGTTTACGAGCCTAAGGAAATCACCGAAACATTTCCGCTCGAGACACTTGGTGTAGTGAATTCCAAACTTGATTCTTCTACCCCATGGTTTGCGGATTTTGCAAATTACCATGCGGGTAACTTCATCGTTAAGGGTATGACGACTCAAGAAAAACGAAAATTCTTTCGTGACGTCAAGTTCTACTTTTGGAACGACCCTTACTTGTTTCGAACTTGTGCGGATCAAATCATCCGACGTTGTGTATTTGGCACCGAAGCTTCTAACATCCTTAGAGCTTGCCATGAGGGACCCACGGGTGGTCACCACGGTGCTAATCTCACGGCTAAGAAGGTGTTTGATGCCGGCTTCTTTTGGCCTACTATTTACCGAGATGCACAAATTCTTGTGAAGTCTTGTGATGCATGCCAACGACAAGGAAAAGCTTCACAAAAAGATGAAATGCCACAAAATATCATTCAAGTATGTGAGATCTTTGACGTTTGGGGTATAGACTTTATGGGGCCGTTCCCATCATCTCGTGGTAATAAGTACATTCTCGTTGCGGTTGACTACCTTTCTAAGTGGGTGGAGGCGAAGGTCTTGCCCACTAATGATGCTCGTGTGGTAGTTAAGTTCTTGAAAAGTTTGTTTGCTAGGTTTGGAACCCCTCGTGCGATCATAAGCGATCGTGGAACCCATTTTTGTAATGACCAATTCGAAAGGGTTCTAAGGAAATATGGGGTTACACATCGTCTTTCTACGGCTTATCACCCACAAACGAGTGGGCAAGTCGAGGTTTCAAACCGAGCATTGAAGAGGATCTTGGAGAGATCCGTGGGGGAAAACCGACAATCTTGGTCGGATAAGTTAGACGATGCTTTATGGGCCTTTAGGACCGCTCATAAGACACCCATTGGGTGCACTCCCTATAAGCTTGTGTATGGAAAGAATTGTCATTTGCCTATCGAGTTAGAACACAAGGCTTATTGGGCCCTAAAGCATTGTAATGATGACATGGAGACCGCGGGAAAACACCGGAAAATGCAATTAAATGAATTGGATGAATTGAGAGACATTGCTTATGAAAATTCATTGATTTACAAAGAGAAAACTAAAAAGTTGCATGATTCAAAAATTAAAAACCGGGTTTTTAACATTGGGGATCAAGTATTGCTTTTTAATTCAAGATTGAAAATTTTTTCCGGTAAATTGAAATCCCGTTGGTCCGGTCCATTCACCGTGACTCAAGTATTTCCATATGGGACCATCGAGCTAGCTCAAGATGATGGCCCTAACTTCAAGGTGAATGGACATAGGTTGAAGCACTACTTTGGTGGGGAAGTTCCATCCTTGAACTACCTCGACCAAGTCACCTTCCCCAATGATAATTAGTATTGAGGGGATCGAGTCGAGCTCATGACTCGGTAATCAAAAACGAGGAGCCTCGTGGGGGAGTCCCATGCTTATCCTATGTACATATTATCGCTTTCTTAGTCTAATGTAGCTTACGTGTGGGGATTTGTGCCCTTCCAACCTTTGTTCCGTGGTTGTTTGTGATATGTGAACTTTAGATCATGATCTTCACGATTGGAGCCTCTCGTGTTCGTTTTATGAGAGCACTCGATCGTTTGCTTTGGAGACATTTCTCAATATCCATGATATATCCTTTTGATGTTCTAACCTTAGGTTATTAGCACACTTCATAAACGGCTATTAATTTAATGGTTACACCCTTTCCATGCTAGATTAGGCATTCGACTACGTCTCTAGTATGGGGGTGTTTGCACCCCTGGACTCGAAACATTGAGGACAATGTTTAACTTTAGTATGGGGGGGGTGAATAGATACTTGCCTTGCCAAACCTTCACGCTTTCCAAAGTTTATCGTTTTGTTTATCATTTTTGTTGCAAAATAAGGCTAAAAATGGCCAAATTTTAAATTTTTCTCATGTTTTATAAGTGTTTGAAGACACGAATGTAGGTTTTCCGATGGCGAGAATAAGAGTAATTTTTGACTCGATCATGCGTGTTGAGCACTTATCTTTGATTCCTTAACTACACATTAGGCTAAGTCTCTTAAATGAGGACGAGAAATGATAGAGTTAATTATAAGTTACTATGCTAAACGTAGAGTACTCGTATTCTTTCAAAAACTCATGTGTTCTCGTTGTTTGCTTATTCTCCCTTCGCATGTAAATATTTTTTGCTTAATAAATATTGACTTAGCGGTTTAATTAGGATTGTTGGGTTTCTAGTATTTTCTAGTAGCTTCCGTGTAATTAAATTGGGAAGACATTAAGGTATCGCCAGCGTCACGGTTTTGAAGTATTGGCACCCTAATAATCGAAAGCTTCACCCAATAATAAGATTTCAAGTGCTCACCTAAATCAAGCAAACAATTTGAAGCCCCACAAGGCCGAAAAATCTATGCAAAAATTGAAAGTGAATCAAGCCTTAATCTTCGAAGCTTTAAAGATCCAAAATTCGCCTTAGCGTGAGGATATACGTCTTTGGCTAATAAAACCACCGATGAGGCGGATAATAAAAGGCAAGGCAAGACCGAAGTCATAATAAAAGCTTCATGGCGAAGTTGAATAAAAGATGGAGGTAAACCAAAGATAATAAGGCCCTTCCGTTAGGGGGCGTATAAAAGTCTTGGTAATAAGTCTCATGTTCAAAACCGTTATAAAACCGTGTTTATCGATTCTTCTTGTCAACTTAATTTTTTAACATCGTTGTCTATTAGGAGGGGTTATTGATTTGATGGTCTTAGTTACACCGTTAGGACTCTATTTTTAGACCTAAATCTCTATTATCGCATAAGTCAACGATGTATCCTCGTGAAACATTCAAGACAAAATAAAATATAAGAGATACAACTTAGGAATAATGGGAGGATAAGTACGTGATTAGGGCATATGAGTAGTGTTAGCATTACTAACTTATAATGACAATGATCTCGTTGCACGCTTAGCATGGAATTAGGGTGAAAATCGAGGACGATGAAATTATTTCTAACGAAGCATTCACGTGTTCTTATTCTATGAACCTAAACGTCCCATTTTGCGATGAAAATCATACATTATGTCTATAACACAGGTAGTAGTAATAGTAGTAGTATAGCTAGTTTATCATTCCAATAAAGTGAATAAAATTAAATTTTGGAGATGCTTTGATACTTTATTCTAGCATTGCGTGAGGGCACGGCAATGGTTTAGTATGGGGGAGTGATGAGACTGCTTTTATACATAGTCTCATCTTCCAAAAAGGGCTTAAAATGCATTAAATATCATCAAAATACCCAAATATATGCTTGTGTTTGTTGCCTATGTATTTTAGGTACGGATATTGAGATAATGACAAAAGATCACAAGAATCATGCAAAAACGAACACGGGAAACGAAGCCGCACAATGAACCAAGCCCTAGTGAAGACTTTCCCAAGATCAACCCTTGAAGATTTGAAGAATTATGAAGAAGGGTCCTCCAATTATGAAGAATTGACACTTTATACCCTTGTATCCTCATAATTAAAAGTTTAGTCCCTAAAGTTTGTCAAATTTACAAAAAGGGCCCTTAACTTTGAAGAATTGGCAAGATTAGCCCCTCAACAAAGCTAAATTGTCAACCAATATCATCCACAAAGTCAAATATATCATGAAGTCCTTCAAAGTACAAGAAATGACAAGTTTGGTCCTTTGAAAATCTCAAAATTACAAAAAGGACCCTCAACTTTCAAGAATTGGCAAAAATGGTCCCTCAATCATCAAGACTTGACAATTTCAGTCCTCCAAATTATCAATATTGCAAGTCTAGACCATTATCATTGAAGAATATACCAATTCAGCCCTTGAAGAATTCAATTATGGCAAGAATTACCCCTGATTTCACTTTGCAAAAGTTTTTGGGCCAAAAGTGTAAAAAGGCAAAAGTTGACAAAGCTTAAACAGGCGCTGATAGAAGTTTGGATTGAATTTGACAAGTTTTTGAAACATAGGGGTGTTAAGCTGGCAGACAAAGAAGAAACCTAGACCAGTGGTGAGCTGCCACGTGCCCCACTCACTTGAATCAACCAATCACATGGCTCCTTGCTTCCACCTCACCATCCACTCACACCAGACTTAATAAACTTAATTTATTAAGTTTAAATAACGCGCTAAACACCACATTCAAACATTAATCTGGATCAAAACATGCACCATTCATCATAAGAACAAATTTGGGTTTTCTTAATCCGTTTGAAATTAACACCCAGTAACCTCCAGAATTATAATTAGGGTCTCCCTAATCACAAGCAAACTCACAAACAGCTTGCCACATCATCCCTTTGTCACATGTTTTACCCTGCTTTCTACCCTTTGGAGAAGATGACAAAACAGTAAAGCAAATCCAACGCCCCACATCCTTGCTTCAAACTTAAGCTTATTATGGGCCATTGATCAAATTCCAACCCTGCCAACTCATGCAAACGTCCAAGGAAACATCACATGAGTCCAAGATTTTCAAGAAGCTACAAGGGCATATTGGGCACTTCAACCATTAGGGTTTGTAGTTTTTAGCTGTAACTTAGCTCATTGTAAGGCTATATAAAGCCACTTAGGCCTTCATTTTTCAGCTGCTTTTGGTTTTTCCTTTGTTCAAACACTTGTAAATCCTTTTTCAGTTTAATGAATTTGAGTTAAGTCCTTTGAAGAAAGACCAAGTGCCATCTTTATTCTGCTTATTATTGTTTTTAGTTTACTGCTTTTGAAGTTTAAAACCTGTTTTCAAAAGAGGAGTGTGCACAAGTTTGCATATTTTCCTCATTTTCTTGATATTTTGCTAAGTCTTGTTCCAATCTTGGAATTCTTGGGTTATAGGGCTGATCATAGCATCCTAACTGAGTTGGTTAAGGTGTGGTGAGGCTTATAACTTGGGGATAATCAAGTGTGGGGTAACAAGTTTGCATCAATCAACATTTTTCCAAGTTTCTGATTTTTCATGTTATTGTGCTTAACCCTTGTTGAATCTTAGCAGGCTTTTGTGGAAGCTTGTGCTTGTTCTTGCTAGCACATAAGCTCAAAATTTGTGGGTGTGGATGTACATCCATGAGGTTTGCTTACTTAATCTCCAAATCTGCATAAATTGTGATTTTTGGTGATATTTGTATGAAACTGTTGTTCTTGTGAATTTTGAGGCTTGTTCTTGCTTGAATCTGTTTATTAGCCTTGTTTTAGTGTTAATTGATGATTGGTTGGCCTGAAATCTTGTTTTGCTTTTGAAAATTTTGATTTGAAAAAGTTAAAGGGGTGTTTGGGTCTACTGATTTATGCTTGTAATCTGTTTTTTGTGTTAAGGGAAAGTGTTGTTTATGCTTTGTATCTGCTATACCTTTGTTTGAGAGTGTTTTTCTGCAAGTTTTTGGGTTTGAACACTTGAATTGATCAATCTGCTATATAGGCCTTGTTTCTGCTTGTTTTGACCTAGGATTTTGGGAACACTTAGGGTGTATGCATGCTTAGGGATAAAAGTGGTTTAAACAAAGTTAACATAACCTGTTTGAAAGATTTGAGGTGTTGAAATTAGCTTGTGTGTCAAATACATCAGCAAAAGAAGAAAACTGCATGTGTAGTGTTCATCAGTATCTTTCATTGCTTGAATCTTGCTTAATTCTTTGAACCAGTGCATGAAACCTGTTTAGACTTGCTTATTGGAGTTTATTATAGCTTGTGTGTGCATTTGGTTGAATTTGGCTGGCTGATTGTGATTTTTATAGCTTATCAAAGTCTGCTGAAGTGGTCATTTGCATCAGCAAAGTGACCACCTCATTTGGTGTTGCATTGTGATTTCTAGCATTAGGATTGTTGTATTTTTGCTTGGATCTTGTTCATGTGCTGCTTGTGATTGGTTTTTGCTATTTGGATTGCTTTGATCATAGCTTATAAGCCCACTGGCTTATTGGCTTATCTGTGCCAAAACACATCAAGTTTACCCAACTGGTGAGCCTTGATTCACAAGGTTTGCACTCAAACCTTGATCAGCAGGGTGAAAAACAAGTCCTTACACTTCATTAAGTCGTCAACGTCCATTTTGTTCCTGTCAGCGTTTGATTATAACTTATCAGCGTTTGACTTTTGGTCAAACTTGGTTTTAAGCTTATTAAATATGTTTTGCTTATTGGTACATGCAACAACTTAGTTTTTGTAATAGAACTCATTTTTCTTAGCTTAATATCAAGTCTGGAAGTTTACAAGTCTTTTGGTTAAGCTTTTGCTAGGAAACTAGCTTATTTGGCTTTTTCAGCCAGCTTATCTGTTCTCACAGCTTATTCTACTTGGCTTTTTGAGATTTTCTTGATTGATTATTCTTAGTTAAGCTATTTGTGAGCTTTTGCAACTTGAATCAGCTTCTGAGGTGGTCTAGATCATAAATACGACTATTTTGTCGTTTTGTGAATAAGTTGTTGACTTGTTTCTGGCTTATTAAGTGGTCTTATTTGAAATTTCTTTTTGCAAAAGTCTTTGTTAGGTCAAAAGAAGGTTGTGTGTTAAATTTTAGCTTATGGCATCAGCTTATGGCTTAATGGGCCAAAAAGCCCATTAAGAATAAGCTGCTTATTATAAGTTAGCTTATTTCACATTTTCAGCTTTTGGGCCTTTGGAAAAAGTTGTTTAAAATCAAATTTTGAGTCAACCTGTGCTTTTTGAGCTTAAATTGAGCACTTTTTCTTATTGGGCCTTAATTAAGCCCAATAAGGGACTGTTTTGGGTTTGGCCCATTTTCTAGGCCCAATAGGGGTATTTAGGTAATTTCACTTTCATTTCTGAGTTATTTAGGTTAAATTAAGCTAGTTTGCAAGTTTTTAGAATTTTTTATAATTTTTGGATTTTTAATATTATTTTAATATTATTTTATTATTAAAAATTAAAAGTCTGATTTTCTAGGTTTTTATATTTTTCCTAGGTTCTAAATACTTAATTAGGATTTTTGCAACTTTCCAATTATTTTCTAGGTCTTTTAATTATTTTCGATAATTAATTTAAGATTTAATTGATTTTAGGAGTTTTTAATTGTTTAAAAATAGTTTTAATTGGTTTTAAAATTTTGAAAAATAGTTTTTAGCTTAATTAGAGTATTTTTGAGGTTTACAAACTTGAAAATCTTGTTTAGGGCTTTTTAATAATTAATTTTGATTTTTAGGGCTTTAATTAGCATTAAAAAGTCATTATCTAATTAATTAAAAGGTTTTTGCAAGTTTTGATTTTTTGTAAACTCTTAGAATATTATTAGGGATTTTTGGTGATTTTTAGAAATTTTTAGGCTTAAATTTTAATTTTGGTGGTTTTTACGACTTTACGTGTACGCCTTTTTAGACTTAGTTTAATCCGTTTTCGTAACCGTCTCCTCTTTCCTTTCTAATTTCTTTTCTTCTTGTTCATAATCACAAACAAACATTAATCAACTCTTAACACAACGCACTTGCCTCCTTGGGAAACGAACTTGCTTGGTCATTAGTGCTCGGTTTTCCTAAACCGACACTTAACACTTACCACTATTTTGTCATCCTTTTCCTAAAGGGTACAAAAACACAACATCAAGTTGCATCACTAGGAGGAGTAGGAGAGACTATGGTGGAATAGGATGGAACAACAAAAATATCATCCTCGTCATCTGAGACGAAAAAACTAGAATGAGCACCTGTACTAGAAGTTGCAAACACTTGTGGACCTGCATCATGGTTAGTTTTGAAACGAAAATATCCTAATGAATCACTAAGATAATCAAAATCAAAATACCATTCAGGACCCTTGCCTTGGATGTTTGACTTCTCCTTAAAATACCTGAGATTTATAGTTTCAATTACTCGCTTGGCTTAGAGATTGTAGACACGATAAGCCCGAGAGTGAGCTGAATATCCCACAATGTATCCTTCATCTGTCTTGCCATCAAATTTCCCCAAATAGTCACTAGTATTCAGAATGGTGACAGGACACCCAAATGGCTTCAAATGAGCAATATTTGGTACTTTGGCTGTTATGAGCTCATAAGGAGTCTTCTTGTGAGGATTTGTAATAGAAACTCTATTCAAAACATAACTTGTAGTATTAAAAGCTTCTGTCCAGAACATGGTTGGAAGCTTGGAATCGACAAGCATTGTTGTTGCAGCTTCTATTAGAGTCCTGTTCTTTCTTTCTGCCACACCATTCTGTTGAGGAGTTCTTGCTGCACTATAATCTCTTTTAATGCCTTTAGAATTACAAAGTGCTACGAGGTCTGCATTTTTGAATTCGGTTCCATTATCACATCGAATACCTTTAACCTTCTTGGACAACTGATTCCTTATAAGTGTAATAAAATCTTTGAGAATTGAGTAGGTCTCACTCTTGGCAGCCATGAAGAAAACCCACGTAAACCTGCTATATCCATCAGTTACCACCAGACAGTATTGTTTGTGGTCAATGCTCCTAATAGAGGTAGGACCAAATAAATCCATGTGTAGTAGCTGCAATGGTTCAGTTATAAGGATGAGAGCAGTAATGTCCTTGAAGGATGCTTTATGTTGTTTGCCTTTGCTGCATGCAAGACAATTGATATCATTTCTGAATGACTTGGGAGGTAAACAAGAGACCAGATTCATATTTGCTAGTTTGTGAATGGTCTTGAAGTTCACATGTCCCATCCTTCTATGCCATTGAGTGGCTTCTTCTTCTGAGGCTTTAGCAACCAGACATGCTAGTTGACCAGTAGGGTTGACTTCATTCAGCTTGATACTATAGAGGTTGTGTCTTCTAGGGATTCTGATTAGAACCTGTGAGTCATCCGGAAGTTTAAAGTCTTTGGATAACACAAGTGCATCAATATCCGTAAAGAGGACAAACTGCTTCTTGTCACAAATTTGAGAGACAAATATCAAGTTGAAGTGTTGAAGAGCTTCCACATAGTAGACCTGCTCAAAATTAAGATTAGGCGTCTGAATCGTTCCTTTGCCAGTGATCCTGCCTTCACCTCCTCCAAAATAGACCTTTCCGCCTTGAAATGGTACAAAGTTAGATAGAAGACTTTTATTTCCTTTCATACTCCTAGAGCATCCACTATCAACAATTCTTAGAGTAGGATCTTGGTATGGAGTAACCTACAACAACAAGAAAAGAGAAAGACAAAAGTTAGTGTCTTAAGGGGACCCAAACCTTTTCAGGTTTGAGCCTGCCTTGTGGATCTTTAGTAGATAGCCAAGAAGATTAATGAGATCCACTGTTGTTCTTTGGTTGCCTATGTATCATATGGGTGTTAATGTTTGACCAAGAACAACCTGCTGAGGGCTTAACAACAGTTCCCAGATTTCCCAAACCAAAAATCATATGGTCAAAATTATATGCATAATTTGGATTAAAACTCTAAAAATAGTTACTGGTTGGTCTATTTGATATTAATCCAGTGTTTCTCCAATGATCAGAAGCTAAAGGAGAGGTCCTTCTAGAAGAAGAGAGTGATTGAGCACTTGGGTTTAGTCTTTTAGAAGAATATGGAACAACTCCTGGTGGACCAGGAGCAGGAAATGCTTGATGGACAGAAGAATGTTTGTCATAAAAATCACAATCTTTAATCAAATGAAATTCACTCCCACAAACAAAACATGTTTTAAACGACCTTTTCTTAGAATGATATTGTTTCATACTGCTAACTTTATTACACACAATTCTAGGAGAAACATTCTTCCTAGGACTCAAAAAACCAGGACTAGACACTGTTGAAGTAAAAGCAACTCTCTCTTCACACTTCCCAGCACTAGTAGCAGCATGATCATTCGACTTGGAACTTGTAGGTCTCGACTCTTCACTTGAACCACTTGATGCAGAGTCACTGGCTTTGTCACTGAAAGTACACGAGACAAAGTCATTAGAATTAGTAGAAATTTTTGGGGACTCATGCATCTATGATCCATCCAAGTCATTATGCCTAGGAGTGGGCATGAAAGTTCCTGTAAGAGGTGGAGGGACAGCGTGCATTTCTGCTACTGGTTTAAACCTATTGTAGCTAGGTGCTCCCTCTTCCTCTTTGTCGGGATCAAAGACACTCGAAAAAGATAAATCAAACACATCTTCTGAATCAATATATTTATCAAATCCTAACCCTCTTTTAGTCCTACCAAACATGCTACTATCAATTAACTTTGAAAGATTCTTAGGTGCCTTTTGCCATTTTCCAAATCTCAGAAGTGTAGCATCCAATTTTTCTTTCATCTCTTGTTTTTCTTTGATACTGTCATCTTTTACCTTTTCGGTGTATTTAAGCATATTTTTTGTGTTTTCTAAATCAATGTTCAGTATCCTAATTTTATCTTCATACTCACGTTGAGTATCTTGAAGCCACCTCTTTTGTTGTTCCAATGTTTTTAAAGAAGCCTTATAGGCTTGAACCTCTAAGAAATACTTATCATTCTGATCATTTAAGTCATTATATTGGGACAACAATTCTGAATATTTATCATGACAACCAAGAGGACAATGTTGTACCTGAGGTGAGATGCCCATAAGAACAAACTCTTCTGCTTCCTCTGCATCAGATAGATTCCCAGCAATCATTGCAAATACGTCAGTAGAGGGCTCAGTTGTTTCCAGTGTAGTATTCTGATGTTCATTCAAGTTGACCATAGAGTCAACAGACACCAATGCCTTCTTGTCATCCTTCACCTCCTGAATCTTAAAAGCTGAATATCTGCTCTTCTCCTGGTCATTCTTGTTAGGGCATTCCCTTGTAAAGTGACCTTGTTGCTGGCAGTTATAGCATCGAACCTTGCTTCTGTCAAACTTTGCTAGCTCTCTTGGGTTGTAATTAAATTTTCGACCGGCTTTCTTCTAAAACTTGTGAACCCTAAGAGTGAGCATGGCCATCTGCCATTTGAGATCTATTTCATCCAGGTCAAGTTTATCAACCTGTTTGAAGTCATCAAAAGCAAGTTGTTGTTGAGCATCAACGTCAGCAACAAAAGAGTGAAGAATAGCTTCTACCATGCTACCAGACTTGGCTGTTGGTTCAGGGGTAGAAGTATGTTGAAAGGTATGTTGAGAAGACACAGTATTGCTTGGGCTACTAGCATAAGACATGGGACTGGATCCCATAGAACTCACAAAGGCAGAGTTAACAGGAGTGGGAAATGAGTCACTTGAATATCCCCTCACATGAGGCTCAAAAGTTTTGAGCTTATGAAATAAA
This sequence comes from Glebionis coronaria, assembly GCA_025667525.1. Classification (NCBI taxonomy): domain Eukaryota; kingdom Viridiplantae; phylum Streptophyta; class Magnoliopsida; order Asterales; family Asteraceae; genus Glebionis; species Glebionis coronaria. The sequence continues at coordinate 145,087 of JANFOE010000621.1, read as the reverse complement.
TCATCAAAATTAAGATAGTCAAGCCCACCTTTTGCTTTGAGAGAGATTACCACCTGATTCCATGAGTAAGGTAAGGCTCTAAGAAATCTTGCATTGATATTACCATCGTCAGGTTTCGACCGAAGTTGATTCAACTGGCTCAATATCTTTTGGAACCTGTCATACCCTTGATGGATACCTTCAGTTTCTGAGATCTTGAATTCTATTAATCCATTTCTCAGCATGGATCTTCGCATTTTCTTTGACTCCTCATTCCCACCAAACCTTGCTTTTATTTAATTCCAGATCTCTCTAGCATCATCCAAATGATAGAAGTCACCCATGTGATCATCAGGAAGGGATTGAAGCAAAATAGTTTTTGCCTTGACCTCCTTCTGAATGGCTGTGATTTCTTCATGAGTTTTAGGGTCAAGAAGACTGATATCACCATTCTTGTCTCTTCCAGTCAACTTCCTGCTGTTCCCATTCAGAATAATCTTCCAAAGGTCTTGATCAGTGTTGGTGATCCACCATTCCATCTTCATTTCCCATCTATCATATTCGTCCTTTTTCAGAAGAGGAAACTTACCATTTGTGTTGGAAACCGTAGCAACGATTTGCTGAGGTTGCTGAGTTCTAGGAGTACTATCTTCTCCTGTTTGAGTAGAACTTGAGGCAGACATGATTAAACAAAAATGTTAGTTATGAGAAAAATTGATTCTTCTTGTACAGAGACTCTCCCAGGCTCTGATACCACTTGTTGGGTCCACTAGATGTGGATCTTGCAGCCTGTCAGGAACGGTGAACGACTTCTGTAATCACAAGTCTATTCACAGAGAGACTCTATACACAATATAAGTGCGGAATACAAATACTATAAAGAAGAACATAATAACTATAATGACTTGATCCTTTTCTAAGGATTTCTGATATTAATGATAACTAGAATTACGTTTGATGAAGGTGTGTCTAACCCTTCTGCCTAAGGTTCCTTTTATACTACAAGGAAACCCTAATACATAATTAAACAAAACGTGTAAAACTGATATGCATATCATTTCCTAACATATCTCATGCATATCCTAACAGAATAATAACTAAATAATAAAGTTTGACTTTAACTAAGACCAGGAGCACGACTTGCTCCTACTACTACTATGACCAGGAGGAACTACATACCTCCTAGTCTACCTATTACAATTAACTATTCCAATGGTCCTAACAAAATCTATTTAAAAACTAATTTAATTAAAACCTAATTTAGTTAAAATCTACTCTATTCAAAAACGAATTTTATAACTAATTACAGTTACAAAATTATGAAAACACTTTTTTTTAGATTGTTTATTTATTTGAAAATTTTAATAAAGAAAATAGATTTATTTAAAAAGTTAAGCTAAATTAAAAACTAAGAATTATTAAAAGAAAAACTGACAGCTGAATTTATTAACTATATTAATGACTAAAACATATATTAAACCAAAAAGAAGACCTCGTCCAGATGGTAAAGTCGTTGGCCTATTGAAGGCTAGGTCTCGAGTTCGAGACCTGCGTGAGACAATACTTTTGATGAATTTATTTTTTGAACTGATAAATTTAGAATTGTCAGTTTGCAAAATCAGTACCATACAATTCGTATGGTAAACTGATATCAGTTAATTAAAACAAAAAATTACCAAACAAATTCAGCAGAACAATCTGAACATTCAACAATTTACAACATGAATTAACGTTCTAAAAAACATAATAAAACATAATAAACCATCTATTTGGATAAATCAAGTAAAATCTCAGCAGATTAAAACTTCACAGTAAAACACGAATCAGATATCAAGAAAGCAATTTCAACAAAACTATAAGAACAAAGAAATCCAAATATTACAGCAACTCACCTATCTAAATTACATTCAGCAAACAAATAGACACCTATAGTTACTATGACTGAAAGATAATGTATACTAAAAATTCAGTAATCAACAATGATAGCCAACTTAAGCTCACAATCAATAAAATTGAAACTGATATGTCAAAACTCTTCAATTCAGCTACTCAAAACGTACACAGCCAAAACAATAGACGATTCAGTAGGTAACATTAATTCAGACGAAATAAAGGTCCAATTATAGCAAAAGAAAACAGTAAAATCAACCCAAAACCAAACTCAGAAAGCAGGTTCATAAATATTCAGGAAACAGCAGATTCAAATAACAAACTTACAACCTAACATACTCATATTATCCTAATCAATCTAACATAAATTAAATTAAAACATTTAAACAGATTACATGATTCATAAAAATAATACGAAATAAGTAAAAAAAATTGAAACCTTGTGTAGTTATCCTTTGGGAAGTAGCGCAGCGCTGAGCTGGTTAAATTAACCGGATCGACACCACCTTCCACCATTCATCACCATTTACCACCATAAAACGAACCACCACTTTATAAATTCGATAAAGACGATTTATAAAGATGAATCAACAGCTTCTTATGAATCAAACCAGTAGGGTTTGACTTTAATCCCTAATCTCATTTAAATCTTTCACATAAACCATTCAATCAAGCTTACATTAAAAGACTACAATTTCTTATATCAATCTAAAATATTAGATTATGCAGTAAATTTAAAACAGTAATAAAATAAAACGTGAGAATGAGTGAATATAAATCAAAAGATAACTTTTATTAATTCCAAACAATATTACAATACTTTTAAAAATTAAAACTACAAATTTCTAACTAAAAATTGACATAATAACAATAAAACAAGATAAGGGATACAATTACTGATTAGGAGGGGGGTTTTATAGGGAACGAGAAGGGTGAGGGATTGAGTTTGTTGATAAAGAGGAGTAGATCTTGACCCTTAATTGCGCATCTTTTCTTTCTCTTTCATTCTTGTTATGATCTGATGGCTGATATTCGCACACTAGCACACGGATTGCCAACGTGGCATCCGAGTGTGCTAGTTGTGTGCTGATTTGGCCTTCTTTAATTGGTGGATTGTGAGAGATGCGTTGTTACAGCCAATAAAAAGGTGCCATGTTGCTTTATTCTCCATCTTCTATCACCGGAAAAAGGGGGGATTTAATTAACAACTCGTGTGAATCACACGAGTGAGATAAACCAAAAAGCCCCAATTATTTATTTTAGGCTAGTGTTTAGGGTAACAGTGTAACTGGTTATTTGTTTGGGTGAGAGATGAAGTGAGGGTGAGAGAAGGTGTGGATTGATTTTTCTCGTTTGTATCGAAATGTAAACATGTGAAGGTTAAAGTTTGAGTGAAAAAATAATAAACTTTTCATTCGTCTGACCAAAAACGTGTGAAGGTGTAAATGTGTTGACCACAGTAAAGTTTATGAAACTTTATAACCGTGCCCCTTGTGTAACCCTAATTGGGTTTGTAAGGCCCAAATAAACATCCTTCACGTTTCATTTTGAATACTTGTTTTCAAACTTGGACTTTTAGGCCCATGTTTATTTTCTCCATCCGTCCCCTCAAATGTTGTTGGGCCTATTGGGCTTATGTTTTGTTTCCAAAATAACTTAACTCCTCAAATGGGCTTTTTGGCCCATTTATCCAAATATGGGTCCCACAAAGGCCCAATAACCTTTATTAAATTTGAATCCTCGAATAAACGACCTTGTCTTTGGCTTCTCGATCTTTTTCTTCAAACTCGTGCCGTTTTCGCCGGTTTTCGCGAACATCGGTACCTACACACATCAAACAACAAAACATGCATATAAAAGGATAATTTCATGCAATTTATGCAATTATTCATTGTTTTAAGATATAATTTATATGAGTAAAATCACTCATATCAAACTCCCCCTTGCTAAGCAATTGCCGTGTCCTCACGCAATGATAAAATAAAGCACTAACTACACCATTATTCAACTTTTGAAACCTTATTTTGCAAAGACATAATGTATTGCTTTCATTATTTGAAAAATAAGTTTAAGGATCATAAAACTCAAATAGATTCATCGTCCCCGACTTTTCACTTTTCCATGCCAAGTGCAAAAAAAAGATCATTGTCAATCATAAGCCCCAAAATTAAATCAACTCATACAAGTAATTTGTGTTAAACTCAGTCTCCTATTATTCCTATTGTAACTCTAGATTTTAATTGTCATTCACCCAAAGGCTCATTTGACTTTATTTTATTAGTCCAAAAATGAAGGCAAGAACGGTGTAAACTCAACACTCAAAACCTAACCTCGACTTAAAAAACCGTTGTCACTAAAGAAAGCCCACATCAAAGATAACTTAACACGATTTGAGGGATAAATCCTCGGACCCGAAATTTGGCTAATAGGACTACTTAAAAGAAACAATTAAACCTCCAAAGTCAATTATGACCTTATTAATGGAGTTAGCAACAATTACATCATATCACCTTGTGGCCCTTTAAGATGCAATTGTGCTCCTTATTTAAAATCCACACCCGAAGGCTCCTTGGACAAAAATAAGGGAATTGACATCACCATCCCACCTTATGGCTCTTGATGATGAAGCAATTTTTATTCAACACGTCCCCTTGCCTTACACCCTAAGGCTCTAATGACAAGGTTAGTGCTACATGACTCCCACCCGAAGGCTCCTAGAGAACATGTTTTTATTTATTCTTCTTATTAATATGATATATATATAGTAAGACAAATTTCCGCAATCCCATGATCAAAAGTACATGACGCTGACACCCTTAATGTGTTCTCACTTTAATTACAAGGGAGGAAAAAGAAGGAGTTACGAGTTAAGATATCAAGACTAAACCGCTAAAAACTTCATTTATTAAGCAATTATTATTCAAGTGTGGAAAAAAATACGAGGAGATTAAATCAAACACAAAAATACTTGCACAAAGAAGATTTAATTTTAGAAACTTATGATTAAACTCTATCATCTCTTGTTCTCCATATTGTAAAATTTCAAATATGTGAAATCAATAGATACTTAGCCTATTCAATCAAAGTTTTGGGTTATCATGTCATCTATAGGATCTTGCATATTCTTATACTTTTTCAAGTTTTAGAATATGCGTTTTAAAGTTCCCTTGATAAACGACTTTCTAGGATCAATTATTGGAACTTGCGAAAAATTCTTGTTCTTAACCCGTATGAATTAAGACTTTCGCGTTTTAAAGCTCCTTATATAAAAGCCTAGCAAAACTTGATTCAAATACGTTAAGGAAAAGCTAAGGTAAAAACCAAGTCGAGTCAAAAACTATTTTTATTTTCACCAACGGAAAGCCTACATTTGTGTCAAAAGCACTTATTTTATTTATTAATACTTTAAAAATAACACTAAAAATCTAAATTTTTTATGAAAAATGAAAAAACGATTACGTTTGGACACGACAAAAGCAATAGCAAGCGATTATATCGATTGGCTCCCCCATGCTAAAACCAAACATTGTCCTCAATGTTTCTTAGCTCAAGAGAAACACCCCCTTGCTAAAACACGAAGAGTCTAATGCAAAATCCTAACATGGAAAGAGCACGCAAATCTATAAGCCGTTTATTAATTATGCCTCAAGATAAAGCGTTAGTCGATAAAAATCAAAGGATAGAGAGTGTGCCCCCTTTTTGGCATTCAAAGAATGGAAGATCAAGTGGACCGGCAAAAACCGAACACGAGAGTCTTCAATGATGAGGGTCATACCTAAGATTCACCAAGACAACAAAACACGAGCACGAGCTTGAAATATCAAGCCTTATTAGTGTTAGAAAATAGATAGAAGATAGAATGTATGGGACTCCTCCACAAGGCACCTCGTTTTTGTTCACCGAGTCATGAGCTCGACTCGATCCCCGCATTCATTGGTCCTTAGAGAAAATGGTGAAAAACCGGTATAATGGAATAAATTCCAACATAAAGCACGATGTCGGGGTCAAAGATTACATCCTCGTTGTCGGATGACAAACGAAAGGATAAAACTCCAACACGAATCTCTAAAAAGAGATGGTAATCACAAATCACGATATGGATGTAGCATGCTCCCCGAGATAAACTCGCACCAAGATGATCGAAAAGTCTTTCAATTATTGCATCGGTGAAAGGCCGAGATTTCCCTAAATCAACAATTCCGGGGTCGAATACCTCGTCCTCGGTGGAGAAAGGAATAGATAACACGGTGTCGTCCCCCATGCTAATCCAAGATCATATAAAGCACATGGTAAAGGTGTGGTAAAAGTCTCAACCATATTGGTTTCAACTTGCATGACTTTGTCGACCTTTTCACTCTTAGGAATGTGAATAAAGGGGTCATGATACTCAAAATGATTCACATGACAAACCCGCACATTAAGATCAAAGCGAGTGGGAAGGAGATTGGGAATCAAGAAAATTTCTCCATTCGGGTCGATATATTCATCAACACAAAAGGTGTGAGATGAAGGCGGTATGATGCTCTCAAAATCATCTTGAAACAACGGATTATTGTTCATTGAAGCTTCAAAGAGAGGATTTGAGTAGGTCACAAAAGTATCGTCATTCTCGTCATCACAAGAAATATCCGACAAAGTATCAAGTGTGTCACACTCGGATACAAGATCATCATTCTCATTAGAAGGAAATTCACCGGAGAATTCCTCGAGAATGGTAGGTAAAACATGAAAATCACGCTCGATCTCGAGATCGGAAACGTCTTCACTTCCCCGTGGAAGTGGATCAATGATAGCAAAAAGTTCATCGACAAACTTATCCAACGAATAGTCACTAACCTCACTCGGTGTGAAGTTAGGAATCAAAGGCTCTTCAACAGAAGATTGTGCCTTAGGAACATCAACTTGATCCTTCGGAGAGAATGAAAATAAGTCCATTTTCAAAGATTTTTCAATTAATGCAATATCACTCTCGGGATCAAAATTCTCACTATTAAACTCACTAGCATCAAATGGTGCACTAAGGTATTCATCAATTTCCTTTTCAATCTTAGAACTATCATCCTCGTGTGGAGTGAGTGAAGATGAGGTAAGATTACAACATGATTCAACAAAGATAGGTTTATCAAGTTCCACACTTTCCAATTTCTTAGGAACCAATCTTGGAATTTTTTTCGGTTTGAAAATCATATGTTTATTACCATGAAACAATTTAATCTCCCCTTCTTTCATATCAACTAAAACATCGGCCGTACACAAAAATGGTCGTCCTAAAATGATAGGCACACGAGGATTTGGCACATAATCAATGATTGCAAAATCGGCTAGGTAAACGAACTCCCCCACTTTAACAATGACATTTTCCGCTATACCAACCGGACGGGTGGTGGTACCAATAGCAAGCTCAATGATCATTCGAGTGGGCATAAGTCGCAAATAGTCAAGAGTTTTCCAAATGGCTAAGGGCATTACGTTAATACTAGCTCCTAGATCGGCTAGGGCTTTGTATTCCCCAAGCTCATCAAAAACACAAGATATCAAGAATTGACCCTGATCACTATATTTCTTAGGAAAGAAATCAAGGAAATCCGAGGTACTAATCACATTTAAAGTAGCCTTGGTGACATTACGAAAGGTTTCTTTAGGTGGAACATATAGCTCAAGCTTTCTTTCTAAATTATCATAAGCGGTGATAACCTTAAGTTATCCCCTCGGGTTTTGAATGGTATTACTAGGTAAGAAACCCGAAGAAGAAGATGGTTTGGACATAAATGATTCAAACATCGAAAGCAATTTGTTTTTATTTTGTTCTAAACTTCGTTGCATACGGTTTTGACTTTGCTCTAATCTTTGTTCAATTCTTTGTTGATTAAGCTCAATCTTGTTATTTTCCTTTAGCGTATTTTGAAACTCATTCTTCAAAGTTGCAATTTGTCCTTGCATATTATTTTGAAAAGCCTTCAAATTTGCCTCATTCGTTTTAATGTAGCTTGACAAATCATTTTGGTTATTGTAAAAACCTTGATTGTTTTGATTAGCATTAAACCCGTTTCCTTGATTGAAATTCCCTTGGTTACCACGGTTAAAATTATTCCCATTATTTCCATTATTGTACCTATTTTGAACCGGTGGAAAACCCAGTGGAGCAACATGATTTTGACGAGGAACTTGACCGTTGGAGCCATAAGTTCCCGTCGCGGCAAAAGCACTAGCTTGATCAAACCCCGTGGTTGAACAAGCATAATTAGGATGTGCTCCACCACATGATACATAAAAATTCTCAACCATATTAATCGATCCATGAGGATTCTTCCTAATCTCATTCAACAAAGTCGCGAATCCATTATCAATCTTAGAGTCCAATCTAGCAATCTCGGTATTAGACGAATTCATATTGGAAACACTCGGTGTGTTTCGTGAATATTGCACTCTAGATTTATTCTCAATTATACCCCACGTTTCTCTCGGAGTTTTTCTTAAAAGATTACCACCCGTGGCGGCATTTAAAGAATCTTGTTCAATCATATTAAGCCCATTATAAAAAGTATTTATTTGATGCAATTCCGAGAAACCGTAGTGTGGACATTGTCTTAACAAATCTTTAAATCTTTCCCAAGCAACCCCAAACGATTCATGCACTTTTTGTTCAAATCTAGTGATCTCGTTCTTAAAGTGTGTTGTCTTAGATGGTGGAAAGAAATAATTCATGAACTTAGACACTAAATCATCCCATGTCAAAATCGAACCCGGTGGTTCTTTTTCATACCAAATCTTAGCATTACCCTCGAGCGAGTATGTAAAAAGCATGAGCTTAATCGTGTCATTCGGCACATCTCTAAATTTGAGAGTCGAGGTAATTCGAAGAAAATTCCGAATGTGAGAATGCGGGCTATCGGTCTCATTGCCACGAAATTGGTCGGTACGAATGAGAGATAAAAGACCCGTCTTAATCTCATAATGATCAGCCAAAATAGCTGGCACAATGATTGCTTCCCCATACCCTTAGGTGGGTGCACGGAGCAATTCCTCCATTGTTCGGTTATCGGCCATCTCTACAACAATAGGTGGAAGCTCAGGTTCCAAAATTCGTTGTTGACGATTTCTATTTCTACGAGGAATATTTTCAAGCCTACTACAATGACGAAAATTTAGAGGATTGAAGAAAAGAAATTAGACAAGAAGAAGATTATTTTTGGTATTTTTATTTTGGTATTGCTCAATAAAAAATGATCGATAAAAAAAACAAGGAATAAGGATAACTACTATGGAAGTAAATTACCCTCGGTCGACTGAAACGATAGGTGAAAACCTAAACGTCTCGAGGTTCAATAAGTAAACTACAAAAATAAGATTTAATACTACTTGAGTTGGCAAACCAATAATAGGTTGTCCCTCTCAATATACGCACAAGCAAGCGGGGAAACGAGGTGGCACAAAGCACTTAAAAACCTTTTTCCTTAGACGGCCTTTTATAGCACGTCGCCTTATACCCACCTTATAGTTTATAAATCGAGTTCAAACTTCTTATTGATTTATCTATTTTGCCTTTTTTTTCTTCGTTTTGGATTCGAATACAATAGCTAGGTGATGAAATCCCAACTAAGGTCTTATTTGGAAAGTATGTAATTTTATTGTTCTACGTAATACAGTATATTAATCACAAAAAAACGAGAAAAACGATACATACTATATAATAGAAAAATAACAAAACTTTCCGAGGACGGAAAGGGTCTTCAAATCAACGATCAACAAATCTCAACGAAAACGAATCGTACACAAGATCCCCGGCAGCGGCGCCAAAATTTTTGATGTGATCGTGATTGTATATGTGATAATTAGATACGTTATAAGGTAAATTAGTAAATTACCTTTAGAAAAAAATAATATACTAAAATGACCAAAGACGAATTCAATTAAACACGTGGGTGAACCAAATTCGTTGTACACGAAGATCTTATGAATTTGAGACGTTTTGCTTTGATTCGGACAATTGATTCAAATTAGTTTTGGTTTTTAAACTAAAATTAAATTCTACAAATTTAAAACAATTTAATTTTATCCTAAAGTGCATGAATCGTACCCCGTTTTATTTACAAGACAATTACTAAAAATATAAAATTACTTAAACTATTTAAAAATTAAACTATTTAAAATTAATTAAAACTTAACTATTTAATTAAATTTACCTTTACACTATTTAAAAACTTCATTAAACTCATTTAAAAACTCTTTAAAAACTATTAATTAATTGAATCTATTAAAAATTAATATTACTTTTTTTTTGTTTTACTAAAACAAATCTATTTAAAAACTAATTTAATTAAAACCTAATTTAGTTAAAATCTACTCTATTCAAAAACGAATTTTATAACTAATTACATTTACAAAATTATGAAAACACTTTTTTTTATATTGTTAATTTATTTGAAAATTTTAATAAAGAAAATAGATTTATTTAAAAAGTTAAACTAAATTAGAAACTAAGAATTATTAAAAGAAAAACTGACAACCGAATTTATTAACTATATTAATGACTAAAACGTATATTAAACCAAAAAGAAGACCTGGTCCAGATGGAAAAGTCGTTGGCCTATTGAAGGGCAGGTCTCGAGTTCGAGACCTGCGTGAGACAATATTTTAGATGAATTTATTTTTTGAACTGATAAATTTAGAATTGTCAGTTTGCAAAATCAGTACCATACAATTCGTATGGTAAACTGATATATGTCAGTTAATTAAAACAAAAAATTACCAAACAAACTCAGCAGAACAATCTGAACATTCAGCAATTTACAACATGAATTAACGTTCTAAAAAACAGAATAAACCAGCTATTTGGATAAATCAAGTAAAATCTCAGCAGATTAAAACTTCACAGTAAAACACAAATCAGATATCAAGAAAGCAATTTCAACAAAACTATAAGAACAAAGAAATCCAAATATTACAGCAACTCACCTATCTAAATTACATTAAGCAAACAAATAGCCACCTACAGTTTCTATGATTGAAAGATAATGTATACTAAAAATTCAGTAATCAGCAATGATAGCCAACTTAAGCTCACAATCAATAAAATTGAAACTGATATGTCAAAACTCTTCAATTCAGCTACTCAAAACGTACACAGCCAAAACAATAGACGATTCAGCAGGTAACATTAATTCAGACGAAATAAAGGTCCAATTATAGCAAAAGAAAACAGTAAAATCAACCCAAAACCAAACTCAGAAAGCAGATTCAGAAACATTCAGGAAAGAGCAGATTCAAATAACAAACTTACAACCTAACATACTCATATTATCCTAATCAATCCAACATAAATTAAATTAAAACTTTTAAACAGATTACACGATTCATAAAAATAATACGAAATAAGTAAAAAAAATTGAAACCTTGTGTAGTTATCCTTTGGGAAGTAGCGCAGCGCTGAGCTGGCTAAATTAACCGGATCGACACCACCTTCCACCAGTCATCACCATTTACCACCATAAAATGAACCACCACTTTATAAATCGATAAAGACGATTTATAAAGATAAATCAACAGCTTCTTATGAATCAAACGAGTAGGGTTTGACTTTAATCCCTAATCTCATTTAAAATTTTCACATAAACCATTCAATTAAGCTTACATGAAATACTACAATTTCTTATATCAATTTAAAATATTAGATTATGCAGTAAATTTAAAACAGTAATAAAATAAAACGTGAGAATGAGAGAATATAAATCAAAAGATAACTTTTATTAATTCCAAACAATATTACAATACTTTTAAAAATTAAAATTACAAATTTCTAACTAAAAATTGACATAATAACAATAAAACAAGATAAGGGATACAATTACTGATTAGGAGGGGGGTTTTTATAGGGAACGAGAAGGGTGAGGGATTGATTTTGTTGATGAAGAGGAGTAGATCTTGACCCTTAATTCCGCATCTTTTCTTTCTATTTCATACTTGTTATGATATGATGGCTGATATTCAAACACTAGCACATGGATTGCCAACGTGGCATCCGAGTGTGCTAGTTGTGTGCTGATTTGGCCTTCTTTAATTGGTGGATTGTGAGAGATGCGTTGTTACAGCCAATAAAAAGGTTCCACGTTGCTTTATTCCCCATCTTCTATCATCGGAAAAAGGGGGGATTTAATTAACAACTCGTGTGAATCACACGAGTGAGATAAACCAAAAAGCCCCAATTATTTATTTTAGGCTAGGGTTTGGGGTAACAGTGTAACTGGTTATTTGTTTGGGTGTGAGATGAAGTGAGGGTGAGAGAAGGTGTGGATTGATTTTTCTCGTTTGTATCGAAATGTAAACATGTGAAGGTTAAAGTCTGACTGAAAAAATAATAAACTTTTCATTCGTCTGACCAAAAACGTGTGAAGGTGTAAATGTGTTGACCACAGTAAAGTTTACGAAACTTTATAACCGTGCCCCTTGTGTAACCCTAATTGGGTTTGTAAGGCCCAAATAAACATCCTTCACGTTTCATTTTGAATACTTGTTTTCAAACTTGGACTTTTAGGCCTATGTTTATTTTCTCCATCCGTCCCCTCAAATGTTGTTGGGCCTATTGGGCTTATGTTTTGTTTCCAAAATAACTTAACTCCTCAAATGGGCTTTTTGGCCCATTTATCCAAATGTGGGTCCCACAAAGGCCCAATAACCTTTATTAAATTTGAATCCTCGAATAAACGACCTTGTCTTTGGCTTCTCGATCTTTTTCTTCAAACTCGTGCCGTTTTTGCCGGTTTTCGCGAACATCGGTACCTACACACATCAAACAACAAAACATGCATATACAAGGATAATTTCATGCAATTTATGCAATTATTCATTGTTTTAAGATATAATTGATATGAGTAAAATCACTCATATCACTTCCAATAGGCAATAATTCGAAGAATACAAACTACAAAGTGGATAGAAAGGCGATGTGCTATAAAATGCCATCTAAGGGTCAATAGGTACTTAAGTGCTTCGCGCCACCTAACCCCCCGTTCACTAGTGCGTATTCTAAGAAGGAAGGCTTCATTGGGGGTCTTGCACCCAAGTAGTAATTACATATATTATACTTTCTTGTGGATATTTCATATTGAATCTCGAAGAGGATAATCCCTTCTTCTTCAAAGTAAAACGAGAGCTTCTCTCTCATTCCTCGTATTGAGTTGCATGCTCACTCGCGGGCGTGCACAAATACAGATTGGTGTACAACCCCTTCCTCCGAAAAGAAAGAAAAAGAGAAAGAGTAAGAACACCACCGTCCATCAAGACAATCCTAAGAATCGTGCTTTGATCCACATACAACAAGAAGCCATGTCCGGAGTTGACACTCGACCTTTGATGGAGCACTTGCAATCCAATGTGCAAGGATATGTCGATGCTATCAAGATACCCGATATTCCCGCAAACACATTTGAGCTAAAGACATCCATGATTAACTTGGTTTCAAACACACCATTTTTTGGGAACAAGAATGATAATTCACATGATCACCTTAAGAAATTTCTTGCTCTTTGCAACACCATTAAGTACAATGGAGTTCCCTATGATGCCATTAAGTTGATATTGGTACAATTTTCACTAGAGGGTCCCGTTAAGCATTGGTTAGATACACAACCACCCGAGAGCATTACCACATGGGATGGTTTCACTAAGAAGTTTTTGAACAAGTTCTTTCCCCCATCTAAGACCACGGCTTTGAGGAACTTAATTATAGGCTTTCAACAAAAACCTAGTCAAACGTTTAGTGATGCTTGGGAGGAGTATAAGGAGTTATTGAGGAGATGCCCTAACTATGGATTCGATGAAGTTCACCAAATCAATACTTTCAACAATGGACTAAGACCTCATCACCAAGACTCACTCAATGCTTCCGCGGGAGGAAATATTCTTGCTAAATCCATTCAAGACGCTTGGGACATAATTGAGACTAAAGCAATGGTTCAAACTAACACACAATTTGATGAGAGAGTCCATGTCATTCAAGAAGGAGGTTCCAAACCATTTGAGACTCAACTCATTTCATCAATCCAATAATTGACTCAAGCTCAAAAGGAAAGTCAAACAATTATGCAAAACACCCAAAAGATGCAACAAACCATGATTAATGACTTTATGAAAATCTCTTTGGGCAATAATTCCACCAATGATGTGCATGTTATTACTCTTTCATGTGAGACTTGTGGAGGTCCCCATTCCTACCAACAATGTGATAAGATACAAGTTTATCAAGGGGAGTGTTATGCATACGAATAAGAACATAAAGAACATTTCAAACCCAACATCAATCAAAATAACCTTTCTTATAAGTCTCAAAACTATCTTGCACCACCGGGATTCCCACCCCAACCACCCACCCAACCTCAACACAATCCCCCTCAATTGTTACAATGGAACCAAGGGCCAAGGCCACAATACCAAGGGAACAACTATAGACCACCAAATACCTTTCACAATCACGGAAATACCTTTCAAGGCAACAATCAAGGGTTTTACAATCAACCTCCACCTTTCCAACCCTAAGGTTTCCAAGGGAATGTGCCACATGATTATAACACCATTGAGCTTCTTCACAAAATAAATCAAGAGAATGAAAGGTGGTTCCAAGCTAATGAGAAAAGAATGAGGGAAATGCATGAGGAAACAAACAAAAAGTTTATGATGCTTATCAATCAAAGGCCACAAGGAGCTTTATCCTCTAACACACAAACAAACCCGAGGGCAAATGAAAATGCTATCACAACAAGAAGTGGAAAGAAAACTCATGATCTTTCACCACCCAAACCTAATTTGGTAAAGCCTACTATGATTCCTTTTTGTGATACGCCTTCTACATCTAGTTCACCATCCTCAAGTTCCCCCATTTCTCCCACTTCCACACCTACTCATGAAGAAACCAACAAGGAAAATCCTTCATCAACCACTCAACCATAACCAAAACAAAGTCTTCCTTACCCATCTAGATTAAGAAAGGACAAGCTTAAGAATAAGGATGATATACAAGTCTCAAATTGTTTGAGGATGTTCAAGCAACTTAACATAAATATCTCCTTTGCGGAAGCTTTAGCCAATATGCCTAAGTTTGCTAAGATGATCAAGGATTTACTTTCTAACAAGGAGAGATTGGTGGATTTGCCTAATGCTTCCTTAAATGAAGATTGCTCCACGGTTTTGCTTAAGAAGTTGCCTACTAAGCTAGGAGATTCGGGGAGGTTTTTGATTCCTTGCAATTTTCTAGGGGTGGAAAATTGTATGGCATTAGCGGATTTAGGAGCAAGTATAAATCTCATGCCATTATTGGTTTGGAAGAGACTTTCACTTCCTGAGCTCACTGCTACTAAGATGACTCTTGAGTTGCCCAACCGTACTATAGCTTATCCGGTGAGAATTGCGGAGGATGTTTTTGTTGGGGTTGATAGATTTACCTTTCCCGCGGACTTTGTGGTGGTTTATTATGATATGGATCCAAGAGTTCCTTTAATTGTTGGTAGGCCATTTTTGAGAACGGGTCGAACTCTAATAAATGTGGCGGAAGGTGAACTTACAATACGGGTAGGAGATGAGAGAGTTCTGTTTAACATGGGAAAGTTGTCAAAGAAGTCTAATGAGCCCGAAGCGGTGAAGCATATTGATGTTGTGAGTGAGGAGGAAACTCATGATGATATCCTTGATGAAGTTTGTGATGAATACTTTTATGAAGCTTGCTCAAGTGGAGATTATGATTTACCTCATGTTGAGACCATTGCTTCGATTACTTCATCCTTGGATTTTCATGAACCTCAAGAGCTTAACTTTGGTGATTTTTTGATTCATTCCAATCCTCTGTTTGAAACCTCATATGATAACCCACTTTTCCACCATGATGAAGACACCAATGAGGATCTTAGTGATAATGAATATCTTCTTGTGATACACCAACATATGATGATTATAGTGATCATGAGATCTCTACTTGTGACTCTCCATTTGTTGATTATCACACTTCCTTGGGTTTTGAGGAATCACCAATCTTTGATAGACCAATCTATGATGTTTATGGTGATAAGGAGGATTCTATCATGGATGAGAGTGATGAGTTCTTAGAAGTGGATATATCTTTTGAGTACACTCTTGGTTATATTGATGAGGAGGGGGACATACTCTATCTAGAATCTCTATTACATAAAGATCCTTTACCTTCTTCCTTGTCCACCTTAACCTTTCAATGTGACAAAGGAAAACAAGTCATCATGGTTCCTTCCAAGAGCTTGTTATTACCCATTACTCCACAATCTTTCTCTCACCATGTGACCTACAAGGGAGAATCTTCTAAGGCAATCACCACTTGTTGTTTTCCCATCAAGGAACGGATTTTTGATCCTGGCATAGAGCTTGCTAAACAATCTCAGTATCCGCCTGATGCAACAAAAGGAAAACTTGTGAAAGATTTGAGAGTATCATCTTATCCCCTTTTAAAGAACATAAGGGCCACCATGTTGGAGAATAACACCTCACCTTTTTCACCATTACTTGGGAAGTTAGTTGTGGAATTGTGTTATAAGTGGGATGGTAATTATGTATTTGATACGGGGGATATTTATGTAGTTTTGATAATTAAAAACTTGTTTTACCTCATCATGAAGATTTTTCTTAAAAAGGGCAAAACTTTTACTTTCCATGATAGGTTTTAGACACTTTTGAGTGTGGGATGAGTCAAGCTAGAGACTCCTTAAATCAAGCTTGAATAACTAGGTTTAGAAGTTTTTAGACTTAGAGTGTTGTAGGTTCGAAATAAGGATAGAGAGTTGATGAGAAGTGTAGGGGAGACCTTCTTTTGTCTTCATGTTGTTTGTAGGGTTGCTCACTCATCACGTGCTTTGGGGCTTATGGAGGAGGCCCTTGTATCCGGTTCACTTCGTTACTATTGTGATTTTTCATAGACACATTGTGCTTTAAAAATGAATTCACTATAGTTGATCTTTCCATAACTTGGGTTAAGCAAAGTCTATTCATTGTCATAAGTGTAGGGGAATTTTATACTTTCATGCTCTTAAACATTGAGGACAATGTTTAGCTTAAGTGTAGGGGGGGTCTTCTATCGAAGTGACCTTACCTAGACCTTGTCATTGACCTTCATGATAACATGGAAATTAATTTTTCAAACATTTTTCAAATTTTTGATCTACTTTGGTCACCAAAAATATGGATTCATAATTTTTGCATTAATAATTTTTCATTTGCATAACACATTTGCATTGTATATAGTTCTTCTTTTGTTCTTTATCAAATATATAAAGAAAAAATATAATAAGGACATGGTTTAACAAATTTAGTCTTCTTTGACATATTAGGCCCGCCATGGATATTTTGACTCAACCCGAGTTTGCTTATCTAAAGCATTCTCTAGCTAGTATTCTTAACCATGTAGTCCTTCATTGGTCTATTAGGCTAAGCATCCACCACTATCATTATTTGAGATTTTAAATTTGTGGAGAATGGGAAATGATAGAGTTGAAGCAAGTATGAAAGGGCTAGATAAACTTCATGATAATTACTTGTGGCTAAACCCTTCACTTCTTTACCTCTATTTTCTTCGCATGTATATGTTAATAAATAATCAAGAACGGTTTTAATTGTTTTGTAATCTCTTATGCATTTTTGTCTAATCATTCATGGTTGGTATAAGTACGTCGTAAGATTCTAAGTTAGAACATTTTATGTGTACTAGACTTATGTCATGCTTAATATTTAGCGGGTGTTTTTCCTTTTATTCTTTTCAACTTTATTTGTGAGGAATAAAGAAAAATAAGAGCGGCTTATAAAATAAAAAATGAGTGGCTAGAAAAAAAAAGAAAAAAAAAAGAGAAAAAGAAAAAAATAATTATACAAGACTCCCAAGAGGGGCAGTGAAGTGTTAATTATAGTAACTATTGAATTCCAATATTACGTTGATGGGTTGCGGGAATTTAATAGTTGCTCCAATCCAATATTGCCTTGACGGGTTGCGGGATTGAAGATCCAAAGTTTCAAAAAGATGGAGGATGTAAATTATTGCGTGAGTTTTATTTTTCTTTCCTTAGCGAGTGTGTAGCTACCTATTAATGCATGACATGAGGATTTTACACATAAGGCGAATGACTTATTACTCTTGAAACGGACTTATATTAATTGTGAGCAGTTTTTCAAGTAATGGATGAGAGGATTACTTAGGATTAAAACCGTGCTTCCTTATTTTGAGATTTTATATTTTTTATATTTCACGCTTTAAATAATGACAATTTTGCCTTCAATCAATTTGCTCAATTAATAACCGGTTCCACATTTAATTGTCATGAATAAGTTGATGTACTTTTTACTTGTGAATAAAATGATCCCATTTTTAAGCTTGGTATGGGGAAAGTGAAACTTGAGGGTGATAAGTATCCATGGTACCAAAGCCCTAATTTAAGTCATTGACTTCTTTATGAGTTTTTCCATCAAAGCCATTTCAAGAAAAATCCAAAAAGATATAAATAGAATTGTTTCTTTTGCATTGCATTGTACAAAAATCAAAATCATGCATCATATAGAGTAGCATAGTGTAATAGCATTCCATATTGGCCAAGGTGGGTTAATTATGAGGAGAATGTAAATTTGTGCTTAAAAATATAGCATTGCATGAGGTCATGGCAATGTTCAAGTATAGGGGATTTGATATGAGCAAAAACTCATATCAATTAATCAACAAATCACCTTAAAACACATGGAAAATACCTAACTTTTGTGCTATAAAGCGCAATTATGTGGTATGTTTTGTGTTTGTGTTTAAATAGGTAAGAAGGATACATTTTCAAGCAAACAAGAAGAAACCAAGCTTATTTGGATGAAAAAGACAACGAAGGATTAAAGATGACTAGACTTTGAAGGTGAAGGACCTATCTTTACAACATTCCTAAGTTGAGGGACTTAAAGTACAATTTGGATAAAGTTAAGATCAAAGTCAAACCTGGTCAACTATCAAGTCAACCAAGTCAAAGGGTTAAAATGAACAATAATGCAAGTTGAAGGACCAATATTTTCAAGATTCATGAATATTCAAGGACTGGATATGTTATTCTTCAAAGTTTTAAGGATTTAAGAGGCATTTGTCAAAGTTTAATACAAAGAATAAAAGCTGCTGATGAGACTGCTTTTATACATAGTCTCATCATCCAAAACGAGTTTTAAATGCACTAAATATCATAAAATGGCCAAATATATGCTTGTGTTTGCTGCTTGTGTATTTTAGGTACGGATATTGAGAAAATGACAAAAGATCACAAGAATCATGCAAAAACGAACACGGGAAACGAAGCCGCACAATGAACCAAGCCCTAATGAAGATTTTCCAAGAACAACCCTTGAAGATTTGAAGATTATGCAAGAAGGGTCCTCCAATATTGAAGAATTGACACTTTAAACCCTTGTATCTTCATAATTATAAGATTGGTCCTTAAAGTTTGTCAAAATTACAAAAAGGACCCTCCACTTTGAAGAATTGGCAAATTTAGCCCCTCAACAAAACTAAATTGTCAATATTAGTCCTCCTCAAAGTCAAACATACCATGAAGGCCTTCAAGTTACAAGAATTACAAGTTTGGTCCTTTAAATATGTCAAATTACAAAAAGGACCCTCCACTTTGAAGAATTGGCAAATTTAGTCCCTCAACAAAACTAAATTGTCAATATTAGTTCTCCTCAAAGTCAAACATACCATGAAGGCCTTCAAGTTACAAGAAGTTACAAGTTTGGTCCTTTAAATATGTCGAATTGCAAAAAGGACACTTAACTTTGAAGAAATGGCAAAAATGGTCCCTCATAAATCATGACTTGTCAATTTCAGTCCTCTAAGAAGTCAACCATACAAGTTAAGACCATTATCTATGAAGAAAATGCCAAATAAACCCTTCAAGAATCAACAAATGGCAAGAAATACCCCTGAAAATACTTTGGAAAAGTATTTGGGGCAAAAGTGTGAAGTTGGAAACTTCATTAACAAAGGAAAACGGATTTTAGCATGTTTAAACTTCATTTGACAAAGAAAGGAGAATTGAGGGGTTAATCATGGCATACATCAAAGATACCTTAACCAGTAGTGGGGTGACACGTGCCCCACTACCACTTTTCCACCAATTAGCTTTCACCAATCTTCCACATCACCATCCCACTCACCAGCCATAACTAACTAATTATTTAATTAGCTAATCACGCACTAAACACCACATTTAAACACAAAAACAGATCAAACGTGTCTTCTTCGTGTTCTTAATCAAAATTGGGTATTTACTTAATACTTGATGTTAGCCTCTAATTCCTTCTAGATTTAAGATTAAGGTGAGACTAAACATAACCCCACCCTTAAACCTTTGGCCACGTCACTCAACAGCTCACATGTAAAACCCTGCTATACCACCTTTGGGGAAAATGCCAAATTATGCCAGGGAATCTACCACCACAATGTAGCTTACAACATAAGCTCATTGTGAGCCCTTTGATCAATTCCAACAACTACCAACTCACACAAACAACCAAGAATCCATCACATGTTCAAGCAAGTTCAAACTTTAAAGAGGCAATTTTGGACTTCTACACATTAGGGTTACGTTTTTTATTCAGCATTTAGGGTTTCTTGTAGCCTATATAAGGCATTAGCATCACAACATTGTAGCTTGCTCTTGAATTTTTCCTTGTTCACTTTTCTGTAAATCTCATTTTCAAGTTAATGAAATGTGTTTGAAATTGTGAAGAAAAGTCAAGTGCCAAACCTTATTACTGCTTGTTTATGTTTAATGTTTGATAATCTTGAATCTCAAAACTTGTTTTCAAACCTTGTGCAAGAAATTGCACAAGAGTGAAAAATCTGATATTTTGCTAAGGCTTGGTTTAACCTTGGAATTCTTGGGCTATAAGTGATCTATACACCCTGATAAGGAGCTTATCAAGGTGTTGTGAGCTTATAGTTTGGGGATAATCAAGTGTGGGAACAAGGTTGCATCAATCATATTTGTTTTGCCATTTGTCACTTTCTGATTTTGATATTTTTGATTCAAACTTTGTTGAATCATAGCAAGCTTGTTATTGGAAGCTTGTGCTTGTTCTTGCTAGCACATAAGCTCAAAATTTGTGGGTGTGAATGTACATCCATGAGGTTTGAACCTTTTTACCCAAAATCTGCTTAAAAACTTGATTTTTGGTGATTTGGTGCATTGCTTATGTTCTTGTTGTTTTTATGGTCTAATCTTGCTTGCTATTGCATGATATAACTGATATTGTGTTTGATTGGGCTTGGGTAACCTTGGAATACACTTATACTTGTTTAAATTGTGATTTGAAAAACATAAGGGGTGTTTGGGATTATCTGTTTAAGATCATAGCTTGTTATTTTGTTGTTGGAAGTTGTTGTTTATGCTTTGTATCTGCTATTCACTTGGTTGTATGCTAGTTTCTGCAAGTTGTTTGCTTTAAAACATCAAATCCAAGATTGTGTCATAACTCACTTGTTTTGACTGATTTTGACCTAAGATTTTGGAAATACCTAGAGTATATGCATGTTTAGGGTTAAAAGGTGTTAAATCAAAGTTTGTGTAACCTGATTTGAAGATTTGAGTGTTTAAAATTGGCTTGTTGGTCAAGTATATCAACAAAGTGAAAAATTTGCTTGTTTAGTGTTCTTCAGTAACCTTTGGGTGCTTGAATCTTGATTTAGGCCTTGAACCAATGCATGTAACTCGTTAATTTATGTTCATTTGAATTAAATATAGCTTGTGTATGCTTTTGGTGCAATTTGGTTGGCTGAATTCTGCTTAAACAACTTATTAAGTTCATAATTGCTTATTGTTCATGACTGTGACTGATCTGGTGATAAATTGAATTAACTACACTAATTGGCTTATTGGAAATGTGATTTCTTTGTTGTTTCTGACTCCTTGTGATTCACTGATCACAAGGGTGCCTTGTTTGTAACTTGATTCCAACAAAAAGTCACTAAAGACAAATAGTCAACACCCAAAACTTGCCCCTGCTAGTGTTAATTCTCTTTCAGATTATTTATAAGCTAATTTGGCTTATCTATACTTGCAGCAACTTACTTTTTGTAATAGATCTTCCTCATTTGACCCATTTATTTGATTTGGAGCTTATCAGACCTTGGCTTTGACTTTTTGCTAGAAAACTCATAAAGTTGACTTTTAATTAAGTGCTTATTTGCTTATTCCAGCTTATTGAATGTGCTTATTTCAAATCTTTTTTATTATTTAGCTTAATTAAGTCATTTAAAAGCTTTTGAAAGTTGAATCAGCTCTTGGGGTGGCCTAGAACTCGAAAACGACTATTTTGTCGTTTTGTGAAGATAGCTTTTCGCTTATTCAGGCTTATTCCTTGTGCTTTTTCTAATATTCTTTTTACAGATCTCTTAAGTAACTCAAAAGAAACTTATGTGTCTAATTTGAGCTTATAGCTTAATGGGCCAAAAAGCCCATTAAGAATAAGCTGCTTTGAAATAAGCTAGCGTAAACACATTTTCAGCTTTTGGGCCTTTAGAATTTTGTTCTTAAAATCAAAATTTAAGTCAGAAAGGAGCTTTTGGGCATATTTGGACAATAATTTTCTTATTGGGCCTTAAATAGCCCATTAAGGGGTCTGTTTGTTCTTTTAGCCCATTACTAGGCCTAATAGGGGTATTTTATAATTTTAACTTCATTTATGTATTATTTAGGTTAAAATAAGCTAGTTTTCAACTTTTTAGAATTCTTTATATATTTTGGATTTTTATTAATATTTTATTATTATTTTATTATTAAAAATTAAAATTTAGATTTTTCAAGTTTTTCCATTTTTCTTAGTTCAAATACATTATGTTAAGAATTTTACAGTTTTTATAATATTTTAATTGTCATTAGATTGATTTTTAGAATTATTTTAAGTTTAAATAGTTTTTAATTGTTTTTTAATAGTTTTAATTAATTTTAAAATTTTCAAAAAATAGTTTTAAATTTAGTTAAGTCATTTTTGAAGTTTACAATTGAAAAATTCTCATTTTGGGCATTTTGTTAATTAAATTGATTTTTTTGGCTTTAATTAGCATTACAAAATTATTATTCAATTAAATAAAAGGTTTGAGTGATTTTTGATTTTTTGTAAACTCTAATTACATTTTTTAGGATTTATTGTAATTTTCTAGGAATTTTAGTGTAAAATTTTAATTTTGTCACTTTTTACGGTTTTACGTGTACGACTAATCGTCTTAGTTTAATTCATAATCGTAACCGTCATTCTCTCCTAATCTCTTTTCTTCTTTTCTTTTCTCATCAATATAATCACGAAAGTTAATCATCTCTCTACACAACACAATAGCCTCCTTAGAACGATCCCCACTTTGGGTCATTAACTTGTGATTTTCCTAAATCACTTGTTTATACTTGCCCTAATTACGCTCTTTTTCCTAAAAGACGTATTTTACTCAACTATCATTTTGGCGCCGCTGCCGGGGAGGCTTGTTGTGTTTTGATTTGGAAATTGTTGTTTTTATATATAGCCATAATATCTATTTGTATTAGTAGCACTCTACTAATACGTATTATGGGTTTTCGTTTTTTATGAATACTATTACTATATTGTATACGTAGAACAATAAATTCACAAGTACTCCAAAAGTGTGAAAACACAACCTTGATTGGGAGGTCATTACTCAATCATTGTATTCGAATCTCAAACAAGAAATCAAAGGCAAAATAGATAAATACTTTCGTGAAGCTTGATTTTGAAAAACACAAACTATAAGGTGGGTATATGGCGGGTATTATAAAATATACCCTAAGGAAAAAGGCTCTTAAGTGCTTCGCGCCGCCTCGTTTCCCCACTTGCTTGTGCGTGTTTAGATAAAAAGGGCTAATCGAGGGTTTGTCAACCAAAGTATTATCTAAGTATCATATATATTTTCTTGTTTTCAATTGATTAAACCCTCTTGAACGTTTTGGTGTTCCACCAACGTCCTAAAGTCATTGAAGGCGTTCACTTCACGTGATCGTTTTCATTCCTTGAGGCTTCTTTAATCAAGAGATTTGATTAATGAGGATATTTGTAGATTTTTGTCTACTTAATACAATCACAAAAATCCAAAAAAAGTAAAAACAATCAAAAACCACAAAAAAATTGGAAAAATACAAAACACCAAAAAGAATCTTCTTTGCTCATCCCCACATTATACGTGACGTTTATGCAAACTCGTAACCAAACAAGACGTCCACGTAAACGAAAAAACCGAAAGGAGTCAACACCTACTCCTAATCTTTATAGTGAGGAGTCTCCTATTGACGAACCTATCGTAAGAGAGGAACCAACCATGGCGAATCAAACTATGATGGAGTTACTTCAAGCACCCACCGAGGGTTATGGAGAGGCTATTGTGATTCCCGCTATCCTTGCGGAGAATTTTGAACTAAAAACGGGTTTGTTGTCGATGATCCAAAACAACAAATTTCGTGGTGATGAAAAGGACAACCCGCACAACCATATCCGCCAATTTAATCGTCTTACCGCCACTTGCAAATTTAAGGATGTTGCTAATGACTCGATTAAGATAATGCTTTTTTCGTATTCCTTAGCGGGGCCCGCTATAATTTGGTTAGAGAAAGAGCCACCCAATTCTATATTGACGTGGAAGGATCTCGTTTCTAAGTTCGTGAACCAATTTTTCCCGCCCTCTAAGACTACGCATTTGAAAAACGAGATTTCAAAATTTTCACAAGAATTTAATGAGAGTTTTTCAACGGCTTGGAATAGGTTTAAGGAAATGTTACATGAGTGTTCTCATCACGGTTTTTCCGACTTGCATCAAATTGACACGTTTTACAATGGTTTGAATGATCATGAAAGGGATTATCTAAATGCCACCGCGGGTGGTAATTTTTTGTGTAAAACGGTTGAGGAAGTGTTGTTGATAATTGAGAATAGATCTAAGGTGTATAGTCCTCGTAACACATCGAGTGTTCGTAAGGCTTCGTCTTCGGCTTCACCTTCTTTGTCTAATACCATCGATGCTTGCCAAATTGAGGAGAACTTGGAAAACAAAATCTTTGATAAGCTTAAAGGTCTTTTAATTGAATTCAAAGTTGGAGACCAAAGTGCTCCCGCTACGTCTAAAGCGGTTGAGGTTTCATGTATGTATTGTGGTGGAGGTCATGATTTCTCCGAGGGCATTACCAACGGTTGTAACACTTCGAGCGCCTACGCGGCCACGGGAACTTACAACCAAAACGATCAAGTTACCCGCTCCAATCAATTTACTCCACCGGGTTTTGCTCCCAATCAAAATGCTAACAACATCTATCGAAACAATCAAGTTGGTTTCAGAAACAACTACAAAGGAAACTATGGGAATCAAGGGGGTAATAATCAAGTTTCAAACAAAAATCAAAACATTGATTTTCAAAACAACAACAAGGGTTTGCAAACTTTGAAAGATCTTCCAAATGAATTTGTTGAATACGCTAATGGAAACGATGCTAGGTTTGACAACATTCAAAGAGAAATCATTAGCCAAATATTCGAGTTTAAGAACGACTTGAAGAAGGAGTTGAAAAACGAGTTAGCAAATGAGCTTAAAATCCATACAAACAAAATGAAAGGAAATGTAACTAGGTTACAACAAAACCAACAAAAAATGGAACAAGGGCAACATGAAATAAAACAAGAGATGATTAAGGCCGAAAAGAGGCAATCCATGTTTGAGGATAAAATTTCATCTATGTTTGAGGCTATTATGTGCAAACCATCTTCGAGTAGTCTTCCTAGTAACACCATATCGAACCTTAAGGGATAGATGAAAGTGATTACCACACGTAGTGGTAAGACACTTAAGGAACCGACTCCTCAACCAATTGCTCCTACGGAGGATGCAATTGAGGAAGAACCCGAGGTGGTGGTCGAAAAGGAGCATGTCCCAATCCCACGAAGTACCGCTCATGCCACACCTACGGTTGACCCATTACCATATTTGGAACCCGAGATTCCAAAGGCTATGCCTATGCCTCAACCCACACCACCTTTGCCCTATCCATCGAGACTTAGAAAGGAGAAACGTCAAGTGCGCGATAACTACCAATTTGAGCTTTTTATGAAAATGTTTCGTGACGTTCATTTTAATGTGAGTTTTGCCGATGATTTGGTCATGATGCCTCGATTTTCCGCTAACTTTAAGAGTATTTTGAACAACAACGAGAAATTGCCACAATTGTCTAGTTGTTCATCGGTTTATCTTAACCGCATACCTCAAAAAGTCGGTGATCCTGGAAAATTCTTGATTCCTTGTGCCATCCAAGATATAGAAGAATGCTATGCCTTGGCCAATCTTGGTGCTACTATTAACTTGATGCCACTTGCAATCTTCAAGTCGCTCAATCTTCCTAATCTTACTCCTTCACTAATGTCTATCGAGTTGGCTGACCATTCCACGATTCCCGCATGTGGATTGGCGGAAGAAGTTTTTGTGAAAGTGTGAAAGTTCTATTATCCGGTAGACTTTATCGTTGTCGATATTCCCACAGATCCTCAAGTTCCTCTCATTTTAGGTCGTTCGTTTTTAGATACGTCTATGGCTTTGATTGATGTGCATGCTAGAAAGATCACCTTACGTTTCAACGACGAGGAACTTGTTATAAATGCAACTCAAAATTCTCAAATTTCTCATGTTTATTCCGTTGCAACCGTAAACCTCGTTGATATGATCGACGTTGTTTGCGAGGAATTTTCACAAGAAGTTTTAGGTTTTGGTGATGATGAAAATAGTGGAAATCCCACTATGTTAGATCCCATTCTTGATAACTCGACACCAACCTTCACTCCATTTGAAGGTGGTGGTTTTACGTTGGAAGAATTTGATGTTCCACGTACTTGTGACGAAGACCTCGACAATGACGAGGACTTCTTGATTATCAAGGATTTTCTTAACGATTTCCCATTTCCTCCATCCGAGGAGGTTATGAGTATCGAGCCCAAATCTTCAATTGAGTAACCACCTATCCTCGAGTTGAAAGATTTACCTCCTCATCTCGAATATGTATTTTTGGAGGACGACGACAAGTTTCCGGTTATTATTGCGAAAGAACTTTCGGATGATGAAAAAACCGCACTTGTCGATGTTCTAAAGGATCACAAAGGGGAAATTGCGTTGAAGTTATCCGACATTAAGGGGATCGATCCAAAATTTTTTACCCACAAAATCTTAATGGAGGAGGATTACAAACCCGCAATGCAATGTCAAAGGAGGGTGAACCCCAAAATTCAAGATGTCATCAAAAAGGAAGTCCTTAAACTCCTTGATGCGGGAATGATTTACCCTATTTTCGATAGCCCTTGGGTGAGTCCTATTCATTGTGTCCCTAAAAAGGGAGGAATGACCGTTGTGCCAAATGATGCCAACGAGTTAATTCCCACTAGACTCGTGACCGGATGGAGAGTGTGCATTGACTATCGAAAGTTGAATGAAGCCACTCGAAAAGACCATTTTCCCTTGCCCTTCATGGACCAAATGTTGGAGTGTCTTGCGGGAAACGATTTCTATTGCTTTTTAGATGGTTTTTCTGGTTACTTCCAAATCCCCATCGATCCTCGTGATCAAGAAAAAAGTACATTTACGTGTCCATATGGAATGTTTTCCTATCGTAGAATGCCATTCGGACTTTGCAATGCACCGGGAACCTTTCAAAGGTGCACGATGGCTATTTTTCATGACATGATCGAGAAGAAGATGGAAGTCTTCATGGATGACTTTTCCGTGTTTGGTAGTTCGTTTTCTTCGTGTTTGTCGAATCTTGAGAGAATGTTGAAGCGTTGTGAGGAAACCAACCTTGTGCTAAATTGGGAAAAATGTCATTTTATGGTTAAAAGTGGAATCGTCTTAGGGCACAAGGTTTCGAAAGCGGGGATTGAGGTAGATCAAGCTAAGGTAGACGTCATCGCCAAATTACCTCATCCCAAAACCGTTAAGGGAGTTAGGAGTTTCCTAGGCCACGCGGGCTTTTATCATCGATTCATCAAGGATTTTTCAAAGATCTCTCGACCCATTACACATCTCCTTGAAAAAGATGCACGTTTTGTCTTTGACGAAGATTATGTACGAGCCTTTGAAATCCTTAAGAGGAAACTTACCGAAGCTCCCATTCTTATTGCTCCCAATTGGAACCTCCCCTTTGAGCTCATGTGTGATGCTAGTGACTACGCTATTGGGGCCGTATTGGGGCAACGTCATGAATAACACTTCTTGCCTATTCACTATGATAGCAAGACGATGACCGAGGCTCAACTAAAATACACTACAACGGAGAAGGAATTCCTTTCCGTGGTGTATGCATTTGAGAAATTCCGACCTTATCTCGTGTTGAAAAAATGCATAGTGTATACGGATCATTCGGCTATCAAGTATCTTATGGCTAAAAAAGATGCAAAGCCGAGATTACTTCGTTGGATTCTCCTCCTTCAAGAATTTGATCACAAAATCGTTGAAAAAAAGGAGCCGAGAATCTAGCGGCCGATCATCTTTCTCGTTTAGAAGATCCTCACCAAAGTGTTTACGAGCCCAAGGAAATCACCGAAACATTTCCGCTCGAGACACTTGGTGTAGTGAATTCTAAGCTTGATTCTTCTACCCCATGGTTTGCGGACATCGCAAATTACCATGCGGGCAACTTCATCATCAAGGGTATGACGACTCAAGAAAAACGAAAATTCTTTCGTGACGTCAAGTTCTATTTTTGGAACGACCCTTACTTGTTTCGAACTTGTGCGGATCAAATTATTCGACGTTGTGTCTTTGGTACCGAAGCTTCTAACATCCTTAGAGCTTGTCACGAGGGACCCACGGGTGGTCACCACGGTGCTAATCTCACGGCTAAGAAGGTTTTTGATGCTGGTTTCTTTTGGCCTACTATTTACCGAGATGCACATGAACTTGTGATGTCGTGTGACTCATTCCAACGACAAGGAAAAGCCTCACAAAAAGATGAGATGCCCCAAAATATCATTCAAGTATGTGAGATCTTTGACGTTTGGGGCATCGACTTTATGGGGCCGTTCCCATCATCTCGTGGTAATAAGTACATCCTTGTCGCCGTTGACTACCTATCTAAGTGGGTGGAAGCTAAGGCTTTGCCCACAATGATGCTCGTGTGGTAGTAAAGTTTTTGAAAAGCTTGTTTTCTCGGTTTGGAACCCCTCGTGCGATCATAAGCGATCGTGGAACGCATTTTTGTAATGACCAATTCGAAAGGGTCCTAAGGAAATATGGGGTTACACATCGTCTTTCTACGGCTTATCACCCACAAACGAGTGGGCAAGTCGAGGTTTCAAACCGAGCTTTGAAGAGTATCTTAGAAAGATCTATTGGGGAAAACCGACAATCTTGGTCGGATAAGTTGGACGATGCTTTATGGTCCTTTAGGACCGCTCATAAAACACCCATCGGGTGCACTCCCTATAAGCTTATGTATGGGAAGAATTGTCACTTGCCAATTGAACTTGAACACAAAGCTTATTGGGCCCTTAAGCATTGTAATGATGACATGGAGACCGCGAGAAAACACCAGAAAATGCAACTTAATAAATTGGATGAATTACGGGACATTGCTTATGAAAATTCATTGATTTATAAAGAAAAAACTAAAAAGTTTCATGATTCAAAAATTAAAAACCGGGTTTTAATCAAGTTTTGCTTTTTAACTCACGATTGAAAATCTTTTTCGGTAAGTTGAAATCCCGTTGGTCCGGTCCATTCACCATGACTCAAGTTTTTCCATATGGGACCATCGAGCTAGCTCAAAATTATGGCCCCAATTTCAAGGTGAATGGACATAGGTTGAAGCAGTACTTTGGCGGGGAAGTTCCATCCTTGAACTACCTCAACCAAATCACCTTCCCCAATGATAATTAGTATTGAGGGGATCGAGTCGAGCTCATGACTCGGTAATAAAAAACGAGGTGCCTCGTGGGGGAGTCACATGCTTATCCTATGTATATATTATCGCTTTCTAATGTAGTAACGTGTGGGGATTTGTTCCCTTCCAACCTTTGTTCCGTGGTTGTTTGTGATATGTGGATTTTAGATGATCATTATCTTCACGATTGGAGCCTCTCGTGTTCGTTTTATGGGAGAACTCGATCGTTTGCTTTGAAGACTTTCTCAATATCCACATGATATATCCTTTGATGTTCTAAACTTAGGTTTATAGCACACTTCATAAACGGCTTTAAATTTAACGGTTACACCCTTTCCATGCTAGATTAAGTGTAACACCCCCAAATTTATACAACTCAGTACAGCGGAAGACTAGTTGGTGTTACGGGATAGCACATTACTCACATCATAGACAACGCATAAAAATCGCGTCGTTTAATAATAAATCATTTCCATTCATAAATATCAAAGTTACATCGGTCCCACGTAATTACATTTCATATAAAGTTTTACAAAATATTTTAATGGAAAATATTGTTTAAGTGCGGGCCATGAATTCTTGTCGTCTTCCCGAGAATTACCTTCAAGTACCTGAGATAAAACATGTTAAAAGAAAAGGTCAGCGATAACGCCGAGTGAATTCATAGAGTTTAATAAATTCCATCAATATAACTTTGGTATAAAATTAGTACCAAAAGTCAATTCGTACAAATCATTGTAATAGGCCGTAAATAGCCAAAATCATTTTATACAAATCTTTGTAATAGGCCATAAAATAGCCAAAGTCATTTTATACAAATCCTTATCGAAAATTATAATATAGGCATTTGCCTTAAAAATCATTATACGAGCCAATGTCGTAAAAACATCATACAATACGTCTTATGACGTTGTATGAAAACAAAAACCGTTATATGAATATGGTTATGAAAACCAAAACACAAACATAATATCAATAGTATGACCCTGTATTGCTAGTCAGGCAATACATCGTAATTCGGAGCGTCTATAAGTATTTCGTTAATTTTGGATTATTATAAGCCGCATGACATTGTTACCTTACTAAACCAAAACGGGTAGCTAACCCGATACCAATTTTGCCCATCTAAAGTAGCGTGTCGTCACAAAGGTCACGCTATGGAAATCTTCTCATACATAAATTCGCTTACCAATCAATGTGGCACGACGGGGATCAACCGTCAAGGCGCGAACTAGGGTGATCGTCCCCAAATAGTACTATTAAATGCATAAGCGTCTACCAAATCCCGGTAGTTCACAATTCATGCTAATGGGACTTTTAGTGACATAACCTAACTTTAATAATCCATTTAATTTCATCTATCGGGTCCTTTAATCATTTATCGGGTCATACAATCGGGTCATTCAATCATTCGGGTCCAAAACCAATAAACAAACAATCGGGACAAATGGTGTCCTATTTTATAAAAACTAACATGTTATCTCCCTCGTGGGTTTACAAATCATTTTATAAAACATTTAAAAGAGTGCGAGGCTATGAACTCACGTTGATGTGGGAAGGCGGGTTATCGGCAATTCGGACGTACGGTACGTGCTTCAATCACGGAAACCTAGACAAATAATAATCGGTCTTAGACGTTTGTCCAATGACTTTATAAAAATAACAATTATGTATACATATGATGATTTTATATATATGATGATCAAGTGGGTTTACATATCCTCATTTACTCATTTTTGTGTTATGTGTCGACAACTTTTATACTAGTTTTCTCGTTTTACCTATTTACGTGTTTAGGTCCAATAAGCTTATTATAAGTTCTTAACTTGTATTAATCCTTGTTATACTTATATTATCAGTATCTACACTTTACAAGTTGGGCCTAAATGGGTTAAGCCCAACAATAAGTTTATAAGTGTTTTAGTCCATTTTTGTTGTATTATTAGTCCAATAACGTTAATTTAGTCCGTTAACGTCCGTATGTCCTATAGTTCGGGTCTTATCGGTTTTTACTTGTTATACATTTTTATATATCAGTATATAAGTTTTATAAAATTTACATTAGACGGGTCCAACCATCTAAGTTTTATTTAACAAAAACGTCAATTTTACGGTATTAGCCGAAAAAGTCGTAAAAATCATGTTTATAGTTTTATCACTTATAAAACTTAACAAGTTACCATTTTTATAAAATGTCAACTTATTTATCATTGTACATATTTATATAAATAAAATTCATGAGTTAGTGGGTTTTAACTTTACATTTTATACTATTAAGTTTTGAGTGCTTATATAATAGTATTATTCTTTAATTTCCAAAAATCTGATTTTTATCTTCACTTTCACCAAAACTGCCATATCTTGAGTTCTATATGGAGATAGAAGCTCAAATATTTATCACATAAACTACATGATATGTGCTACATTTAACTCTTCTATAGCTACTGTTGAATCATCTTCTAAATATTTCCTAAAAATCGTCCAAAACAGTGAACTCAGATTTATACCTTAAACTTGTTTTGATCATATCTTACTCATTACAATGATTCCATTGCATGGCCAACTCTCACATGTGTACAATACATATAGCTTACTGTAAATGGATTCTAATTCATCATTTTATCAGTCCATGACCTGTTTCTTTACTGTTTTATACAGCCAACAAATTTAACCAAGATTTCAACCTTGTTTCTTATGGGTTTTCACCTTTTTAATCATGTTTATCAACACCAAATCCCCACATAACATTTTTATCATCATATAATCATCATATACATATACAATAGGAAATAAAATACATGTTTACATAATCAAAATAACAAGAAGATGAGGAGGACAATCTTTATACCACCAAGTTGATGTAGGTTATGAGTTTGACATGGATTTGGATGGAGAAACTTGTGCATAGCCAAGACCATCTTCAAGACCACCATTCTTCATGTATACTTTGTGGAAAATCAGCCTCAAGACACTATGAAAACTCCTCCATGGATGTTATAATCACCACCATTCAAGAGAGCTTCAAGAGGTCTTCAACATATGTAGAAATAACATAGGATTTCATGGTTGGTTTTTGATCAAAATGGTGTTTGATGGTGGAGTAGGGACGGCACATTAGAGGAGGGTGAGAGAGTTTGTGTGTGGTATTGCATGTGTGAAATGGTAAAAATGAAGTAGCTAATGGTTTAGCTAGTGTTGGTGGTATGTGTTGGTTATACATGTGTCTTAGCTTGTAAGTTAAGCTTGGACACATGGGGGGTGAGGTGGAGCCATTCTAGCCGTCCCATTTGTGGGGTGGGCAAGTGTAAAACTTGTCCCATCCCACTATTTTACGGGTATTTCTCGATTCTAGTTTCCTCGATTTGCGTGCCCTCGGGTCGTTTTACGAAAAACATTTTTATAAATTATGAATCAACGTCACAAAACGAATCCAATAAAAATTGTCTCATCAAAAACGGAGTTCAAAAACGTAAATACGTAATCCTTAGGTTTCCGGTTTAGTCGTAAAGGACGTTAAAATAAAATCGTAAGTCCTAGTCTCTTCTCGTAAATTTGTGAGTTTATGAACCAACACAAATTTAAAACTCCAAAATAATATTCACGGATAAATTTATTTTTCTGAAATGTCGGACTGTCACCAAAGACGGTGTATGTAAACGTAAGCACGTAACGTTGAATCCTCCGGTTTAGACGTAGTCGATGCTACTTCAAGACGTAAATCCAAATTTCTTCCCAAACATAAGTAAGTTCATATTGTAACATTAAAATAATATTTTCAAATAATATTTGAGAATAAAATATCAATCATAAATTGACGGTTTGTCACAGCATTTACCCCTAAACAGGATCTTTGTCCTCAAAGATCATCTTACCTTACTACTCGCTTCTTATAGAGTTAAAGCCATGTGGGTATTCCTCCACATTCGGTCTTTCTCACAAGTGTAATCCATTATAGTACGCGAGTTTCATCAAACATAACTACGAGAATAAGATCAGGCTAAATGTTGACTTACTTTCTCTATCCATGATGTTCACGGGTTTCTGATGAATGCAAGTTTTCGCCGATCTAAGCTTTACTAAGAACAATCAGATTTTCACTTGATAGATATTCCATCAAGTTCGATTTAGGAAACATAATTCACGCAGTTCTTGAAGTCCTAGGGTAGATCTAGCTTATATGCCTTTCAATCCCAATCTTTTATACCATCTCAATGGTCCCATACAACGGGGACTTATATCCCATGATTTGTCAGATCATGAATTCATTTTTCCAAGGTTAAAATTTGTGGCATAACTTTGCTACCCATTTGGCACTTCAAGATCTACATTTCACATTCACATAACCTCTTGCCCACTACCGGCTGTCAATAATCAGATCCTAATTTCAACAATCATTTCAGGTCTCGCGGGTCGGGTATTTTGTAAGGTTAGGTTCGCCATTATAGGAAACCTTAAACCTAAAAGACATGTCCAACTCACAATGGGTGTATGTCGGGTGTCTTCATCTCAACTCTTGCTTACAGATGCTCTAATATTTAGATCCTAACAAGATTCGATCTCAATCCTAATACGATGATTATCAATGATAATCCTTCCAAAGGAAAACGATTATACGGTCTGTATCCAAAGGTCAATCATTCAAACATAGAACAGCGCTTGTAATATTTTGTATCATTACTTTACCTCGTCCCTTCGATTTGGGGTGGTATATAGTACTCTCATCAAGGTTCGTTCTCAATGATTTCTGAGCAAATCTCTAGAAATTTGATGCGAAGCGAGGATCTTGATATAGATGTTCGATACAGGCACACTATGTTTTCATAACTCTTTTGAATTTATCATTAACGGGAATGATATTAGCAGATTTGGTCAGTCTGTCGACGACGACCTAAATCGAATCAAATTCAGATGATGACCTTTGCAATAGCTAGACGTTTACTAATGTATGAGGCGATGTCTGCCTTCATAATTTATCATCAGCACAACTCTTCAGACAAAGATACTTTTAGTCGTAAATGACATAAATAGAATACTTATACTTACAAATTCCAACATAACTATATCTCACAATCTCCATATTTAGGTAACCACAAGTGGCCTTTAAAACATTTAACGCTATCGGCTTCTCAATTTTAATGGTTCGCATTAACCGCGAACTCCTTTTATTATCTATATTAACCTTTTACAAACATCGTTTATTTTTATATCGTTCGGCAATTTATTTTGCACCTTCATTCTTAAGGAACATGTCCTAACTGGTTCTTTATCTTTTCTACATAATGCGTCGGTATCTATATTCACTTCTCATGATGATGTAATTATCCTGTCCATAATTCACTCAGGTATTCTTTCTATATTATGCGTTAGTAATTACGTTCACTTTCCTAGATGGAATAATTATCATAACCGTATTTATTCAAAATTCTTTCTTCATATCTTCTATGTTTTAGTTTCGTCTCATCTATCATTTTTATCCGTTTTACTCAATTCGACATTTAAAGCATCGATAATTATTACAACTAATTAAATAATAAATTTTCAATTTTTATGAAATGTAAACATAAAGATTTTAAATTTCTTAGTTCGACCAACTATATAAAATGTTCAAAATAAGTTTGAATTTAATTAACAAGATTTTTGTTGATTTATCGAAAATAATTAAAATAATTAATAAGATCCGAAAATGTTCGAGAAATCTTTGTTTATATTTTGGTCAAAATTTTCTTAGTTGAAAAGCAAAATTTGTTGTTTCAAATTTCAAGTTATGGTTTAAATGGTTTTCCTTAATCCTTTTTAAGTTATCTGGAGGTATACACAAACATTTACCCCTAAACAGAAGTTTAGTTAAATGGTTTGTGTATAAGGGAATAATCCCTTAAAATCCTTTGTTAAAACATTTGTCAAAACATATTTCCATTTCTTTTTGGTAAAATCCAAAGTCTTAAAAGGGCTCTTAATTTTTGAAGAGTCTATATGCATACATCTTACCATTATTAATCCAACGGTCATTTTATGTAAAGGATTAAGTTTTGAATCCCTAAGCGTTAATGGTTCTGATCTTTGAAAAGTCAATATAGCTTCCATTATCTATTAATCACACGGTTAAATCATATAAAGGTTTAAGTCTTAAGTCTTATGTTAAACATTCAAGGTACAATTTTTAATTGTTCAGCCAATTCAGGGCAATCTGTAAATAATTATTAACTCCTTCTTATTCTGATAAACAAACATATAGTCCTTAATGATCACGAGCATGAATTTATCAAATTACAGCCTACACACGTGATTCATCATAATTATGAATACTACATGTGCATTGTCAATCCAAACGACATCACGTGAAACTCATAACGTTCATTACAAGTACCGAATGTAGTGATTGGAATAAATAATCTTCTTCGCGGAAACGAAGTTGATAATAACCATGTCGTGGATCAAATCTTTAAAACATACGTTAAAACCTTGTAAATGATCGAACAAATCTTCCATTTCGAGTTATGGATATCGTTTTCGATTGTCAATTTACTCAGTCACAGTAATTTATAAATATAAGGAATGATAACACCATAGCTCTTCATGATGACAGGCTTGGTAGAATAAAATCTTTCTCCGACAACTCTCTCAGCTGTACGGTAATTCCTTAAATTCAGATGGTGCTGACGTACAGTGCACAAGCCACAAGTGCAGCACCGGAAATATAATCAATACCAATTTCAACTTGCCTTAATGGCGAAAGTCTAGGTAATTCACAACAAATACTTACTAAAGTTTCAGATAACATAAACAACTTTTAGTATATTCATATTAGGTTCTTTCTAGATTATAATATCTATAATTAGTTCACAACCATTCATGGTAATATTTCAAGTCTAAATGCAGGATATGGTCATCCATCAAGAATTATTTAGTTCACTTTTGATAATCAACATCTTATCATTTAGGGAAATCTACTCGAGTTCCCATCAATTAAGACAATGTCGTCCTGTCATAATCAATCAATCCATTCTACTGGCTTTATCAACTTTCCAGTTTCATTGCCGTTGATCAGATGTGAACTTCTCAAAAGTCTAATAATAACTCATAATCCTTCACATATTCAGGGATATATGGAGACACAACTACCATTAAAAGAGTAAGGTCAACGCATATTCTACGCGAGATAATTTCAAATCAGATACAGACGAAAACATTTAACGAATATGAATATATCCCATGTTTTCATAATTTGAGTACGCATTCGAAAGCTCCTCGGATCGTTACCCAGGTCATTCAAATGAAATCAGATCATAAGAAATGATAAGAACGTCAATACATCCAGTCGGTTATCAACACTCGGTAATCAGATACTTTTCCTAAGAGTCTCACTACGGGAGAATTGGATAAGAAAGAATTGTCAATTGTCAAATAAGACAATTTCCACAGATGAGTAAATTCAACTCAGAAGAATAGATGCTACAGGCACATATGTAGGTGTCCGTAACACTATGTCCTTGTTTTTCACTTCTTGCAGATCTCATAAATTTTAATCTTTCGCAATCTTCAAAGAAAATGTAGTGTTTATTCATTTGTTTTATGGTGACTACTAATCAGTCTTGCATAGTCCATTCCAAATTGTATGTAGGCGCGCAACTATATACAATTTCAAGATTAACGATGCAATACTCAGTTCGTCAAAATTTTATCATCATGTTTATAGTAAAAACATTTTCATGCTTATTCTTAAATAAGAATCAGAAATAAATTTATAAAGATTTTCTTTGTTATGGAAATAATTAAGTTTCCAAAGCGTCTCATAAACAACTTCATTTTGATATCAATCACTTATAAATCTCATTTTGAATAATCCTTATTGTGATGAAAATTAAATTTTCTCAAAGGATACCGTTTTAACTTTATAAAAATAATGTGTGATCTGCAAAAGAGTGATGAAAGCTTGTTCACCAAGAACTAACTATGATATAATAGGAAATGAGCTTAGCCAAATAATCATGAGGTTCATGATCTCGATGGCACTCAAAAGGATAATCTACAACGTAACTCGATCAAGATGAGTACTTATTCAATGGTTGCATCACTAATGCGAACATTAGGAACAAACAAGAAAAGATAGATAACATCGATACATGTAGAATTTAGCAATCAAAGGTAGTCTTTTCCTTAATCACAAACAAGTTAAATTGTACCGTAACACATTACATGTCACTATGTCATACAATTCTCAGAACTCATCCTACCAACTGATGTCTCAGTTAAGTTAGGGATTTTTAAAAGATACCTCAATGAATACTAATCTACAAGAGTCATTAGGTGTCCTACCTGTCCCGGAAGATCCATCGGTCCCAATTTAGAAGAAGATTTCTTCAATAGTATTTCTTGGACACTGGGCATCCTCGTCAGTGGACAATGGCCTAGGAACAACCCTTAACACGAACCTACAATCAATTAAAACCTTATAATTCAATCACAGAACTTAACGACTTATATTAACAATCTCATATTCCATACGGGTTAAATTTTACTTTAGTCAAATTTCAATCAACTTATACTCAATGCGATATTCTACCTCATTCTCCAATACTTACAACCTTATTCTTCGGCCTTGTAAAGGCAATACAATCTCAATATGAATCAACACTTAATTTCCAATCCTATAGCTCTTACAACAACAATTATCAAATGAGTCACTAGTATGAAATGACTTGATCATTCAACTAGACTTCTCGGAAAGGTACTAGTGCCATGAGGCTTTTGGGTAATGGTTCCAGTGACAGCCTCAAGTGCAACATTCACCCTTTTAATTTCAATTTAAGAATTGGATGACAACGAATCAGATGACATCTTTCTAGGTGGTAACGTTTTGTCAAACTCCGCTCTATAAGAAAAGATCGTCATGACATCGATATCAGTGTTAATCTCACCAATTCTTCTTCAATATCACAATCAACTAATATCTACATTTCTACGAATATCCACCATTTGTTGGGATCATAAATATCCACAACTTGGTTTAGATCTAGGATAGCTAGAATTCCTACGATAATAGCTTCGATTAATTTACTAGGAGATTTAGGGTACATTGTGACAATCTACGTCGTATAAATACCTCGTATAAAAATCAAAATAATCATCAAACAATCATGTAATAAAATTACATCATATGTATATATATAATCCAAGTTATATATATATATATATATTAAAATAACACTTCTCAGTCTGGCCTTGCCGGTAACTCGGGAATTCTTCGGCACCGTTATAGTCAAAAGATTTTTAGACATTTTTAGAAAAATGTTTATAGTTAAAAGATTTTGAAATGTTTTATTCAAAACCTTTGGTTTTTAAAAATCTTTCGTTCTCTATAACGAGAGCTCTGGTACCAAACTGTAACACCCCCAAATTTATACAACTCAGTACAGCGGAAGACTAGTTGGTGTTACGGGATAGCACATTACTCACATCATAGACAACGCATAAAAATCGCGTCGTTTAATAATAAATCATTTCCATTCATAAATATCAAAGTTACATCGGTCCCACGTCATTACATTTCATATAAAGTTTTACAAAATATTTTAATGGAAAATATTGTTTAAGTGTGGGCCATGAATTCTTGTCGTCTTCCCGAGAATTACCTTCAAGTACCTGAGATAAAACATGTTAAAAGAAAAGGTCAGCGATAACGCCGAGTGAATTCATAGAGTTTAATAAATTCCATCAATATAACTTTGGTATAAAATTAGTACCAAAAGTCAATTTGTACAAATCATTGTAATAGGCCGTAAAATAGCCAAAATCATTTTATACAAATCTTTGTAATAGGCCATAAAATAGCCAAAGTCATTTTATACAAATCCTTATCGAAAATTATAATATAGGTATTTGCCTTAAAAATCATTATACGAGCCAATGTCGTAAAAACATCATACAATACGTCTTATGACGTTGTATGAAAACAAAAACCGTTATATGAATATGGTTATGAAAACCAAAACACAAACATAATATCAATAGTATGACCCTGTATTGCTAGTCAGGCAATACATCGTAATTCAGAGCGTCTATAAGTATTTCGTTAATTTTGGATTATTATAAGCCGCATGACATTGTTACCTTACTAAACCAAAACGGGTAGCTAACCCGATACCAATTTTGCCCATCTAAAGTAGCGTGTCGTCACAAAGGTCACGCTATGGAAATCTTCTC
Source organism: Glebionis coronaria (assembly GCA_025667525.1). Taxonomy (NCBI): domain Eukaryota; kingdom Viridiplantae; phylum Streptophyta; class Magnoliopsida; order Asterales; family Asteraceae; genus Glebionis; species Glebionis coronaria. The sequence goes on along the minus strand of JANFOE010000621.1, from coordinate 105,083 downwards.
ATACATAAATTCGCTTACCAATCAATGTGGCACGACGGGGATCAACCGTCAAGGCGCGAACTGGGGTGATCGTCCCCAAATAGTACTATTAAATGCATAAGCGTCTACCAAATCCCGGTAGTTCACAATTCATGCTAATGGGACTTTTAGTGACATAACCTAACTTTAATAATCCATTTAATTTCATCTATCGGGTCCTTTAATCATTTATCGGGTCATACAATCGGGTCATTCAATCATTCGGGTCCAAAATCAATAAACAAACAATCGGGACAAATGGTGTCCTATTTTATAAAAACTAACATGTTATCTCCCTCGTGGGTTTACAAATCATTTTATAAAACATTTAAAAGAGTGCGAGGCTATGAACTCACGTTGATGTGGGAAGGCGGGTTATCGGCAATTCGGACGTACGGTACGTGCTTCAATCACGGAAACCTAGACAAATAATAATCGGTCTTAGACGTTTGTCCAATGACTTTATAAAAATAACAATTATGTATACATATGATGATTTTATATATATGATGATCAAGTGGGTTTACATATCCTCATTTACTCATTTTTGTGTTATGTGTCGACAACTTTTATACTAGTTTTCTCGTTTTACCTATTTACGTGTTTAGGTCCAATAAGCTTATTATAAGTTCTTAACTTGTATTAATCCTTGTTATACTTATATTATCAGTATCTACACTTTACAAGTTGGACCTAAATGGGTTAAGCCCAACAATAAGTTTATAAGTGTTTTAGTCCATTTTTGTTGTATTATTAGTCCAATAACGTTAATTTAGTCCGTTAACGTCCGTATGTCCTATAGTTCGGGTCTTATCGGTTTTTACTTGTTATACATGTTTATATATCAGTATATAAGTTTTATAAAATTTACATTAGACGGGTCCAACCATCTAAGTTTTATTTAACAAAAACGTTAATTTTACGGTATTAGCCGAAAAAGTCGTAAAAATCATGTTTATAGTTTTATCACTTATAAAACTTAACAAGTTGCCATTTTTATAAAATGTCCACTTATTTATCATTGTACATATTTATATAAATAAAATTCATGAGTTAGTGGGTTTTAAATTTACATTTTATACTATTAAGTTTTGAGTGCTTATATAATAGTATTATTCTTTAATTTCCAAAAATCTGATTTTTATCTTCACTTTCACCAAAACTGCCATATCTTGAGTTCTATATGGAGATAGAAGCTCAAATTTTTATCACATAAACTACATGATATGTGCTACATTTAACTCTTCTATAGCTACTGTTGAATCATCTTCTAAATATTTCCTAAAAATCGTCCAAAACAGTGAACTCAGATTTATACCTTAAACTTGTTTTGATCATATCTTACTCATTACAATGATTCCATTGCATGGCCAACTCTCACATGTGTACAATACATATAGCTTACTGTAAATGGATTCTAATTCATCATTTTATCAGTCCATGACCTGTTTCTTTACTGTTTTATACAGCCAACAAATTTAACCAAGATTTCAACCTTGTTTCTTATGGGTTTTCACCTTTTTAATCATGTTTATCAACACCAAATCCCCACATAACATTTTTATCATCATATAATCATCATATACATATACAATAGGAAATAAAATACATGTTTACATAATCAAAATAACAAGAAGATGAGGAGGACAATCTTTATACCACCAAGTTGATGTAGGTTATGAGTTTGACATGGATTTGGATGGAGAAACTTGTGCATAGCCAAGACCATCTTCAAGACCACCATTCTTCATGTATACTTTGTGGAAAATCAGCCTCAAGACACTATGAAAACTCCTCCATGGATGTTATAATCACCACCATTCAAGAGAGCTTCAAGAGGGCTTCAACATATGTAGAAATAACATAGGATTTCATGGTTGGTTTTTGATCAAAATGGTGTTTGATGGTGGAGTAGGGACGACACATTAGAGGAGGGTGAGAGAGTTTGTGTGTGGTATTGCATGTGTGAAATGGTAAAAATGAAGTAGCTAATGGTTTAGCTAGTGTTGGTGGTATGTGTTGGTTATACATGTGTCTTAGCTTGTAAGTTAAGCTTGGACACATGGGGGGTGAGGTGGAGCCATTCTAGCCGTCCCATTTGTGGGGTGGGCAAGTGTAAAACTTGTCCCATCCCACTATTTTACGGGTATTTCTCGATTCTAGTTTCCTCGATTTGCGTGCCCTCGGGTCGTTTTACGAAAAATGTTTTTATAAATTATGAATCAACGTCACAAAACGAATCCAATAAAAATTGTCTCATCAAAAACGGAGTTCAAAAACGTAAATACGTAATCCTTAGGTTTCCGGTTTAGTCGTAAAGGACGTTAAAATAAAATCGTAAGTCCTAGTCTCTTCTCGTAAATTTGTGAGTTTATGAACCAACACAAATTTAAAACTCCAAAATAATATTCGCGGATAAATTTATTTTTCTGAAATGTCGGACTGTCACCAAAGACGGTGTATGTAAACGTAAGCACGTAACGTTGAATCCTCCGGTTTAGACGTAGTCGATGCTACTTCAAGACGTAAATCCAAATTTCTTCCCAAACATAAGTAAGTTCATATTGTAACATTAAAATAATATTTTCAAATAATATTTGAGAATAAAATATCAATCATAAATTGACGGATTGTCACATTAAGCATTCAACTACGTCTCTAGTAAAGGGGTGTTTGCACCCTTAGACTCGGAACATTAAGGACAATGTTTAACTTTAGTATGGGGGGGGGTGAATAGATACTTGCCTTGCCAAACCTTCACGCTTTCCAAAGTTAATCTTTTTGTTGCAAAATAAGGCTAAAAATGGCCAAATTTTAAAATTTTCTGTATTTTTCATAAGTGTTTGAAGATACGAATGTAGATTTTCCGATGGCGAGAATAAGAGTAATTTTTTAATCCATCGTGCGTGTTGAGCACTTAGCTTTGATTCCTTGACTTTATATTAGGCTAAGTCTCTTAAATGAGGACGAGAAATGATAGAGTTAATTATAAGTTACTATGCTAAACGTAGAGTACTCGTATTCTTTAAAAAACTCAAGTGTTCCCGTTGTTTGCTTATTCTCCCTTCGCTTGTAAATATTTTTTGCTTAATAAATATTGACTTAGCGGTTTAGTCTTGATTGTTGGTTTCTAGTCTTTTCTAGTAGCTTCCATGTAATTAAATTGGGAAGACATTAAGGTATCGCCAGCGTCACGGTTTTGAATTATTGGCATCCCGAATAATCGAAAGCTTCACCCAATAATAAGATTTCAAGTGCTCACCTAAATCAAGCAAACAATTTGAAGCTCACAAGGCCGAAAAATCTATGCAAAATTGAAAGTGAATCAAGCCTTAATCTTTGAAGCTATAAAGATCCATAATAAACACCTCATGGCGAGGTTAAATAAAAGGCAAGGCAAGACCGAAGTCATAATAAAAGCTTCATGGCGAAGTTGAATAAAAGATGGAGGTAAACCTATGATAATAAGGCCCTTCCGTTAGGGGGCGTATAAAAGTCTTGGTAATAAGTCTCATGTTCAAAACCGTTATAAAACCGTGTTTATCGATCCTTCTTGTTGACTTAATCTTTTGACATCGTTGTCTATTAGGGGGGGGGGGGTTATTAATTTGATGGTCTTGATTACACCGTTGGGACTCTATTTTTAGACCTAAATCTCTATTATCGCATAAGTCAAACAATGTATCCTCGTGAAACATTCAAGACAAAATAAAATATAAGAGATACAACTTAGGAAAATGGGAGGATAAGTACGTGATTAGGGCATATGAGTAGTGTTAGCATAACTAACTTATAATGACAATGATCTCGTTGCACGCTTAGAATGGAATTGGGGTGAAAATCGAGGACGATGAAATTATTTCTAACGAAGCATTCACGTGTTCTTATTCTATGAACCTAAACGTCCCATTTTGCGATGAAAAACATACATTATGTCTAATACGCAAGTAGAAGTAATAGTAGTAGTAGTGTAGCTAGTTTATCATTCAATAAAAGTGAATAAAATTGAATTTTGGAGGTGCTACGATACTTTATTCTAGCATTGCGTGAGGGCACAATAATGGTTTAGTATGGGGAGTGATGAGACTGCTTTTATACATAGTCTCATCATCCAAAACGGGCTTTAAATGCACTAAATATCATAAAAATGGCCAAATATATGCTTGTGTTTGTTGCTTGTGTATTTTAGGTACGGATATTGAGAAAATGACAAAAGATCACAAGAATCATGCAAAAACGAACACGGGAAACGAAGCCGCACAATGAACCAAGCCCTAATGAAGATTTTCCAAGAACAACCCTTGAAGATTTGAAGATTATGCAAGAAGGGTCCTCCAATATTGAAGAATTGACACTTTAAACCCTTGTATCTTCATAATTACAAGATTGGTCCTTAAAGTTTGTCAAAATTACAAAAAGGACCCTTCAATTTGAAGAATTGGAAAATTTAGTCCCTCAACAAAACTAAATTGTCAATATTAGTCCTCCTCAAAGTCAAACATACCATTAAGGCCTTCAAGTTACAAGAAATTACAAGTTTGGTCCTTTAAATATGTCAAATTACAAAAAGGACCCTCCACTTTGAAGAATTGGCAAATTTAGTCCCTCAACAAAACTAAATTGTCAATATTAGTCCTCCTCAAAGTCAAACATACCATTAAGGCCTTCAAGTTACAAGAAATTCCAAGTTTGGTCCTTTAAATATGTCAAATTGCAAAAAGGACCCTTAACTTTGAAGAAATTGCAAAAATGGTCCCTCATAAATCATGACATGTCAATTTCAGTCCTTCAAAGAGTCAACCATACAAGTCAAGACCATTATCTATGAATAAAATGCCAAATCAACCCTTCAAGAATCAACAAATGGCAAGAAATACCCCTGAAAATACTTTGGAAAAGTATTTGGGGCAAAAGTGTGAAGTTGGAAACTTCTTAACAAAGGAAAACGGATTTTAGCATGTTTAAACTTCATTTGACAAAGAAAGAAGAATTGAGGGGTTAATCATGGCAGACTCAAAGATACCTTAACTAGTAGTGGGGTGACACGTGCCCCACTACCACTTTTCCACCAATTAGCTTTCACCAATCTTCCACATCACCATCCCACTCACCAGACATAACTAACTAATTATTTAATTAGTGATTCGCGCGCTAAACACCACATTTAAACACAAAAACAGATCAAACGTATGTTCTTGGTGTTCTTAAGCAAAACTGGGTATTTGCTTAATACTTGATGTTAGCCTCTAATTCCATCCAGATTTAAGATTAAGGTGAGACTAAGCATAACCCCACCCTTAAACCTTTGGCCACGTCACTCAATAGATCACATGTTAAACCCTGCTATACCACCTTTGGGGAAAATGCCAAATTATGCCAGGGAATCTACCACCCATAATGTAGCTTACAACATAGGCTCATTGTGAGCCCTTTGATCAATTCTAACAACTGCCAACTCACACAAACAGCCAAGAATCCATCACATGTTCAAGCAAGTTCAAACTTTACAAGGGGCATTTTTGGACTTCTACACCTTAGGGTTACGTTTTTTATTCAGCATTTAGGGTTTCTTGTAGCCTATATAAGGCATTAGCATCACAACATTGTAGCTTGCTCTTGAATTTTTCCTTGTTCACTTTTCTGTAAATCTCATTTTCAAGTTAATGAAATGTGTTTGAAATTGTGAAGAAAAGTCAAGTGCCAATCCTTATTACTTCTTGTTTATGTTTAATGTTTGCTAATCTTGAATCTCAAAACTTGTTTTCAATCCTTGTGCAAGAAATTACACAATAGTGAAAAATCTGATATTTTGCTAAGGCTTGGTTTAACCTTGGAATTCTTGGGCTATAAGTGATCTATACACCAAGATAAGGAGCTTATCAAGGTGTTGTGAGCTTATAGTTTGGTGATAATCAAGTGTGGGAACAAGGTTGCATCAATCAGATTTGTTTTGCCATTTGTCACTTTCTGATTTTGATATTTTTGCTTCTAACTTTGTTGAATCTTAGCAGGCTTGTTATTGGAAGCTTGTGCTTGTTCTTGCTAGCACATAAGCTCAAAATTCGTGGGTGTGGATGTACATCCATGAGGTTTGAACCTTTCTACCCAAAATCTGCTTAAAAATTGATTTTTTGTGATTTGGTGCATTGCTTATGTTCTTGTTGTTTTTATGGTCTAATCTTGCTTGATACTGCATGATATAACTGATATTGTGTTTGATTGGGCTTGGGTAACCTTGGAATACACTTATACTTGTTTAAATTGTGATTTGAAAAAGATAAGGGTGTTTGGGATTATCTGTTTAAGATCATAGCTTGTTATTTTGTTGTTGGAAGTTGTTGTTTATGCTTTGTATCTGCTATTCACTTGGTTGTATGCTAGTTTCTGCAAGTTGTTTGCTTTAAAACATCAAATCCAAGATTGTGCCATAACTCACTTGTTTTGACTGATTTTGACCTAAGATTTTGGAAATACCTTGAGTATATGCATGTTTAGGGTTAAAAGGTATTAAATCAAAGTTTGTGTAACCTGATTTGAAGATTTGAGTGTTTAAAATTGGCTTGTTGGTCAAGTATATCAGCAAAGTGAAAAATCTGCTTGTTTAGTGTTCATCAGTAACCTTTGGGTGCTTGAATCTTGATTTAGGCCTTGAACCAATGCATGTAACTTGTTCATTTATGTTCATTTGAATTAAATTTAGCTTGTGTATGCTTTTGGTGCAATATGGTTGGCTGAATTCTGCTTAAACAGCTTATTAAGTTCATAACTGCTTATTGTTCATGTTTGTGACTGATCTGGTGATAACTTGAATTAACTGCACTAATTGGCTGATTGGAAGTGTGATTTCTCTGTTGTTTCTGACTCCTTATGATTCACTTATCACAAGGGTGCCTTGTTTGTAACTTGATTCCAACAAAAAGTCACTAAAGACAAATAGTCAAGAATGTCAAGCAGTGGGAAAAGTTCCCACTGCTCAACACCCAAAACTAGCCCCTGCTAGTGTAAATTCTCTTTCAGCTTATTTATAAGCCAATTTGGCTTATCCAGACTTGCAGCAACTTACTTTTTTGTAATAGATCTTCCTCATTTGACCCATTTATTTGATCTAGAGCTTATCAGACCTTGGCTTTGACTTTTTGCTAGAAAACTCATAAAGTTGACTTTTAATTAAGTGCTTATTTGCTTATTCCAGCTTATTGAGTGTGCTTATTTCAAATCTTTTTTATTATTTAGCTTAATTAAGTCATTTAAAAGCTTTTGAAAGTTGAATCAGCTCTTGGGTGGCCTAAAACTCGAAAACGACTATTTTGTCGTTTTGTGAAGATAGCTTTTAGCTTATTCAGGCTTATTCCTTGTGATTTTTCAAATTTTCTTTTTAAAGATCTCTTAAGTAACTCAAAAGAAGCTTGTGTGTCTAATTTGAGCTTATGGCATCAGCTTATAGCTTAATGGGTCAAAAGCCCATTAAGAATAAGCTACTTTGAAATAAGCTAGCTTAAACACTTTTTCAGCTTTTGGGCCTTCAGAGTTTTGTTCTTAAAATCAAATTTTAAGTCAGATATGAGATTTTGGGCTTATTTGGACAACATTTTTCTTATTGGGCTTAAATAGCCCATTAAGAGGTCTGTTTGGACTTTTAGCCCATTTCTAGGCCCAATAGGGGTATTTTGTAATTTTAACTTCATTTCTGTATTATTTATGTTAAAATAAGCTAGTTTGCAAATTTTTAGAATTTTTTATAAATTTTGTATTTTTATTATTATTTTATTATTAAAAATTAAAATTTGTTTTTTCAAGTTTTTTCATTTTTATTAGTTCAAATACATTAAGTTGGGAATTTTAAAATTTTTAGAATATTTTTATTGTCATTAGATTAATTTTTAGAATTATTTTAATTTTAAATAGTTTTTAATTGTTTTTAAATAGTTTTAATTAATTTAAAATTTTCAAAAATAGTTTTAAATTTAGTTAAGTCATTTAGAGGTTTACAATTGAAAAAATATTATTTTGGGCTTTTTGTTAATTAAATTGATTTTTGGGCTTTAATTAGCATTAAAAAATTATTATTTAATTAAATAAAGGTTTGAGTGATTTTGATTTTTTGTAAACTCTAATTACATTTTTTAGGATTTATTGTAATTTTATAGGAATTTTTAGGGTATATTTTTAATTTTGTCACTTTTTACGGTTTTACGTGTACGACTAATCGTCTTAGTTTAATTCAAAATCGTAACCGTCATTCTCTGCTAATCTCTTTTCTTCTTTTCTTTTCTCATCAATATAATCACAAAAGTTAATCATCTCTATACACAACACAATAGCCTCCTTGAGAACGATCCCCACTTTGGGTCATTAACTTGTGATTTTCCTAAATCACTTGTTTATACTTGCCCTAATTACGCTCTTTTTCCTAAAAGACGTATTTTACTCAACTATCAGCTGCCAAGACTACAAGGGCCAAGTTTGCCAAGAGCTGGAAGTCCTATTATTTCTGTTTACATGGCCCAATCATAAGACAAGTAAAGGGAGACATGGATCGCCACCTAAACCAATATCTGCCTTTCATTTTGGATATATAATCAATGATCCAGATCTTGATCCAAGCCACTACCACTTCAGCAATTCAGGCAGCGACACTTCACTCCTTTCTTCAACATCAAATTGAAGACGTTGTAGGAAGATTCAGAAGATGAGGAAAGAAGATAAATTGATCATGAATACATTCTAGACATTCTCATACAGTCTAATTGTCCACAAACATCTCAAATAAAAAACCCCCAATCCTAGAGATGATCAAGAACCCTAACAGATTTTATCCACGTGGCAACCACGGATTGGACAGGCTACGTCATTACTCCTCACCTCATTTCAGTTCTATAAATAGATGGATAGGTCCTCATTTTGTAGTATGTAGCTAGGTGTGAAATACACACACACCTTTCATTTTCCCTCTCAAAGTTAGTTAGCTTTTCAGTTAGATAACAACTCTCAAGTGCTTGACACACACTTGAGAGTCTGTTAGTTAGTTATAACTACTTGTAACCAATTTACCTACTTCAATAAAAATTACTAAATTCTCCTTCATTACTCCTTTACTATTCACTGCATCTCTTTGTTCCTGCTGTTGATTAATCACAATTGATCAATGGGAGCTTTGTGAGTGCTTGTTACTGTTCAGTTCATTCCAGTTCCTGTTTTGAAGATAATCGTAGCTGTTTGGGTATATGATCAGAAATGGCTGTTGGAGGTGATTGATTAGGGAATTGGTGTTGATTAGGTGGTGGTTTATCAGTGTTTAGTTGACTCAGCGTCACACTACTCCTACAACAGAGGCTTCTAGCTAAATGGCATATTTCCTTGTTTAAAATTCTTCTCAATTGTTGAAAGCATGCTCAATTCCTAGTTAGCTTTATTGTTTGCTTGATTCTGCTCAATTTGTGCTTAGTTAGAAGTTTTGATGCTAGCTAGATCATAGTCTGTTAGTTTGTTAAGTTCTGGTTCAATAATTGTTAGTCTGCATAAGATTTTAGCATTTAGCTTAAACATCCTGCATTTGTTTAGTTGACCTTCAATAGATTTGGAATTTGCTTGTTTCTATGTTAATTGTGATTGTGTTGATGTGTTTGTGATGTTCTGATCTAGTTTTGTTTAATTGCTTAGTGTTTGTCAAGTTTTGTTTCATTTGAATGTTACTAGCATCAGAACTGTCATACCTGTATTAATCTTTGTTAAGCCTGCTTTGATACTTGTTCTTACTTAATTTAGTATTCCTTATTAAGTCTGATTTAGTTTGATAAGAGTTTACATCAGTAGCTGTAGTTTGTTTGAGACTTGAGTCATAAATTCTAGCCAAAAATTGCATCATAAGTGTTATGTGGTCCAATACTTGTATCTGTCATAATATTGCTTTCTTGTGATGGGTACCTGGTGCATTTGACATTCTAAACTTGTCCAAATACTTTTCAAATCATATCATAGTCTTTTAATCAGTTCTTTTTTGGTAAACTTTCCAAAAACCAGTAAAAGGAGTGTCTGGATCTGTAGGTAAATTGTTTTTCAACTTGAATCATTGAGTGTAGTCAGTTTGTTTGAATCATCAAGCTTAGTATAAGTCTGTCTTGTGAGTTTTTCTTGTCAAGATTTTAGTCAAAATCCATTTAGTCTCACCAAGTATTAGACGTTTAGTAAACTCAAGTCTCTGGAATCTTAATACGGTTATAAAATCTTCATTACTTCATGATCTTGACTTTCTTGGCCTATTGTAATCCTTAGGTGATCAGCTTTTGATATTGCTATAAAACTTTTTCTAGTTTCATCATTTGCTTATTCAAATAAGCCAATTCAAGTTACTGATATGCATGCTTAACTAGTAGTTTATCATTTCCATTTTAGCCAATTTTACTTCATAAAACATACCTTTTTCTTTCACAGAACTACTTAGAGACTCAAATTAGGAATTTCCTGAACTTTTGAGCTTATTCCATTTTTGGTCAACAAAAGTCAAATAAGATTTACATTTGCTTATTTTCATTTTCCAGCTTATTCCCTTATAATTTTTCAAACTAATTGACATTCCAAGTTCCTAGAGAGTTGTTCTTTCAGTTTTAGTACAAAAATCAAGTTGTGCTTATCTGGATTTTGTTTGAGCTTATTGTTAGCTTATTGCAAAACGTGTTTGAGAGTTCTACTTTGTTTCAGCTTACAATCTTTGTTTTCTCTAGTTGAAATCACGTTTTAAGAAGTTTGCAAAAAGAATTTTTCAATAAGCTTTTAAAACGAGCTTATTTTGTAAAACGCGTTTTATTGATTGTTCAAACTTTTCTTGGCAGTTTTAGTGCCTAATCTTTGGGGGTGTTTTTACTTCACAATTAATACTTTTCTAGTAATTAGCTTTTCTAATTCAGTCCTTTTAGTTTCACTGCTTACTATTTCAGCTTATTACTTTCCTAGATTTGTACACTTTGCTTATCAATTTTGCTTGTGCATTGATTGCTTGTACTTTTGGTAGTTTTACTTGTACTCTTATCTTTACAACTTGTATGACATGCATTATGATTTGTACCTTTAGATTTATCATTTGCACTTGAGCATTTAGTACGTGGTAATTGCAAAGTGTTTTACGGTTACGTAGCTTACTATTTTTCACCATTTTTACGTGCTTGATAAAATAGTCATAGAATATCCAAAAAACCCTATCAACCAAAAACAATAAATAACTTGAGATTGTTAGGACTTTCAATTGGTTAAGAATTGAGAGAAACGAACTTCAATTTACTCAATTTCAATGTACATCGTCCAGAATCTCATATGACGACATTATGACTTCAAGTGTCCGTCAATTAGATGGCATTAAACTTAAATTTTAAGGGTATAAATTTTGATCTCAAAATCAATGTATGGAGAAGCATGCATACATTATCATAAGTTTAATAAAACATTTAGTAAACTTTTCGGCAAGACTAAAATACATAAATTATTGTTGAGGCATTGGTTAAACCAATTTTAATAATTACCCACAACAAAATTCACAACCTACTTTTTCTAGAACTCGGCTAAACACAAAGCAATAATCTTATTCCTTGTGTTTCAGATGTCAATTTTAGGTAAATCAACCTTAAAGTAAAGTGCAAATAATAATCGTAGGTAATTCTAATTTGACGCACAGGCAAGCTGGGAATTTGGTCAGCGACAATGGCATAACCTCATTCCTTAGTCGAGTTCATGACCAGCAACACGTTATACTCACTTTGTACTTTGTCAAATTGAGTAGGCCTTTCTAGTCCTTTCTAAGTATTATTGCAAACTACCAATCAACGTAACTTAATGTAAATTAGATCACAAAACAATTGTAGTTTTAATATGATTTAGTTCATATTATTTTTCTTAAAGAAAATTACCCTTATTTACAACAATTCATGTAATTTAAATAAACAAAAAAAACTAAATATTAAACACATAATAACAATTTATATGTGCAATAAATAAATCAAATAGCTACATGCATACGATTTTTATTCAGTTAGTATTAAAATCTAGGGTTTTTATGTTCATAAAAAGTCTTCAGTAATTCAAGATTTATTGAATCAAAAAAAATATAGCAACTACGTAACAATTACCGCATACCAATGTTGTAAACAAGGTCTACAAGGGTGATTAATCGCCGATTAATTGCTAGAAGACCATCACCTTTACCGATTAATGAAAAGGCGATTAATAGCGGTCAACTATGGTCAACGACTGTCAAGGGAGGTCAAAATTGCCGAAAACCTGCAAATTTGGCCGAAAATACCAAAAACTCACTGTAAACCTATGTTTATCACTTATAGTAACGATTTATATGTATGATAAGTTGTATTTTAAGCATAATATTGCCGAAAATACCTAAAACTCATTAGAAATATCCAAAACATGAAATACCAAAATTTGCTAAAAATGCCAATCCTATTAATCACCGATTAATCCCGCCTAGAACGATTACAAGTTTCAAGGTAGTCGACTGGCCGACTAGCGATTCGCGATTTTTGCAACCACGCCGCATACAATTTAATGATCCATTAAAAACATGGATGTTCATCATGGATCCACCCACATAACTTAACAATTAAATCTCTATGTATCGTAACCATGATCTACATGACATAGCATGTAAAACCCGCATGAGAATCCATGAAAATATTAATCACATGAACTTACAGATTAAATAAAAGTTTATTAATTAATTCACGACAAGTATTCAAGTGTAATAAATGTACACGACAAGTATTCATGACAAGCATTCAAGTATATCAGATGTACCGACGAGTAATTACATTTAATAAATAAATCATGACACGATAACACACGAACTCAGAACACGAATAAATACTACACGAGAATTTATAAAAATCGAAAACGAAAAATGTATAAAGATGGTGTTGTAGGTCGGCCTAAGAAATGAAACAAGAGAAAGATGGGCCAAGCCCGACCCATGAATTTATATAACCACCAGGGGATCCTTTTCATATCAAAAACAAGTATAGCAAAAATAAAAACCCTAGCCCCATTTTTATATGTGCCGTCGGTTTTAGCAAGGAAAAGAGAGGAGGAAAAATCTTTGATTTTGATTTCGGGTTCGTGTTTGTTCATCATCAATCTATACGTGGTCGGTATCACCATTTTAATTCCTTCTTTTATTATTTCTTCTTTAATCATGGTTTCATTTTAATTAATTATTAAAAATGTGCATTAATTATAAACCATGAATTAAAAACAAGTAGATCGGATTTTTTGGTTTAGTTGACACGAAAACCGAGACCATGGTGGTCTCGGTGGAAATTTTCCACCATTAGCCGAAACACCAAGGAATCACAGGGGGTTGGTTTCATTTGTTTTTCCAGATTAGCGACAGAATCTGCGACAGAAATTATGTCGCAGACTCCCCTTTGCCAGTTTCGCGACAGAACAACGACAAAGATTTCTTTCGCTAATCAGGTTGTGGTGTTGGTTTAGTGATTTGTTTGATTTGTTAAGTGCGACCGGGACAAGGGGTCTCGGTAGGCTTGGGTTTACGGCTCGGGTACATAAGGATATGTTTTATTAAATTAATCTTATTAATTTAGTTAATCAAGACATGAAATATTAATTAAATTAACCATGATTTAAGATATAATTATTTAAAATCTAATTACTCATGAAAACTTAGGTTATAATTATTAAATATAATAATTCATGAAATTAGCCTAAGTATTTTATTATGATATAATTAAATTAATAACCATAGTTTAATTTAAATATTTTGCTAAGGTAAAGTTTTATTAAAATAAATCACGTTATGTTATTAATTAATAATCTTGATTAAAACCATGCTTTATCTTATTAATTAATAACCATAATTTTACCCTAAGTAATTATTTAATAAACTTTACTATTTAATCATCATGACTAATAAATTATGATGATTAAGCACTAGCTTATATTTTGGACTTATTAATCACACTTATTACTATTTAAGAAAACTTTTTATTTTTGGAAACTTACTAAATATGGAAACTTTCTATTTTGGAAACTTACTATTTGTGGAAACCTGTTATTTTTAGAAAGTTACTTATTATGATACAACAAGTATAATAACACATGGATACATAAAATACAGTAATCAGAATACGTGGAAACCATGAATATTTACAAGATAATACATGAAACAGTAAAACATGATAAGAACATGTTAAACAAACTAACAACACTCAGAACCAGTAAAGTATACAGTCATCAGACAACTCATTCACGTCCCTTATTTATGTAGTATCCATGAAGTCGGAGTAGATCCTTCAGCTTTCATTCTCACTTCATTACCGGACACGCGGTACGGATATTCCGTCCTTCAGTATGGACATTCCCTTCGTATTCATGATTAGGATTCCCTGTTTGTAGCCATCTATTTTTCCCAGTACTTTTATGTTATTAAGATTTTCAGTAACACTTATGTTTATTTTAAAATGTCTGAGATATATACATGCATGACCATGTCATCTAGTTACGGGGGTACCGTAGCCATAACACTTGAGGCACCGGTGTTATGACTCCTCTACGAGGGAGTGATTTCGTGCGGCGTCCCTTCACGTTTCAGTTTGGCGATTATCAGTATTATCATGTAGGACGTATGGGTGCATCCTAGTTTACAGCTACATTTATCAGGTGAATGTGGTGTGTGCTCTACATCCTTCACAAGGAGTTGATCCCTCCTACAAAGACCAATATAATTAGAGGTCACCCCTCTAATGCAGGACCAGGTCACCCCTCTAATGCATGATGAGGTCACCCCTCTATGTATTCTTTCCCGTTGATACTTCATGACCTATATGGGCTCTTGGAAAATTAAAATACAGTTTTTAGATACAAACATAAGTTTTCATATATGAACCAGTTTATAAAACATGTTCCAGGTTTTTCAGGACTTACACATATTCTGCTGCTTTTTAGTTCTTATTTATGTTCCAGTCATTCATACCATATTATATATCCGTTCATTGAGCGTATTGCTCAGCCGTTACTTTTCTTCCATGTCACAAAACGGCAGGTACCCAAGATCAGACTTGATCATTTGGAGGACGTGCATATGATGGAAGCTACCTTAGACTTATTCTCCTTTTGACTTCATATACTTATGATTGCTTGGACACTTATTTGTCCTTCTCATTTCAGTTATTTTAATTATGTTTTGGGCTTATGTTTTGGGAACCGATGTTTGATTACGGTTTTCCTTTTTGGTCATGTATGTTTTAGGAGATATTACCTGGCATGATTTGTTGACACGCTATAATTATCATGTAACGGTCCACTTATCAAAGTGGGGTGTTACAATTATGGTATCAGAGCCCAAGGTTTCGACCTATAGGCTCTAAAAACTTGACTTGTGACTAGTGGTAGTCACCAGGATCTTCCTAAACTGACAGTTGATTTTCATTTTTTTATTTCATGTATCATTTTTTGATGCTAAGTTTTGACTAAGTAATGGTTGGTACAGGACTGGCCATATTTAGTCGCATGTGAAGTTCATTCGAATCTTATTTTGTGAACCGACCCATAGGCATTCACCTTTGCTCATATCGGTCTTATTTTGTGAACTAGTCCATAGGCGTTTACCCTTGATCATGTTAGTCTTATTTTGTGTACCGACCCATAGGCTTTCACCTTTGCCATGTCAATTTCATTTGGCTATGCCTTCATAAAATATTCCATGCATCTTTTATGTTTATTTCATGTTATATCAGATTAATCATTATCTTGTTTTTTTCAAAACTGTCAGTTGGTTAACACACGCAACGATGAGGAACTGGCTGCAGTTTTCAATGCAGCTTTACAAGATATGCTCCCTTGTGTCGATTATGTTTCAATGGTTCTTCATGTTGTTTATGCCTTCATGTTAGACATGGATGGATTTCTTTTAAGCATACTTTCATGATAACATGGTTGGTTTCATTAATCATGCTTTCATGCTGGCCATTATTCGATTTCGTTTAAATCATGCTTTTGTGCTCTTATGCAACCGGAATTATGTCTAGGCTATATGATCTAGGCTATTACATTGTCCTCTTTAGTTGGTTTCTAACCGTTTAAAACAGTACCATCCTTTGATCATATCATATGGTTGACACCGTACCGATCATCTCATGTGAATGACATGTGTATTCCATGTACCATATTCCATGTGTACTTCATGTACCATATTCCAAGTGTATTCCAGTTACCGCACTCCATGTGCATTACTAACCGGGTTTGAATGATCTCAGATGTCTTCCACTTACCAATTTTTTGCAAGAGATGATGTGGCTCGCAGCTTGGAGATTCTATAGAACAAAGACGAAGGCGATAGATCGGAGCAACCAGACTAGAATTCTATTAATCCACCAGGCGTACTATTTCAGTCTGTGTCTTTATCTCCTCAGTTATATGTCAGATGCCATTCATTTGTCTTTTCCAGCATATGAGTGTGAACCGGTACCAGCTGGTCACTCAGCTGAATAGATATGAATCACAGTCATGTTAATGACCGTCATGGAACTCACAGACAGGGAGGTAGTGACAACTACCATGACATCAAATAATCTGGCAATAATGACAGAAGCTCCGGTAACGGACATGATCAGAAATACAAAGGGTCAGTTGTCCAACCGATCCGCCAATTCTTGCATAATAACCTAAGATTTTCAAATTTATTTGTTTTACATCTCTAGGACACATGTCAAGACACCAGCCAAGATACAGGTCATACGTATATTTTCCCAACACACAAGTCAGGACACATGACTCACGTATATTTTAAACCAGGCCCTAAGAAATGCAGTGTACCCACCAAGGGGTAAACCCATTCTATTGTGCCATGTATTAATCATGTCACAAGAATTTCAGTACCATCACCAGCGCATTGTTCACGTTTGGATATGCAGGGTCCGTTCTATGTGAGACAGGAACATTCAGTGAGATATGTCACATTTATGTCATGTATTGACACGACACTTCCATTTCTTAATGACATATTTATATGTCCATGTACATAAACGACGTTGTTCGTATCACCTACGTATATAAAGGCTTCCTTTCAGTCTGACGACAAGATCCATTATGTTAACGCACCTTCCTCGGACAGATGCGAATTCGATATGATTATGAGTTTGGACTATTAACAGCACACCATGCTACAATTGTGTGACAACCATGGTTTTGGGGTTCGTCACTTAGACTATAGTTTAGGGTATTTTGTGCAAATATGTGATTTTATGTGCTTATGTGTTTATTTTATGTGTTTGGAGTGAGGTTTGGATATCGTTTATGGGTAAATGTGTAAAATCCATGATTTTACCAAGAGAATAATGTAATAAAAATCTACTCAATGATCCTAGATCATTTCTCAACCTAGTAATAGTAATCGAGTTTCGAGGACGAAACTCAAGGTGGCGTGTGGATGATGTAAAACCCGTGATTTTTCGTTCATTAAATAATAATGAAGTATGTTTCAAAACCCTTTTTGAACCATACAAAAATCATCGGATTTGAAAATTTTACAAAAGCCATACAAACCGCGTACCGACAATTCAATAATTTAACTACATAAATTATTGTCGAGAAATACTTGATAAACAATTTGATTAAATTGTTTAATATTACATTTATCTACGGAATGATTAAATGAGAAGTATTTCTACTAAAACGATACTTACATTATACAAAAGATAAATGACAAATACTTGTCGTTTAAATAAACGAACATGTTTTTCGTATTTATACGTCATATAAATACTCCATCTTATTGGAACAATGATTTTTGGATCAATTACGAAATCCTCGTAAGATGAATAAAAAATGCATAAACCTCGAACGTGACCCGAACCGTGTATTAACGAAAGTTGTAATATAAGTTACACTTTAGGCCCACTTGTGGCCTTATAAGCCCAACTATTTAAACCTTGGATAGTAATGGGCTTAATAAGCCCAATAAGAGGTTTAAGAAGCCCAACAACTCTTTTGGCCCACTAGACAAGCCACCAACACACCTCACTTCCCCATTGGGCCAACTCTAGGTTGGTGACACATGTCCATCATGTCCACCCACCTTCTTGCTTCTCATTGGACAAAGTATAAGTTGGTGACACTTGTCACACTTCCTCCCACCCTATATAAGGGCTT
The DNA here is from genome assembly GCA_025667525.1 of Glebionis coronaria. Classification (NCBI taxonomy): domain Eukaryota; kingdom Viridiplantae; phylum Streptophyta; class Magnoliopsida; order Asterales; family Asteraceae; genus Glebionis; species Glebionis coronaria. The sequence continues at coordinate 86,903 of JANFOE010000621.1, read as the reverse complement.
TGTCTACTCATACCTTTCATTTCTCTCACACAAATCACACACACACCCAAAAACTCTCTTTCCTTCTTTCTTTCTTCTTCCTTGTCATGAGCTTCCAACACCCTTGATCATTAAAATTTTGATGATAAAGCATGAATCTTAAAAATCTAATCAAAGACCCATCTTGTAAATCTCAAGATCTACATTTTGGAATGAAAATATCCTACATGCGTCAACTTTGAATATTTTCTTTAATTTCCATGGTGGATCTATACATGCATGATGGTAACATCAAGTAAAATATGTAGATCTAGCCCGGATCTATATATGCATCAAGTAAAACATATAGATCTACCCCGGATCTATACATGCATGATGGTTACACTAAATGAAACTTATAGATCTAGTCCGGGTCTATCCATGCATGGTGGTCACATCAAGTGTTGACAAGATCTTGGATGGTTACTTGCTCACTCACTAATACAACGACTTTGATAAGCCTCGTAAGATCTACATCTCGTTCTTATTTATTTTCCTTTTTATTTTTCTTGATCTTATATATATACACGAAATGAATTAATGAGTATTGGGACATTGTATATGAAATTTTGAACACTAAAAATCAAGCTAAACAAGCACTAGTAACGATTTGATTCATAACAATTTTTGAACAGTAAGAAAAACAGATTGCATGTAAAACTCAGTAGGTTTGGGATACTAAAAACTTACACATTAAGATAGATAATTGTTTTGTGATTAATTCCCCAGGTGGCGTCTCGTGACAAAGTTTAGATAGTAAGATGTGACCAAAATAGTGAAAACTAGTCAGATCTGAACATATTGTTTTGATGGATTTTTTTCTCGTAAAATTTGTATACTGACCTATGAATATGTAAAACCAAAAGTTGTAGATAAAATCATGAAGAACTAGAATCAATTTGATTATTTACCAATTCCTTTCGGTTTGGAAATTGTGACCAAAATAGTGAAACTAGTCAGATCTGAACATACTGTCTTCACGGACTGTTTTCTCATATAATAACTCAGAATCATTGAAAAAGGTAAGACTGTAGGTTGTATATAAAATCATGAACAAGTAGAATCAATTGGATGGTTTACCAGTTCCTTACGGTTTAGAAATGGCGACCAAAATGGTGAAAACGAGTTTGGCTAACCAAAAACAGCCAACTCTTCTAAGTTAGGAAATGAGTTAATTAGCTATGAAAAGTATAAATTTGGGGTAATTAGACTTATAATAAGTGTAGTACATGAGTTAATAATGGTTTTGGTAAAAATAACACACTTAGATGATTTACGGTTCAAGAGATATGAACAAATTAGCGGGACATGTCAGGAAAATTATAATAAACGAATTATAACTCATTAACGTAAAATGTGATGATTTTTATATAAACCGACATGGTAGGACCCACATTTCGAGGATCTTGGACTTATTTATATACTGATGACTAGATGACCCGAGACCCGACCAACGTGAAATATTAAGTGTATGTGGTTGTAATGTGTTTTAGAACCCAAAAACTATACAAAGTGGACTTGGGCCATAAAAACCCAACTTACACTTGTAATGGCTATTGGGCCATTATTGGACCTGAGATTTATAACCAACTTAGAGTAGTATACTGAATTTAAAATGGACTTAAGTCAAATACTTGGATAGTGGACCACTATTGGGCTTAAGATTGGCTAAAAGTGTCAACTTGGATTTTTCACTTAAAATGACTAAGTGTTCACCTAAAAAAAAGTTTTATAAAGAAGTTAAAACTTATGCAATGTCCAAGAACTTATTAAAACATACTTATTACATATATGTACGATTTATTTCTTGTCTCAAGCCTAATACGCGCCTCGTTATCTTTAGGTCTCGTATCATCATGTATCGACTGTTGACATTTATTCTTGATTGATGTTCGTTCTTTATTAACTATTGTGACGATTGTATTGAGTTTATAGCCCCATTTAAACTTTGATAAAACTTTCCCTTTTGGGAAAGAAAATATGCAAACATATATTGGACATAACTGGATTGTATAAACTTGATTATGATTGATTATTATTGAAACTGTTAAATTGTTATAAATCGCTTGAATGTTATAAATAGATATATTAGGGATTGACCATCCCCGTCTGGGTGAGTCATGCTCACTGTGTCTTGGCCGGGACAACAGACGTATACCATGTTGGAACTAGAAATGGGTGTCTATTTGTAAGACACTACATCCTCATTTGTTGAGGACTATGGAGTTAAGCTTCAGTTTCTAATAATAAACAAATGATATTTACATTTTAGTAATAATGCTCTGTGCATTATTACTTCTATGGTTATTGTATGTCCAAACTAATTAATTGTTAAAATCTGTAAATTCACCAACTTTATGTTGACTGTGTTAAGCATGTTTTTCCCAGGTTATTTAGCAAGATTATTTGAGCATGGATTAAGCATCATTTAGGAGCATAAAAATGACGGGGGCTTATCTTTTACTGGGATATTCATAACAAATGTTATTTAACGATTTAAATGATTATACCAATTCAATGTTTACATCAATTGTATTTCAAAAATCATATAATTATGATCTGTGCTTTGTAAGCTATTTGCTCATCGATCCACCACTGTGATACCCGCTTTATGGGGGTGTTACAGAGAATGGTATCAGAGCTTTAGTTATAGCGAACCAGATTAATTTTTAAATAAAATAAGAATAAAAATACTTTTCTTTTATTTAAAACTGGACTATAACTTTATAAAAATCTTTTGGGGATTTTTTTGGGACATACTTAGAGAGCATATAGCATAGAGAGCATGCATAACTATATGATTTAAGTGCGCATTCCTTATTCTCTGCATTTGTAATTGTTGATTGTATTAGATGCTAACTTGTACGTATTTATGTATTATAACTATTTAATATTTATTATAGAAATATTAAATACTCAAGATACTTAATAAAACAAATAAACATGCCATGTTAGTAGGGAGCTTTATACTAAAGATGTTCCATCTCGATATTACGTTTTGACTGAGTGGTTGGGTTTACAATTTAAAGTGCCCTCGCTCCTCAAACGTTTATAGAATGGCTTCTAAAGTATGATGGCCCGAGCAATGCATTATAACCACGAACAATCTAATACATAACAAACACATAGAAATATTTAAATGGAAATTTAAATAAAAACGTTGGGAACATTAGAAATATAACAGAATCTCTAGAACCCGTTAGAAAATCTAAGAAGATTTTTTTTAAGTCTCTAAAAACCTAAATAAATCTATCTATTTTACTCAATCTTGGAAAATCTAAATTTATTTTTATAAAAATCTAACTGAATAATATGCGTCTTGCGAAATCTTGGGGGAAATCTAAACTATATTTTTTTTAAATCTTTGGTAAACCTAATTAGATTTTATAAATTTTTCTTTGGAAATCTAGACTTAATCTTTAAGGACCAGTAATAAGCTTGTAAGGTTTCATAAACTTCACACCTAGATAAATGGTTAAGTATTATTAACTGTCTACTTAAGCCAATACAATATAGTCGAACCATTAACTAAGCCCATTCGGCTATCCAATGCCTAGTAAGCCCACTTAGCAAACCTTGAATTATTAATGGACTAAAATATGTTTAGGCCCATTAGGAAGACCATTAGGCTCATTTATTGTCTTATGGACCTATGTAGTAAAACTCTAACATTGATGGATCTAAAACTGTAAATTGGCCCATTAAGAAATCCTTAGCTCATAAGAATTGTTAATGGATCTTGTAAGCTCAATAAGGGTTTGGGAAGCCCATTAGCTCTTTTGGTGCACTTAATAATCTCAATTAGTGATTTTACACTTAAGTAAAGTTTTTATACCGAAGATATAACTATAAAAACTTTTAGACTAAGAACGTTAGTTTATAAGACTTATGGATTAAAACCATGACATTTGAAACTTGTCTTGATAAAAAAGAAATTACAAGGACTAATATTGTAAATATTTGAAAGTGTGGATTAATAAATACCATTCGTAACTTATTAGACCTTAAGGACCACTTTGTAAATTCTTGGAAGTTAAACTGTCATTTTAGGACTCTAAGGACTAATCCTGTAATTAGCCGAAACAGTTAGAAGCCCTAAGGATTAGTTCACCACTTATTGGAAATTATAAAACCTAAGGTTAAATTGAGGGATTATTTTCACCATCTCCCAAAAATACTAGAAACCCCAAGGACTAAAGCTGTTAAGATCCGGAAAATGTACATTTGGTAAATTATAGAGGGTCTTGTTTTGCCAATAGCCGAAACTTAAGCAAATGCTAGAACCTTTATTTCATTTAATGCATTAAAACTTGAACATACTATCTTTACATAGTTATTCGATGAATAGGATCTGGTTAGTCTATTCTAACCACTAGGATAACAGACTGGCCACTTAATGAAAACGAATTTAAAACAAACATACATATTGGAATATTTAGAAACAGACTAGGAAGCATTACCTAGCGTGCTACATTTTTTTTATGTTTGAACTTGTTGTTATGTGTGTATATATATATATATATATATATATATAAATATATATATATATATACCTTATTAGAAAGAAATTATATGATATAATGCCTATGCTTATGATTGTAATATATTATTATAATATATTATACATATGAACTCCTTGTTTGATGCGTATTCTTGCGCACGTTATCGCGCATCAACACATATTTTCTCTCGCTTATGATTTTGTACGTATATCTACGAAACACGACTTATTAACGACTCATATGCGCGTGCTTTTTATAATATCATGTGGTATTATTTGGATAAATATACATCTTTAAATGATGCGGTGGGACCCAAAATCAAGGTACTTATGATCCTATATTTTACATATGGGACCTGAGTCTCTTGATCTTAAGTTAATTATGATTTCGTCTTTAGACGGTATGGGACATCTAAAGATGAAACCATAGGCCACCGGACAAGAAGATTACTTATAAAATTCGTATCACGGTGGAAAGGGACGCCCGAAGACGAAAGTTATAACTAAACAGGCTGTAAAGTATCTTAATAATATCTATTATCTTAGATGTTATATTTATCCTAAATAATAAGCCTTGCCGGGAATATTTAGGTAAGGTGGGCTATGAAATCATTATTGAAACGAGTAAGGACGCTTGTTCGTTTGAATAAAGAAATCATAGGTCACTGAATGAAGTTATAAATTTCACCTTACATGGATAAGGACGCTTATCGATGTAAATAGAAATTTATAACCACATGGGCTTAAATGTATTCGACATAACTCGTTATTGATATTATTTTATGTATCCGACTATGTAACGTATCCCTCCTGGACATGCGATTTCCTTCAGTAATATCTTATCATTATTACATCACCATCTAGAAACCTAAGAAGACTCGTATTCATCTCTTTTGGATCTTAGCATTGTGCTCTTGATTTTTGGGCTTATCCTTAGCCCAAATATCATTTCCGCTGCATTCGACCGCGTTAGGGGACGTCCATTTCCATTGCATTTGATTCCTTTAGAAATGTCCATTTTCCGTTGCATTTGAATCTTTTGAGGGTGCCTACTTTTCGCTCCATTTGACCCCTTTCAGGGAGAGTTCTTTTCCGCTGCATTTTGAACCCTTTTCGAGAGTGCCCACTTCCGTTTCATTTGACCCCTTTGGGGTGTCACAGTAAAGAAAGCTTTTGGTTCATCTGTAATTAAGAAATGAAACTTCAATCATTCGAGGTGATGGTAATACAGACTGTTTGACACTAGACTTAGTGTCATCTCTTGTACCGAAGTCCAGTAATACTTGGTAAGAGGATGCCCTGTCTTCTTAACCCACATTTCTTAAGTCGACGAGGAAGACAAACCCAAGCATAAAAGACATGCCCAAATCTCAATGGGTGTATTTTGCAGGGTTATGTTTGTCCTCACCCAAAAAGCGTTATTTGATGTCTAAAACTCTTTTGGACAATCTTTTTCCTCTTCGGATCCAATTAGTTCGACAATACCATTGTCCAACTAGCCTTGAAATGAATGACTTCCCCCTTTTAGAAGTCAAAATTTGTGCAAATTTTGGACCACTTACATTGAACGCACAACCTTTCCAGCATCACACAAGATGCACACTTCTTTATTCTTGGTATCTTCTTTGATTTCCATCATTTGAAGTACTTCTTCTCCATGCAACTTATGCCCCAACTCAGTCACAAATGAAGCAGATTCTTTGTAACTTCCTACCCAAGTAACACCAATAATAATCTTAGCCTTATCACTAAGAGAAGCTTGGTGTCAAGCTAATGTTGCCTTCCACAGGCTAGAAGTCTATCGGGAAGCCCTTCGCGTGAAAATTGTTGACGCAAGAGCGGTACCATCCAAAACTATATTTCTAACTTAACATCGTATAAGCCTATTAAAGCTTAATAGACTTAAAAATCTCTTGAATAACTAGTAGTAACATTAATGAACTGTTATCTGCGCTCATTAAGACACATTGGGGCCCCAAAGGCACATCTAAGAAAAACCAAGACTTAAGACGAGTTTGTCCTAGTCAACCCAACCTTGTAAACTTAAAACTTAAGTTCACAAGATTACACGTTTAAGGAAAAGTGCCCTCACATGTTCCCTGAACAAGTAACTTCATCTTTAGCTTCGAGAACGAAACTAAAATAACGGGGTGGTGAAAAACCACAAAAATTTGGGTTTCCACACACGTCACCGACTTCATTAACGTTATCATTCATCGTACTATATTGTAATAAACTACCTTTACGATGTATCATCACAAGACTTACTGTGATTTGGCGAATGATTTCTTGAACTTCTACGTGACTCGTGAATTGTGCATGATAGCTTGAATACAACCCGAACGCTTATCATGGTAAACAAAAGATCTAGTACATCTACTCAAATCCTGCCCAGCAGGTCTGCTAGATAGGGCTGGTACTGGTAGGGCTGGTAAGGCTTCAGGTGCCGACAGGGTACTCTACAATACCTCTATAAGCCAATCTGGACTCCTTAAGCAAACTGAGTGCAATCAACATATGGGACCGCAGTCTACCAACGTCTCCTCGAAGGTAGGCAGTCTGCTGTCACTCCATCGTGACAAACAGCTGCGAGATCAAAGAAGGAAGACAACAAATGCCCTTGTGCAGTAAGAGAAGTGTGGGTCTTATGCTGAAGCCCCCCCCCCCCCCCCCCAAGGTGTGATTATGCCAATGGAGGTAGTAGTTCTCTTGCAACAACCACTATAAGGCCACGTGGCCCAATAATCTCGTGCTATATGGGTATTTACCCATATGGTCCAAGAGAGAGAGAGTCTATGTGCTCATGCATGGCAGTGTACTCCACCTGGCATGCTATCAATAGGTTGTGGACGTCCGTCATGTTCTGCTCCTGGCTCATGGCCAAAGCAGCAATCCGAACTTGAACAAGATCAGCATGTCTAGTTTCGGAACCCTCTCCGACCTTAAATTCTGGCTTGTAGGATTCCAGATGAACACTAATCGTCGTGAGCTTAACCAACTAAATGCAGTTATTCCTACCTTGACTTTTCCTAATTGACAACCTCCTAGAGTTTCCTCTCTAAATTGTCATTATTTGTTCTGAGAACATCTACCGCTTTGTCAAATTGACGGCCACACTTTCGGATAATTCTGTCCATCTGTGATTGTTAGCAGCATCCAAATACTGCTCAATCGGATGTATAAGAACGACCCGGATAAAGATCTCTTTGCATTGCTTTCTGTTCATCCGTAATGGTAGCATCACTCAGTTACTGCCCGATCGGACTTATAGAACAATCCGAATAAATATCTCTTTACATTATTGGCACCATTTGTTTCTAAGCATGTCTAAGACGAACCCTTAAGAGCTATGACATCTATTCCCTAACAGATGGCAAAGTTTTTAAAAGCTTCGTGGAAGAAGCTAAAATAACGGAGCAGTGCTGTAAAATCCGTGATTTTACCAAGAGAATAATGTAATAAAAATCTAGTCAATGACCCTAGATCATTTCTCAACCTAGTAATAGTAATCGAGTTTCGAGGACGAAACTCAAGGTGGCATGTGGATGATGTAAAACCCAAGATTTTTCGTTCATTAAATAATAATGAAGTATGTTTCAAAAACCTTTTTAAACCATACAAAAATCATCGGATTTGAAAATTTGACAAAAGCCATACAAACCGCGTACCGACAATTCAATAATTTAACTACATAAATTATTGTCGAGAAATACTTGATAAAAAATTTGATTAAATTGTTTAATATTACATTTATCTACGGAATAATTAAATGAGAAGTATTTCTACTAAAACGATACTTACATTATACAAAAGATAAATGACAAATACTTGTCGTTTAAATAAACGAACATATTTTTCGTATTTATACGTCATATAAATACTCCATCTTCATGGAACAATGATTTTTGGATCAATTACGAAATCCTCGTAAGATGAATAAAAAATTCATAAACCTCGAACGTGACCCGAACTGTGTATTAACGAAAGTTGTAATATAAGTAACACTTTAGGCCCACTTGTGCCCTTATAAGCCCAACTATTTAAACTTTGGATAGTAATAGGATTAATAAGCCCAATAAGAGGTTTAAGAAGCACAACAACTCTTTTGACCCAATAGACAAGCCACCAACACACCTCACTTCCCCATTGGGCCAACTCTAGGTTGGTGACACATTTCCATCATGTCCACCTACCTTCTTGCTTCTCATTGGACAAAGTATAAGTGGGTGAAACTTGTCACACTTCCTCCCATCCTATATAAGGGCTTTGTCTACTCATACCATTCATTTCTCTCACACAAAACACACACACACACCCAAAAACTCTCTTTCCTTCTTTCTTTCTTCTTCCTTGCCGTGAGCTTCCAACACCCTTGATCATCAAAAATTTGATGATCAAGCATGAATCTTCAAAATCTAATCAAAGACCCATCTTGGAAATCTCAAGATCTACATTTTGTTATGAAAATCTCCTACATGCATCAACTTTCAAGATTTTCTTTTATTTCCATGGTGGATCTATAGATGCATGATGGTAACATCAAGTAAAATATGTAGATCTAGCCCGGATCTATATATGCATCAAGTAAAACGTATAGATCTACCCCGGATCTATACATGCATGATGGTTACAACAAGTGTAACTTATAGATCTAGTCCGGATATATCCATGCATGGTGGTCACATCAAGTGTTGACAAGATCTTGGATGGTTACTTGCTCACTCACTAGTACAACGACTTTGATAAGCCTCGTAAGATCTACATATCGTTCTTATTTATTTTCCTTTTTATTTTTCTTGATCTTTATATATATATATACATGAAATGAATTAATGAGTATTGGGACATTGTATATGTAATTTTGAACACTAAAAATCAAGCTAAACAAGCACTAGTAACGATTTGATTCATAACAACTTTTGAACCGTAACAAAAATAGATTGCATGTAAAACTCAGTAGGCTTGGGATACTAAAAAATTACACATTAAGATATATAATTGTTTTGTGATTAATTCCCCGGGTGGCTCATCTCGTGACAAATTTTAGATAGTAAGATATGACCAAAAAAGTGAAAACTAGTCAGATCTGAACATACTGTTTTGATGGACTGTTTTCTCGTAAAATTTGTATACTGACCTACGAATATGTAAAACTAAAAGTTGTAGCTAAAACCATGAAGAACTAGAATCAATTGGATGATTTACCAATTCCTTACGGTTTGGAAATGGTGACCAAAATAGTGAAAACTAGTCAGATATGAACATACTGTCTTCACGGACTGGTTTCTCATATAAGAACTCAGAATCATTGAAAACGGTAACACTATAGGTTGTAGATAACATCATGAACAAGTAGAATCAATTGGATGGTTTATCAGTTCTTTACGGTTTGGAAATGGCGACCAAAATGGTGAAAACGAGTTTGGCTGCCCAAAAACAGCCAACTCTTCTAAGTTAGGAAATGAGTTAATTAGCAATGAAAATTATAAATTTGGGGTAATTAGACTTATAATAAGTGTAGTACATGAGTTAATAATGATTTTGGTAAAAAGAACACACTTAGATGATTTACGGTTCAAGAGATATGAACAAATTAGCGGGACATGTCGGGAAAATTATAATAAACGGATTATAACTCATTAACGTAAAATATGATGATTTTTATATAAACCGACATGGTAGGACCCACATGTCGAGGATCTTGGACTTATTTATATACTGATGACTAGATGATCCGAGAACCGACCAACGTGAAATATTAAGTGTATGTGGTTGTAATGTGTTTTAGAACCCAAAAACTACACAAAGTGGACTTGGGCCATAAAAGTCCAACTTACACTTGTAATGGCTATTGGGCCATTATTGGACCTGAGATTTATAACCAACTTAGAGTAGTATACTGAATTTAAAATGGACTTAAGCCAAATACTTGGATAGTGGACCACTATTGGGCTTAAGATGGGCTAAAAGTGTCAACTTGGATTTTTCACTTAAAATGACTAAGTGTTCACCTAAAAAAAGTTTTATAAAGAATCATAAAACTTATGCAATGTCCAAGAAATTATTAAAACATACTTATTACATATATGTACGATTTATTTCTTGTCTCAAGCCTAAGACGCGCCTCGTTATCTTTTGGTCTCGTATCATCATGTATCGATTGTTGACATTTATTCTTGATTGACGTTCGTTCTCTATTAACTATTGTGACGATTGTATCAGGTGAGTTTACAGCCCCATTTAAACTTTGATAAAACTTTCCCTTTTGGGAAAGAAAATATGCAAACATATATTGGACATAATTGGATTGTATAAACTTGATTATGATTGATTATTATTGAAACTGTTAAATTGTTGTAAATCGCCCGAATGTTATAAATAGATCTATTATGGATTGACCATCCCCGTCTAGGTGAGTCATGCTCACAGTGCCTTGGCCGGGACAACAGACGTATACCATGTTGGAACTAGAAAGGGGTGTCTTTATGTAAGACACTACGTCCTCATCTATTGAGGACTATAGAGTTAAGCTTCAGTTTCTAATAATGTTATTTACATTTTAGTAATAATGCTCTGTCCATTATTACTTCTATGATTATTGTATGTCCAAACTAATTAATTGTTAAAATCTGTAAATTCACCAACTTTATGTTGACTGTTTTAAGCATGTTTTTCCCAGGTTATTTAGCAAGATTATTTGAGCATGAATTGAGCATCATTTAGGAGCATAAAAATGACGGAGGATTATCTTTTACTGGGATATTCATAACAAATGTTATTCAACGATTTAAATGATTGTACCAATTCAATGTTTACATCAATTGTATTTCAAAAATCATATAATTATGATCTGTGCTTTGTAAGCTATTTGCTCATCGATCCACCACTGTGATACCCGCTTTATGGGGGTGTTACAAAATAGTACTCATAAGTAAATCGAGGAATGGTTATTTCATGTTCATGAGCTCATAAATTGGTGACTATGAAATGAAGTTGTGTTATTTTGGTGTTTTACATATACGTATAAGTATAATAGTAAATCGTATTTTTACGATATAAGGTTTAGCATTTAGAGGTCTCGGATGAGGTAATTATTCACATGAATATTTTTCGGGATGGTTTTAAGTTATTTGGGACTTAGTTTTATAGTTTATTTCATATTTCAAGAGTTTTTATAAAACTTTATATTTTTACGTCTTTTACGTCTTTTACGGTATATGTGTAAATTGACTAGTTTCACGGTTTTGAGGTTTTGGAGGTTTTAGGAGCTGAAATAAATTAAGGTAACTTAAGGTATAATTAATAATATATTAATAAGTAATAAAAAGAAAAAAATAAAAAATATAGGGGTATAGTCAGTTTGTAAACGCAGGAAGAAAAGAAAATGGGAAAAAAAGAAAAAAAGGGAACCGGGCTTTTGTACATGGGCCAAGGACTTGTTAGGAAAGTATATAAAATCTTTTTATTAATAAAAAACTCATAAAATCTATGGATATCAAGGTTTAGTCGGCATCAATTGAGATTTTTAGGGTTCTTTATAATTTTCTTGTCTTCTAAAAATTCTAAGGTAAAACCTATGTTTTTTTTTGATTAAATTTTTTTTAACTCGTTCTTAATCAATACAGGATGGATCTCGGGTTAGGTTAATTATGAATTCTTTATTATAATGTTATAAACATGATTAGATTAATTAGAGATAATAATTATACATGGTGATGGTAATTAATTACGCTAATTGTGTTAAATTCGTTTTTAAAAACTGGGAAGAATTTTAGGTCACTTGTTTTGATAATACCTAGAGTTCTACAAAACCTTATTTTGCAATCCAAGTACCCCTGGAAAGGTAATTGAGTTGGATTTCAAATTCAAGAAACGAGAACTAAATTGGAGGTCGGAAAGTGGGTCAAAAATAGGTTACAACAGTCGGAGGTCAAAGCAGTTTTGGAATCAGTCGGGTTTAAATTAATGTTTTAAGATGGTTAGGGTACTTAGGAGTAGAATTGGACCTTCAAACGAACATGAGACTTAGATTATATATTAAATAAAAGATCTGAAGTAGGGCTAAACAAATGGATTAGGGTAAGACCCACTGATCATAACAAACTTTTCATATGTTCAAAATCAGTAAATTCAGGATATGTAAAAGTATATATATATATATATATATATATATATATATATATATATATATATATATATATATATATATATATATATATATATATATATATATATATATAGATGCCTTAACAGTATCTTTAAGGTTGCGTCCAAATAGGAGATTTATCTAACACATTTAAGGGCATAGAGTTTCTTTTACTGGGCATGTTATTTTGGTTAAGGGGGTGTTCGACCCATAGTTTAAAGTATGAAAAAAGGGACTGTTTTGGGTTAAATGTTAACGGGGTGAGTTATGAACTAAACTAAGTTAAGGGCTTTATAGAGGAATGTAATAAGATGTATATGGCATATAAATAGGTTTAGGTGGTAGGATAAGGTTTTATATCCATCATAGATTGATGAGCCATTTTGGTATGTGGTTCATGCCTTGATTGTATACGTTTGTGTGTTTAGATTTTTGCTAGAGCGCGGATACTTGGAAAAGCTTGCTCAGGTGAGTTTCATAGTCATGTTTCTATAATTTATAAACGTTTTTAATTCCAGATGGGATGGAAGATACACTGTGTGGTTTTGTAACTAATGTTGTGAATGTTTTTATGGTTTGTGATAGACTTGTGTGTGCACTTATGTCATTAACTTCTATGTGATTCTTGATTGTATTTATGATTTGGATCGGGGGACACGTATCGTCTCAGTTATTGTAGTTTGACTTGGTACCAAGGGGATGTTGACAAGGTGGGACCTTGGGATTGGTTCATAGGTGTATGGGCGCCTATAGGACCATGGTGATTGGTAAGGCTTGGGGTCTTGGAATTGTGGTTATTGGTAAGGCTTGGAGCCTTGGATTTGTGGTGATTGGTTAATCTTGAATGCTAGTTGTTCATACATAATTGTAGCACATTGTCCATATGTTCTTTTCTTAATTGTTGTTATACACAGCTTATAATTGATTTGGAGTTAGAGTCTAAACCTATGACTCTCGCCAACTTTATGTTGACGTATTTTAGTGTCTCTTTCAGGTGAGAATGTGGTTAAGCGTGAGAATAAGAGTGGCTAGCTGGTAGGCTTAGGATCTCATTTGGAGGAACCTCTTTTCCTCTTAGTCTTTACTTATGTTTGAATAAGTGATACTTTGTAGACACCTATATGTTTGTTATTTGTTAACTGTATGCCTTTGGTAAGAGGTAGACATGTTACCTACTTACCTAGACGCCTGCATTGTTTGTGATATCTTCATGACATTGTGTCACCATTTATGATATTTACATTTCAATTAGTTATCTCGATAGACACGCTATTGTTGTGATGATATCCAAAAGTCGCGCCCCATATTCCGTCATGGTGGGGTGTGACAGAATGGTATTAGAGACAATGGTTATAGACAATTAGGTTGCCTAGCCTAGTCTATAGCTTAAGGATCCCTGCATATAGGTGTCATAGGATTACACGTATGATTTTGATTATATTTCTTGTGTATTATTGATTTGTTTTCTGTGAGTTTTGACTAGTATGAGTTGTACCGTAGTTGCCCATACTTAGTCACATGTTAATTTCTATGTTGCTTTTGATATATGAATTACTTTCACCATAATTGATAAGTTATTTGGTGTACCTAATGTATAGTATTTTTCTTTTGATGTTTAAGTCATGTTTCCTAAGAATTATGTGGTGATTCTAGTTACTAGGAGTAGGTGGATAAGAAGGATTTTAAGATGTTCCACTCTTATGGGCAACATGACTTATAACTGATTATGTTTTTGTTTTGGATTTGGTCTATGCTTCTTTAGCTAGACTACAGATTTATGTCTATCCAGTATTTGACTATGTTATTTTAATAGATAGAGTTTTGATCTTGTTTATGTGGTTATGTGGTTATGTGCTTATGTGAGGTAGGTGGATTTATGTGATGTGTTGTATTGATCTTATAAGTGTCATCATAGGAGGGAGTGTATTGGGGAAAGGGTAATTGTATAAGTATGGTGGCCAACATAGTTGTACAAGTACCACAACTTCAATTGGTTCCCAAGTATGATTGCATGAAAAAAAGGTTAATACATGCTTGTATATGATGAGATGTGGATTTTAGGTATATGTATATAATAGGGGTTTATGTAATGGTTGACTATGATATGCTATTTTTTGTGTGTTTTATGTTTTTAGTAATAGTCATGTTATGTGATTAGGGTGTCACATGATATGGGTTGGTTTTGGTGATGGGTTTTATGCCTTGTTGTGGCATGGCGAGGTGGCGAGATGGTTATTACTCGTATGAAAAAACGAGTGTATGACGCGATTGATTGACTTGACATGTATGATAACGAGTATGTTTTGGGAGATTTAATAGGTATACATATGCGGATGTATATATACTAGTAGATGTTATGTTATGGTATATGGTCGTTCAGTTGTTATTATAACTTGAACGTACCTAGTGTTCTCTCGTGCTTAAACAGTTTATTAGTGCTGGAGTTTGATGGAGTTCCAATAACATTTTGAATCTTTTTAAGTGTGTCTACATTTGGGTATGTATTTTAATTGATGAAAACTACCAAATTTTCTTGAAAAGGAGTCTAGCTAATTAAAGGAAAATGCTTTTGAAAATACTTTGTAATTGTACGGTATGATATCCTAACTTACATATCTTTTCTTTAAGTTTATTGGTAGTAAGTTAAAAAGTATGGACAATGAATGGATTAGTTTCTTTTAGGTAACATGTGATGGTACATATAAAGGGTAAAGAAATTTTACGATAAGTTTTTTTAAAAGTGGATTTAAAATTTTAGAAGTATTTAAATAGACAGAAAAAGTAAAATGGGAGATTTTATTATAATAATGATAATAATAACACCACACCTTATAAACGTGTAACAGTTTAGTTATAACAAGCCTAAATGGATTATATAAAATAATAATAATAATAATATAGAATAAAATGAATAAAAACACCATAATTTATAAACATGTATTGGTTTCATAATAACAAGTGAAATAAGTTTAATGTGAGTAGACAAGATAATGGTTGGAATAACGTTATACTATACTAACTAGTGGATACGTTTGATAAAATAATGAAGATAAAAGATGAGCTTATTGTTAAAGGAGATGATAGATAAAGTGAGTTTTAGTACACTAACTGAGTTATGCCCTTTGATAGTAACGAAGATGGTAAAATATGACTATGATTTCATTTATTGGTGTTAAAATATGGTCCTAATGTGAAGTAACTAACTGAGATGAAAATTTAAAATTTTCTAAGATATTGAAATTTGGTAATACAAATCGTGATGAGTCTAACTTTTGTTGTTGGCACACTCCATTGATCTTTCGGATTACATTGTCTTGTTTTTAGTTGTTTTGGCTAGGGTTCGTTTTACCCTATAATTTATTTTGGGACACGATTGTTTGGAATTCTTTTGGTACAAGTCATGTTTGATTTAGTTATGCGGTTATGGGAACGTTAGGATGATAGGATAGAGTTAGGTAGTATTACTTATGGTTAGATATTAGAATGGAGAGATGTATCTTGGTTTAAAGGTTGTGTTGAAGGAATGATTAAGATTTGTGGAGTTTTGAAACTTAGATTGGTTACGAGAATAAGGGAGTAAGTAAAGTTAGTTGACTTGTCGTGGGAACGAGATGTCATGCTATGAGAAGTTGGTTGAAGTACCATAAGGAGATTGATGAAAGTACTAGCGGATGTGAGGGTAGAGTAGAAAGTTTCTACTAATGGAAAGATTGGGCAAATAACATGCAAGGGAATTCGTATAGTTATGGAGGCAAGGTAGTAGTAGACACGTGAAGGAAAACATGGATGTGAAAGAATGATTGGTAGGAGGCTGATTAATGGTGAAGTACAACAAGTAAGGAAGAGTGATCCATTGAGGGGTTGAAGTACCTTTAGAAATATTGTGTTAGATGAGTTGAAGTTAGAAGCTACTGCGTAGTGTGAGGTTCCTAGGTAACATCATGGAGACGAGAAGGAGTGCGTGAAGAGCAACATTGTGAAGCAAGGAGCCGAAAGGACTACGTGTTGGCTGCTAGAAGGATGCAAGAGATTTGGAAGGAGTCACAGAAGTTTCAAGGACTGGAAAGGTGACAAGCACTATGATGGGAATCTCTGTATGGTTCGTGACGAAGAAGGACAGATCGAGTACCGGAGTGGAGCTACAAAGGGTTGAACCAATGGATCGTGATAGAGTGACTACATAACATGGGAGATTAAGAACTCGTGGAAGTAACAAGGGGACTCGAGTGACTAAACAAAGATAGAATTTCGTGGCAATCAATATCAAGGGATGAGTAGTGAAGCTGAGCTGAATAAGTTCGTAGAGAAGTGATTAGAGGTTCAGTTTAATGAAGATGTTTATGAAGGATCTTTGGAAGAGACAGTTATGCATTATCCAATGAAATAAAGATTTCCATAGAGTTGATGAATTAAGTGGGAAATTTTAGTTGGACATGATAGTGAATGAATTAGGGAGAACCATGGAAGGAGAGAACAAAGTATTCCTAGAAGATGATGATTGAAATTACCTCATGTTAGGTGCAAGGTGTGATCCGCATGTAATCACAGGAAACTCTAGTATGTTTCTATTAGGAGGGAGTAGGAGAACTGGTCGGGAGGAAAACAAGTAAAGCTACTTGGAAAATTTTGACGTATAGATGACTTGAAAGACGGGAAGTATAACATCGTGATGTATGCCATGAGCTGAGGAAGAAGAAGGAAGTTTGGACAGATGCGAATCATGAATGAAAGAGGTCGAGATAGGAAGCGAAGGTAAAACTTTGGTATAGCCTAATGAGTAGACTAAGGCACTAAGCATGCTAATATTGTTGTAGTGTGGAAAGGAAATGACACTGACCTATATGGTTTGATTGGAAGGCTTAGTATCGATAATTAAATGGATGAGGAGTTATAGATGTGATGTTCCATGAGAGACGAAGGGTTTTGTCTAACTGAGACAAGATGAGGAGCACTATGACCTTGAAGGTAAGACATTGTGTAGGTATAAAGGAAGTGTTGGGTATCAAAAAACAAAATATAAAAAAATCTTTCATTGAGGAAAGTGAGAAAAGAAGTGTATGGGTGCTACTAATGAGTTATCCAAATTTGATGGAAGTAGTTGTAACATGGGTTTGGATGACAATTTATAAAACTAACTAAGGAATATGTGAAAGACCGTCATAGGTCAATTTTGTAAGGAAATTGGAATTTTTAAGTGGTTTGGGGTACAGTCTAAAGGGATTGATAAACATGATTGGACATGAGTATATCCGGCTAACTGGAAATAGATGGACGAAGTGAGAAATTCGTACAAGTATAGGATTCGTGTTGAGAGCTTGGGTGACTGATTTAAAGGAGGCGGGAAACTCGTTAGTAATGTCTGAGTTTTCATATAATGATAGTTATCATACTAAAAGTCGATGAATGCCATTTGAGGTACTATATGGAAGGATAGGGCGAGTTTCCCCTATTGTGGACTAGAATTGGTGAAAGAGGCTGCTAATATAATAATGGTGTTTGTGGAAAAGACGAGAGAAACAAGAGATGATATGTTAAAAAGGAGGAAACCACTACAGTTTAGTGACAAAGTTATGTAGGAAGTTTCACCCATAGAAACGGGCGCCATGTTTAGGAAAAAAAGAAAATTTGATGTCGAGTTTTGTAGGTCCATTTATGATCTTTTGAAAGATTGGACCAGTAGTTTATGGGTATAGAATTACCTGAGTAATTGAGTGGTGTACATGATATATTTCATGTATTGAGATTTGGGAAATGTGGTTTGAGAATGCTATTTTGCATGTGCGGTTATTAGAGATTTGTGTTAAAAAGAGTCATTTGTGAGATTTATGGACTATTAAATCAATAGTTTGGGAATGAGTTTAAATAATGTTGGTTAATATATGTGGTAATTTGAGACTTGAACTAAAGTACACATGGAAATGAGAGGAGTTCATTTAGAACAAGTATCCTCATGTGGTTTGTTGTTTGTGTGTTTGATCCTAAGGAGTAAATCTCGGGAAGAGATTTATATTAGGAGGGAGTGATGTGACAACAATGGTTTTGGGGTTCGTCACTTAAACTATTGTATAGGGTGTTTTGTGCAAATATGTGCTTTAATGTGCTTATGTGTTTATTTTGTGTGTTTGGAGTAAGGTTTGGATATCGTTTATGGGTAAATGGTACTCATAAGTAAATCGAGGAACGGTTATTTCATGTTCATGAGCTCACAAATTGGTGACTATGAAATGTAGTGGTGTTATTTTGGTATTTTACGTATACGTATAAGTATAATAGTAAATCGTATTTTTACGATTTAAAGTTTAGCATTCAGAGGTCTCGGATGAGGTAATTAGTCACATGAATATTTTTCGAGATGGTTTTAACTCATTTGGGACATAGTTATATAGTTTATTTCATATTTCAAGAGTTTTTATAAAACTGTATATTTTTACGTCTTTTACGTCTTTTACGGTATACGCGTAAATTGACTAGTTTTACGGTTTTAAGGTTTTGGAGGTTATAGAAGCTGAAATAAATTAAGGTAACTTAAGGTATTATTAATAATATATTAATAAGTAATAAAAAGAAAAAAAATAAAAATATAGAGGTATAGTCGGTTTGTAAACGCATGAAGAAAAGAAAATGGGGAAAAAGGAAAGGGTGTAACCGTTAAATTTAAAGCCGTTTATGAAGTGTGCTAAAAACCTAAGGTTAGAACATAAAAGGATATATCATTTGGATATCGAGAAATTCTTCAAATCAAATGATCGAGTGCTCCCATAAAACGAACACGAGAGGATCCAATCGTGAAGATCATGATCCTCTAAAAACCATATATGCACAAACAACCACGGAACAAAGGTTGGAAGGGCACAAATCCCCTCACGCTAAACTAATTAGAAAGCGATAATATGTACATGGATAAGCATGGGACTCCCCCACGAGGCACCTTGTTTTTGATAACTGAGTCAAAAGCTCGACTCGAATCCCCCATAAATGTGATCATTTAGGGATAATCATTGTATGGTCAATTTGGTGGGGCTTACATGATAAACAAGGCCCAAAAGCAACCGGTATTAAGGACTAAGTCCTTTGATGATGCAAAATACCGGGATCTAAGATGGCGTCCTCGTTTTCATTGGATAAACAAACCAACGCCACTTCAACACGTGCCAAAACAAACCCAAAGGGTTTAAAGAAAATAGATGAGAAGAGATATAAGGGTGGGACAAATGGTAAGTCACTAAAAACATGAGTTACTCGAGGTAGACTCACACCAGTCAAATGAAAGTATTTTCCATTTATTGCATCGGTGGAAGACCTAGATTTCCGTTTATAAGAAATTCTAGGATCAAATATCTCGTCCTCGGTGGAGAAAGGGGAGGGAACATAAGGGGATTCCCCACACTTAGTCCACACAAAGCATCGTCAAAAGGAGAAGACGATCTTGTAGCACTCAAAAGACGAGGTGATGACGGAGGTAGAATTGTAGAAAAATCTTTTAAATCCACTACAAAAAAATTTCCTTTTTCATCTTTTGAAAACCCCTTATGAAAACCCGATTTGATTATATCAAGAATATTTGGTGTTTCTAAAACGATGTTAGGCACACTAAAAATTCTCACATTTAAAAACCGTTTTGGTGGTGGTGAGTTCTTAAAATGTTTATCAACAAAGAACACCGCCCCATCGGGGTCAACATATTCATCATCCGAGGAATCTTCTGTGATTGGAGACGTAGGTTTAACACTCTTAACCTCCATCGCCGGAGGGGATGGAAAATCACTTTTTATCAACAACTCCTAAAACTCTTTTTGAAAATCCTTTGCAAATGTTTTTGATTGAATCAACATTGTTTAAAGACGTGATAGAATAAACATGAGAAAGCGTAGAGTTTTGAATTGCATTTATGACGAGTTCCTCCTCATTGAAACGTAGAGTGATTTTTATTAAGTGTGAAAACACTTATCCTTTTACCACTTAATTATAATAATAACCAAGCCAAAACGTGTATTTTAATGTCGTAAATGTCAGAATTATGTGTGGTTTGTGTTTTTGTTGTGATTTAGGACCAAAATGTGAAAAGGGAAGAAAACACGGGCTTTTACGGGCTTTTATCGAAGAAAAAGACAAAAGACGAAGTCAAAAGATCAAGAGTGAAAAAAGAACGGAAGTCCAAGACCTATTCTGAAGATTTATCGTAGAAAAAGTCTAAAGACGGAAGTTTAATGAACTCGAAGAATTCAAGTCTAATAAATGAAGAAAATATAAGACAAGTTCAATTTATATCGACAAATCCCAAGACAACGTCGAGAAAGTCGAAGAATTTAAAAGACGAAAAGACGAGAAAAAAGAAGAAGACATCAACACATGCTAATCCTCCTATAAATACCCTCCTAATGACACATTAGGAGGTGTTAGCTAAATTGACAATTTATTCTTTCCATTTTTTTTACATGCACTTTCATATTGTCCATTTACATTATTGTCTTTAATTTGAAGTCTTTTATTCCAAGTAAGTTTTAATTTTGCTGTTGAATCTTATTTTTAATTAAGTTTTTATATTAATCTCTCATTCTGCCTTTGTTGTTTTGCTTAATCTTTATGCTTATTTGCTTATTGTCATGCTTATTTGATTGTTTGTTATGTTTTTATGTGTTTGATTGTGTTAGCTTATTGGTTTTTTAGCTTATTATGTGCTTTTCTTAATTTTAATTAAGTGTTTTCAAAAGTTATTTTATAAAAAGTTGATTTTAAATATTTTGATTAATTAGTGTTTTTAAAAGTTTTTAAATATTGGGTTATTAGCTTTTTCTTAAAATTATGTTGGTTAAGTTTTTAGATAAGTGCTTATTTCCTTTTAGCTTAATTTTCATTTTGCTTATTTTTGTTATAGTTCCGAATATCTTTAAACCCTAGTTTCCCTAACTAGGTCTAGTATTAAGTTTTTCCTGAATTATATGCAAATTGCCTTTCCCGAATTAAGTACAAATGCTCTTTATTCCGAATTAGTTGCTAGATGTTGTATTCTGAATTACCTCAGACACCTATTCCGAATTAGGTCCGGAACTCACTTCCTGAATTAGGTCAAGTACCCACATATTCCGAGTTAAGTGCTGCTTCATTTATTCCGAATTACTTCCATAATCTACATTACGAGTTACGTCTCTACCCCATATTCCGAACTAGGTTGTTATAAAATATTCCTAATTAGGTCTAGAATATGGATTCCGAACTAGGTTAGGGATTTGTGTTTTCCGACTTATGTTTTGTTTTAGTTTTCCTGTTTAGTTTTTAATCTTTATTTTTCCCGCCTTTTTCTTAAACTTTATTTTAAATTGTTTTTATCTTAGATTTATTTTCAAGTTTGTATTTTTATTAAATTGTCAAATTTACTTTTCTTCAAGCTTTAATTTCTCGCCATTTACTTTTTAATCATTTTCAGCTTTATTTACTTTGCCATTTACGTTAAAGTTTTGCAATTTAATTTTACTACAACAACCAAAACATTTCTTTTCCACCAAAAGACGACTGAGTCACACTAATAACCAATAATCAATTCGATAAGACATACTTCAAAGAACAACTTTTTCATACTTGGCAAAAAGTATGTATTAAAATGGTGCCGCTGCCGGCTCTTTTCGTGAAGATTAACGGTTTTCTGTGAGAGACGCGTTGGATTTTAGGATCCGTTCACTCGTGAACGCTATTTTTCGTGTCAAAAATTTTCAAAAAACAATAAAAATTAAAAAATTTCAAAAATACAAAAACATTTAAAAACTCATAAAAAGCATTTCTTTTTCAAAGTTTTGCACCAAAAAGATCTTATTTTACAAGTAAATATATTTCCTCTATTTCTTTGTTATCTTTTTCTTTTGTAGGTGTATGCGTACTAGATCTTCGTCTTATTCAGAGCCCGAGACTCTTGAAGACTTAGATATGGCTGGTGTACACAATAATAATAACCCACCTCACCCCAACATAAATAATAACAACCATCTTCCTCAACCCGACCTTCGTACGATGGAGGAGCTGTGTCAACCAACAATGAATGGACGTGGAGGACCGATTGCGCCGATGCAAATCACGGCTCCTGAATTTTCGTTGAAGCATCACATGATCCAACAAGTTCAAAATACTTGTCCATTTCGCGGATTACCGGATGATGATGCCAACAAACATCTCGACAAATTCATTACCGTCACTTAAAGCATGAAATTGTCCGGGGTTACTATGGATTTTCTTCGCCTTCATCTATTTCCACACACTTTATCCCACCATGACGAAAAATGGTTTGACCGTCTTCCTAAGAATTCAATTCATACATGGGACGAGATGACTCAACGATTTTTGTCTCGCTACTTTCCACCATCCATGGTAACGAGCCTTCGGAATCAAATCAGCGGTTTCACACAAGAACCTGAGGAATCACTTTTTGATGCTTGGGAACGTTGTAATGTTTTGATCGATCGATGTCCTAACCACAACATGCTCCCCGTCACCTTAATTGATACTTTCTACAACGGTTTAACTTTTCGTGATTGTGATACGATTAATGCAGCCGTCGGTGGCACATTTATGAAAAGAAGACCTGAGGAGTGTAGAGAGCTTATAGAAAACATGACTACTCATCACAAAAATCGGGATTCATCCGCATCTTCAAGGAATAACCCGAGAGTCAATGTTTCTTCTACTTTATCACACACCGAGATGACCGAATTCACCTGCATGATGGCCGAAATGAACAAAATATCCTACTCATAGCTACGAATCAACAACAACAAGTTAAAGTTGTAGCACCTTCTTGTGAGATTTGCGGCGGTCCTCATTCATACACTGATTGTCCTTCTACTCATGACAATCCGGAAAACGTGTATGCGGCTCATGGTATCTATTCAACGAAAAGCTATCAAACCCGACCTCAAGGTGATCGTAACTTGTTATGTTATCGTTCGACTAACTTTCTTTCACCCGGTTTTTCTCCTCAAAACCACAACCCCAACAATTTTACTAGAAGCAATCCAAACCCACTTCGAGCTTCTACTCCATATCACCCACCCACTCATCAAGCACTACCCATCACTCCACCCACGACTTATAACCATGACGTTGAAAATTTCATGAGGACCCAAGGAGAGGTGGTTAAGAATCTTCAAAGCCAAATCATTAAATTGAAATGTGATATCACTAAACAAGGGAATGATATTCGAACCGAGCTTATACATGATATGCAAACCTCTTTAAGCAATCAAACGAATGATTTGAAGAATATGATGGCTAGTTTCTTTCAAAGTACTCAACCCTATACTTTGGGCTCTCTTCCTTCAAATATCGTCACCAACCCAAGAGCGAATGTGAGTGCGATTACTACACGCAGTTGAGCAACTCTAGTAGGACCATCTACCCCTCCCCTAGTCACTCCATCTACACCCCTCCTCCACAATTTATCCCGCCTACCTCTGTAAAACCCCAAATTTTGGTTTTCGACACGTCACTGGCTTAATTGTTATTATCGTTCATCGTATAATATTTAACGGACCACCTTTGCAATATATCATCACAAGACTTAATTCGTACAAAAATCATCATTTTAGTACAAAAATAATGAAGTATTCACTACAATGAATATCGTCATATTTAAAAATACAACTTATAACTAGACTAATAGTTAAATTTATATTTAATTATTTAGAATTATTTCGATAAAATGATTAATTAAATCGTTTAATATTTCATTGTAAATGTACAAAGAGATTTAATGAGAATTTATTTTTATTAAAACGATATACTTATAATCGTCATTTAAATGAACAGACAAATCTTATGTGCATAGATTACTGCTAATTATATTAATTATATTTGTAATTAATAATAGACAATCTAAAGACTTCGTACCAAGACGGATTAAAACTTTCCTATATAATTGTTAAGCACACAACATTCATACAAATTTACCAATACTTGTATTATATCAACCTAAAAATCATATATCTCATATATATGACTACACAAGAACCAAAATTAAACTTAAACATAACTAAGTTGTGACATTGGCTTTCCTTCCTTTTCTACACGTTCTATACTAACTAAATATCTAACAAAATCAAACGAAATCAATCCTCCCCATGGTGTAACAATGTACACGTCCCATATATGCTTAGTATAACTTCTCTTCCACCTAAAAACAAACACATCACCCCTTAGGATCAAAGAGATGTAGCATAAGTTATTACCACTTATTAGTATAACCTAAGTTAAACTTAGTACTTGTGTCTTGGTGGCCACTTTTAGAACCATGCTTCTTACCAAACCTAGTTCCTTGATCTTCTTTAAATCATAGTCGAACTATACCAAGAAACACCACAAGTGAAACTCATAGTTCCCTCACCATCTTCTCTTTAGAAATCACGTGAAACACAAACACATTTTCCTCCTATTTATTGTCAACATGTTCCACAACACACACCTTTAAAACCTATTCATCCCTCTCGTATGGAGTGCGAGTAGCAGCAAGAAAGGTCCTATGCCAAGGACCGAACTGTTTATAAGCCTAGGAAGAGTTCTTGATCCAAGTAGTGCAACAATCGCGTCCCATTGTTCTTCTCATTTCAACACCTTTCATTTCGTCTTGAGTTCATGTAAGCTTCCTTCTCATTTTCTACACTTTTATTATACCTATCAAGTCATCTAACATCTATTCTTTAAGTACTCTCAACTCCAAACCAAGTTAATATGCATTTTACACTTTCACATGAAATCTTGAACCATGCCTCTCGGGTTACTTTTAGGCTGTTGAAACATCTAATTTCTCTTAACAACCTAGGATATATTTTTGACATGTCAATATGTACCCAAGATACCATAGAACCCAAAAATATCTAGCCTCAAATCGAATTATAAGTCCCTCGAATGATAAACACAAATCTGTCAGGAACATGTATTAGGAACTAAACAAACCTTCTGATATAAGCGAGACACCATAGGGAAACGTGCACTTAAAGCATGAACTGGGCAAAAACGTGAGTGCTAAGTCTTAAGTTATGCCTTAGTTAGTATCCTTGCTAAATTTGAACACAAACGGAGTACGTTTGCCAGGATAAACGAGTTAAACATAAGCGTTATTTCATGTGAAAAACTAGCCCGAGCAGCCCACTTTAGAGCCCGTTTAGACCCAGTAGCACCCTGACTATAGATCTGTTTATGGGGGCATTTCGTAGATCACCTAGCCAGCTTTCTGTAGCCTTTTGAATCACCCAAAACGGAGCTATAACGAAGCGGGAAACTGCCTTTAAAAGTCTGTGATTAACACTCCAAAGCTGTCAGCAACCGACAGCATTCACTGCATAGGCTGACCAACCGACTTTGGCTGCGTTTTTGAGCATGTTAGAGTCGGATCTGGACCTCGACACCAACTAGGAAGTTGTAGATCACCTTGCTAGCTTTCCGTAGACACCAAGAACACTAAAAACGGACAAGTAACGAATAAGTTACAGCCTTTTGAAAATCTGTACGAGACACTTCCAAAACTCAACAAAAGCTGATGAAAACATTGAATTCTGACCCATTGACTTTGAACCCGTTTTTACCCGTTTTAGAACCGTTTTCAAGCAAAACTTAAAGAACGAAACTTGTTGACAGGATACCCGAGAATACAAATATGTTTTCTTTTCGTTTTATGGTTAGATAACGAACCCGTAAATGACTTTCAAAAATCAGCATTTACACTATATTTGTACTTAAGGTTTTGGATTTTAGAGGACTAAACTTGCCAAGTAGTGAAAGTTTAGCAAGCCCTAGGGGCTGTTTTGGTAATTATATTAAAACCAAGGACTCATGAGCAATTTAACTTAAGTTTTATTAATATTATTTATTTAATAAACATTAAGGGCTATATTGTAATTCGTGAAACGTGGAAGACTAATTACGAACATTTGAAACTTCAAGGACTTCTATGAAATATTATATTCTATAAGTCTTAATTAAATAAAAATCATTTTATTTAATTCATTACAATTCGAACGAAGTAAATACACTTTATTAAATTAAAAGTGTACATGTTACGATAACTTACAATAAGTTTAACACTTAAAACGATAACAACTTATTAAATCGGTGATCATGCATTTTCATCAACTGTATTTATATGTGCATTATATTTGTACATATACTAAGACCCAATTAATTACTTAGGTAATTCTACTGCTTCATGATCATACTGTGCCAATTTATTCAGTGACATCATCACTACATCAATGCTACTGAGGTGAGTTCATAGGCTCGCCTTTCACTACTATTTATGCTTTTACTAACCCGCGAGGGGGAGACATGCTATTAAAGAACTATGAATTGTTTTGATAATATGATTGTAACATCTTGAGATCACGGCCTTATAATTATATTTAATAAATTGTTGATTAATACTGTGAGACACAACATGTAACTTATTCTATAGGACGCAAACTGAACTTTATCTTAATTAGATTTGCCTATTGTAGAATTCCTCATGACCCGTGAACTGAAACTGTTAAAATTATGGAATTACCTGAATGGTATAAATAGATCTATTTGGGATTGACCATCCCCACTTGGGTGAGTCATGCTCACTGTGCCTTGTCCGGGACAACAGGTGTTTACCATGTCAGAACTTATTATTAATGGGTGACTCTTTATAAGGCGAAGCGCTCTCATTTGTTGAGGGCTCAACTATGTCAAGTGTCAGTTTCGGGCAATAGGAAATGTAATTATCTTATAGTATTTGGCTTTGTGCGATACTAGTTTTGTGACGTTTGTGGTTCTAAACATGACTTTATATTAATTGGTACATTAATACATGGAACATACTGAGACCTCTGAAATAGATTTTTATCACACCTTGTGCAGTGCAATATGGAACATTTTGATATTTCTGAACTTGATTTTTATCAAACCTTATGAAATACAATACGGGATATTTTGAGATACTAAACTTTATTTTTATATCAAATGAACTATGATTTTACAAAACTCTATGAATTCACCAACTTTATGTTTACTATTTTAAGCACGTTTTTCTCAGGAAATTAAGCTGGATTATTTGAGCATGGACTGAGCATCATTTAGGAGCATCATAATAATTGGGGGATCTGTTTTCACCTGGATACTTTTAACAACGGATATTCAAGATTTCAACTGATTGTACTAAAACAATAATTGTATCAATTGTATTTCAAAATCATATAATTATGGTCAATGCTTTGTATGCCATTTGTTCTGTGATCCGCAACGTGACACCCAATTACTATTCTGCTGCAAACCTGATTTGGGGGTGTCACAGAATGGTATCAGAGCAATGGTTATAGAGAATCAGATCAAAAATAAAATTTTCATTTTATTAACTGAACTATAACCGGACAAAATTTTCAAAAACTTAGATTACAAAAACTTGGTTTTTGACGGGGACATACTTAGAGAGCATTTAGCATAGAGAGCATGCATAACTATATGATTTAAATGTAATTCATTATCTTAGGCATTTATAATATATGATAGTACTAGATGTTAACCCTTAACGTACTTTACATATTACGACTGTTTAATATCTTTATGAAGATATTAAAATATTAAAATACTTAAGGTATTTAATGAAACCCTATTTGGAATATAAACATGTCATGTTAGTAGGGAACTTTATACTAAAGATGTTCCATCTCGATATTATGTTTTGACTGAGTGGTTGGGTTTATGATTTAAAGTGCCCTCGCTCCTCAAACGTTTATAGAATGACTTCTGAAGTATGATGGCCCGAACAATGCATTATAACCACAAACAACATAAGACATACCAAACCCTTGGAAATATGTAAATGGAAAATCTAAAATGGATTTTGGAAAATCTTGGAAAATCTAAAATAGATTTTAGAAAATCTTGGAAAATCTAAAATAGATTTCATAAATCTTAGAAAAATCCAAAGGATTTTGGAAATCTTTTCTTAAAGAATCGTATCTTGGAAGAATCTAATTAAATTTTGGAAAAATCTAAATCAGATTTTTTTTTATCTTGAGAAATCTTATTTAATCTTTAGAAATCTGTTTTTGATCTTCATCTTATTTGAACTTTGAAAATCCTATTTTATCCTTGGAAATCTAACAAAAATCATTTAGTACTTACTAAATCTTTATGAATCTCATACCAAAGTTTACGACTAATATAACTAGCCAGTGTTTGAAATTTACTCTCTATTTTGTTTTAAACCTTGTACAACAGTACCAATTAACAAATATACTCGATATTGTACTAATATTCAAGTGAATCCTAAAATCTCATACTAAGATTTTCGAATCCTTCATGACTATTAGCTGTATCTATTTAATGTTATACGCTGATAGTTCCTTATATAACTATATATGATTATATTATATATTGAAGATCCCCGTTTGATACGTATTTTAACGCACGTAATTTGAACGTCTACTTACGGAACATAACTTATTGACGACTCATACGCTTTTGCTTTTGGTAATTTCATGTGGTATTATTTGGATAAGTTTGCATGTTAAAATGATACAGTGGGACCCAAATCAAGGTATGACTCTATATTTAGATGACGTTTAAATATGGAACCTGAGTCTCTTGATCCTAAGTTAATTATGATTCCGTCTTTAGATGGAATGAGACGTCTAAAGGTGAAATCATAAGCCACCGGGTTAGAAGTTTATTTATAAATTCGTATTAAGGTGGAATGGGACGCCCGAAGACGAAAGTTATAAATAAACGGGCTGTAAAGTATCTTAATAATATCTATTTTCTTAGATATTATACTGGTTTTAAATGGTAAGCCTTGCCGGGAATATTTGAGTAGGTTGGGCTATGAAATCCTTATTGAAACGAATGAGGACGCTTTTTCGTTTGCATAAAGAAATCATAGGTCACCGAACCATGAAATTATAAATTTTTACTTTACGTGGATGAGGACGCTTATCGATGTAAATAAAAATTTATAAACAAGTGGGCTTAAATAAATTCGACGTAACTCATTATTGATATTGTTTTATTAATCCAGCTATGGAATGTATTCATTTTGATTCGCGATTTTCCCAAAAATATCTTAACACTATTACATCCTTATCAAGGAACCTAAGAAATATTCGTGTTCATCTCTCTTGAATCATCGCATTGTGCTATTGATTTTCTCGACTTATTTTTGGTCCAACATAAAACTAATAAACTCCCTTAAGCTCATTTAAGCTTAATAGACTTAAAATCTCTTGAAGAACTATTAAAACATTAAACAAACCCTAGTTAATCTAACACGACTTACAAACATAAGTGTTGATTTTACCACTTTTAAAACTCAATTTGAGCCCTAAGTTATTTTTCATTGGAAAACCATTCATGCCATAAAGGCCACATTATAAAAATAGAATACCAAATGTGTAAATTATCAAAACATAAAAGACAAGCTACTTTGTGCATTAAAAATTTACTCATTGGAGGCATACGATCAATAACTACATTCTAAATATCACCTATGAGTCTAAACTTGAGTTCACAAGATTACACGTTCAAGGAAAAGTGTCCTCACTTGTTCCCTGGACGAGTAACTTCATCTTAAGCTTTAAGGACAAAGCTAAAATAACGGGTAGGTGCTGTAAAACCCCAAATTTTGGGTTTTCGACACGTGACCGGCTTAATTGTTATTATCGTTCATCGTATAATATTTAACGGACCACCTTTGCAATATATCATCACAAGACTTAATTCGTACAAAAATCATCATTCTAGTACAAAAATAATGGAGTATTCACTACAATGAATATCGTCATATTTAAAAATACAACTTATAACTAGACTAATAATTAAATTTATATTTAATTATTTAGAAGTATTTCGATAAAACGATTAATTAAATCGTTTAATATTTCATTGTAAATGTACAAAGAGATATAATGAGAAGTTATTTTTTATTAAAACGATATACTTATAATCGTCATTTAAATGAACAGACACATTTTATGTGCATAGATTAC
The DNA here is from genome assembly GCA_025667525.1 of Glebionis coronaria. NCBI lineage: Eukaryota > Viridiplantae > Streptophyta > Magnoliopsida > Asterales > Asteraceae > Glebionis > Glebionis coronaria. The sequence continues at coordinate 56,254 of JANFOE010000621.1, read as the reverse complement.
TGCTAATTATACTAATTATATTTATAATTATTAATAGACAATCTAAAGACTTCGTACCAAGACGTACTAAAACTTACCTATATAATTGTTAAGCACACAACATTTATACGAATTTACCAATACTTGTATTATATCAACCTAAAAATCATATATCTCATATATATATGACTACACAAGAACCAAAATTAAACTTAAACATAACTAAGTTGTGACATTGGCTTTCCTTCCTTTTCTACACGTTCTATACTAACTAAATATCTAACAAAATCAAACGAAATCAATCCTCCCCATGGTGTAACAATGTACACGTCCCATATATGCTTAGTATAACTTCTCTTCCACCTAAAAACAAACACATCACCCCTTAGGATCAAAGAGATGTAGCATAAGTTATTACCACTTATTAGTATAACCTAAGTTAAACTTAGTACTTGTGTCTTGGTGGCCACTTTTAGAACCATGCTTCTTACCAAACCTAGTTCTTTGATCTTCTTTAAATCATAATCGAACTATACCAGGAAACACCACAAGGGAAACTCATAGTTCCCTCACCATCTTCTCTTTAGAAATCACGTGAAACACAAACACATTTTCCTCCTCTTTATTGTCAACATGTTCCACAACACACACCTTTAAAACCTCTTCATCCCTCTCGTATGGAGTGCGAGTAGCAGCAAGAAAGGTCCTGTGCCAAGGACCGAACTGTTTAGAAGCCAAGGAAGAGTTCTTGATCCAAGTAGTGCAACAATCGCGTCCCATTTTTCTTCTCATTTCAACACCTTTCATTTCGTCTCGAGTTCATGTAAGCTTCCTTCTCATTTTCTACACTTTTATTATACCTATCAAGTCATCTAACATCTATTCTTTAAGTACTCTCAACTCCAAACCAAGTTAATATGCATTTTACACTTTCACATGAAATCTTGAACCATGCCTCTCGGGTTACTTTTAGGCTGTTGAAACATCTAATTTCTCTTAACAACCTAGGATATATTTTTGACATGTCAATATGTACCCAAGATACCATAGAACCCAAAAATATCTAGCCTCAAATCTAATTTCACTTAAAGCATGAACTGGGGAAAAACGTGAGTGCTAGGTCTTAAGTTATGCCTTAGTTAGTATCCTTACCAAATTTGAACACAAACGGAGTACGTTTGCCAGGATAAACGAGTTAAACATAAGTGTTATTTCATGTGAAAAACTAGCCCGAGTAGCCCACTTTAGAGCCCGTTTAGACCAAGTAGCACCCCGACTGTAGATCTGTTTATGAGGGCATTTCGTAGATCACCTAGCCAGCTTTCCGTAGCCTTTTGAATCACCCAAAACGGAGCTATAACGAAGCGGGAAACTGCCTTTAAAAGTCTGTGATTAACACACCAAAGCTGTCAGCAACCGACAACATTCACTGCATAGGCTGACCAGCCGACTTTGGCTGCGTTTTTGAGCATGTTAGAGTCGGATCTGGACCTCGACACCAACTAGGAAGTTGTAGATCACCTTGCTAGCTTTCCGTAGACACCAAGAACACTAAAAACGGACAAGTAACGAATAAGTTACAGCCTTTTGAAAATCTGTCCGAGACACTTCCAAAACTCAACAAAAGCTGATGAAAACATTGAATTCTGACCCATTGACTTTGAACCCGTTTTTACCCATATTAGAGCCGTTTTTAAGCAAAACTTAAAGAAGGAAACTTGTAGAAGGGATACCCGAGAATACAAATATGTTTTCTTTTCGTTTTATGGTTAGATAACGAACCCGTAAATGACTTTCAAAAATCAGCATTTACACTATATTTGTACTTAAGGTTTTGGATATTAGAGGACTAAACTTGCCAAGTAGTGAAAGTTTAGCAAGCCCTAGGGGCTGTTTTGGTAATTATATTAAAACCAAGGACTCATGAGCAATTTTACTTAAGTTTTATTAATATTATTTATTTAATAAACTTTAAGGGCTATATCGTAATTCGTGAAACGTGGAAGACTAATTACGAACATTTGAAACATCAAGGACTTCTATGAAATATTATATTCTATAAGTCTTAATTAAATAAAAATCATTTTATTTAATTCATTACAATACGAACGAAGTAAATACACTTTATTAAATTAAAAGTGTACATGTTACGATAACTTACAATAAGTTTAACACTTAAAACGATAACAACTTATTAAATCGGTGATCATGCATTTTCATCAACTGTATTTATATGTGCATTATATTTGTACATATACTGAGACCCAATTAATTACTTGGGTAATTCTACTGCTTCGTGATCATACTATGCCAATTTATTCAGTGACATCATCACTACATCAATGCTACTGAGGTGAGTTCATAGCCTCACCTTTCACTACTATTTATGCTTTTACTAATCCGCGAGGGGGAGACATGCTATTAAAGAACTATGAATTGTTTTGATAATATGATTGTAACATCTTGAGATCATGACCTTATAGTTATATTTAATAAACTGTTGATTAATACTGTGAGACAAAACATGTAACTTATTCTATAGGACGCAAACTGAACTTTACCTTAATTAGATTTGCCTATTGTAGAATTCCTCATGACCCGTGAACTGAAACTGTTAAAATTATAGAATTACCTGAATGATATAAATAGATCTATTTGGGATTGACCATCCCCACTTGGGTGAGTCATGCTCACTGTGCCTTGGTCGGGACACCAGGTGTTTACCATGTCAGAACTTATTATTAATGGGTGCCTCTTTATAAGGCGAAGCGCTCTCATTTGTTGAGGGCTCAACTATGTCAAGTGTCAGTTTCGTGCAATAGGAAATGTAATTATCTTATAGTATTTGGCTTTGTGCGATACTAGTATTGTGACGTTTGCGGTTCTAAACTTGTCTTTATATTAATTGGTACATTAATACATGGAACATACTAAGACCTATGAAATAGATTTTTATCACACTTTGTGTAGTGCAATATGGAACATTTTGATATTTCTGAACTTGATTTTTATCAAACCTTATGAAATACAATACGGGATATTTTGAGATACTAAACTTGATTTTTATATCAAATGAACTATGATTTTACAAAACTCTATGAATTCACCAACTGCATGTTGACTGTTTTAAGCATGTTTTTTCTCAGGAAATTAAGCTGGATTATTTGAGCATGGACTGAGCATCATTTAGGAGCATCATAATAATTGGGGGATCTGTTTTCACCTGGATACTTTTAACAACGGATATTCAAGATTTCAACTGATTGTACTAAAACAATAATTGTATCAATTGTATTTCAAAATCATATAATTATGATCAATGCTTTGTATGCCATTTGTTCTGTGATCCGCAACGTGACACCCAATTACTATTTCGCTGCAAACCTGATTTGGGGGTGTCACAACCTCTGTTGATTTTTAATATTCCCCACGAATGGCGCCAACTTGTTGATGCAAAAGTTGGATGATCCTTGCTAGACCCGAATTAGGCTTAATTCGGGTTGGCTAGGGTCCGGCTCCTGCACCAAGTGAAATATCTGGTTGGGATCCTGCACACTAAAACAACACGCGTTATACTTACCGTGGGAATGTATCCCACGATTAAGCTCTGGCGTGAGAGTAAGTATTCGGTTAGGGTTAAAGAGTCGGATGAGTTGTGAGTGTGTAGAATGTAATACCTTTGTGGAACCCTTGGGGGTTCCTTATATAGGCATTGAAACCCTAATGGGTTGTCACTGATGCTTCGGCCCCAAGGAAAGGATAAGTACCAGAATTAGATTGATTGTTATCTTCTAATTATGGTGAGTGAATATCTTCTTCTTTGGGGTAAATCCTAATCATAGTAAGAGTATGATTATGTCTAACCTTGTACCGGCCATGCCGCGCCGTGGGTCGCACACGTGTGTGCGGTTACTGTTCATCTAAGCCCATAAGCTAAAATGACATGAATCCCACCCATCAATAATGGGCAAGATGCGGGTAGTACCCATGGGCCGGGTTCATAACCCGGATGGGGACTATACGTCATCAACCTCCACGCCTAGTACTAGTTCTCCATTACCGTCTCCACCTCTTAATGAAGAAGTACCCAAGAAACACCCTTCACCGACCCCACCTTCCACATTTAAACCTTCAACATCTCAACCTTCACCTCCTACACCTACACCTCCTAAGCCCAATATTCCTTATCCATCTCGATTAGACAAGTGCAAATTGCTCACCAAGGATGACATTCAAGTGTCAAACTTTTCGAAGAAGATTTCGAGAGTGACCATCACCATTAGCCTTGTTGAAGCTCTTGCCCAAATGCCCACATTCGTTAAGATGTTTAAGGAAATGCTTAGCAAGAAGGAAAAGATGGCCGAGTTTGTTAATACTCGATTGAATGAGAATTGTTCTACAATCCTTCTTAAAGAACTTCCTGAGAAACTTGGAGATCCCGGTCGTTTTGTGCAACCATGTACTTTTAACCAAACTAAAGAATTTACTGCCTTAGCCGATCGCGGGGCAATTATAAATTTGATGCCTTTAAGTGTTTGGAAAAAGTTATCATTACCCGATCTTACACCAACAAATATGACTCTTGAGCTAGCAAATCTAACTATCGCTTACCCCGTTGGTATTGTCGAAGATGTTTTTGTTAAAAGTGGTACCTTCACTTTTCCGGTCGACTTTGTTGTTGTTGATTATAAAATATATTTGATATTCTTTCATGAACTTATGTGAGTTGATTATGAGCTTTTTCTCCCATCGCTTGTTAATAAATATATTTACAATAAGTAAGGTCGTCCGATTTGAAAAGTTACTTAGCTTCTAGCACAAGACCGTTTAAAAGTTGCACGGTATTAATTAGAGTTCATAGCCAAGGTATAACTTATTGAAGCGGTATGTGAAGATTGGCGAGTCCGAAAAGACCCTAACAAGGCATGAGGGATACATTTTGTTATTAAAGATCCCAAGTGATGTGAAGAATCATTTATCAAAAATCAATATGAAGGATCGAGACACACGACGAAAAGCAATAGTCCCCTAAAGATCATGGAGAAGTCTATCCGAAAAGACCCTAGCAAGGTATGAGGATAAATAGATCCAAGTCCTAAAAGGAGGCTGATCGTTGTATATCAAAATCCAAAATAAAGATTGGAGAAAAATGAAGAAGTCGTGGTCCAAGTATGAAGAATCTCTCAAAAACTTCAAGTGAAGAAATTCCTATTATGAAGAGAAGACCATTATTTCAAGAACGTCTCTCAAGATTCGAAGTATAAAGTCGCTACCAAATATCGTTCCGAGAAATGTCTCATATCATGAAGCAAGTTATGCCAAGATATGAACTTTATGAGGTCCCGAGAAGCAGTTTTAAAAGATTTTGTCCTTTAGCTAACTATTGATTAAATCGTCCTACTTTATTTTCAGCCTAAATAAGCTATCGAAATAAGTAAACAATGCATCCTCGTGATCATTCAAGACAACAATAAAATATAAGAGATACACCTAGGAATAAGGGAGTCTAAGTGAATAATTGCGCCACATGAGTTTATGTTAGCTTACTAACTTATAATAACAATGATCTCGTTTTTAAGCTTGGTTTGGGGAACGCGAAACTTGAGGGTGATAAACATTCACGACGACCAAAGCCCGAATGTAAGTCTTCGACCTCTTTACTTGTTCTTCCTTCTTTCATTTTGTAATTTTCTAATCTTTTTGGTTTCCTTAGTGTTAGTATTTAATAAAGGACAAGGTGGGTTAATTATGATGAAAAATGTAAACCGTGCTTTGAAATTAATGCATTGCATGAGGGCATTGCAATGGTCAAGTGTATGGGATTTAATAAGTGTGAAAACACTTATCCTTTTACCACTTAATTATAATAAAAACAAGACCAAAACGTATATTTTATGTCGTAAAAGTCAAAATTATGCGTGGTTTGTGTTTTTATTGTGTTTTAGGACAAAAATATGAAAAAGGAAGAAAACACGGTCTTTTATCGAAGAAAAAGACAAAAGACGAAGTCATAAGATCAAGAGTGCAAAAAGAACGGATGTCAAAGGCCTATTCTAAAGATTTATCGAAGAAAAAGTCTAAAGAAGGAAGTTTAACGAAGTCGAAGAACCAAGTCTAATTCATGAAGAAATTAGAAGACGAGTTCATTTTATTTGTCGACAAATTCCGAGACAAAGTCGAGAATGACGAGTTTATTGTCAAATACGAAAGACGAGAAGACAAAAGAAAAGAAAGAAAAAAGGAAGCAACCAACAACTCCCCTCCTATAAATACCCTCCTAATGACACATTAGGAGGTGTTAGCTAATTGACAACTAGCTCTCCACTTTATTTTTCTAGCACTTTTTCATATTGTCATTTACTTTAATTGTCTTTCTTTTCAAGTAATCCATGTAAGTTTTAAAATCTTTAATCTTTATCTTTAATTTCAAGCTTTTTAATCATCTCATTCTACCTTTCTTGTTTGTTTGATCTTTATGCTTATTTGCTTATTAATATGTTTGATTGATTGTGCTTATTGGTTTTGATGTGCTTGATTGTTTTAGCTTATTGTGTTTAGTGCGTATTGTGTGGTTTGCTTATCTTTAATTAAGTGTTCTTAATAGTTATTTTTATAAAAGTTGATTTTAAATATTTTGATTATTTAGTGTTTTTAAAAGTTTTTAAATTTTGGCTTTTTTGCTTTTTCTTAAAGTTGATTTGGTTAAGCTTTTAGATAAATAAGTTGATTTGGTAGATTAATATTTTTATAAAAAGTTGATTTTTAATATTTAGTTTATTTAGTGTTTTTAAAAGTTTTTAAATTTTGGCTTATTTGCTTTTTCTTAAAGTTGATTAGGTTAAGTTTTTAGATAAATAAGTTCATTTGGTAGATTAATATTTTTATAAAAAGTTGATTTTTAATATTTAGTTTATTTTGTGTTTTTAAAGTTTTTAAATTGTGGCTTATTTAGTTTTTCTTAAAATCTTTTTGGTTAAAGTTTTGATAAAGTGCTTATTTGGTCTTTGCTTATTTGCATTTTACCATCGGAATAGGGTTTATATATTCCGACGGTAATCCATCGGAAAAGGGCTTTCATATTCCGATACATATTCCGAACAATCATTCCGATAGATACTATAATGCAATATTCCGACAGAATTTAGTGTACACATTCCGATAGATTTGGCATATATTCCGACCATTTGACATGCCAACCTGCATGATTATCTTTTTTTGGCGCCAAATGTTTATGTTCCCCTCATCGGAACATGTTCCCCTAGTAGTAACAATTGTTCCGTTAGTCGTTTAGTTTTATCCGAAAATCGTTTTAATTTTTATTCTAAAAGTCAGATATTTTTAGTTATATTTTTCGTCAAATTTTAATATTAGTTTTTTTTTCGAAAAGTTTAAGTGTTAACTTTTATTTAGTGTCCGCTTTAATATTTGCCTCGTTTAGTTTTAAAGTAGTCACTTAGTCTAATTTCTTTCTTTTTCATTAAGTAAGTTTTATTTTTAATTCGGAAATTTATTTTTATTTTTGCTTTTACTTTTATTAATTGTTTCTTTTTAATGTTTTGGTTTAATTTTCGTTTTATTATTTGTATCGCTTCGTTATTATTAGTTATTTGCTTTTAGCTTATTTTTATTACTAATCGCATTTACCTTTTAAGTAGAAATAGATAACCAAACTTCCCTTTTATTCACCAAAACGACTGAGTCACACATTAAACTGGATCGATTCGATTAGACACCGAGAAAACGAACTTTTAATCTAGCAAAAACAAACTTTCATACACTAGGGCTCATTTTTAACAAAGGCACGAATTGGGAAGACACAAAGCTAAAATCAGCCTAGATTAAAAAAGGATAGTAGTAAATGGATTGTTAACAGAAAACATACCCGTCAACACATTCGGGTCCTGTACCGCTTCTACTGCATTTGCAAGGTAAAACTTGCCTCCATTCCGATTTCCCCTATTCTGATTCCCTTCGTTCTGGTTCCAGTTCTGATTCCCATTGTTTCTATTGTTGCGGTTACATTGTTTTGATTGCCACCGCCTTGATTTCCTCGATTCCCTTCCAAAGCTAGCTGACCCCTTCCCTACTTAGTTGCTCCAACCAATCTAGGACACTCCCTTTTGTAATGCCCGGGTTGTCCACACTCAAAGCAATTTCCTCCATCTACGTTCATTCTCACAGACTGAAGTGGTGTCGCGTTCCGGTTAGGCGCCCCATAATCTCTAGCAAAGTGCCCCGGTTTCTGGCAATTGAAACACACAACACAAGGCGTGCCTCTTGCATGGAACCTAGAGCAGGTTCTGCAAGGTGTATTGTTGTTGTTATTGCTGTTTGGATTTCCAAAATTTTGGGGTGCTCTCATGGCAAAGCTTATTCCATCCTTCGCCTTCTTAACACTTTTCCAGTTGGTGTCAGGCGATTTCGCAGCTTCTGGCTCCTTTCTTTAATCCCCTGCCTTTCCTAAGGTTCCACTAGATACAGCCTCCTCAGTAAGTATTCTTGCTGTCAGTATAGCATGTTGTATTGTGTTAGGCTGAGTAGCCTTGATCATTCCCGTACTATGAGTAGGCAATCCAACAATGTACCTCTTGATTTTATTCGCTTCACGGGTAACCAAATGAGGAACCAACTTTTCCAACTCATGGAAGTGATCTATGTACTCTGCATGAGCAGATCCAACCATAGCGTGTCCCTAAACTCATTTTCCAGCTTCTCCGTCTCATCTATTGGACAAAACTCCGTAGTCATAAGAGCCTTAAAGACGGTCCAATCCATAGCATTTGCAGAAACTCTCCCTCTTGCTTGAACTTGAGTATTCCACCAAATTAAAGCCTTCCCCACAAACGAACCGGTTACATACATGATCCTCTGATTAGGTAAACAACCACTCATCTGAATCACATTCTCCATCTTCTCAATGCATTGGGTAAGTGCTACTGTGCCATCTTTTCCATCATACTCCTTTACACCATAAGACGTGAATGCCTTATAGTTGCAACCATTGTTACCACCTCCTCCTTGACCGTTGTTGTTGTTGTTGTTCACGTTATTAGTCACATAATGAAAAATGGTTAGCAGCAATCTGAGCAGCCAAGTCGGGATTTTCGCCACCACCACCTCCTCCGGTACCATGTCGCCTATTCACCATTCTATAGTAAGACATGACACCCGTTAATAACTACCAGATTACTCTATGTAGTATAATTACTACTACATACACACACCTACTATAACCATACGTACTACTAACATACATTGTACAAACATGTATTAACCCTTTTTTCATGCAGTCATACTTAGGAACCCATTGAAGTTGTGGTACTTGTATAACTATGTTAGCCATCATACTTATACAATTACCCTTTCCCCAATGCACTCCATCCTATGATGACACTTATAAGAATCAATACAACATATAACACATAAATCCACCAACTCACATAATCATGCAATCACACAAAATAAGATTCAAAAACTCCACTTATTAAAATAACATAGTCAACACTTGAAACACATTAATCCATAGTCTAGCTAAACTAGCATAGACAAAATCCAAATGAAAGCATAATCAATACTAAGTCATGTTGCCCGTAAAATTGGAAATGACTTAAACTAAGTAAACAAATAATTGTTGGATGTCGGAGATTCAGTATCCAATTCTCCTCCTCCATTATTATAACTATCCGGATAAACCGATTTAGTCTTGATATTCCTCCACAGTCATTCCCTATTCCGTTCCATAGCTGTTATTGTTAACACAATCTTATAAACCCACATGTTATTCACCTCCCCCTTAGACATGTGCTCTAGAGCCTCACATGGATACCACTCATATGGAATTTCCTTCCTATAGTTTGTACGTCGGGTGCTTTTTATCCTCCTAATCCCAGTAGCTTGAACCACTACGTGTCTCTTAGGGGGAATGAATTGAACATGAAAAGAAAATATTATACATCAGGTACATAAAATAACTTAAAAATTATCGTTAAAATTACACAAAAGACGGGACCTACCGTTTACCAAATTATGTACCATAATTTACATTTTAAGCAAAATACAACAATGACCAGCGTGGACGACTATGGTTCAACCCGCACTAGCCAAAACCCGAAAAGAAAATAATATGCGGCTAAGTATGAACGACTATGGTTCAATCCATACTATTCTAAAATCCAAGAACACAAGTGACTAAGTGTGGACGACTATGGTTCAATCCATACTAGTCAAAACTCAAAAGAAAACATCATACATGAGAATCAATAATATTCAAAAATATGCCAATCAAAACTATGCACACATATTCCTATGACGCTTATATGCAGGGATCCTTAAGCTATAGAATAGGCAAGGCATCCTAATTCTCTATAACTATTGTCTCTGATACCATTCTGTCATACCATACTATAGCAAAATATGAGGCACGAGCTATGGATATCATCACAAAAAAGGCGTGTCTATAGAGAATACTAAATGAAATGGAAATGTCATTAATGGCGACACAAATGTCATGACAATATCTCAACAATGCAGGAGTCTAGGTAAGTAGGTAGAAGTCCCACCTTTTAACAAAGACAAACAAATAAACCAACAATCAACATATAGGTGTCCAAAGTATGACTTATTCAAATAAACAGAACGAAAACTAAGAAGGAAAAAGGATCTCCTTTTAAATGCAATCCTAAGCATCTTCGGTCCTAGCCACTTCTATTCTCACGCTTAACCACATTATCACCAGAAAGAGACACTAAAACACGTCAACATAAAGTTGGTGAGAGTCATAGGTTTAGACTCCAACGCCAAAATCAAGTACAATAGCTGTGAATAAACATCATTCATAAAACATATGGACAAGGTGATACAAATATGTAATAAGTGTGTAAACACTTATCCTTTTGCCACTAAAATCAAGGAAAAACAAGACCTAATCATGTGTTTTACATCTTAAATGCTGGAATTACGCGTTGTTTTGTGTTCTTGTGTTTAAATAGGTACAAATGATCAAAAGAAGAGAAAACACTGGATTTCACGGTCAAATGTTGAAGAAAAGTCCAAGATAGAGGCAAAGACAAAGTCAAAAGACCAAAGTGTGCCGAAGATCACGAAAAACCGACAAAATCGACTTAATTTAAAGAAATAATCAAGGAAGTCAATTTCGAGTTCGTTTTTAGCGGAATTAATCTTTCATGGATTTTAACGGGCTTGTGGGTCCCGCTTGTGATTAATGGGCCTAAAATCCCATTTGAAGTTATTTAAGTGCTAAAGTTATTTTTTTTAAACAAGCCCATTTGTGCCCAAGTTAGTGAGACGGAAGGGATTCGGGCCACTAGCCCAACAAACAATAAACGGAGGAAGATAATTAATAGTTTCCAAATGAATAAAAGGTTTTGTTCTCTTTCTCACCTCCACGTGTTGACAAACTGACAACCCACACAAACAAATTACCCTGCACCCCCCACACACCAGAACACTCCCCTCACACAAATCCAACCGACACTCCCACACGTTTTGTTTTATTAAACATTTACCCATTATTGACTAGTCAACCCAACACCCAATCCCATTTAACCCTCTCCCATTACCTATCGTTACAAACAAAGTAAAACTCACCCTCACTGTTCTTTCTTTCTCTCCCAAAGCCAAACCCTAAAATAATTACCATCAAAATTAACCATATAAATTGGGGGTTTTACCCTCATGAATTAATTCCTACAAATCCACTTAAAAACCCCAAGTTTTTCGGATCAATCAACATGTGGTCCTCAATCCTGACGTGGCACAAATCCACCAATCATCATTCCATGCTGGCAATCCGTGGATACCAAAATCTATCACAACCGTTCGATGAGAAGAAAAAGAGAGAGAAGAAAATCAACAGCTAGGATTCAAGAACTTGGGCTCCAAGTTTAGGGTTTTCTCTATAAAAACCCATTTATTGTAATTCGATGGGAAGCTTTTTATTTTTATATTTATTGTTTTTAATTAATTTAGGAGTAGATTAAATTAGATTTAGTTTAATTTTCTGCAAAGTAGATTATAGGAAAATTGTATTTTTTCGGTTTCCAGTAATGTAATGAATTTGATTAATTAATGAAAGCGTTTTTCTTTTAATCTCGTTTGCATCCCTTTAATTTTCTGGTTAATTTAAATTCAAGCTGTTTTGTTACCATCATTGTTATTATCAGTTTTTTTAATTTAATTATAATCATATAAAAGTAAAAAAAAAAGAAAAGAAAAAAAATGTCTGAGAGCTACTGTGACGGTTCATTTGGTTCAAGTAGTGTTGATTTGGTTCGAGTTTCGAGAAGGTGAAAGACGGTGGTGTTGTTTGATTCGGTTCGATAAGACTGCTCAGCGCAGCTCTTCTCCTCAACGGATTCGACATCGGGTTCTTCTTTCTTTTCCCTTTTTTTATTTTAGTTAAGTTTTAGTTAATTTGAATCTACTTTTTATTGTTTGGATTGGGTATGCTTAATGTTTAATGTTCTGTTTGATATTATTTGTCTGCTTATTGTTATTAGTTTATAGTTACTGATTAGTTGATAATTTGAATCTGTCTAGTTTTTATTTTGTTTAAATTTGTTTAGTTAAATTTCTGTTTTGGAGTATGTTTAGAACTGCTTATTTGGTTTTCTTTGATTATCGTTATAGCTTATTTGGTATTTGTTGTTTTGATGATATCTGCTTATTGTTCATCTAGATTTCAGTTTCTTATATTGTTTATGTTATCTGCTAGTTTAATAAGTTTTGATTTGCTTATTCTATTTTCAGTTTTAACTTTCATAGGCTTATTAGTTTTTTTTTGCTTATTTCGGTTTAGGCTTATTTGTTTATTTAGGTTGTTTTCTTTGCTTATTTGGTCATATTTATATGCTGAAAATTGCTGCACAGTTACAGATTACATTGATCTGTTTTCTTTTAAAATTCAAAAAAAGTCCAAAAAATAATATTAGCTAAAATTGTGTCTGTCCTGGGACTCGAACCCAGGACCTCTCGTTTACAAGCCCAACACCCCAACCAGTTGCTCTAGAAACTCTTTTGTGTTGATTTATGCAACATTAATTTAATATAGGTTTTTAAATACTGCCAGTTTTATTAAATATGTCTAATTAAATGTTTTAAGTTTATTTAAATTTTAGTTAAAAAGTTTTTAAATAGAATTTTCTTTTAATCTGTTTTTATAAAATATAAAAAGATAAAAAAAAATATATTTTTATTTCTTTTAGACTTTTAAATTAGTTTAAATTTTAGTTTAGGTTTTAAATTAGTTTTCATAAAAGGTTTTTTTTTAAAATAGTTTTTAAAGTCTTTAGTTTAAATTAATTAGTTTTTAAATTTACTTTTATTTTAAAAATAGACTTTATTTTATGATTTAAATTTGCTTTTAAAATTAGATTTCATTTAAAAGTTTTTAAGTTTTATTTAGTTAAATTTTATTTTCATATTAATAGTTTAGATAGTTAAAATTACGATAGTTTTCCTTAAATTAAATAGATTTTATTATTAAATAGTTTAGTTTAAAATTATAAAAATATCGACACCAAAAACAAGTAATCTTACGTTAAACCGGAAATCAAATTCGAGTCGAATCGAGGAAAACCGAACATTAAAAAGGACTAAAAATCCAATTTTTCAAATTGGCGCCGCTGCCGCTTCGCTCGTACGATTGACGATTTGTCGTGAAGACGTTTGGATTTTGGGATCCGTTCATTCTTTGAACGTTACATTTCTTGCACAAAAAATCAAAAATACAAAAAAAAAATCAAAAACATAAAATTACAAAAAAATAAAAAAATCACAAAAGCAATTTCTTTCCTAAGAATTGCAACAAAAAAATTAAAAAAATCCAAAAGTAATACTTTTTCCTAAAAGTATTACACCAAAAATATTACGTATTAGTGTTAATTTTTCGATTCGATTTCTTTCGATTTTTCTTGTGAATATATTTTTCTAAAAAAATACAAAAATATTCTTCTTTATCCTCTATTGTGTTTAATTCTTTTCTCTACCCCTCTTATTTATAATTCTTCATGGATTTGTCTTGCGTTCGGTGTGGGAGACCATGGCTTGGTTTTCCAATATGTCCATGGTGTACTTGTGCGAAGTGTGGTTCCGATATCGACAATACACAATTTGGATTTTGTCCATTGTGCAATTCTAGAAATTCGTACTTCTCCTCTTACACAAATTTCTCCCCTCCTCCCGTCTACGACAATCCCTATCCTCAACATGCACCGGGTTTTTCTCAATACCCGTGTTGTAATCATTGTGGGGGCCCTCACGATACTTCTTATTGTCAACCGATGAATTATGAGCCACATCCGTGCTATAATTCCGGTTTTCAAAATTTTGAACCCCCACAAAACTCTGTCGTTCATCAACCTTCTTTTACGGAACAAAGCACTAGTTTGGATGAAATTTTAGAACGCTTAAAACAACTCGAAATTAGCTTGCATGACGAAAGACAACAAGAGCAAGTATCTACTCTTAGTGTTTCTACTCCTCCTCTTGTGCGTTCTTACTATTATGATGATGATGACGACGAGAATACTATTTCTTGGAATGATCTTTGTGCTCAATGTCCTAGTGCAATTGTAATTCCTTCTCTCGACTTGCCGGCTCTCGAGCCTAAGGATTCTACCACTCCTATTCTCGATTCTTCCACTACGGAGACCGATGCCTCTCTCATCATGGGGGATGAGGGTCTTATCACTATTCCTTGTGATGAGACTCTTATTCCAATCCAAAGTGAGCCTACGGTTGCTTCCGATAGTGACGATGAGTGTGAATCACTTTCTAGTAATGATTCATTACCTCCCACCGACATCTTGGGAAACAATTCTTTGGCTTTCTCTAATCCCATTTTTGATCTCGATGATGATTTTACTTCTAGTGATGACGAGTCACTATCCGATGAAGACGTTCCGAAGGAAAATTTCAAGATTTATTCGAACCCTTTATTTGATTTTGATGACGCCTACATCTCTAGTGACGTGAATCCTCTCTTTGAAGAGGGGATTGAGGACATTGATAGCTCCGACTCTATTGCTATTGATAAGCATCCTTTGTTAGTCATGCCACCTCCCATCATAGAGGAGGTGGAGAGATTTGACCCTAGTTTCTGTTTGATTCGGTCTGGTGAGGTGACGCGGGTGGTAGACATGTCCTCTGATATTTCTCATATTATGTTGCCACCCCCGTCCTACCGCGTGCACACCCAAGCAAGTGATATATCGCTTTTACTCTACTCATTTCACACCGGGAAATGAGGATGAGTGTTTTGACCCGGGAGGTGACATTGACCATTCTATGATTGATACCTTTACGGCTTTGCCGAATAGTGACCATCCTATGTCTTTGGGGGATGACAATTTGTCTCCTTTACCCACCCCACCTCCCGTGGATCACGACTTTACTTACTTTTCTTATGTCGAGAGGACTTTTCTACCTTTTATGACTTATCATCCTGCCTCTCATTTATTATTTTCCTCCAGGACCGAGGATAAGATTTTTGATCCCGGTATAACATTCGAGGCTTCCCAATGGACCATTTAATTCGGGGTCGAGTCAGGCTCGTGACTCGGTTAACAAAAACAAGCGCTTCTCGGGAGGCAACCCGATGCTCTATCTTTAATCTTTTATCTATTTTCTACAATAAGTGTAGGGGGAGCCGTGTAGGTTGTTTTGTGTGTTGTGATTGTGCAGGGACATGTGCTTAAATGATCCACTTTTGGTGCTTTTGACGAGACCCGTGTTCCCGTGTTTCCCGTGTACCCGGTTCCTTCGATAAGTTTTTGCTATTGTGATTCAATTTCGTATATAAATAAAACGAATAAATTTAATCACTTTAGTTGTCCTTTCCTTAGCTCGATTTAAACAACGCACTCAATGTCCTAAGTGTAGGGGAGTTTATTCTCCCACATGCTTAAACATTGAGGACAATGTTTATATTAAGTGTAGGGGGATTTCTATCGAAATTTTAGTGGCCTTTTCCATGAATTTGACCCCATTTAACCGAAAAATTTTAAAAATTTTCAACGTTTTTCAAATTTTTGATCTATTTTGGCCTTGTAGTATTTTTATTTATTTTTCTTTTATTATCG
Organism: Glebionis coronaria; assembly: GCA_025667525.1. Taxonomy (NCBI): domain Eukaryota; kingdom Viridiplantae; phylum Streptophyta; class Magnoliopsida; order Asterales; family Asteraceae; genus Glebionis; species Glebionis coronaria. The sequence continues at coordinate 40,175 of JANFOE010000621.1, read as the reverse complement.
CATCGTAATAATTTCCATTTCAAGAATAAAGTCAAAACTAAATAAATAAATAAAATGGTTTTAACAAGTTTAGATATCTTTGATATGTTAGGCCCGTCGTGAATATTTTGACTCAACCCGAGTTTACTTATCTAAGTTTACTCTATCTAGTATCCTTAACCATATGGACCTTAATTAGTTTATTAGGCTAAGCATCCACGAGTCTCATTCCTTGAGATTTTAAATTGTGGAGAACGAGAGATGATAGAGTTAATTATAAGTTCGGTATTCTTTCATTAACTTATGTGAGTTAGTTATGAGCTTTTTCTCCCATCACTTGTTAATAAATATATTTTCAATAAATAAGGTTGTACGATTTAAAAGGTTACTTAGCTTCTAGCACAAGATCGTTTAAAAGTTGCTTGGTATTAATTAGAGTTCATAGCAAAGGCATAACTTATTGAAACGGGACGCGAAGATTGGCTTATCCAAAAAGGCCCTAACAAGGCATGAGGATACCCGAGTCCAAAAAGGCCCTCACAAGGCATGAGGATTCACTTTTTGCTAAAGATCCTAAGATGATGTGAAGATCATTAATCCAAATCAATATGAAGGATCAAGACACACGACGAGAAGCAATTACTCCCCTAAAGATCATGGAGAAGTCTATCCAAAAAGACCCTAACAAGGTATGAGGATAAATAGATCCAAGTCCGAAAACGATGCTGATCGTTGTATATCAAAATCCTAAATAAAGAAGAGGATAAATGAAGAAGTCGTGGTCAAAGTTTGAAGCATCTCTCACTCCTAATGAAGATGTATACCCAAATGAAGAGAAGACCATAATTTCAAGAACGTCTCTCAAGATTTGAAGTTTCAAGTACAAGCCAAATATCGGTCCGAGAAAGGTCTCAAACCGTGAAACGAGTTATGCCAAGATATGAACTTTTTTAGGTTTCGAGAAGCAGTTTTAAAAGATTTTGTCCTTTAGCTAACTATTGATTAAATCGTCCCACTTTATTTTCGGCCTTAATAAATTATCGAAATAAGTCAAAAATGCATCCTCGTGATCATTCAAGACAAAAATAAAATACAAGAGATACACCGTAGGAATAAGGGGGTCTAAGTGATTAACTAAACCACATGAGTAAGTGTTAGTTGTGCTAACTTGTAATAACAATGATCTCTTTTTTATGCTTGGTATGGGGAACGTGAAACTTGAGGGTGATTTATATTCATGACACCAAAGTCCTAATTCAAGTCTTAGATTTCTTTACAAGTTTCTTCCATCAAATAATTTCCAAATAATCATTTAACTTTTGTTTCCTTTAAAGTTTTTATCTTTTCGTCATAGTAGTAGTGGTAATAATTATAAAGGCCGAGATGGATTGATTATGAGAAAAATGTAACTTTATGCTTTGAAATAATGCATTGCATGGGGTCATTGCAATGGTCAAGTGTAGGGGATTTAATAAGTGTGTAAACACTTATCCTTTTGCCACTAAAATCAAGGAAAAACAAGACCTAATCATGTGTTTTACATCTTAAATGCCGGAATTACGCGTGGTTTTGTGTTGTTGTGTTTAAATAGGTACAAATGATCAAAAGAAGAGAAAACACTGGATTTCACGGTCAAATGTTGAAGAAAAGTCCAAGATAGAGGCAAAGACAAAGTCAAAAGACCAAAGTGTGCCGAAGATCATGAAAAACCGACAAAATCGACTTAATTTAAAGAAATAATCAAGGAAGTCGATTTCGAGTTCGTTTTTAGCGGAATTAATCTTTCATGGATTTTAACGGGCTTGTGGGTCCCGCTTGTGATTAATGGGCCTAAAAGCCCATTTGAAGTTATTTAAGTGCTAAAGTTATTTTTTTTAAACAAGCCCATTTGTGCCCAAATTAGTGAGACGGAAGGGATTCGGGCCACTAGCCCAACAAACAATAAACGGAGGAAGATAATTAATAGTTTCCAAATGAATAAAAGGTTTTGTTCTCCTTCTCACCTCTACGTGTTGACAAACTGACAACCCACACAAACAAATTATCCTGCACCCCCCACACACCCGAACACTCCCCTCACATAAATCCAACCGACACTCCCACACGTTTTGTTTTAATAAACATTTACCCATTATTGACCAGTCAACCCAACACCCAATCCCATTTACCCCTCTCCCATTACCTATCGTTACAAACAAAGCAAAACTCACCCTCACTGTTCTTTCTTTCTCTCCCAAAGCCAAACCCTAAAATAATTACCATCAAAATTAACCATATAAATTGGGGGTTTTACCCTCATGAATTAATTCCTACAAATCCACTTAAAACCCCCAAGTTTTTCGGATCAATCACCATGTGGTCCTCAATCCTGACGTGGCACAAATCCACCAATCATCATTCCATGCTGGCAATCCGTGGATACCAAAATCTATCACAACCGTTCGATGAGAAGAAAAAGAGAGAGAAGAAAATCAACAGCTAGGATTCAAGAACTTGGGCTCCAAGTTTAGGGTTTTCTCTATAAAAACCCATTTATTGTAATTCGATGGGAAGCTTTTTATTTTTATATTTATTGTTTTTAATTAATTTAGGAGTAGATTAAATTAGATTTAGTTTAATTTTCTGCAAAGTAGATTATAGGAAAATTGTATTTTTTTCGGTTTCCAGTAATGTAATGAATTTGATTAATTAATGAAAGTGTTTTTCTTTTAATCTCGTTTGCATCCCTTTAATTTTCTGGTTAATTTAAATTCAAGCTGTTTTGTTACCATCATTGTTATTATCAGTTTTTTTTAATTTAATTATAATCATATAAAAGTAAAAAAAAAAATGTCCGAGAGCTACTGTGACGGTTCATTTGGTTCAAGTAGTGTTGATTTGGTTCGAGTTTCGAGAAGGTGAAAGACGGTGGTGTTGTTTGATTCGGTTCGATAAGACTGCTCAGCGCAGCTCTTCTCCTCAACGGATTCGACATCGGGTTCTTCTTTCTTTTCCCTTTTTTATTTTAGTTAAGTTTTAGTTAATTTGAATCTACTTTTTATTGTTTGGATTGGGTATGCTTAATGTTAAATGTTCTGTTTGATATTATTTGTCTGCTTATTGTTATTAGTTTATAGTTACTGATTAGTTGATAATTTGAATCTGTCTAGTTTTTATTTTGTTTAAATTTGTTTAGTTAAATTTCTGTTTTGGAGTATGTTTAGAACTGCTTATTTGGTTTTCTTTGATTATCGTTATAGCTTATTTGGTATTTGTTGTTTTGATGATATCTGCTTATTGTTCATCTAGATTTTAGTTGCTTATATTGTTTATGTTATCTGCTAGTTTAATAAGTTTTGATTTGCTTATTCTATTTTCAGTTTTAACTTTCATAGGCTTATTAGTTTTTTTTTTGCTTATTTCGGTTTAGGCTTATTTGTTTATTTGGGTTGTTTTCTTTGCTTATTTGGTCATATTTATATGCTGAAAATTGCTGCACAGTTAACAGATTCCATTGATCTGTTTTCTTTTCAAATTCAAAAAAAGTCCAAAAAATAATATTAGCTAAAATTGTGTCTGTCCTGGGACTCGAACCCAGGACCTCTCGTTTACAAGCCCAACACCCCAACCAGTTGCTCTAGCAACTCTTTTGTGTTGATTTATGCAACATTAATTTAATATAGGTTTTTAAATACTGCCAGTTTTATTAAATAGGTCTAATTAAATGTTTTAAGTTTATTTAAATTTTAGTTAAAAAGTTTTTAAATAGAATTTTCTTTAATCTGTTTTTATAAAATATAAAAAGATAAAAAAAATATATATATTTTTATTTCTTTTAGACTTTTAAATTAGTTTAAATTTTAGTTTAGGTTTTAAATTAGTTTTCATAAAAGGTTTTTTTTTTAAAATAGTTTTTAAAGTCTTTAGTTTAAATTAATTAGTTTTTAAATTTACTTTTATTTTAAAAATAGACTTTATTTTATGATTTAAATTTGCTTTTAAAATTAGATTTCATTTAAAAGTTTTTAAGTTTTATTTAGTTAAATTTTATTTTCATATTAATAGTTTAGATAGTTAAAATTACGATTGTAAAACCCGCATGCTTTTACCATGAATAGTGCCCTTATGATCGTACGTCCTAGATTAGAACTTACCCTATTTAGTATTGATCACATTCATGTGCTAATAATCAAGCAAGTGCATACGTGTATGACATGATAAGTATCGATTACGTACAAACTCATGATAAACAGTTAATAGATATTTCACGTGAACATAATTAAATCATGATCACCATTTTAAAACACGAACTAAAATAATTACGTAAGTACTTAATTACGAGTGTAAATAATACGATAAACTACATGATAAAATAAACAGAAACACTTTAAACACGAACATGTTTAACCACGAACGAACACGAAACATCGGGACACGAGAAAAAGGTACGGGTACCCCATGTGGGGTCCCATACCCACGGCACACCAACCAAGGTGGGCTAAGCCCATGGACTTTTAACATGAAAGGGGGGGGGGGGTTATGGTAAAATTCATTTCATTTTCACATTTCAAGGAAATAAGCATTTAACCTAAAAAGTTTTCTCTCCTCCTCCTTGGTCTCTCTTTGTGCCGCCACCCATAAGACCACCAAAGGTGGTTGTTGATTGATCTTGATCACTAAAATCATTGCTATAAACCGTGTTTGTTCATCCTCTTTCAAGCTACGTATTGGTATATCATTCTAAACCTTTCTTTTCATTTCTTTTAATCTTTAATTATTTTCATGAACATGTTATTTTTATTTTTGTTAAAACATGATAATTAAACATAGACCTAACATGTTTTGGGGTTAATTAAAATCAAAGGATGATATATGAGGGTGTTTGTTTTGGCCGCCTAGTATAACCAACCTGAGGGGGGTTCGGTTTGCTTTTTGCCGCCACCACCAAGACCATTTTGGTCTTGGTTGGTGCATGTGGGACCCACGGCAGCAAGGGGCACAAGTACCCCGAGTTGGCTCGGGGTATGGTGTCGAGTTCATGCCCGATTCATGGTTCGTTGGTTAAATCATGATTTATGCCACATGTTAATATTATGAATTATGAACTTAGGATATAAATTAATTAATAACATGAGATATTAATTAAACCATGACTTAGGTTATTTTTAATTATTAATTTAGCATGATATTAATTTAACCTAAGTATTTTATGTTATAAGTTATAATTAATTAATTATTTAAAACATGCCTATAATTAATTAATTTAGACATGACTTAGGTTATGTTATTAATACATAATAATACACATTTTAACCTAAGTATTTTATTCCATTTTAATTAAAACATGTTATACTTTAATTAAAATGCTTAACCTATAGTTTAATTAAAATACATGAAATAATAATTAAACTATACACTATATCATATGACTTAAGAAATAAGCTTATAAACACTTAGACTTATATGTTAGCTTATGTAACCAGCTTAATTCTAATTATGGAAACTTCTATTTATAGAAACTTAATTAAATAAGGAAACTAATCTATTAATGGAAACCTTCTATATATGGAAATCTATCTATTTCAGGCAGCTAATCTAATCATGGAAACCTTCTATATATGGAAACTTATTTAATTAAGGCAGCTGATCTATTTTTGGAAATTTCTATTTTTAGAAACTAATCTATATTAAGCAGTAAATTCTATTTTAGGAAACTTTCTATTTTTGGAAACTTTCTATTTTTGGAAACTTTCTATTTTTGGAAGCTTTCTATTTTTGGAAACTTTCTATTTTGTAACTTTCTATTTTTGTAAACTTTCTATTTTTGGAAACTTTCTATTTTTGGAAACTTTCTATTTTTGGAAACCTGCTATTTTTGGAAAGTTACTTATTATTACACAGTAAGTATAATAATACATGAATTACCAGTAATACTTTATCAGATTAATCAGAGTACAAGGTAAACACAGATAGGGCTTTAAACAGTAAACCATGACCTAAAACATACAAAGTAAGCTAAGATGAGACATAAAACCCAGTACGTAATCAGTGATTCGATACTTATACACGTGTGTATTCATGTAGCGTTAGTGATCCAGAAGTAGGAGTCTTTCTTCCGTTCATTCACTGGACTTGAGGTACGGATTCCCGTCCTTTCAGTATGGACATTCTTTCCTTATTAGGATTTCCCCGTATGCAGCCAACTGTTTTCACCAGTATTTGTTTTATTGTTTTGAACTGCTTATGTTTAATTAGCATAATCTATAGCCATATACAAGCATGACCAGTTTCACCTAGTTATGGAGGTACCATAACCATAACATTGGAGGCACCAATGTTATGACTTCCCCATGGCAGAGTGATTGCTCGTGGCGTCCCTTTCAGTTTTGGCCATATTATTATATCATGTGGGGCGTATGGGTGCATCCTAGTTACATGTTTTATTCAGTATTTCATGGTGAATGTGGTGTGTGCCTTGCATCCTTCACAAGGAGTTGATCCCTCCTACCCAGACCAGTATATTAATTAGAGGCATCCCCTCTAATCAGCATGATGAGGTCACCCCTCCAAGTATTCATGCACGTGACCTTTTCATGACCTATATGGCTATGGTATATTTATGTTAAAACAGTTTTCATAAGATAAACATAAGGATTTTCAAACTATAAAACCAGTTTTCTTAATACTTAACCAGTTTACTTAGAACTTAGTCTTCCGCTATTATATGTTACATGCTTATCCTATTTCATGCTATTTTGTACATCCGTGCACTGAGCGTCTTCCACAGCCGTTTTCCTTTTCATGTTCCCAAAACGGCAGGTACTCAGGGACGCTCGTAGATCTCGAACGTACGTGCATATGGACTGGAAGCTTTACTGTCTTTCTTTACTTTATGCTTTTCCTTTATTTTAATACAGCTTGCAATGGACATTGTTTCGTCCTTTCCTTTTACAGTATTTATGTTTGTGTGTGATGAGCTCTACTTTGGGGTTACCGATGTTTGATTCCGGTATTTCCCTTTTATGGTCAAATAATGCTTAGACATTTATCCTTGTATGCTTTGATGACACGCCATGATTATGCGTAAGATTCCATTTCCAAAATGGGGTGTTACAATTATGGTATCAGAGCCAAGGTTTCGACCTGTAGGCTCTCAAATATGACCTGTGATTAGTGGGTAGTCACTACGGTCTTCCTAGAACTGACAGTTGTTTTCATGCATTCATCATTTTTAAGCATACATATACATGTCATTGTTACAGGGTTTTTGACTAAGTAATGGTTGGTACAGGACTGGCCCTAATTAGTCACATGTGTTTTATCGAAACTTTTAGATTTGGGACCGACCCATAGGCGTCCCCTCGATATGTCTTTTGTTTTGAGTGAACTGACCAGAGGCGTTCACTCTCGAGCATCAAAAGTTTTCATAAAACTGCATCATGCATTCATACAAAAACTTTCTTGCATAAAATTTTTCTCGTGAAATTTTTTGGTATAAATTTTTTTCATGAATATATATAAATTTTATGTTTTGATTTGTTAATCATATGTTTTATGTTATACTATCAGATGGTTCTCACACGCGAGCAAGAGCAGCTCAATGCTGCAATTCAGGCTGCCATGCAAGCCTTGCTTCCTCAACTGAGGAATGACATCCGTGCTGAAGTCCAAGCTGCCAACAATCAGCAGCAGCAGAATCATGCACCTCCTCCTCTTCCTCTAGTGACACTAGCAGTGTGGCTGGAAAGATTCAACAAGCTCCGTCCTAGAGCTTTTGAAAAGACTGATAGCCCCAGCGATGCTGAAAGCTGGTTGACTCATATCGAGAAGATTTTCAATGCTATGGGCTGTGACCCCGCATACAAGGCGAGATTGGCATGCTACCGGTTTGAAGGCGATGTACTCAGCTGGTGGCTAGTCTTGACGCAGTCAGAAGGAGGTGAGGATTGGGTCGCTGGTTTGACATGGGCCCAATTCAAGGAGAGAGTGCTGGAGCAGTTCTTTCCCAAGGCAGAGCAGGACAAGCTCAAGCGAGAGTACCATGGGATACATCAGAGAGCGGGCGAGAATAGCAACGAATTTATGCAGCGCTTTCTTCGCTTAGCTGGTTTCCTGGGAGCAGCAGCTGGTACTCCTGAGGAGCAGGCACACCACTTTAGGTGGGAACTTCGCACCTCGGTCGCGAACAATCTGGTGTGTGCTACGTTCAATACAGTAGCACAAGTGGCCGACGCAACAAGGAAGCTAGAGATGTTGCAGGAACGAGATGAGTTCAGGGAAGCTGAAAGACCCGACAAGAGGTAAGCATTTCGTATTCTAACGATAACCAAACCGCATCCTATCATTATATGTTCTATAATCATCTCTTACACTGTATCTTCCAGGCAGAAAACTGGGGACCGGTCTCAGCCGGCTACTCAGCAGCAGCCTCATCAGCCCAAAGGAAACGGTCACACTAACGACCGTTCTGTTGTGGAAAGGCGTAGCGGTAATGATAATTACCGTAACAACGCTGGACACTCCAACAACAGCAGGTCCTACTATTTACGCATCTTCTTATGATTTCATGTTATATCTCTCATGCTGACACTATATTAACCTCTACCAGGAACCACGGTAACGAGAAGGACCAGAACCACAGGGGTTCGCAGCCTAACCGTTCAGCTAACACTGGTGAACATCTTATGATGCATATGTCTTATACTCGTGCATATACTTTATTTTAACACATTTTGTCGTCAACAGGCCCTCAGCAAGCAAGGACTCCTGCTGGAGGATTCACTCATCCTCTTTGCAATACCTGCCATCGCAGACACCCTGGCCCATGCCGTCGTGATTCCGACGCGTGCTACAAGTGCGGTCTCCCTGGCCATCGTATGAGAGATTGCCGTAAGGGTGAGATGGAGGGTACCTCGGGTCATGCTGATAGTAAGCCGCCTCCTACCACTGGGCGTGTCTACACGACATCTCGCGATCAGGCAAACAAATCTACAGGTACCATTACTGGAATTTTGTATATGTACGGCCAAGCTGCATGTGTTCTTTTCGACACGGGTGCCACTCACTCAGTTATTTCCACTACATATGCTAAGAACATCAGGACACTTCCCTTGCCATTAAAAAATAGGCTTACCATTTCCACGCCTTTGAGGGACTCTGTATTAATAACTCATGTATACAAGAGTCTTCCTCTAGAGTTTGACGATAAATTTCGTGCAGTAGATGCACTTCCCCTAGACATGATTGAGTTCGATATGATTCTCGGCATGGACTGGCTATCCAAGCACCATGCTACCATAGACTGCCACTCATATCGGGTGATCTTCGGCGACATTAATGCACCAGAGTACATTCATAACGGGTTCATACCCGGACGGTCTGTACAAGTCATATCTACCTTGCAAGCACGTGCATTACTGTCACATGGCTGTGAGGGTTATCTAGCTACGGTTCACGACATGGATGCTGAATCCCCATCGATCCAGGATCAACCAGTAGTTTCGGAATTTCAAGACGTCTTCCCAGCTGAACTTCCAGGCATACCACCTGCACGAGAAGTGGAGTTCAACATCGACCTTGTTCCAGGAGCTCAACCAATCTCTAAGGCTCCGTATCGTATGGCTCCCATAGAGCTAAAAGAACTGAAGGACCAACTGCAGGAACTTCTTGAGCGAGGGTTCATTAGACCAAGCGCATCTCCATGAGGCGCACCGGTCTTGTTCGTTAAGAAGAAGGACGACAGCATGCAACTTTGCATAGACTACCGTGAACTTAATAAGATTACCATCCGCAATAGATATCCACTACCACGTATAGATGATCTGTTTGACCAACTTCAAGGAGCCAAACACTTCTCAAAGATCGATCTAAGGTCAGGCTACCATCAGCTAAGGGTTAAAGAGCAGGATATTGCCAAGACTGCTTTTCGTACCCGCTATGGCCATTATGAGTTTGTAGTCATGCCATTCGGCCTGACTAATGCTCCAGCAGTATTCATGGATCTGATGAACAGAATCTTCCACGAATTCCTTGATAAGTTTGTCATTGTATTCATCGATGACATCGTGATTTTCTCAAAGTCCACGGAGGAACACGAAGACCATCTCCGTACGGTACTACAGATTCTTCGTCAGAAGCAGCTGTATGCAAAATTCTCCAAGTGTGAGTTCTGGTTAAACAAAGTGGCATTCTTAGGTCACATTGTATCAGCAGAAGGGATCACTATGGACCCAGCGAAGGTTGAGGCTATCACTAAATGGCCATGACCAATGTCAGCGACAGAAGTCCGCAGTTTCTTAGGCTTAGCTGGATATTATCGCAGATTCGTGGAGAACTTTTCCCGTTTGACACTACCTCTCACCAAACTGATGCGAAAAGGAGAGAAATTCGTCTGGACGGAAGAACGAGAGAAGAGCTTCGAAGACCTAAAGCAGAAGTTAGTATCTGCACCTATTCTTACTCTCCCATCTGGTACAGGTGGATTTCAGATCTATAGCGATGCATCGGGGAAGGGACTGGGCTGTGTTCTCATGCAACACGGGAAAGTGATCGCGTATGCTTCACGGCAGCTTAAGCCCTATGAAGAAAACTACCCTACGCATGACCTGGAACTTGTTGCAGTGGTGTTCGCATTGAAAATATGGAGGCACTGCTTATACGGAGAATCATGCGACATTTTCACGGATCACAAGAGTTTGAAATATATCTTCACTCAACGTGAATTGAACATGAGACAAAGGAGATGGTTGGAACTGTTGAAGGATTATGATATTAACCTACAGTATCATCCCGAAAAAGCTAATGTAGTAGCAGATGCACTCAGCAGAAAGTCCGGAATGATCAACGGCATTGAAATCAAGGAACAAAACATAAGAGACTTGGAGCGGCTAGACATCGAAATCATGGTACGTGGGCAGCACGGATACTGGGCGAATCTTAGAGTAGAACCCGAGTTACTGTCTAGGATCAAGGAAGCTCAGAAGGATGATGGAGAAATATGGGCGATAATTCAGAATTTGGAGAAGCAGATAAAATTCAGAATGGACGCAGACGGTATCGTTTGGCAGGGCACGAGACTTTGTGTTCCTGACAATCAAGAACTCCGGGAAGCATTGTTAGCTGAAGCTCACAGCTCCCCATTTTCTATACATCCTGGGTCGACAAAAATGTACCATGACATCAGACAGTACTTTTGGTGGAGTGGTATGAAACAGGATGTAGCCACTTATGTCTCCAAATGTCTTACCTGCCAGCAGGTTAAGATTGAGCATCAGCGATCGGGCGGTCTCCTTCAACCGTTGGATATTCCAGAGTGGAAGTGGGACAAAATCACCATGGATTTTGTTACCGGTCTTCCGCCTACCAAGAAGAAGCACGATGCCATTTGGGTCATCGTCGATCGACTCACCAAATCAGCTCATTTCTTACCGATACGCAAGGAAGACCCGGTAAGTAAACTTGCAGATACTTACAAAAGGGAGATCATGAGACTCCACGGTGCTCCCTCCAGCATCGTCTCAGACAGAGATCCTCGTTTCACGTCGCGATTCTGGAAAGGTCTGCAAAAAGCTTGGGGTACACAACTTAAGCTGAGTACGGCCTTTCATCCTCAAACGGACGGACAGTCGGAGCAAACAATTCAGACATTGGAAGATATGTTAAGGTCGTGTGCGTTGGAATGGACAGGTGATTGGGACAATTACATCTGTTTGGTCGAGTTTGCATACAACAACAGCTGGCACGCAAGTATCAAATGTGCTCCTTTCGAAATGTTGTATGGCAGGAAGTGTCGCGCTCCAATCTGCTGGGATCAAGTGGGAGAGCGAACACTCGAAGGACCAGAAATTATAGAAATGACCAATGAGAAGATCGAAGTAGCTAAGCAGAAGCTGCAGGAAGCACGGTCACGTCAGAAGAGTTACACTGATAAGCATCGTAGGGACATACATTTTAATGTGGGAGACCACGTCTTCCTCAAGGTTTCGCCGGCACGTGGTGTTAAACGCTTCGGGATCAAAGGGAAACTCAGTCCTCGTTTCATCGGACCATTTGATATCATTGAACGAATCGGTGAAGTATCTTACCGATTGGCATTACCTCCTCAGCTTTCGCACGTGCATAACGTGTTCCATGTGTCCTTACTCAGAGGGTACAGGTATCATCCCCTTCACATGGTTCAGTATCCACTGGAACAGATACGTGAAGATCTCACTTTTATAGAGGAACCCGAACGAGTTCTTGGCAGGCAAGAACGAGTCATGAGAAGGAAGACGATTCCATTCGTCAAAATTCTTTGGAGGGACCATACCGAGCGGGAAGCCACTTGGGAAACGGAGGAGTCTATCCGGGCTTCTTACCCTCACTTCATATTTTGAGTTCGGGTATGTTACTTCTTTCCAGTTTACTTTATCTATAATTCGGGGACGAATTATTCTTTTTAGGGGGGAAGAATTGTAAAACCCGCATGCTTTTACCATGAATAGTGCCCTTATGATCGTACGTCCTAGATTAAAACTTACCCTATTTAGTATTGATCACATTCATGTGCTAATAATCAAGCAAGTGCATACGTGTATGACATGATAAGTATCGATTACGTACAAACTCATGATAAACAGTTAATAGATATTTCACGTGAACATAATTAAATCATGATCACCATTTTAAAACACGAACTAAAATAATTACGTAAGTACTTAATTACGAGTGTAAATAATACGATAAACTACATGATAAAATAAACAGAAACACTTTAAACACGAACACGTTTAACCACGAACGAACACGAAACATCGGGACACGAGAAAAAGGTACGGGTACCCCATGTGGGGCCCCATACCCATGGCACACCAACCAAGGTGGGCTAAGCCCATGGACTTTTAACATGAAAGGGGGGGTTATGGTAAAATTCATTTCATTTTCACATTTCAAGGAAATAAGCATTTAACCTAAAAAGTTTTCTCTCCTCCTCCTTGGTCTCTCTTTGTGCCGCCACCCATAAGACCACCAAAGGTGGTTGTTGATTGATCTTGATCACAAAAATCATTGCTATAAACCGTGTTTGTTCATCCTCTTTCAAGCTACGTATTGGTATATCATTCTAAACCTTTCTTTTCATTTCTTTTAATCTTTAATTATTTTCATGAACATGTTATTTTTATTTTTGTTAAAACATGATAATTAAACATAGACCTAACATGTTTTAGGGTTAATTAAAATCAAAGGATGATATATGAGGGTGTTTGTTTTGGCCGCCTAGTATAACCAACCCGAGGGGGGTTCGGTTTGCTTTTTTGCCGCCACCACCAAGACCATTTTGGTCTTGGTTGGTGCATGTGGGACCCACGGCAGCAAGGGGGCACAAGTACCCCGAGTTGGCTCGGGGTACGGTGTCGAGTTCATGCCCGATTCATGGTTCGTTGGTTAAATCATGATTTATGCCACATGTTAATTTTATGAATTATGAACTTAGGATATAAATTAATTAATAACATGAGATACTAATTAAACCATGACTTAGGTTATTTTTAATTATTAATTTAGCATGATATTAATTTAACCTAAGTATTTTATGTTATAAGTTATAATTAATTAATTATTTAAAACATGCCTATAATTAATTAATTTAGACATGACTTAGGTTATGTTATTAATACATAATAATACACATTTTAACCTAAGTATTTTATTCCATTTTAATTAAAACATGTTATACTTTAATTAAAATGCTTAACCTATAGTTTAATTAAAATACATGAAATAATAATTAAACTATACACTATATCATATGACTTAAGAAATAAGCTTCGAAACACTTAGACTTATATGTTAGCTTATGTAACCAGCTTAATTCTAATTATTGAAACTTCTATTTATAGAAACTTAATTAAATAAGGCAACTAATCTATTAATGGAAACCTTCTATATATGGAAATCTATCAATTTCAGGCAGCTAATCTAATCATGGAAACCTTCTATATATGGAAACTTATTTAATTAAGGCAGCTGATCTATTTTTGGAAACTTTCTATTTTTAGAAACTAATCTATATTAAGCAGTAAATTCTATTTTAGGAAACTTTCTATTTTTGGAAACTTTCTATTTTTGGAAACTTTCTATTTTTGGAAGCTTTCTATTTTTGGAAACTTTCTATTTTTGGTAACTTTCTATTTTTGGAAACTTTCTATTTTTGGAAACTTTCTATTTTTGGAAACTTTCTATTTTTGGAAACATGCTATTTTTGGAAAGTTACTTATTATTACACAGTAAGTATAATAATACATGAATTACCAGTAATACTTTATCAGATTAATCAGAGTACAAGGTAAACACAGATAGGGCTTTATACAGTAAACCATGACCTAAAACATACAAAGTAAGCTAAGATGAGACATAAAACCCAGTACGTAATCAGTGATTCGATACTTATACACGTGTGTATTCATGTAGCGTTAGTGATCCAGAAGTAGGAGTCTTTCTTCCGTTCATTCACTGGACTTGAGGTACAAATTCCCGTCCTTTCAATATGGACATTCTTTCCTTATTAGGATTTCCCCGTATGCAGCCAACTATTTTCCCCAGTATTTGTTTTATTGTTTTGAACTGCTTATGTTTAATTAGCATAATCTATAGCCATATACAAGCATGACCAGTTTCACCTAGTTATGGAGGTACCATAACCATAACATTGGAGGCACCAATGTTATGACTTCCCCACGGCGGAGTGATTGCTCGTGGCGTCCCTTTCAGTTTTGGCCATATTATTATATCATGTGGGGCGTATGGGTGCATCCTAGTTACATATTTTATTCAGTATTTCATGGTGAATGTGGTGTGTGCCTTGCATCCTTCACAAGGAGTTGATCCCTCCTACCCAGACCAGTATATTAATTAGAGGCATCCCCTCTAATCAGCATGATGAGGTCACCCCTCCAAGTATTCATGCACGTGACCTTTTCATGACCTATATGGGCTATGGTATATTTATGTTAAAACAGTTTTCATAAGATAAACATAAGGCTTTTCAAACTATAAAACCAGTTTTCTTAATACTTAACCAGTTTACTCAAAACTTAGTCTTTCGCTGTTATATGTTACATGCTTATCCTATTTCATGCTATTTTGTACATCCGTGCACTGAGCGTCTTGCTCAGCCGTTTTCCTTTTCATGTTCCCAAAACGGCAGGTACTCAGGGACGCTCGTAGATCTCGAACGTAC